>CM044312.1:53504166-54115833 GCA_024291935.2 Okapia johnstoni
TCCCGGAGTTTACTCAAACTCATGTTCATTGAGTCAGTGAAGCCATCCAACTGTCTCATCCTCTGTCATCCCCTTCTCCTCCTGCCTTCAATCTTCAACCCTTTTCTAAAAGCAGAGCGCGTGAGTTTTGCATTGCAGATGTGATGTTTATTTTTAAACGCTGTGTGCGAGCAGTGACGCATCCCCTGCCAACTAATCTGTGTTGTGTAAAAGCACACAAACCACAAATTATTGTTAAAAGGGAAGAAAGCCAAAGAACAGATGCAGTGAACCCCTCATGTCATGTGACTCAATCGAAAAACTCTGCAAGAGGCATTTCTGAGCAGCAGCAGAGGGAAGACCCACGTGACCGGAACGAACAGGCAGCAGATTCTGTCCACTTGTCTTCTCTGGGGTAGCTGACCCCTTCCTTTGTCTCTGATTTTCAGGGCACTGATGATGTCCATCTCTGTGTGCATGTATTCCTTATTGCTCTTTCATTAAAATGAAGTGCAATAATTGGCTTGTACATGCTGAGAGAAAAAAGTCAGGAGTATAGAGCTTGCAGTATCATCACAAAGGGAACAAACGTGGGACTTGAGTGGGAGAATCTTACCAGGCCTGCATCTCACTCAGCACTAGGTGATACTAGGCAGGCCTGGTTTACTAAAGTCAGAGACTGTCATATAACCCAAATGCCCTTATATTTAAAAAAAAGTGGTATTAAAATCTAAGAGTAGAAATGATACTCCTTGGGCCACTAGTAGGACTATGTTGTGTTTCCATGAATGAAATTGGAGACCTTCTGGATCAAGAAATGAAAAACATGAGTTGGGGGAATTACTTCTTCCCTGTCCAGAGGTCAAGGGCTGGTTGGTCTGCACATTCTCCCTGAGGATGAGTGATGCCCTGAAGCCCCTGGGTGGGAACGGAAGGCTTTGGCCCAGGATCCCTTCTGTCCCTCGGTTTCCCTCATGGGGCTCAGGTTGCTGGAGGGAGGGGGCCTGGGGAGGGACTGCAGGGCCCGGGCCCTTCGCTCTCCCTCTGCAGATAGTCACAGCCTGGCTCTGCGGGCCCTGACCCCATCCCTTCTCTGAAGAAACTCCTGGTCCAGTGCAGGAGGCAAACAGGACACAGAGTTTGAAGTTAGCAGCAAGGATGCTAGTGAGTCTTGGGGTGAACTGGGTGTCAAGAAAGGGTCCCAGAAGAGCTGATGATAAATGCCAAGATCCGAAGTGCCCACTAGGAGAAGTCAGACAAAGAAGAGGCCCAGAGAACAGAGCTCCCGAGAGGAGGCGAGTGCAGGGGTGTAGAGTAAGAAGGCAAAGTATGGCTGGAGTACAAAGAGAAAGTCTCAGGGGAAATAGGGAGCAATAAGGCTGGGCAGGAAGAAAGGGACCCCTTCAAGCAGGCCTTGAGAGGCCACCCAGAGGTGCGGGGTTATGCCAAGGGCAGAGGGAATAACAGAGGAGGGGCAAGAAGGTCAAATGAAGCTCTGTATTTTTCCTGTGTTGATGGAGCCCAGTCCTGAGGTGGCAGATTCCCTCTCCTAGTAGAGACTGTCTAGAAAAGCTTCAGGGGCTGTAACTTCTAGAAAGCCCTGCCTTTGGACATTGTGGGATATTGTTTCATGTTCCATAAGGAGCAGTCTTGTTAAGATGCTCCCAAGGCTGTGTTTTCTAGGAGGAACTTAGGAATCCAGGCCACCACTGAGTGGATGACCCAGTAGCAGAGCAGCTTCGCTCGTCCTGGTACACTGTTCTTAAGGTGTTTTCCCCAAATAATCATCATC
Organism: Okapia johnstoni; assembly: GCA_024291935.2. Lineage (NCBI taxonomy): Eukaryota > Metazoa > Chordata > Mammalia > Artiodactyla > Giraffidae > Okapia > Okapia johnstoni. The sequence continues at coordinate 53,505,938 of CM044312.1, forward strand.
TTCCTCTAAGGTGGCCTTTAGGGCCATATCACAGCACTGGGAAGAGCTGACAGCAAAATTAAGCCTTGGACACGGCATGAGGGGTTTGGAGAGTTTTTCTTAGAGCCTCCTTTCAAAGGCTCCACCTGAGTCCTTTGGGCCAAGCAGCCCCCACCAATCCTGAGACTCCCCAGTCCTGGATTTATTTTGGGTGGCCTTTGAACTTCATGTTTTGAGTCCTTTTCATTCCAGAAGAACTGTGGCTGTTTCTGTTGTGAGGTCAAGAAAATATCTGTGTTCATATATGAGGGACCTTCAGGTTTCTGGTTCCATGTAGGAAAATGAGGATGTCTACAGTGGACGTCATTAATTGGGCATGATTTCCAGGCCCTGAGGTCCTCCTTGGCAACAACTTGGGTATATGTGGAGCCAGATTCATTCTTTGGGGTCTGATCCAGGTCCAGGAATATTAACCTCATGTTGAAGGAAGAAATCCTGGAATGATGAATGAAAGAGTGAATGCATCAATGAATGAATGCCAGTTCCAACCTGATGTACAATTTTCAAGTTGACGATTTTCACCCCAGTAGTTCTTTCGACCTCCCTCTCTGTCCATTTCTTGTGGCCCCCCTCCAAGGTGAGTATCCCCTGGGCCAGGGGCACCTGACAGGACTTCTCCAGGCCTGGCCCCTCCTGCTGCCACCTTCTTTCTGCAGCTTGTTACCTCTGCATTTCCCTTCCATCAAAACATAAGTCTGAATCACATCCCCCAGAGCTTGTGAAGACTCAGTTAAGATCTTATTCTCATGGGAAGAGCCCCTGTGTGGCTTTCCAGGGATACTATTCTAGCCCAGGGGTGGAAAATGGGACAGCCTCTAAGTGATTGTTAGTTCTTGCCAGAGCAGCCATCCTCGGTGTCCCTCTACTCAAGGACCACCTGGGCATCTTTTTAGATGCAGATTCCCTAGGCCCAGTCTGAGTGAGTCTGACTGAGCATGCGATGCCAGCCAATGGTCATAATCCCTAACAGAATCCTAGGTGTTTCTGGGCCAAGTGAATAGCAGGGCGGACAGTGCACGTAGTGCTGGGTGGTGGGGTCCCCGGCTACATCTGGACTGGCCTGGGAAGAATGCTGGGAAAGACTGAGGGCAGGAGGAGAAGGGGGCGACAGAGGATGAGATGGTGGGATGGCATCACTGACTCAATGGACATGAGTTTGAGCAAATGCCAGGAGATGGTGAAGGACAGGGAAGCCTGGTGTGCTGTAGTTCATGGGGTCGCAAAGAGTTGGATGCAACTTAGTGACTGAACAACCACAATGACAACCATGAGAGAAGTGAATGAGAGATGTTGCATTGGGTCCTAAATCAGCCCTCCTTGTCCTAGCTCACCTAACTCTTTAGCTTAGAAATATACACTTTTTAAATGTGGGCACATTGTCAGAAATCCATGTATCCCTGTGCGTGCCAGGATTTGTTTGTTGATTCCATTGGTGATTTGGGTGTATCTTTACCTGGTCTCCAGTTACTCAACATGAATACTCATGTCCCTGGAGACAGCTAAATTTTCTTTTTGAAGCTAATCCTTCCCAATTCCCCCAATGGGACTCCTAATGCAGTGTCTTGCTGAATCATTTCTTCTTTTGCCCATGTCTATATTCCTTCAGTGATCAGGTATTATTGAGTGCCTCCTCTGCAGGAACCTGAGCAGTCCTGGTGGTACAGTGAAGCTCAAGGGGCAGGGGCCCCTTTCCAAGTACTCTAAGCAGTCACCCTATTTGTGTGCAGTGTGAGATGGGAGGGCTAACAGGGTTGGCTTGTTGGAGGGACACTGAGGCCTGACAGACTTTGAGGCAAGAGGAGGGCAGGGGGAAACATGTGATTTGCTCATGAGAGATAAGAGGTGACCCGGAGCTGCTCTGACCCATGGCACCCGGGTCAGAGCCAGGCCTGGTACCCAGCTTCCCTGATGGGATACCGTTACCTGCTCCTCACCGTGAGATTAGGGGTCGGATCTGAAAAATGCTTCCCCTCTTAATGACTCACAAAAGAAGCTGAGAGAGTCATCCTCTGAGTCCTGATGCCTTTATGAGCTGAGTTTGTGATGTCTTTTCCAATTTTAGTTCAAGACCTCTGACAAAATGTGCAGTGGTGAGCGGGGAACTCTCTAGGTCCGCCCACAGAGCGTAGAGCACTTGAATGCGGCGACGTCAAGGACCTTCTTCCCTGAAGATAAAAAGGAGGCTTTACAAGATTAGACATCCCACATCCCTTCTGTGTGGGAGTACGCTGGATGCTGTGTTTCATTAAGGCAAGGCTATAAGATTGATGAGTGCTCTGGTCATGATTGTCTCTTTCCCAGAGGCCCCAGTCAGACACGTTTTCCTAAGTGCATGCTCATGGTCACTTGGGTGGAGCCCACCACCCACTTCCGCTGACTTCCTACTGCCTTGTGGTCTGAGAGGGAGGCTGGTAGAATGAGGGTGCCCTGCTGGCTGTGCTGGGAGCTCTCTCTATGAGGGGAAGGAACACAGGACCGGGGTGCAGAGGGGTTGGGCAGACAGAGCGGTGAGCGGGCAGGGGGAGCCTCCTTGCTGTTGCTCTAAAGCAGAGGAGCACCTTATACATCAATGAGAGTCTCAGGACACACAGCTTTGTATGGTATCTTTGACTGACATTCCTGCCCAGAAATGCAGGCTTGTTCTCGGAGGATGGGAACTCTCTTTCCTCCAAGAAATCTTTAAGAAACTTCTCCAGAAGGTGTAGTGTGTTGCCCACAGGCAGCACATTCTGCCTCAGACCCATTTATCTAGGTACTGCCCCTAACTAGCCATTGCTCATTAGGTATCAGGACACTGAGTTGCCTTGGTTTTCCAGTGCAAGGGCTATCTGAATGAAAAGGATTTTCTAGGAAGGAGGGGTTATCATTATTATCATTGTTATTAAAAGCTCATTATCCCCTCCCTTTAGAATTTTGATAGAAAGTGTTAGTCACTCTGTCATGTCCAACTCTTTGTGACCCCATGGACTGTAGTCCACCAGGCTTTTCTGTCCATGGGATTCTCCAGGCAAGAATACTGGAGTGGGTTGCCATTCCCTTCTCCAGGGGATCTTCCTGATCCAGGGATGGAACCTGGGTCTCCTGCATTGCAGGCAGATTCTTTATCATCTGAGCCTCCAGGGAAGCCCCTAAGCTTTTCTGATTATTGGCATGGCCCTTGGAAGGAAGCAGGGAGGGATGGGGACTTGCTGAGAGATGGGGGGACATTTTGGTTATAGGAAGGGAGAACTCATGCTTGGGATTAATAGTAAGCAATAATTAATAGTAATGTTTGGGGTTAATAACTCCATGACTTCTGAAACTTCCAGGACTCTGGACCAGTTTTGCAGAGACTTTGGGGAAAAAACAGGTAGAGAGAGAGCCTGTCATTGGATAGGCCTGGTTCAGATCCCCATTCTCCCTCTCCTGGTTGGGTGATGGCATCCTCTCTGAGTCTCACTGCTTCTTCCCTAAACTGGGACTCATACCCTCTGTCTCGAAGCCATGGTGCCCCAGAAAGGAGAGGGGGCCTGGGAAAGGGAGCTATGAGCATCAGAAGGACCGGAACCCAGGGGACTGGGATGAACTCCCCCTCACCTGTACAGGGTTGTCACAAGGACCTGCCCCAACATATGACATGTGGAGCACCTGGCCCTTCGCAGGTGTTTATAAATGACAGCCATTGTTTATCACCTTGTAAATCTTGAGTTCTTAGTGCTGTTTTATAAGATTAGTGGATTTTTTTCCCAGCATCATATTTCTTTAAGTGAGCCCAGTTTTGCTCCAGAGTAAGAGCTCAGTTCTAGAAAGAAATGCTCACTTTTGGGAATCATTGCCTGCACATTGCCTTTTCTAGGTCAGATGCCATGAGTGTTGGATTTGCCCTTCAGAACAGTCCTGCTGGGAGGTTGACACTGAGGGTGTTTTAGGTTCATGTTTTTGGATTGTTGTTTTGTTACTGAGATTACCAAATTTCCCAAGCTGGATTCATGCCTGAGGCTATTGTTGGAGATTTGCTGGAGTCTTCTGTCGCTTGTCTGTTGTGCCAGCTGGTGGTCAAACATGTACTCAGTTTCTTGAGTTCTGTCTGGCTCTCCTCACGGCTCCTCCAGCCCCGCAGCCCTTGAACATGAGCCTGCCCCAGAGTCACCTGTTCAGACATTTGGGCTGTCTCCAGGTAACTCCTTTTGGGGTGGTTATTCGTAGCAAAGGGGAAAGTGGTAACTTAGTAGTGGAAACACGTGCAGACAGCACCATGTGGGACATAGCAGCCTCAAGTATCTTCTGATACGACGTCCCCCCAGAAGGGTACAACCTCAGTTCTGTGGCATTTTTGCCAAAATGCATGATCTGAATTTAATCACAAGGAGACAATGAACAAACCCAAATTGAGAGACTTTCTACAGATAACTGGCCAGTACTCTTAAATCTGTCAGAGTCACAAAAGACAAAGACTGTCACAGGTTGGAGTGGACCCACGGGGCATGATACATTGTGGGCTCCTGAACTGGAGCGGGAAGGAACCTTAGTGGACACTTGGCAAAATGTGAATAAGGTCTGTAAAGTACTACAGTTAAAAGTTAATATTATTGGGTCACTTAAAGCCCTGATTTAGATAATTACACTGTGTTTCATAAGGTATGAACTTTGGGAGAAGCTGCATGAAAGGTCCGGCATCTTTTTCACAACATCTTTTTCATCTTTTTCAAGGGTGTGGAGTTAAGTGCTTGTAGTTTGGGGCTGGAAAGGCCTGGTCTGGGTTCAGATCATGCCTCTGATAACTATTAGCTGAGTGACACAAGGCAGGTTGCATTTCCTGTGTGAGCCTCTGTTTCCTCATCCACTCCCCCACTGGAGTTTCTCTGAGGATAAATGCATGTGCAATCCACAGTGTATAACATTCCCTTCCCCAGTGATAAAGAAGGGATTTGTCTTCTTTCCTGCCTTCCAGCTTTTTCCTGACCTGCCCTTTATCTTTTGTCAGCGTCCACTATGCACCTATTCATGTGGTATTTTCAGAAACCTACACAGGCATTTACACCCAAAGTCTAGAAAGCAGTTTGTTGTCGTTGTTGTTCAGTCGCTATGTTGTGTCCAACTCTTTTTGACCCCATGGACTGCAGCATGCCAGTCTCCGGGGTTTGCTCAAACTCATATCCATTAAAGTCAGTGTTACCATCCATCCATCTCATCCTCTGTCACCTCCTTCTCCTCCTGCCTCAGTCTTTCCTAGCATCAGGGTCTTTTCCAACGAGTCGGCTCTTCGCATCAGGTGGACAAAGTATTGGAGCTTCAGCTTCAGCTTCAGTCCCTCCAGTGAATATTCAGGGTTGATTTCCTTTAGGATTGACTAGTTTGATCTTCTTTCTGTCCAAGGGACTCTCAAGAGTCTTCTCCAGCACCACAGCTCAAAAGCATCACTTCCCAGGTTGTAGAGATGAGAAATCTCTGACTGGCTCTTGCTGTATGAAACCTGAAGCAGGATCAAGTCCTGGTCCCTCCTGCTTCAGCAGCCCTTTTGCCATCTCAGGCATCCTTTAGGATTCTCAGTCAAAGCCTTCTAGACCCTAGGCCAGCAGCATTGGCATCACCTGGGAGTTTGTCATGAATGCAGAGTCTGAGGCCCCACCCCAGACCCAGAGACTCAGAATCTGCATTTTACCAGGTGATTTGAGATTCAAAAAATCCTCTGCTTGAGGACTTGACATAGAAGGACTTGACTTGCAGGAGAGCAATGGCTCCTTGTCTGTATCTACAGAGGGGGCTAGATGAGAGCTGATTTGAGAGCTGAGAAATGTGAGCTCAGAATAGAAAAGTCTTCAGAATACATCATTCCAAGTCCATCCTTGTGTGGAATTCTCTCCCCTAAAGACTTTAGAGGTCTGAGGTCCTGCCAACAGCCTGGGATTCCAGCTGGGGTCTCTACATGGGATTGCCTGGCCAGGGTCTTTCCTGGAAGGGATTGTTTGTTTTCTGTGGGACTTGGGTTTCTTGTTCTGTGTACTCGCCTGTGCCAAGCATGCCTGGAGCCTCCACACAGAGGCTGGTGGCATCCAGCTGCAGACGGTGCCCACAGGAAATGGACAGCAGCACAGGCTGCTTCTAAGTGACGGAGGCTTTGTGGCAGACCAGATTCCTCTCAGCTGGACTCAGGTGCTCTGCAGGCTATCTTTTAAATGAAGTTAGCCTTTGTTGGATGATCCATGTTTAAGTGCCTATAAGTTTAACCACCACTAGGCTCTACGAGCTGAGACCACCACTAGCCCCATTTTGTAGCCTTGGACTCTGGGACTTAGAAAGGCTAATAGGAGCCTAACATCATGTGGCTTGTAAGTGGTGCTGAGATTTGAACCCAGAGCTTCCTTCAAGCCCAGTTCTTGAGCCTTGTGTCGTACTGGCCCAGGTTCTCTTCAGTGTCTAAAGCAGGACAGTCATCCCAGTGCCCTCTCATACACAGCGTGGAGGTGGAAATCCTGCAATGTCCTTCCTGTCTTGTTGTGCTTGCCCTGGGTGGGCCACCTGTCAGGCTCCCTGACTCCACTCTCTAGTGGGGCTGGACATGCTGACGGTCACTCTTGGCACACTGGGGACAGATACTGGGTTTTGGTTATACAACTGCAATTCCCAGAGAAGGAAGCGTGGCAGGCTGGGAGACCAGGCAGAATGTAGGGCAGTCGACGCTCAGCATGGTGCAGCTCCTGATGGCAGGGCTGGGCCAGCGTCCAGGCTCCGCACAGTGGCTTTGAAGTGTGGCCACTTCAACAAGCTCTGGGGCTTGCAGAAGGTGGGCTGCACCTGGGCAGGAAACAGCTCAGGGAAGCTCCACAGGTCGAGGCTGTGCTGTGCAGTCGCTGTTACCATTCTATAGTCATTTTCCTTCCATTTCTTCCTCCTTTCTAACAGATGAGCAGAGGAAAGCAGAAAACCACCAGAAATTCTAAATTAATACCCAGCCAGTTTGGCTCATCCTTTCTCCAAGACTCCAGTGAGGGAGAGGCTGGTGTTTTTAAAAATCTGGTTCTCTTTCAGATGCAACTGAAAGGCTCAGAGGTAATTAGCTGTTCTAGAAAGACTGTATCATCACCTTACAAAGCTGCCTCGTGGGAGTAACCATTATCTGTAGTGGGATGGGAACATGGCAATAAAAATAGACTGTGGACCCTTGTCTGCAGGAGCTGAAGAAAACCAGCCGATTGGTTTAAGGAAAATTAGGCAGTGGGCCAAAATTTACCACTCTCTCACTTTTTAATGTTTAAAAAATCTCAAAAAATGAGTACATTTTACTATGAAAATTTAGAGGAATCAGAAAAGGACAAATAATAAAGAAAAATCACCCTTAATACCACCATTTGGATGAATTGTTCGGAGCATCTTGGCAAATACACCTCCGATCTCCATTTCTTTTGTTCATGAATGAATGTTTATTTGTACAAAATTGGGATCATGCTGATGTATGGTGTTATAAAGCACGTTTTTTCCCCCTCAGTATTGTTTTCAGTCTTTCCCTCATGTTATTAAATGCTCTTTTTAGTAGTGAAATGGCTGTATTAGGTAAAGGCATCATAATTCATCTAAGGATAGAAGCAACCAGGATAAGGATGACCATGAATAGGATTTGTATAGAACTTGCTTTGTGCTGGGCACTATTCTGAGCTCTGTTCTGTTAACTCACTTTATCATCACACAGTGCTGTGAGATAGGTACTCTTGTTATTCCCATTTAGCCTTTGGTGTTTGGCGTTTAAGCTTTTCCTTTAAAAAATATGTATTTTAAACAACTCTGTACTAAGCATACATATTTAAGCACACTCTTGGTTACCCGTAGGTTGCTGCTGGGTCAGAGTCTGCATATTTTAAAGCTCTGATGCCTGTTGCCCATCATCCTAGAATGAGTCTCCACTCTCTGTCCCTTTTCCTCTTCTCACTCGTTTGGTCTGGAGGTGGCCTCACAGTGGCCTGTAAGGTGGGAGTGGATGCGTCTTCAGTGTCTGATTGTTGGACCTTGTGGCTGAGGTGTCTGGAGAGGGAGCAAGTCTTTAGTCCTGGTTCTTCAGCACCAGTCACGTCGACTGCTTACCTGCTCTTAGCTGTCTCGTGTTGTTGGTTAACTCCAGTCTCTTGATTTGGTGTGTCCCAGTTAGACTGAAAAGTCCTTGTGAACAGAACCATTTCTCAAGTGTCTGCTTGTAGCTCAGCATCCTGCACAGGTTATGTGTTCTGTAAATGTCAGCTGACTGAGCAGAGAGAACAGTGTTAGTAAATATGGGTGGACTTTATTAGCAGCTGACAGAGATTACGCAGGAGGTGAGATCTGACCACCCCACAAGGGCAAATCTGCAGTGAGCTGTCCTCCTGCAGAAGCCCGTTGAGTTGAGTAGGCGTGGGCCATTTGTCCACCTGAGGGAGGTGACCTTGACTCATGCTGCCCCCATGAAACTCAGGGCTGTCTGGTCTTCAGGGATTTGCAGCTGCCTCAGAACAGACAGGGAGTGAAGTCTAGGTTTTAGAGCCTGGCAGACATGTGATACCACCTGGGCCACAGAGGCTGGGGCTGCCACATTCCCTCATCCATCTACCTGTCCCTGTGTTCTGGAGAGCCTCCATGGAGCTCCTTAAGTGACTGGATGTTACTGTGCAACAGTGGTTTTAAAAAGGTGTAACTTGGGACAGTGTGTTGTTGTTATTCACTTGCTAAGTCATGTCCGACTCTTTGCAACCTCATGGACTGCAGCATACCAGGCTTTCCTATCCTTTGCCATCTCCTAAAGCTTGCTCAAACTCATGTCCATTGAATCAATGATGCCATCCAACCATCTCATCCTCTGTTGCCCTCTTCTCTTCCTGCCCTCAATCTTTCCTAGCGTCAGAGTCTTTCCAGTGAGTTGGCTCTTCACATCAGGTGGACAAAATAATGGAGCTTCAGCATCAGCAAATGTCTATTGATACCTTCCTGGGCACCAGAACCCATGCTGGATGCTGTAGGTGTACCGATGAATGAATCATGGTTCTTTAATCTCAGGAACTGATGGGAAGACCATCTTGGAATGGTTATTGACTGGGTGAAAGGTTAGCTGTACATAAACCCAGGAACAGTGGTTCAAGCTCATTTCTGTTCCCACCAGTGGCCTGTATACACAAGTTACCTCTCTGGCCCTCAACTATGCTGATTCTCAGCAGGGAAAGTGTTAGCTGTACCTGGTGTCCTGGCCCTCAAGGCAGTGTAAGGTGGGTAGGGCAGAGGGATGGCAACTGAACATGACACTCAGACATCACGTTTCATCAGGAACTAAAGCTGAGAACAGGGTGGTAGCAGTGTGAGCTTCTGTCACTCACTTCTATGCTCTTGGGAGATTAAACAATGGGAAAAAGTTAACAGTTTTGGACTCAAAACTCTCCAAAGATTCCTCTCCTTTGAAAACTGTATCATATGTAAGTCACTGCCCCATGATTATCTTGCAATGAGGAAGACATGTCCCATATTTCACATGGGAGGTGGGGAGTGGCCTGCAGAATATTTCTGGCTTCTCTTGAGCTTTGCAAGGGGGTTCAAGTTTCATGCGCAATGTGGCCCTTCGATTCTGGGTCCTAGCACTGTGTGGGGAAGTGTGAAGGCATTTGTCTCAAGTTTGATTTAGAAACTGAGCTGCAGGTGGAAAACATGTAATGTGACTCCTTTCCCCCAAATGATGTGGCTTTCACATGCTTCACTTTTGAAAATGGTTAACAAATTCCCAAAGTAACCAGGTGATTTTATCAGGATGGCAGAGTATATAGCACTTGGAAACTAGTTTTCCAGCTATTTTTTATAGGTTTAACATCTGCAAAGTGGCATTTTCTGCAAAGATGGGACAAGGATAGCAAAGAGTGTAAAGACAAAATTCCATAGAAACTCTTTCTCAGACTCTGGGGTAATGGGGCCACTGACCTAAATAAGAGCAGGAATCCTCCAGTACAATGAGCTCACACTGCCAAGATGGGCTGAATTGAGGCCGTGGCATCCTCCACTCACACGCTGGTCCCATGTGCATTCAAGTCCCAGACGACCCTCAGGCTACAGTCTAGAGACAGCCAGGCTGCCCCAGACCCTCCCAGAGAGAGTTTCTGGCTCCTGGACCCTAGCTGAAGGCTGGATGATAACAAGGCTGTATCTCTGGATGGAGGCGCTAAGGAATAGAATTTTATCATAAGAATCCCAGGAAATGAGCAGACCTCGTCAGGCTCCAGGGCTGGGTCGGAGAGAACTGTTCTTGGTGGACTATCCAAGAAACAGTGCAGAGTCAAAATACAGCCACTACACATGGGAGCATGGCATTTAGTTTTCTGCAAGCACAGTTTAAAAAAAGTAAAACAGAACAGATGGCATTAATTTTAATTTAACCCAGTAGATCCAAAATAGTAACATTCAACATTTATGTACATAATCAACATAAAAATGACCAATGAAATAGTTTACCTTCTTTTCATGTGCTCTTCGAAATCCAGTGTGTTTTACCCTTAGCGGCACATCTCACTTCATAACCATCACATTTCAAGTGCCCAGGAGCAGCACGTGGCTCATGACTGCTGTCTTGGACAGTGCAGGTCTAGAAGCTGTATCACTCAGCATCTTATGAGTGAGACCGAAAGGCCACTAGGATGCGGTCTGGGCCTGTAATGATCACTGTAGCATTTGGTGTCGAGTCTTACATAGCATTCTTCTGCCACTGAAAAAAAAAAAAAGCTTTCAACATTAATAACTTAAACTGTAGATTGTAATACTTTCCATTTTCATAGGGCTTTTCCATTACAGGATACTTTAGTATGCTCTCCCAAAACTGAGAGAGAGGCCAAGCAGGAACCATTCCTTTGGCACATGTTTATTAAGGGTATGCTGGGCGCTAGGTCCTGATTGGCAGACAACTCCTGCCTTCTCAGAGCTCAGATTCCAGTGGAGGGGAAAAGCATCAAGCATCACTGTAGTTAGAACTGTAGTGGGTATGAGTAGGGGCTATGGAAGCACAAGAGAAACACTTCTAATTTTGCCCAAGATGTCAGGGGAGCACTTGAGAGGCGAGAGATTTGAGTAGAAAGATGGAATGATACCTTTGCTAGGAAGATAAACTGTAGTGAAAGGGAGACACATTCTGAATATCATCCATGTGGTTAGAACTCTGAACCTGGAATGTCCATTTTACAGCACAGACAGGTGGACAGGTTAGGTCACCTGCTCGAAATTCTGCTAGATGTCCATAGGCGATAGATTCTGGAAGAGTTCCAATTAGCTAATTCTGGAGCAGCTTTTCATCTAAAATGTGTCCCTGGATGTGGTCTTTAGGAAGGAAGGAAGTGGTGGGAAGAGCCCTGCCCTGAAACTTAATGATCAGCTGACCTCCATTCCATTGTCCTTTTCTGCCTTCAGCTACCATTTTTTTTTTTTTTAATTTTGAGATCTGACACGAGAACATTTTGTATACAATTCAGTAAGATTGCTCTGTTAAAAAGTGAAGTTGCTCAGTTGTGTCCAACTCTTTGTGACCCCCTGGACAGTAGCCTGCCAGGCTCCTCTGTCCATGGGATTTTTCAGGCAAGAATACTGGAGTGGGTTGCTATTTCCTTCTCCAGGGGATCTTCCTGACCCAGGGATGGAACCCGGGTGTCCCACGTTGCAGGCAGACTCTTTACCATCTGAGCCACCAGGGAATCCCTTCCCTCTGTTAAAGTTCATGCTTTAAGTGCTGTTTGCAGTATTTCTGTTGTAGTTACTGGGAAGTTCTGGGGGAGACAGCACCATTTCTGGATCTTTCCATTCCCAAGTGAACTGACCACCCATCTGGAATTTCAGTGCAAGGATTTTAACCCACACAAGGAGCTGGGCTCTTGCCTTTTGTCCATACAAGGCCGTTGGCCACCACTAAGGCAAGACAGAGCACTCACACGCCTGCCTGGGGCCTGCTGCCCTCCAGGAATGGTGAGCCTCCTCTGCACTCAGCAGTTTTTATTTTTATCTCATCAGCGTGTTCCTCCTTTTAAAGTGTGAATCCTAGTGACCCGAATGAGCTGTCTGTCTGGGCTTGGGCCAGCAGGCCTAGGTTACTCCAGTTCAGAGGCGGCCCTGGTCTGGGGTGGCAGGGATGGAGGTTCCCAGTGTGACTGGATGGGGTGGGGCAGGGAGCCAAAGTGGCCTGCCAGACGGACAAGTTCTCAAACTAGGAGAAGGTTATTCTTGAAGTAAACCAGACCCTGTATTCCTCTCTCCCTCGTCCCCTTTGTAAAGCCCTTTTAAAAGAACAAGCAAAGTTTGCAAAATTCCAATGTTAATATTTAGAAACACAAAATCAAGTGGGCATACCTCTTCCAGTTTGGTTGTGGGTGGAATTCAGGCCTGTTGGCTTTGGCATCCACACATGAGGCTCTGCTGAGATTTCATCCATGCTGATGCATCAGAACAGCATGGTTTCATACTTACAGGTTGGGCACGGGAGTTGGGGGGGTTGCTCTTTCCCTGGAATTGAGTGACGCCTGCCTCAGGCTCACAAGGGAGGATATGGTAGAGTTTTGGAAACAGGAAGACAGAAGGCCTGCCCCACCCCACTGCTGGCTCATGAAGCTGGCATGAGTCAGAGGGAAGAAATGCAATATTTGTGGGCCCCCTATGCTGTCATGGAGAAGGAAATGGCAACCCACTCCAGTATTCTTGCCTGGGAAATCCCATGGACAGAGGAGCCTGGCAGGCTACAGTTCATGGGGTCGCAAAGAATCGGACACAACTGAGCAACTAACACACACACACACACGCTGTACCAGGACCTATGTTAAGTGCTTTTCCTCTGTAGAGAGACACACACACACACACACACACACACTGTACCAGGACCTGCGTTAAGTGCTTTTCCTCTGTAGAGGGAGACACACACACACACACACCCACCTGTCTGTGTTAAGTGCTTTTCCTCTGTAGGCTCCTGAGTCCTGCACAGCTGTTTTGTGGGCTTATCATTATAGAGGTAGTTTTGCTTCCATAGTGTAATGGTTCTCCAAGTGTGGTAACTGGACCAGCAGCATCACCTGGGAACTTGTTAGAAATGCAGGTTCTCAGGCCCCACTCATGCTTTTCAGAATGAGGACTCTGGAGAGGGGCCAAGCTATCTGTGTTTTAACAAGCCCTCTAGAGCTTGGAAGCCTCTACCCCAGAGGTTAAAAAACATAGGCCCAGAGCTAATCTGGGCTCAAACCTCAGGCATATGGCTTTTGGCAAGTCGAGGAACCACTCTGCTTTGGTGTTCTCATCTGTAGATTGGAGGTGTGAATAGTACCCACTTCACAGGGCTGTGTGGATTACATTAGAGAGTGTATGGTGAAACTAGGGCAGTGCTGGCACGTGGTGAGTACACCCTGAGTGTTTGGTCTCCTTCATGCGGAGTGTGCCGGCTTTGATCCCAGGTCTGCTGGAGCTCAAAGACATCTACTCATTTTGTTGGACCAGCCGTCCCTTAGAAATCAAATGCAATTAGCCGTCACCATGTCTCATTCTGCAAACACTGTAGGCTGCTCTGTAGGCCTGCTGGCCAGGGGGTCTCCTCTCTCCCTGCCAGCTCTAGTTCCTTAGTAGGAGCTGCTTGAACAGAGAGAGAAAGATTTTAAGAACAAGGCCGAGTTTAGCATGTGGCTGCCTTTATTGATTAGTGTGTCTGTCTTGGATACACGAGGGGTTCTTTCCTCTTGCTGTTGCTGGTTATCAGGCAACTTAGTGTGAATTTCTGAGCCTTTGCTGTTACTGGGCTTTAATGGAAGGCTATTAAGAGTGACTGTTTAATGTGGCAGGCCAGAGGAATTGCGTGGGCTGTAAATGTTCAGGATGGGTTGGCAAGAGGCTGCCTGTGGTTTGTGGGCCTTTACTGGCCCAGGAATTGGTCTGGTGCTGTTGCTTTTGGGAAATGTGGGTGGTTGTAACCACAGGAAAGGGCTGGTTGAGAATCAGTATATTCTGAATCCTGGCCACATATCTTTCCATTTTATCATGATTAACAGGAGCTTTTAGCCCCATTTTTTAGCTATGGGAAGGACTGCCATAATGAAGTACCATAGAATGGGCAAATTAAACAACAAAATTTGTTTCTTAATGGTTCTGGCAAGTAAAAGTCTGAGATCAAAGTGTCAACAGAGTTGACTTCTGAGACTCCTCTCTGAGGCTTGTAGATGACTATTGTGTCTTCACATGGTCTTCCCTCTATACTCAGCTGTGTCTAAATTTCCTCTTTTTCTTAAGGACACCTGTCATATTTTATTAGGCTTCCCAAGTGGCGCAGCGGTAAAGAATCCACCTGCTAATGCAGGAGATGCAAGAGATGCAGGTTCGATTCCTGGGTCAGGAAGATCTCATGGAGAAGGAAATGACAACTCATTCCAGTATTCTTGCCTGGAAAATCCTATGGACAGAGGAGCCTGGCAGGCTGCAGTTGCATTTTATTAGGGCTACTCTATTGGCTTCATTTAAACTTTACCTTTTTAAAGACCATTCTCGATTACAGTCACACTCTGAAGTCCTAGGGATTAGGACTTCGGCATATGGACTTGGGTGGGGTGGGACACTATTCAACCCATGACACCTGGCCTCAGATATCCATGTGGGTCTTTCAGAAGAGGGAATGCCATGACAGGGTGGCCCTGAGGTGACTGAGTTCCCTGAGGACAAAGAGAAGGGAGGAAGGGAGGGGCTGAGACATCATGTGGACAGTGAGGGTTTACCAAGAAGAGGGGTGCTGGAGGGCAAGCCAGAGGGTGGGGGCATGGAGGGAAGGGAGGGCCTCAGTTTCAGGAGGTGATTGGTTGTAACAGTGCAGGCAAGTGACAGTGAGGGTTCAGAAATATGTTGGATCTTGAAGAAAATTTCAACATTTTTACTGATAGACTTTTGAATGACTTGAATATGAGGAAAGATAAAATAGTTTCCTAGTTTCCTGAGAATATAGCATTTTGCAAAGATGATATTTCTGCCAACTCAGTGCCTAGAGTGTTTAATGATTCCAATTAAATCCCAGTGGGCTTTTGGGAAGATGACGGAATGAGTTTAAGATTCTTTTGAAAGGATAAACCGCTGAGAATAGTCAAGACATTTTTTCATGAAGGGGGGTAATGATATCCCTTCTAGTTTGTTGCCCACACACTGTCCAGAGGGATCTTTTTAAAACATGAGTCAGGTCCCATCCGATGGTGTCATGCTGTCACACAGAATGGAATCTCCCTCCCTACCGGGACCTGCAGGCCCTGGGTGGCTGGCTTCCTGAACCTTGCCTCCCACCACCCTCTCGCTCACTAAGCTCCAGTCACACTGGCTTCCTCCTTGTCCTGGAGAACACCCCCACCTTCAGGTTCGCTGCTGCCTGCACACAGAACTGTCTCTTTCTGGTCTGTACTGTCTCCTGCCTCACTCTTTCTTTCGACTCAGGTTTGTGCTCAAAAAGCACCTCCTCTTCAGGGGACCCTTCCCTGATCACTCTGTCTAAACCATTCTCTCCTGTCATTCACTCTCCTCTGCTTTTACCTGGATTTTGCACTCTATTTGCAGTGAGGTGGGCTCTAATCCACACTGCCTGCATTATTGTCCAGCTTTGCCCCCTATTGCTATGTGGCCACCTGGGTGTCAGTTTTCCTTGTCTATAAAATGGGAATGACACTACCTATGTCAGGTACTGTTGGGAGGATTAGATTTGACACGTAAAGTGCGCAATAGCCAAGTACTCTCTGGCTGGCACACAGAGTACTGCTAAGTCGCTTCAGTCGTGTCCAACTCTGTGCGACCCCATAGATGGCAGCCCACCAGGCTCCGCCATCCCTGGGATTCTCCAGGCAAGAACACTGGAGTGGGTTGCCATTTCCTTCTCCAGTGCATGAAAGGGAAAAGTAAAAGTGAAGTTGCTCAGTTGTGTCCGACTCTTAGCGACCCCATGGACTGTAGCCTACCAGGCTCCTCCGTCCATGGGATTTTCCAGGCAAGAGTACTGGAGTGGGGTGCCATTGCCTTCTCCAGGCACACAGAGTAAGCATTCAGCAAATGTTATTATTACTTGTTCAATGTAGATTCCCCCAATAGAAAGGGAAAGCAGACCGAGGGACGCTTTGCCTGGTTCACTGGTGTGTATTCGGTGCCCAGAACTGTGCTTGGCACACAGTAGGGGCTTGATAAATGTTTGTTGGGTGAATACATGAAAGCATGATGGTAAAACTATATATATATATATATGATAAGGGGCAGAGTCAGGAGAATTATTGGATGAATAGAATTAACTGGTGTTGGTGACTTTTTAGATGATGGATGAGGCTGAGAGTAGGTGGGTCAAGAATAATATAGCTCAGGCCTTCATTGGATGGTGTCCAAGTTGGAAGAAGGGATGTAAGATATCTTTGTGGGGGAAAATCTCCTCTAACAAGTTGAATTTGAGGTCCCTCTGTGGCATTGTAGTTAAGAGTCTGGCAGCTAATGGAAATATAGAGCTGGAGTTCAGAAGAGAAGTGGGGGCTGGAGAAAGGAATATCTTTTTGAATCACTGGTGGTCACTGTGAGAGAGAAAATATGATTGAATTCTTGAACTCACTAATATTTAAGTCCTTGGCGAAAGCAGTGCCAGACCAGTTCCAACCTATGACACTTCTTCCTTATCCTTTCCTGCCCCAGGCTGAATAACCCCATCCCACCCCCATCGTCTGTGGTCTTGGCACTCTGTTCTTCTCCTTTGGAGCACTCAACTTGTTTGTAATTAAGTGACCACTTGTGTAATTAATTGACCAATGGAGATGCCCCCCACTGGATTGTCAGCTGCATGAGAGCGAGGCAGGGTCTGTCTTGTCCACTGTTGTTAATCAGGGTTGCCTGACATAGGTTTTCCAGGAGGATGAGTGAATGAAAACAGCAAGCAACCCAAAGAGGTAATGGATAAGAAAGATTCAGAGAAGATGCAGGGGGCCCGGGAGAGTTTCAGGAGAAAAGTTCCAAGGAGAGAGCAGGCACCAAGTGCCAATGGCGGTAAGAGACGGAAAAAGAAATCAATGGCAAAAGCAGTGTTAGAGCGGGGGTGCAGTCAGGTCCTAGGGGAAAGGAATGTGATCATTCGAACAAAGGTGAACTGTTTGATCTTGGAAAAGAGGACTGGAAGATCTTCTGAGTGGAAGGATAGTAAAGAGGGTGGGACAAATACAGTTTGTCCCTTAGCATCCATGGGACATTTGTTCCAGGAACCCCCGTGGATTCCAAAATTTAAGGATGCTCAAATCTCTTATGTTAAATGGCCTAGCACAATGGCTACAGTTGGCCTTCATATCCACAGATACAGGGATTTTCTCAGAGCTCTTCTCCTCAAGTCTGGTCTGGAGATCTTAGATGTGAACCACGTGAAGTTAGCTGTGTTGAAATCTTCATGAAAGTGGCACTCTTAGCTATTATACCCTAACTCAGGAGTTCTCAAAGTATGGGTCCTAGTCTGGCAACTGCCTCTCCTGGGAACTTGTTAGAAATGCAAATTCATATTTAAATAGAAGACCCTGGGGTAGGGCTCAGCAATCCATTTTAACAGCCCTCCAGGTGATGCTCACTAAAGCTCGAGAACCACTGCCCTAAGCCCAAAACTATAAGCAAGTGGTTGTTGGAAATTAACTTGCTCCCCTGACATTTATGCAGGAGCCAGCGACAAAACAACTCCAAGAGCAGGGATGTCTGTTTTCTTACTGCCTGCTTTCTGGAAGAATTTTTGAAGTTGTCAACTCAAAACCTGCTTTGGAATTCCCTGAGGTTGGAGAACTGGGCTGATAAGATAGAGGCCCCTGTCTTGCAGAGGCTTCTTCCCTGTTGCGTGGTCAGCAGTTTCTGGGATTCCGGGCAGCTTTCCTGGCCTGACTCTGAGCACGAGTTTCTGAGCCCAGTTAGGGGAGTGAGGATGGGGAAGGGGAGCCTCCTGGGCCTCCCTGAATTCGCTATTTTAAATTGAAGACAGTGAAGGACCCCAGGGGTTACAGACTAGAAGATAAGTTTTCACACCAAGCAGCTGGAATTCATAGCCGCGATGTCTGGACCTGTAGCTTTGAAAACTTGGTGAGATGCTGTTGCTTAACAAAACCCAGCCTCGGCCCACTGGCCACCATCCTCGCCAGGACTCGGCACCATTCTGGGTCACCTAGCTCCTACTGCACCTTGGGATTCCCCAGAGATGAAAGCTAGGCAGTCCTGATTACTGCTGTTACTTTCAAGAGGCTTGACTTAGCTGCAGCTTGCAGTATGGACACTCAGCAGCAAAAGTTAATTGCTGGAGGCGTAGAATGGATTTTTTCCTCTTTGTAACTCAGAGGGACAGATATCGAGACACCAGCCAGATCCCCACACATTTGAAGGTGACCCCACAAACCAGGGGTTGAGATTTCCCAGATAACCAAGGCTCTCAGCAAAGAGTAAGTGCCCATTTGCCCCTGCAGTGGGGTGCCTACTGGCATTCTAAAAGCCTGTGGACATGATGTTTTGGAGGCTTTGCTGCCTGGGATTTGTGTTCTAGTGTGTTCTGCATTGTTGAGCACAGTGTCATGGGTAGATTCTGAGGAGCTAGAACCTACCCTGTCCCATGTTGGGACTATTCATGGGAGGGAGGCGAGAACAGGTAAGTACCTCCACTGTCCCTGGGAGCTCCCTTTCCCCTCCTGGAAGAACTTGGGGCTTCCCTGCAGAGCACTGACTTGTGTTCAGTCTAAGTTCTTTCTCATTTTGCACACTCTTAAAGGTAAATCTTCCTTTGCTGCCAAAATCACAGGAAAGATGGGAACACTTGGTTCTGGTTCTAGTTTATTTGTATAATTATGAGAAAATGACTACATCCAAATACTTTTGTTTTTCTCTCCATGAGTGGGCTTTAGTTGTACTTTTCTCCCACCAGTGGGCCTCTGTGTAAAATATTGGGGGCAAAACATTGAAAATAATTATTTATCAAGAGTATTTGAAAATCTAAAATTCCTGTACCCACTGCTGTAGTGTCTCCAGAGAAAAATATCCAGTTCACAAAGGAGAGGAAGGAGAGAGAGAGTTCCAGAACTTCAGTTAAGTGGCAGAGGTCTGAGTGTTCATTGTACGTGGCTGCTAAACCTCTCGTGGGCCCTCCAGTGTCACTCATAGGTGCTGGAAGACATTTCCCAAGAATGACACACCGCCCCCCTGTCATTCACTAGTTCTGATGAAAGAAGAGTTGAAAATGGCTAATAAAATGGTGGTCAAATAAATGTAAACTTGAGTAGCATAATAGCACCTTTCCCACCTATTGGATTAGGGAGGATGTGCAGAAATTACCTAGGACAGGGTTGTAGAACTACTGGTGGAAGTCTAAATCTGCCAAGCAATTTTGTAAAACTTATTTAAAATCTTAAAAATGCACATAGCCCTTGACCTCCTGGAAATTTTTTGTTTAAAACAAAGTTATGCAGAAAGTAGTATGTTCCAAGTTTTTCACCAAAATGATAATTAGAACAGTAAAAAATTAGAAACAGCCTTGATGTCCAACAAGGATTATTAAAGTATAATGTATATCTATGTTTATGTCTGTATCTATAGGTATATCTTCATTACAGTTATGTCAGATAGTACTTAATAACATGGAATCATATCAATAAAAATGACAATAATTTATAACAACAGTTTAAAAATAATAGAAATAACATTATGATTCCAATTTTATAAACTGTATGTTATCACTTTTTTTAAGTCTAAAAGGATATATATCAAAATGTTAATGGTAATTCCTGGGTTGCAGAATTATGGTTAACATTTCTTTTTCTCTCTTTCCTTTTTTTTTTATTTTCTAAATTTTCTGCAATAAATGTGGGCTTAGTAAATTATTTCTTTTAAAAAAGAAAAGATTCCTATGAAATATGCCCTCATAATTGCTCCTTTAAACAACTTCCTGCCCAGAGTATCTAACTGGCTGGTTTGCATTACAAGAAGGAATAAACATTTGCTTTTTACTGATTAATGAGGAAGGAGGCCATTGCCTCTGACAAAACGCAGAGGTGAATTTCGTCTGGCCTAAAAGGAAGAGAAGCCTTGGTAAGAGGTGAAAGTTCAGCACTGAAAGCCAGATGAAGAATTTTGGCTGGAGCATTAAGCTGGAATCACAGACTCTATATTGCATTAGATAACTTTCTGATTTCCAGTGTGTTCTGAAAGTGGAAATTTTTTTCTCTTGCACATGCAGTTAATGGCTCTTACTCTCTCCCAGAAAAATGAAACAAGTAACTAAATTCTTGAGACGGTGGCGGTGACAGTTGAAAGCAGCAGTAGTTAAGTCTCACTGAGCACAAGTGACACTGCTTGTTCCTAAGGGTTGGGTGATGGGCTGGAGGGGCCAAGAGCAGAGCCAGTCTCATTTCCTTGTGGAGAACAGCTGGAGGGATCGTTTATACTGAGAATTGTGTGAAAAGACCATTCTTCTTGGCTGAAAATATGTGATCAAATGTAAACTTGAGCTTTAGAAATATTCATTTCATGGCAGCTTGACAGGCTTAGGATGGAAACATTAGATGCTTGAAGAGGAGAGGGTGGGGGTGAGGGTGATTTCATCCAGGTTAGAAAGGGCAAACAAAAGCGTCAAAGAAAGCCCCAGACAAAGGCCCTGAAGGAGAAGCATTAATCAGGTCTGCAGTGGAGTTGGAGGCTGGGGTTTCACTTTGGGACCTGGGGTCTGCAGGGAGTGGGTCAGTTGAAAGTGAGAGGAAGAATTATTTTGAGGCCAGCCTTTGTGTGAAATAATCAGAAATCAAATTGTTGGGCTGTAGCATTACTTTGAAATGTATCAATAATATATATATATATATATATATATATATATGCATATATGGATTGGTAGATGGTTAGAAGGACAAATATGTGAGAAAACAAATATGGTAAAATTCTAACAGTTGTGGAATGTGGGTGGTAGGTGTGTGGGTGTTCACTGTTCAGTTCTATAAACTTCACTGAAGTTTTGAAAATAAAAATTAAAATATTGGGACCAAAAAGATGGGAAAACCTAAACTCATGACATTTACAGAAAAGATAGGTAATGTGGAATCCCACAGGAACCCCCAAATACAAAAACCTGGGATCTAAAAGAGCCCCAAACCCTTAGTTATTGACCCAAGAGTGGGCCAGCACACATTTAAAATGTGTGTGTGTATGTGTATTACCTCCATACTCACAGGATTTGGCACACAGAGAGATCCTACAGTGCAAAAGATGAAAATGTTGGAAGGAAGCCTAATGGATGGAAAGGGAAGATAGGAAAACATGACAAGATCACCCCGGAGACACTTCACATGGTTCTGAACCAGTTGCTAAGAGAAGACTACCAGAAAGTGGAAGTACAGAGGGAACAGGCTCAGCTACAGCCCACCTTTTGCCAGGTGAGGCCATGCAGGGTGGGGACACAGTCCCCATTGTAGATATTTGATCTAGTGCATTTGATCTGGTTGGTTCGTATACCACACCCCTGACCCCACCACCACCATGAGAGCCAAGAAGTAAACAAAAAGGGTTCAGGAAAAGCAGCTGGGGGAAGGTGGTGAAAAGGGTTTCTTCATCCAGGAAAAACTATCTTCAAATGATATTTGCAGCATTTTCTGATTGTATTAGCCAAATGTCTCCTTCTTGTGTGAACATGTGTTGAAAAAAATTGAAGGGGAAGCCTCAAGTTCCAAGAAGTCCCCAATTCACTTGGATCAGAGAGATGAATGGTAGCAACTTGAAAGCCTCCTTGACTTAGGGTTGTCTGGACCTGAGTTATCATAACCACTTGGATTAAGAATGATCAATAAGAACCTCATCCAAGGTCTAAGGCTTCATCTCTTAACAGTTAAATATGACACTGGGGAGGAAGTTTAGGATGAAATCAGGAGGTACCTGTTAGGGCCCTGAGCCGAGTTTGAATGGCCACTTCGCTTTTGAGTAGTGAGAGTAAAGATTTTGTTTTGTTCATTGCTCTGTCTCTGGTACCCAGAGTCATGCCTGGCATGTTGTGAGTGCTCAGTAAATATTTGTCGAATGAATTAAAAAAAAAAGTGAGTCCCTTTAAGTCATATGGACCTGAGCTTAATTCCCTCAGTTTCTAGCTCTTGTGTGGACCTTGCACAAGCCAACTAATCACTTTGAAGCTGCAAAATAGGAGTAGAAATTCCTGCCTCTTCAGTTGAGAATAAAATATCCCAAAGCCAGGAGTAAGAAAAACTAATTTTGTAGCATCCAAATCAAATAGCCACTCCCTGAGTGCTCTTTACTTTTGGGATGTGCAATTTGTTACTACTGTGTCACTGAGGAGAAATTTTGAGATATGAGTGAAATAGAATAATAAAGCGTTAGCAGAGAACCTGATATCTGGAAAACACTCAATTAAAAGGATCTTCTTTCTCCCCTTCATTGGTTCTGTCCATATTTCACTCTGTTCCTGTGTCTTGTCTTCCAAACTTCCCAGGGATAAAACTGCCCAATCTACTGTAGTTTTCTCTCTTGCCGTTAAACCATGCCATTAACTTCCTAATGGGCTTTCTTGTGGGGCCTCAGACCTTAGATTAGGCCAAATGTTTTAACCTTTTAAGAAGGTGGCATGAAGTAGGCAATTTGCTGCTGCAGAGGAGAAGTGTAGGTTGGAAAAGCCTTTCTCAGTCTCCACCAGGAGCCACCCTCTGCTCCACTGTCCACAATTAGGCCTGCTCATCTTCAGCCATTTTCAGTTAAAGTCAATTGGCAATTCCCGTGGTTTGTGCCTGAGGTGATTTCCAGAGGGCGCTGGCCTGATTCCACACAGAGGGGCTTCCTGAGAGCCAGGATCTGGGATGCCTGCCAAATACTCAAGAGCCTGGAGGACTGAAGCCCCCGAAGCTCGACTGAACCTGCCTCAGGAAAACGGGTTCTCTGCAGGGAACTTCTCCTCATGTGGAGGATCCAGAGCCCTGCAGTTTGAGGGGGAACCTGTCTTCTCATCTGCTGAACAATCCAGTTGCTAAAAACAGGAGACCAGACATCGTCTTGCCCTTCACACGTGCTATCTCTGGAAGCATTTGGCTGTTGCCGAAACCATCTTCCTGTTCATGAAAGACACAGGCTCCACCCTGGTTCCAGGTGCCCTGTGGCTTGCAGCTCCTCCTGATTTCTCCCTGATATACCCATGATGACACGGAAAAATAACAAAACTCACAAGTCAGCAAAAAACCAGGGACTGACAAATGCCAGGATCTTGGAAGCATCAACTGATGATGTCGAGAAGACAGAGCTGGGCCATGGGGCTCTGTCCAGGATGTAGTTGATGATGTGAAGGTTCATGGAAAGGAACCCCCAACACCCCCCCCCCACCCCGCCCCGAGAAAAGTCAGAAAGTACTTTATACCTTCTCTTTTGTTTAGTTCCCAACTCATGTACTTGAAGTAAATTCTAACTGGTTGCCCCCCACACACACACACACTTTATTTTTCCTCCTCTCAGCCTCAGGCCTCAGATGTGATCTTTTGTAAATTCATCTTTATTACCCCCTGTATCCAAGTAGAGAAAGAAAGCATGGGAATAAAACCAGATGGGGAATAGGGGAAACTGGCAGGATTTCAGTGCATTCTAGTAAGTATGTTTCCCCAAAGCAAAGTGCTGTAAGGAGGGTGCCCTGGGAGCTGTGCATGCAGGAAAATAGAAAGCTTTCTGTCTTGAGTTAAGTCTCAGGGAAGGAAATGAACTTTGTTAGAGCAAGGGTTCTGAATCACTGGAAGCCATATCTTTGCCCTGTCCTCTCCCACAGTGGGTACAAGAGGAGATCCATTCTTTATGCAGGTGGGCAGAAAATGGAACCACTGCCAGTCTACTCATAACATCTGTTGAAATTTCATCACTGGTCTGGACAAACTTTTCCTTATTCAAGGATGAATGAAGACAAAAAAGGGATACTCTGGTGGCTCAGGGGTGAAGAATCCACCTGTTAGTGTAGGCAATGCAGGAGACACAGGTTTGATTTCTGGTTCAGGATGATCCCCAGGAGGAGGAAATGGCAACCTCCACTCTAGTATTCTTGCCTGGAAGATCCCATGGACAGAGGAGTCTGGCGGCCTACAGTCCACGGGATCACAAAAAGTCAGACACAACTGAACAACTGAGCACGCATGCAAAGACAAAAAAGACTGTGGGGAAAAGTCCTCCAGGATAAGGTAAAGGCAATAGCTTCTCAAGACCCAGAAGCAGGTCTGTTTTTGGAAAATTCACCTACAGCAGGCTCCAGAAGAGCATTTGGGGGAAATGTGTAGCATTCTCAGTATCTACAAAAAGACATGGCCTTCCTGCAGTAGGAGCAGAAAAATGTAAGGCAAAGATGGGTTGATATGAAAAGGCAACAAAAAGGAAAAAAAAAAAGATACAGATTAAATGAAAAAAGGTTTTGAGGAAACAAAAGTCCAGCTGCAGAACTAAGATCCAAATTTTCAGGAGTATTAATAGAAGAGTATTAATATGTGATAGGCTGAATAATGGCCCCCCAAAGATGTCCATATCTTAATCTGGGAATCTGTGAACACTACATGCAAAAACTGACTTTACCGATGTGTTTAAGGTGAGGATCTTGAGAGATGGAGAGGTTATCCCGCATTATCCACATAGATCTTAAATGCAGTCACAAGTGTTCTTATGAAAGATAGGCAGAGAGAAATTTGATGATAGAAGAGAAGGCAGTATGACCATGGAGGCAGAGATTGGGCCCATGTGACCACAAGCCAAGGAATGTCAGCTGCCACCAGAAGCTGGAAGAGGCAGAGAACAAATTCTCCCCTGGAGCCTCCCGAGAAAGTACGGTACAGCTGTTCTGACAACTTCATTTGGTCCAGTGACACTGATCTTAGCTTTCAGGCCTCCAGAACTGTGAGAGAATAAATGTCTGTCGTGACAAGTCACTGAGTTTGTGATAATTTGCTAGGGCAGTCAGGGAAAGCTAAAACAAATGGTGCTGTTGCTGCTGCTGCTGCTAAGTTGCTTCAGTCGTGTCCAACTCTGTGTGACCACATAAACGGAAGCCCACCAGGCTCCACCATCCCTGGGATTCTCCAGGCAAGAACACTGGAGTGGGTTGCCATTTCCTTCTCCAATGCATGAAAGTGAAGAGTGAAAGTGAAGTCACTCAGTCATGTCCGACTCTTTAGCGACCCCATGGACTGTAGCCTACCAGGTTCCTCTGTCCATGGGATTTTCCAGGCAAGAGTACTGGAGCGGGGTGCCATTGCCTTCTCCAAATACAAATGCTATAGAATATCAAATCAGTGATGTGGGTGAAGGAAAAAGAAACTTGAGAAACTCTTCTGGAAAATAGAAGATAGAGAACAAGAGACAAGGTTTAGATACAGAAGATGGAACTGACAGCCCACGTTCGGCTTATTGGTATTGGTGATTATTGGGGTTAGTGCCCTGGACAAACCTAGGCAGCATATTAAAAAGCAGAGACATTACTTTGCCGTCAAAGGTCCGTATAGTCAAGGCTATGGTTTTTCCAGTAGTCATATATGGATGTGAGAGTTGGACCATAAAGAAACCTGAGTGCAAAAGAATTGATGCTTTTGAACTGTGGTGTTGGAGAAGACTCTTGAAAGTCCCTTGGACTACAAGGAGATGCAACCAGTCCATCCTAAAGGAAATCAGTCCTTAATATTCATTGGAAGGACTGATGTTGAAGCTGAAACTCCAATACTTTGGCCACCTGATGTGAAGAACTGACTCATTTGAAAAGACCCTGATGCAGGGAAATATTGAAGGTGGGAGGAGAAGGGGATGACAGTGGATGAGATGGTTGGATGGCATCAACGACTCTATAGACATGAGTTTGAGCAAGCTCCAGGAGTTGGTGACGGACAGGGAAGCCTGGTGTGCTGCAGTCCATGGGGTCACAAAGAGTCAGACATGACTGAGTGACTGAACTGAATTGATCAGATACTTCCCTGAGCTAATGAGAGACTGTGTATAAATGTAAAGAGCTCACTAACCACATTCTAAACAAACTCAGGTGAAAGTGGCCCATATCTGGGCATATCCTGGGGCACATACAGAATACAAGAATAAAGGGGAGGAAAAAACACATTTCACAAGTGCCCAAACAGAAGAATCATAAAAATCAAGATGACTTTAGATCTGTTCTCTATACTGAACCTGTCAGATTAGAATACCAGGGAGTTTTTATGTTTTGTTTTTTTAAGTTTAGATATATTCACACCTATCTGGGTTGGGAATCTGAAACAGTAAAAGCTCTTCTGCTTATCAAGTAAGTTTGTGAACCATCTATAAAGTTTTTTTTTGGGGGGAGGGGGGATTATGTTGTAGCCCAGCTACTTTATACTTATTGAAGTGTCTTCTGTGTATGAAGCCCATCAGAAGGACATTCTCAAACATGCAAGGGCTTAGGAAAATAAACATGTTCCTTTCTTTTAAATTTTAAAGATATGTTGCAGAAGCTGAAGTGGTAAGGAAGAATAGAGTTCAAGACTAGGTTGCATAGGCACTGTAATCAGTAAACCTACAGAGCAGTTTAAATTATTATTATAAGTCTGGTTATCCAGCAAATACGAATGTCAGAAATTGTTCTCAAGATAAACTGTAGAATGGAAAGTCAACAGTGTGCCTGTGTTCTGGGTCTAAACCCTAGAGTGTTGTTAACAGAGATAAACAAGGGAAGAGGAGGTAAAGATTTGTTATGTTATTTATCTGAAATAGGTTGGTACCAAAAAAAAGTTATTTCTTGTATTATTTTAATCTTTAGAGAATTGTTAATGGCTAAAGAAAGATTCTGAATAGTATTGGTACCAGTAACTGCCATTTACTCTGTTAAAAGGAGATTTCTACCGGATTTTTACCTTTGCTAGAAAGAGGAGGTTTACTCTGAGCTAAGCAGCATGCTAAAAACTCTATCTTCATCATCTCTGCTCAAGGCCAAAAAAGCATCAATATATTTTTAAAAGCAGAAAAGGCACAGGGTACTTTCTTTAACCACACTGCACTAGATACACACATTAATGAGGAAGGGGGCATGACCACAGAATCAGAAGTTGTTTTTAAGTTAAAAATGGTTACTAGTGCAATTCTGGGCTCAAAATTTGAAAATCTGAATGGATTAGGCAGTCTTCGAAGAAATGGAACTTACTGTAATTGATACAAGCAGTTGAAAACCTGAATAGAGCAAAAACCACAGGAAGATCATCAGAGAAGTTTCCTGCCCACTGTTTTGCAGACTAGTTCTTGCAAACTTGCCAAGAGTTACCCAAGCTAAATTCTACTTAGACTGTTCTAGTCCTAACGTGCTGATTCAGCACTTGGCTTTGGAAGGGAAGGGTGGGATGCAAGCATGTTTGGCTGTGATGGGGTTGAAAGGTCCCATGTGAGAAGAACCCCTCCTTCCCTGGGAGCTGGTCCTCTCTTCCCAAGTACGTGCCCACTTTCATCCAGAGGCTGATGACCATTGTGTTCTCAACCCTCAGCCAGTGGTGGAAAATAATAAAGCATTTAGGGAAAATGAGTCTGAACCTAACACCCACGGCAGCTTCTAAAATTTGGTGATCGAAAGAGGGAACTCTTCCTTACTTTGCTCAGGGGAAGATAATGGGGAGCTTTCCTTGAAAGGGAAGTGTTCAGACAACTGGATTGATATGCTTTCTGAATTTGACTTTTGTGAAGTTTCCTAAGTGCCCCCACCCCATCCTACATGGGACACATGAGTAGAGAGCAGCCTGTTCCTGGGACCAGTGGCCCTGCTTACAGGTCTGCCCTTCTCTCCAGCCTCTCCTCCTGGGACTCCTCTTCCTTGCTGGAAGGCTGCCTTCTCCACCCCACTAGTTTATTCTGCTGTGGCCGAGACTCTGGCTTCCTGCTGAAGGTGTGCATGGAAACTCTGCTGTCCTTAGTGGCCTGGCTGCCAGGCCCGGGGGCAGTTTGGGCTGCTGCACTGGCACAGAACTTGCATTCCCAGGAATTGCACATCCTTCCCCTTTTCCCTGCAGAAGAGGTTGTGGAAATATTGTATTACCAAAAAGCAAAACAAAACCACCCTGGCACTGGTTAGGACTCTCTTGACATTTAGTGCGTTAGTCATTCATTCATGTCTGACTCTTTGTGAGCCCAGCAGGCTCCTCTATCTGTAGAACTCTCCAGGCAAGAATACTGGAGTGGGTAGCCATTCTCTTCTCCAGGGGATCTTCCTGACCCAGGGATACAACCAGGGTCTCCTGTATTGCAGGCAGATTCTTTACCATCTGAGCCACCAGGGAAGCCCCTTTCTGACCTTTACAATTCCCCTAAATTGTACAAATGATTATGCTCTGAAAGAAAAGCTGAGCCCTGTGATGATACCATTGGTGGAGGAGGATGATGATACCGCAGGGGAGGGATGGTGAAAGCAAGAGAGCAGGAGGGAGAGGGAGAGAAGGGAAGAAGCCCTGAGAGGGGTCATGTCTGCACTTTATTATATATTTATATATATATTTACATGGCTCAGATGGTAAAGAATCTGCCTGCAATGAAGGAGACCTGAGTTTTATCCCTGGGTCCGGAAGATCCTCTGGAGAAGGACATGGAAACCCAGTCCAGTATTCTTGCCTGGAGAATTCCATGGCCAGAGGAGCCTAGTGGGCTACAGTCCATGGGTTGCAAAGAGTCGGACATGACTGAGTGACTATCACTTTTCCCCCCATATTTATATTTATATATAATTATAAAACTAAGATCATGGCATCTGGTCCCATCACTTCATGGCAAATAGATGGGGAAACAGTGGAAACAGTGACAGACTTTATTTTTTTTTGGCTCCAAAATCACTGCAGATGGTGACTGTAGCCATGAAATTAAAAGATGCTTGCCCCTTGGAAGAAAAGTTATGACCAACCTAGACAGCATATTAAAAAGCAGAGACATTACTTTGCCAACAAAGGTCTGTATAGTCAAAACTATGGTTTTTCCAGTAGTCATGTATGGATATGAGAGTTGGACCATAAAGAAAGCTGAGCGCCAAGGAATTGATGCTTTTGAACTGTGGTGTTGGAGGAGACTCTTGAAAGTCCCTTGGACTACAAGGAGATGCAACCAGTCCATCCTAAAGGAAATCAGTCCTGGGTATTCACTGGAAGGACTGATGTTGAAGCTGAAACTCCAATACTTTGGCCACCTGATGTGAAGAACTGACTCATTTGAAAAGACCCTGATGCAGGGAAATATTGAAGGCAGGAAGAGAAGGGGATGACAGTGGATGAGATGGTTGGATGGCATCACCGACTCAACAGACATGAGTTTGAGTAAGCTCCAGGAGTTGGTGATGGACAGGGAGGCCTGGCATGCTGCAGTCCATGGGGTCGCAAAGAGTTGGACACAACTGAGCGACTGAACTGAACTGATATTTATTTATTATTATAACAATTATGTGCACTTAATAAGGTGAATTCTTGGCGTGCCTTCTGCCCCTGAGGCAAATGGTGCTAGGGACCTGCCACCCTACCTCTTCTACCTGGAATTTCATCTCACTGTTTCCCCTTCTTCGCCTCCCATCCCCCCATTCCTCACCCCATGAAACCTGGTTGTCTCTACCACTTCCTGAAAGCTCTCTCTTCCAGAATACCAGCCCCAGCTTCCCTGGCTTCCTCAGAATCAGAGCCAGCATCCCCCATCTTTGTGTGTCGTGCCCTCCCCTTGGCTCTTAGGCCTCGTGTTCTGGGTTTTCCTTCACCTTCCTGGCAGTTCCTTCTCTGTCCCCCTAACAGGCCCTTCTCCTCTGCCTGCCTCTTATGTGGCGATGGTCCTTGGGCTCTGTCCCTCTGCACAGCCCGCTGGGTGACCTGACTCCTCGGTTACTGTCCTCATGTACCTGGTGTCCACTGCAGAGCCCGGAACTCGCAGAGGGACAGTCAGCTGCTGTTCATGCCCCACTGAGAGTTCCCACAGGCCCCAGCGTCAGTGTCCAGGACCTGACTCGCTGTCTTCAGGCCACGTAGCTGGCCCTTCCAGCCCCCACTCTCACAGGCTGGGAGCCGAGGGGCTGTTTCTCTCCCACACCCCCCACAGCTGCTTCTTCATCACGTCCTGCCAGCTGCTGATCTGTTTGGAAATAGCCCAGTGCCTTTTCCCCACACTAGCCTCCGTCATCTCTTCCTAGGACCCATCTCAGGTCTTGCTGCCTCCAGTCTTGTCCTCTATCCCACTCTACCTCTATGGATTCTCCACATCAGAGCCATTTTACACGTTTATTGGGCATCATCTGTGTCCTAGGTCCTCTGCCACACCACGGCCCTAAATCGTCTGGCCACTCCTTGCCCCTAAAATACAGGCCAAGCTCCTTAATGTGTCTTAACAAACCTTCTCAGAGGCCTGGCCCTGCTTGTTTTTGCAGAAGAATCTTTCAGCGCTTGTGCCACACCCCAGACACCCCATGTTCCCTGGTCATTCTGCAGCCCCTGTGGAGGCTGTGCCTGACCTCTCACCTTGTGCTATTCCTGCCACCCCACCTCTCTGCCTTGCAAGCCCGCAAGTGTCAGCCTAGGAGTCACTGCCCAGGAAGCCTCTCAGCTGTGTGTTATTAAGTTCTTAGGCTGCAGTCCAAGGGGTCGCGAAGAGTCAGACATGACTGAGCGACTTCACTTTCACTTTTCACTTTCATACATTGGAGAAGGAAACGGCAACCCACTCCAGTGTTTTGCCTGGAGAATCTCACGGACGGTGGAGCCTGGTGGGCTGCCGTCTATGGGGTCGCACAGAGTCGGACACGACTGAAGTGACTTAGCAGCAAAGGGCCTCATAGCAGCCGAGTTTACCTCTAGAGAACACTCTTTACCTAGCTGATGCACTTACCTTAACTTAGAAGTTTGAAGGCAAAGGCTACCTTGTATCATTGTACATCATTGTTTCCTCTACATCATTGTTTCCTCGGCACCCAGCAGTGCCTGGTACATAATACTTACCCCTTAAATACTTTATCTGGGCAGTGAATGCTGGCTCCATTGTATTACACCCTTTCTGCATTTATTGAAACCTCCTATATCTCATGCACTAAGCTATGGCACTTAATAAATGCAGTGGAAACTCAAAGTGTCAGAATCCCCAGAGAAAGTGGGCTAGAGTGAATTCTTGATTCTGGTGCCATGTGAATCATAATCTGTTCTGGAAGCAAGAGTTTCTGTATAGTTGGGAATTTATTCTTTTAAGTGCTTTTGTGCATCCACATAGTTACTTTTTATCTGCCTTTACAGGGATCATTGAGGTTCATTCAGCCTGCCACCCTAAGCAACAGGGTGCCCTCCATCTTCTCTTTAACTTTGCGGCTTCTTTTCCTTGCTGTCAGTGTCTACCTGACTCGTTCCCCTTCACCACTTCAGATTCCATTACAGACCTCACTGTGCCAGCCACTAATGAGCTGAATAAGACATCTGCCCTCAAGTGCTTCACTTCCTAGTAGCTTACTTAGCAAACATTAATTGCATGCATTCTAGGTCCTTCTAAGTGTTACTCATATTGACTTCAGAACTTGACCTTGAAATGGCCATTTTTCCAAATAAATCACAGCTGTCAGCTGCTTTTTCTGACTTGTCTCTCTTCTCAAAGTCAAGTGTGAAAAAGAAATTGCAGCTTCCATCTGATGGGAGCTCTGCTGCTTTCAGAGGATGCTGACCCAGCACCAGGTAACCCCGCAGACATGCCCTGTTTAGCCCGGCTCTGCTAGTCCATGTTGGAACCTGGAGAGCCTCAGAGAGATGTGCCTCCCATAGCTTGTGCCCCAGCAGCATCCTAGCCCCTTTGAGGTCAGAAACAATAATGCGTTCGTCTTTGTTTTCCTGGTGCCAGTGTATGTTTGTGGAATTAGCAAAAGGATGGAAAGAGGGAAGGAAGGAGAGAGACATGGAGAAAGGGAGGGAGAAAATAGGGGCAAAACTGAAATTAAGAGATGAGATTCCTTCCAGGGTAAGAAATTAGAGGTGTCAAATGGAGGATTTGGTAAATGGGTTCATTGCTTCTTCGTGTGTATGAAATTTCCTCCCGGGGAATATCTGATGTGCTGGAAGTGTCTGATACCATAAACACTGAAACGAATACTCCAAACCTGGAGAGTTTCCAATAAGGTAAGAAGTAACAATAGGATAGTTATGTAATGGGAAAAATCTTGAAACTCCTGAAGATTACAACTCTAAGGAGGAAAAAACCCGAGCTTTCTGAAGAAATCCACTGTTAGGAGGAGCTGTAGCAGTAACTTCTGATTAACATGTATTGTTTCCATTGTGAACCTCAAACCAGCTAGATTTGAGTGTCCTGTTATCTTTTCTCCGCCTGCCCCTAAAGCAAGCTCATTTGTGTTGCTGGGTTTTAGTAGTGTGAAAAGGTCTTTATTTTTTTCTGCTCAAATCCTATTTGGTATTGATTTTAGAGCAGAAGTTAAATTGGTTTCATCTCACATGCCAACTTCACTGGATTGGCTGTGGCTTACTGGAGTATTCAGAAGGATTCTGAAGCTGTATTTAAGCTAAAGGGGGGGAAATTCCATGCAAAGAGGTAAAGAGGGTTGGAGAGTGTACATGCCAAATATTTGCTATCCCTGTTCAAGAGGAAAGTAACCTGGTGGAAGCAGGGAATAGCATCCTTCAGATTTGATTCTGAAAAGAGTCAATAGAAATTGTTTTAATTTCATCTTCATTCAAAGCCTGAGACTGTTGGTTTTCACATCATGTTCTACAGTGGTTTGAAGATAGCATCTTTATGAATAGGGAGAAAAAGAGAGTTGTGTATATTAACAGTGTTTAAATCTTTTTCTCTAACCTGTTGATATCTGATCCTAAATTGTACTTCATGACCGTAGAGAAGGGCAGGAACAAGAGTCTGTTTTAGAAGTTCCTCCAATATAAATATTTTCCAGTGATTATTTCAGAAGCAATTTAAGCTTCTGAAACTTGAGTTACAGCTGGACTCTCCTTAGCCTGTAACTTGCTGTCCATGTTGATAACCTGGAATCTAGAGGTGGGCATTAGGAATTAGAGTGTGCTTAGGAGTGGCTGGTAGCTTTGACCTGCCACCAGACAGAGCAGGCATTTCTACAAATATGTGTAGCACTGTCTACCCCGAGGAAAACACAAAACACACAGTCGTCTCATTGGAGGCCTTCCTTTTCAGATGGAGAAACTGAGGCTTGACCAGTGATTTTAGCTATCCATACCAATAGCGACTTAGTCTGTAAGCCCCTGGGCCCTCATAGGCGGCCTGTAAATAAATATTCCTGGGTGTCCTTCATATCAGTTATAGACACCACAGATGTACTGAGAAGACCTTTGAGCCCCCGGCCTCAAAGAGCTTCCCTGCTAGTGAGAGAAAACAGACAAAAGCAACTTGACAAATAAATGCTTTAGGCTTCCCAGATGGCTCAGTGGTAAAAACCCACCTGCCAATGCAGGAGACTCAGGTTGGATCGCTGAGTTGGGAAGATCCCCTTGAGGAGGAAGTGGCAACCTGCTCCAGTAGTCTTGTCTAGGAAATCCATTGTACAGAGGAACCTGGTGGGCTACAACCCACAGGGTCACAAGAGTCAGACATGACTTAGTGACTAAACAACAACAATCAGTAAGCACACATAAAAAAAAAAAAATCCAAGGTGACCAAGGATGCTGCTTGGAGAAGTTAACATTCGCACTTAGCCTGGAATGATGTAATTGGTGTTGTCAAAGTCTTGGGGAAGACTTTTCCATGCCAGAGAAACAGCAAAAGCAAACATGTCCAAAAGATGAAGGAAACTCAGTGACTGGAGAAGAGGGAATGCACAGGGTCTTGCCCATTAGCCCTGATGTTTGCTAAATTGGTGGTGGTGGTGGTGGTGGTGGTTTCTTGTAGACCTGTAACACTTTTATTGCACTTGCTGAACTTGCTTTTAAGTAAACCTTTGCATTTGGTTGGGCAGTGCCTGCCTATCTATAGGGAGATTATTAAGAATTCTGTCGATTGAGGGGAAACTTGTATTGGGCATAACTTCCTTTCAGGGAGGTGTGTGGTACAGGTGGGGCCCATTTCTACTCCAGAGAGCTTGTGCAGGTTGGTCGGGGTGCAGTGACCAGTGACCACAAGCAGATTAGCTGGGTGAGGAGGGAGCAGAACGATACCATGGAGAGCTGACCTGCCCCCTAAACAATCTCACCAAGCTCCCACTTCCTCCTGTGTGCTGGGCAGTCCTGCCCTGGCTGCCTGCTCATTGTGTCCCCAGACACTTCAAAAGCAACTTGTCACAGAAGGGACCTGCTCCCACACATCTGAACTCCCTCATCTCAGCTGCTGGCTGAAGTCTGGGCTCTGGCCCCTAAGCTAGAAACTGGTGAGTTGTATACACTCCAAGCCCTTTCTCTCCTATTTGGTGCCTCCGTCCCTGGTTGCCTTTCCCCCTAGTCCCCTCCCCTGGCAAGGCTAACCTGGTCCCTCCTAGAGGAAGCCACCTCTGCCCTCGGCCAGGCTGGGCTCCTCTTAGCTCCCCAGCCAGTCCACTTGGCACCCTGCTGGTCCTTTCCCTCAGTGTGGCCTCCAGGAGGCTGCGAACTCCTTGTGGGCAGGGAGCAGGTCACAGTCATCAGGTGCTCCTGGCTCCCTGCACCCAGTAGGGCTCCATCCATATGCAGTAACAAAAGAGCAGCTGAGCAGGCCATCTTCATAAGGAGTGATTTTAGCTATTTGTTCTCATTAGAAGGACATGAAGGGAAGATTAGTGCTGAACATGAGTAACTGTTTTCTTCTTTATATTCCTCTGAATTTATTGAAGTTGCTTACATAAGCAGCTATCAATTACTTTTAGAAATTTTTGTGGTGAAATGTATGCAACATAAAATTTACTATTTCAGCCATTAATAAGTGTACATTTCACTGACATTAAACACATTCACTTTGTGTGCAACCATTGCCAGCATCTCCAGAACATTTTCCCAAACAGAAACTCCATACCCAATAAGTAATAACTCCCCATTCTTCCCTCCCCCAGCCCTTGGCAACCACCATTCTACTTTCAGCCTCTTTGGATTTGACAAGTCTAGGGACTTCATGTAAGAAGAATCATACAATGTGTGTCCTTTTGTGTCTGGCTTATTTCACTGAGCGTGATGTCTTCAAGTTTCCTTTATGTTGTAGTAAGTGCCAGAATTTCCTTCTCTTAAGGCTGAATAATATTTTATCATATGTATGTACTGTATTTTGTTTATCCATTTATCCACTGATGCACATTTAAGTTGTTTTCACCTTTTGGCTGTTGTGAATCATGCTGCTGTGAACGTGGGTGTGCAAATATCTGAGTCCTTGTTTTCAATTCTTGTGGGTATATGCCAAGAAGTAGAATTGCTGGATTATATGGTAAAATCATTTTTACAATTTAGAAACATTTCAGATAGTTCTGAAATGGTCATTTCAGCTCAAACCAAAGGTCACCTTCAGACTGGGGGTGGTATAGAAATGCAGGCTGAGATTTCAGACCTTTGTTTTCATGACTTGTCTCATGCTTGGTGACATGAAATGTTTTGTTTTCAAGTGTGGTTTTAATTTTTTTCTTACAGCATCAAGCTGCTAGCTGTGCAAGAACTACTTGACAGAGAGGCCCTGGAAAAGGTAAATATTTTATTCTTCCTACCCCAGATTCACAAACTTATAGCAGAGTGCCACACACAGGAAAAACACTCTCTATTGCTAGAGACAGCACTTGCAAAAAAGTTGGTTTGTTATTTTGTATTCGTAACAGTCAGTGAACCCTGCAGATTTTTAATCAGAATGCCCCCATGTTGCTCATAGGCCGTTAACGCTTACAAACTCTCCCTTGCTTGGCTTTTTCAGAATTGAGTGAAAGCAGAGGCTCACCTTGCTGTGTGCCAGACTCTGGTGCAGGCTTTCTGTGCCTGGAAACACCACACACCCTATGCTGCCGGCTTGCCAGATTCTGTACTTCCCTCCATCTCTGCTTATGTGTGTTCTTGTCCGAGCTTGTGGATGCTAAAATTCAGGCAGCAAGGTTAGGGAACTTGCTCTAATTAGGAAAATTAGCTAAGTGGCAGAGTAAGGATTTGAGCCCCATAGTTTTATTTCTAAAACCAGTGTTTTTTCTGTTGAATAGTTAAGTTCATGAGTTTGAACTCCTTTGGGGGCTACTTCTGTGGTTTGGGAAACTCCGTCCCACATGTGCCCTGGAAGGAGCTAGTCAGTGTGTCTTAGTTTTCCACGTTCAAGTCAAGCACTCAGCTGGGGACCTTTTGCCAGTTGTGGGTTCGATCTGTGTGCCGGGTGGCCGAGCTGCCACCCCGTGGCCTCCCAAGCAGTTCCTCTGGGTGGCTCAGGACTCTTGCTGAGTATGTGGCCATAGTCATTAATTAGACTCTCTAAGGGTAATAGGAAATGGTTAGCGAGATAAGCACCCAAACGATATTATTCATATAATTTAAAATATTTTGATTAGCGGTCAGTCTTCTGGTTGTCACTAAAGCAAATAAAGTCTTTAAGACCCAGGCAGTGATGTGTGGGGAGGGAGGCAACTATCTGAACTCTGGCTCTGAATTTCACCTCCCTCCAGCCTTATTTGTATCACAGATGGAACAAGGGCTGTGCTGCCTGCCTGACCTCAGAGAGATGACATGAGAACCAAATGAGTTAGTGTGGCAGAAGGGCTTCCTAAGTGCCAAAGTACTCGACTCATTAATTCTTAACTACTCCTATCAATTCTTAATCCAGCCACTAAAACATACTAGGTGTACATGAAGATTCTTTGTATGTTCTTGAAACTTTTAAAGTTACCCCTCCAGAAACAATTTTCTTCTCAGTATTCGCTACAGCTATTTGTTTACTCTTCAATTAAAAAAAAAATTAGACAAACCTGGTAAACACGTGGTAACCATGGGCTAAGGTGTATCAGCACAATAGAAACACAGGCACCAAAAAATATCTATAGCTCTTTAGAGTTGTGTTAATACCCTTTGTGGAGAGGCCACACAGTCAAGCCAGTGTGTGATACTGACAGCTTGTGGAGTCCAGCAGAAAGGGAGCTACCGTGGAGTGGGCGTATCATGTGGGGTTCGGACAGCTGGGCCCAGAGCCACCTTGTCCTTCTTAAACGGGTTATCTTGAGTTTTTCCAGTGGTTGTGTATGGATGTGAGAGTTGGACGATAAAGAAAGCTGAGCGCCGAAGAATTGATGCTTTTGAACTGTGGTGTTGGAGAAGACTCTTGAGAGTCCTTTGGACTACAAGGATATCCAACCAGTCCATCCTAAAGGAGATCAGTCCTGGGTGTTCATTGGAAGTACTGATGTTGAAGCTGAAACTCCAATACTTTGGCCACCTCATGCAAAGTGTTGACTCATTGGAAAAGACCCTAATGCTGGGAAGGATTGGGGGCAGGAGGAGAAGGGGACGACAGAGGATGAGATGGTTGGATGGCATCACTAATTCGATGGACATGGGTTTGGGTAAACTCTGAGAGTTGGTGATGGACAGGGAGGCCTGGCGTGCTGCGATTCATGGGGTCGCAAAGAGTCGGACATGACTGAGCGACTGAACTGAACTGAAGTGAACTCCTTAGATCCCACCACGATGGGGCTGGTCCTTTCCAGACAGTCCCAACAGTGGGGATTTACACATGCCTTTCACTTACAAGATGGAGGCTTTTCTGAAGGAGTCATTTCCCTCACAGCTATTTGTAGATTAAATTTCACCAGCAAAATATTTAAATTATGTAAAACATAAAAGGCTACAAACCAGTAGCAGCAGGTTTATAGCTGCTGCTACAGCTACAAGAATAAGACTTTTAGTGCTTTTTCTTGCTAATGTTAGACAGTGTTGTGACCTTAGCATTTTAGTTCAAAACTAGCAGCCATTTGTCTGACTTGTACTTTCCCTGGCTTTAGGTGGAGAGCTTGTCCATTTTAGGAAGTGCCAAGGCTTTGTTGGTTTCTACAGAGCACAGAAGAGCTGTGGGGAGACTGTTGTAGGAGAGCGGAGGTCCCCTCCCAGCCCCGGCTCAGTTTAGCCATTAGACCAGACAGACTGCCTTCCTCAGAGGCCCTGGCCTCTTTCCTTATCCACGTAACAGCTTTCTGTTTCTTCTGTGGATCTTTCCTCTGAAAGTCATTAAAAGTTTTGGGTTTCACAGATGATCCTTGATCACATTGTGAAGAGAGGAAAATTCTCCTTTTCATGCTCTGTTAATTCTTTCTTTGCCCCTTGATCCAGTGATTCTTGCTGGCTTTAGGGGCTTCCATGTTTCATCTGAATGGAGAGGAGAGTGGTGAACACCTGCCCAGTGACCGCCATGTGTAGATCAGCAGGTTCCCAGTTTTTACCTCTTCAAACACTTTGTCTTAATTCAGGTGTCATCGTTTGGGATGGAGACTG
This sequence comes from Okapia johnstoni, assembly GCA_024291935.2. Lineage (NCBI taxonomy): Eukaryota > Metazoa > Chordata > Mammalia > Artiodactyla > Giraffidae > Okapia > Okapia johnstoni. The sequence continues at coordinate 53,544,301 of CM044312.1, forward strand.
GGAACATCTGGGAGGTCAAGTCTCTGAATTTCTCTTCTCCATCAACATTACACAAAGCCATTTCCCAGACAAGTGGCAGTTATTTGTCATTTATTTAAAAAATAAATTATAGACCATACAATTAATAATTGCTTCTGTTAGAACTTTGAGAAGTGTTAGTTGCTCAGTTGTGTCTGACCCTTTGCAACCCCATGGACTGCAGCATGCCAGGTTCCTCTGTCCGTGGGACTTCCCAGGCAAGAATACTGGAGTGAGTTGCCATTTCCTTCTCCAGGGGATCTTCCTGACCCAGGGATCAAACTCATGTCTCCTACATTGGCAGGCAGATTCTTTATCATTTGAGCATAAGTGTCAGGATATGTGCTGCTGCTGCTGCTGCTAAGTTGCTTCAGTAGTGTCCGACTCTGTGCGACCCCATAGACAGCAGCCCACCAGGCCCTTGTCCCTGGAATTCTCCAGGCAAGAATACTAGAGACCTTTGAAAAAGTGTTCGTTTTTTTTTTGTTTTTTTTCGAATATCCATTAGGTGCCAAGAGCAAGGACTTGCTCTGAGACAGATGTAGGTCTTCCCACCTTCTCTGTTTTCTGTGCTTTAAGAGCAGGATGCTTTTGTTTTTCTGAACTTAAGTCACACAGACTTGTTTCCCAGGCTTTATAGACAAGCCCCATCTCATGCCTTTAAACATGGCATTGCATGAAAGGAAACAAAAATATTGGTACAGCTTGATTTAGTAAGATCACTTTTCAATGACCCTTTCAAACAGCTTCCTGCAAAGCTGCAAACAATACTTTGGCCGTTCCCTCCAGCTGGAGGTCACCCTCTCCCTGGAAGGGCCAGAGGGCAGGGCACCAGCTGACCTTAACCGAGACCCAAGTCTGCCTGAAGAGCTGTCTGTGAGAGCCAGGTCTCCTGGGGGTTCAGGATGCCCAGCTCATAGTCATTGCCTGTCTTACCCCACCTCGGCTCCCACCCCATATGCAAAATTGTCTAGGACAAAATGCCTGCCAGTCTCCATGCCTGCTGCTGCAGCTAGACATTTTTCCTAGAATTTCCATTGTGAAGTCTCACTCGTAGTCCAGTTTTCCTTCAGGTAGAACAGATGATCTCTGTGGCTTCTTGTGCTTTCCATGTGAGATGAAGCATATACATTTCACCAACAAGCCTCAGACTAGAAAAATTGAACTTGGTGTTTGCACACGGTGGCGAAGCTGGGACTTTTCCAACTAAACCCTAGTGGTCAGTAATGTTGGAATTAGCAGTTAGTAGCTTTCTGCATGGAACTCTGCTCAATGTTATGTGGCAGCCTGAATGGAAGGGGATTTGGGGGGAGAATGGATACATGAATATGTATGGCTAAGTCCCCTTTACTGTTCACCTCAAACTATCACAACATTGTTAATTGGCTATACCCCAAATCAAAATTAAAAAAAAATTTTTTTTAAGTAGTTAGTAGCTTCCTGGAGATTTTCAGAAGGAAATAAGAGGTAAATGATTATCACATAGATTTGTATGAATAAACTAAGGATGCCAAGTGCTTGTATCTCTAATTGATGGTGGTATGTTATAAACATACACACACGCATGTGTGTGTGATTAGTCACTCAGTCATGTCCGACTCTTTGTGACTTCATGGACTATAGCCCGCCAGGCTCCTCTATCCATGGGGATTCTCCAGGCAAGAATATTGGAGCGGGTTTCCATGCCCTTCTCCAGGGGATCTTTCCAACCCAGTGATCAAACCCAGGTCTCGTGCATTGCAGGCACCTATATAAGCTCTAACTCTGTTATTATGCTCTTTTGGGGTGTTTTTCTCTGTGATTTAGACTTCCTGTTAATTTAGTTTGTGCAGCAGTGGAGTGCTTATGCTGTGCCTAAATCAAACTATATGCCAAGGGAGATAAAATTATAAAAATACACTTGAATGGCATATATAGAATCCCAGAATGTCAGAGCTGAGGGAGGCTGTTTAATCCACTGAGTCCAGCTCTGTCAGGACACAGAGGTGTTGAAGTGTCCTTCTTGCCTGGGCCCATAGCAGTTGTGTTGGTAGAATCAAGACCTGCCCCAGTGGACTCAGTTCTCATCCAGTGCTCTCTTCAGTGCGATCACCGCCTGTGTTCTCTGGTCTCATTTATCCTGGTCTGCAGCTTTAGTGGACTTTATGGGGGCTTCTGTCTCTGCATATTCCAGGACTGGGAGCAGATCCAGACAGTTGGTCCCTGGTCTGGGTGATGAAGAATTTAAACCCAGGTCTTCTAATCCTTGTAGCAAAACAGACATGGACTTGTGCTGTTTGTCTCCATGGGTGCTCCTTGGTCCAACAGGGAAGACAGAGAACGTGGGCTGGAGGTTGGAGGAAAAGGCAGTCAGAGATTCAGGGCTCAGCGTGCGGACACTCTCGGGGGAGCATCTGAGAACAGAGGAACTCTCAGTGGTGTGAGGGCTGCAGAGAGTGGAGGGCCACTGCAAAGGAAGGCCATGAGGAACATGCAAGAGGACAGAGAACATGCTGCAGACACACCCTCCATAGGGTCAGTGTCAAAATGAATTGCTTCAAGAATCTTAACTTAAAATGTGCCTTTTACAAAACAGTACTCTGTGGATTTAAAAATATGCAAGTGAGATCTTCAGCCACCTGGATTGGTTCTCCTCCCACACCTAGTCCTTCACGTTGTTGTTGTTTAGTCACTAAGTCATCTCCAACCCTTTTGCCACCCCACGGACTACAGCCTGCCAGGATCCTCTGTGCATGTGAGTTCCCAGACAAGAATACTGGAGTGGGTTGCCATTTCCTTCTCCAGGGGATCTTCCCTACCCAGGGATCAAACCCAAATCTCCTGTACTTCAAGAGGATTCTTTATGGCTAAGCCATCAAGGAAGCCCATGCATGCATGCACACTCAGTCGCTTCAGTTGTGTCTGACTCTTTGCAACCCCATGGACTGTAGTCTACCAGGCTCCTTTGACCATGGGATTTTTCAGGTAAGAATACTGGTGGGTTGCCATGCCCTCTAGTGGATCTTCCCAACCCAGGGATTGAACCTGTGTCTCTTGCGTTGCAGGTGGATTCTTTATCACTGAGCCACCAGGGAAGCCTAGAGAAGCCCATAGTCAGAGCTTAATTTGAATGCCATCTTGAATAATCAGTATTCATGTATCTGTTAGATTTTTTAAGTGGGTTGAGCCAACCAGTGCCTAATTATGGTTAAACTTTGTACTCATGTTCCTGGCTAAATCCCTTCCAGCAGACAGCTTGCTACTTCCTTGAAGGGCTAATGAGCAGAAATGGGGGCCCCTGTGGAGCTCAGCCTCCCCCTGTTCACTGCTTGGAGTCTATCTCAGGCCCGCAGGGGCCACCACAACCAGCTGCTCACCAGCTCCACTTTGCAGACTGCACACTTGGGTCCTGACCTCATTCGGAAAAGGGCTCTTGGCTGGAATCCCCTGCAGGCCCCTCAGCTGCCAAAAAATGGAGCATCTTGGTGAATTATGGGCCAGGCTTCACAGTTCATTGAACTCCTTATTTTCTTCATTCTTATTCTTTTAAATTTTCTCCTGTTCTTTTAAAACCATCACAATACACCATGTATATTTAGGGGCTCCCACTACCTTTCTCTTATTATGAAAAGCTTTTATTTGAAGTGAGCAAAAAGTAAAGTTCACAAATAGGACTTTTAAATTGCTTTTAGCTTTATTAGCTTTCAAAGATAATTAAAGTAAACAATGAGGGATCATTTTTAAATGTACTATCACATTGGTAAAGGTTTTTAAACAATAATATGTAATACTGAAGTTGTGATAACACCAGCTTCCCCATTCATTGAGGAGGGTGGTGATAAGGCATTGTCCTTTTGTAAGCTCTGGGGCAGTGTATTTCATTGCCTTTGAGATGTCCCTACGCTATGACCAAGGTAGATTCCTAGGAGTGTATCTAGAGGAAATGATCCATAAAAATGTGGAAAGGCCTTTGACAGCATGCTTTATAATTATGAATCATTGCAGGCAGCTCCCTGCTCAGTGGGAAGGGTGAGTATAAACAGTCTATGGTAGGTCTGCCCATGGACTGGTGTGTGGTGGCCATTAAAACTGATAATCATTAAGCTTTGTATAAATTTGATATAATGTTTACAAAAAGGAGGATAAACAGTTGTGTCTGCTCTAATTACAACTATGTAAAAGTACATGTATTCGTTCTTTCAACCAATTTTTACTAAGTACTTGTGTCAGGCTTTGTGCTGGGCTAAGAGACCCATACAGCTATTACCAAGACTATTATCTTTCCTATCTACCTGTGACTCACATCAGTGTTGAGGAAAACATTAGCAATTGCACAAATGTGTACTTAAACACAATAGTGATAAACACTGCCCCCCACAAAACACCAAAACAAAATTAAGTCGTTGAGGGGGGAGGCACTTAATGCTGACACAGCATCAAGGAAATATGAAAAAAACATTATTAGGTAATTCTTTTTTCCTTTAAAATTTCCTTTATCATTCATTTAGTACTCCTGGAATCAAATTTTTAAGATCCCATAAGACCTCCAGTGATGGCTTGAGGAACCAGGGGGAAGGAACAAGGTGGACAATAGGTAACCTGGAGGATGGGGCTGTGCACCAAGGCAGAAGTGCTCTCTGAGTGCCCCGGAATCCTGCGTGGGAGGGTCTCTCTCCATCAAGGCAAATGATCATGGGTCCTCGGGTCAAATCTGGCGATAGCTAGTTTTTATACATAAAGTTTTATTAAAGTGCTGATACATCCATTCATTTACCTGCTGTCTGTGGCTGCTGTCACACTACAATGTCAGCATTAAGTAGCTGCGACAGGAAAGGTATATAACCCACAAAACCCCAAATATTTACTATTTGGGTCTTTGCAGAAAGTTTGCCAACTCCTGTTCTAGATCAGTGGTTCTTGGCTTCTGACCCCTTTAAGTATCAGGTGAGAGCTGTGTGATGCCATCAGAAAATGCACATACGAACCTATACATGTAGTTCAATGTACATATTCTTGAGGCTTCTCCATGAAGTCCCTCAGGTTCATACTTCTGGTCCCTGGTGAAGGTAGGACTCATTTCTCTACCTCAGAAATGCTGAAATATCTTCTCTCATTGCAAAATGGTAGCCTAGTGAGGAAATGTGTCTCAGAGTGGATGGCTCACCCTTCCCAGGAAGGCGGAGTGTTCAAGGTCTGTAGGGAGAATCTTTCATGTGGTAAGAGGCCAGTCAGATGTTAGATGAGACTGCATCCCATTGGCACAGAAACAGTATCCCTTGGGTTACCTTTCTGTGATTTATGGCTTGATCCCATATTGGTTATTCTAAGGAGACTATTTGGTTCATAGAATACCTGTGACCCCATTCTTCACCCTTTTCTTTCTAGCATCATTTTCTTCCCTGGTTACTTGAGACATTTTTAGGTCTCCTGAAATCTGAAATGTGTTGCTACTTGTCCTACTTTCCTCTTTGCTACTGTCCTATTTCTCTTCTTTCATGTACTCATAGTTATTTTTTTTTTTTTGGCTGCACCCTGCAAAGTGTAGGATCTTAATTCCCCGACCAGGAATTGAACCTATGCCCCTTGCATTGGAAGCACAGAGTCTTAACCACTGGGCCTCCAGGGAAGTTCTGTACTCATAGTTATCCTGAATGTAAATCCTCACCCTACACAACCAGCCTCTATCCCCTTTCAGCTGTCCTTAACCCTTAGAAGCTTAGCCCCTATCCCAGTTAATCTAATAAATCATAGTTTACTCTTACCAACTTCTAACCCAAAGTATTTTTACTAAAAATGTTTTTTGCTTTCTGTTAAAAATTATTGTGAAATAATTTTATATTGTACTTAAAAATTATATATGCAATTATCCATTTTTTGGCATATGTACCTATTTCTGTTTCCATCAGTTCAGTCTCTCAGTTGTGTCTGACTCTCTGCAACCCCATGGATTGCAGCATGCCAGGCTTCCCTGTCCATCACCAACTCCCAGAGCTTGCTCAGACTCATGTCCATTGAGTCAGTGATGCCATCTAACCATCTTATCCTCTGTTGTCCCCTTCTCCTCCTGCCTTCAATCTTTCCCAGCATCAGGGTCTTTTCTAATGAGTCAGTTCTGTTTTTATAATGTATGAATAATGATTTTGTGTTAAAAATATTTTTAAAATTTTTGAAGCCATTTAGATACAGTGCTGTGAATTTAGGAGTGGGAAAAGGAAGGAAATCGTTCCTAGAATTTGTCTTATCTAGGTGAGCTGCATGCACTGGGAAGCCTGAATCAACTGCTGTCTTTTACCTGCGATAGCTGTCCTTGGGGACACTCTCCCTGATGGTTCCATTTTCTTGTCTTCATGCTAACATCTTCATTACTTCTTAGCCTCCTAATTGATTTTGGATTTATAGAGCAAAAGAAGAGAAATCTTATAATAGCCATATGGAATGCAAACTTAGGCAGGGGCCAAAACAAGGCCTATAACAAGAGCAGAAGGATCATTTCATTCATGCTTGAAAGTCAAGGGGGCCTTGAAAAATCAACCCTCTCCATGCTTTGCTAAGAATCAGTTTATCATCAACTAGAGAGAACTTTGCTGGCCTCATCTGCGGAGAAAGCAATGGCACGCCACTCCAGTACTCTTGCCTGGAGAATCCCATGGACAGAGGAGCCTGGTGAGCTGCCGTCTATGGGGTCACACAGAGTCGGACACGACTGAAGCGACTAAGCAGCATCTGTGGTGTCACTTGCTGTCAGCCTGACAGAGTGTTTTTGGTATTTCTTATAAAGAAGGTCTGCCAGGAACAAATTCTCATAGTTTTTTTGTCTGTTTGTTTGTTTGTTTATTTTTAGTCTAGGAGTGTATTTCATCTTCATTTTTGAAAGGTTTTTTTTTTTTGATATAAGATTCTTCATTGTCAGCACTTTGAATATGTCATTCTGCTGCCTTCTGAGCTTCATTGTTTCTGGTGAAAATTTAGCTGCTAATCTTGTTAGAAACAGGTGGATTTTGAAAGCTGGCTATATTCCTGGGCATCATGTTTTAATGAAGGGGCTTCCCAGGTGGCACAAGTGGTAAAGAATCCACCTGCCAATTCAGGAGATGCAGGAGTCGCAGGTTCAATCTCTGGTCAGAAAGATCCCCTAGAGAAGGAAATGGAAACCCACTCCAGTATTCTTGCCTGGAAAATCCCATGGACAGAGGAGCCCAGCAGGTTACAGTACATGGGGTTGCAGAGAATCAGACACGACTGAGCCCATACATGCCACATTTTATTTGGGATGGGGTTACAAGTGGCTCATACTTACTCAGTGTTCCAAAGCTCGTTCAGCTTTAGTGACACAATTTAATTTGTTTGAGGAGACTTCTAAGGCATTATCTACATAAAGTCCAGCAAAACATTTCATTTGGTTTTGGCAAAGACAGAAATGAAAGTACAGAGCATTATGATATTCTAGTAAGACCAGAGACTTCGTAGTAAGAAATATCTGAGCTTGATTCTCAAATTATCAATTGAGTAAGTTATAGCCATCATTGGTTTCACTATATGTATATATGGACAGATGGGTGTATGAGTGGGTAGATGGATGAATAAATGGATAGATAGAAGAATGTAGATAGATACAGGTATACATACATAGCTGGAAGGAAGACAGATAGTGTATATTGCATTGCCATATAAAATTTTATTTATTGCTATGAGTCATGGTCAGAAATGCTTGAAAACTGCTATTCTAAACCACTTTTTTGACTTGAAAGAGGGGAAGACAGCCTGCTCTAGGATTTCTTTTCAGCACTGGAAAGGATCTGCTTACCCTTGGGTATATCCTAAGCACTTTTCCCTCCTGCCTTATTAGTCTCTTAACTCTTTTTTGCTTTTCAACAGTAAGAAAATATGCCCAACTCATTGCATCCCCCTCAAAATTGTGGCATGCAGTCATCATCTTATACAAACACTCACACAGCCATGATGACAGGAGTTATATGCAGTTTCCTATTTTATTTGGCCCACCCTCAAATGCTTCCGTTATCAGGAAATGCTAACAATGAGTTGGTACTGAGAGAACTTTCAATTCACTGTTTTAGAGAATTCTGAGACTTTTTGTGAATGATTCATTCATTCATTTCTTGAGAGCATGACTTTGATTTGGCAAAGTATAGGCCAGTTGGGAATTTTAAATGAAACAGAAGGGCAGGCAAGTGACACTCTTTGGCTCAGTTGCTAAAAAGATTTATGCTGGATGTTCTCAGTAGGTAAAATTATCCTGATTGAGTTGGTCATTAAGGCCATCTTTGCCAGAATTAATTCAGTGGAGAGATCTATCAAATTGTTAACTACCCACTTAGAATGAGTAATTCCTACAGTTGATAAAATATTTTTTGTGAACCTTTGGGAGACATTGAAATGGTGAGTTTGGACCTTAAAAAGACTCCAAACTTCTGGGAAAGTATCCAGCCCACCTTTAGAGATGTTCATCTATCTTTGTAGAAATTCAGAACAACATACAGATATCCCTTACGCGAATAATCCAAGACCCCTTTCTAGATTCTAGACTCGTTTCCTCACCACACTCAGTGTTGCCACCCCATTTCTTCTCTAGCCCTTCTCAAGTAATGTCCCCACTAACCCTTGCCCATGAAATGCAGGCTTATTTTCATATGCAGAATTAATTAGGTTGGAAGAAGACAGCCAGAGAAAACAAAGCAGCACCCCATGTATGAGTTACTCTAAAATTACCTGCCCTCCTAGTTAGTGGTTGGTGGCTTCCTACACAAGTGATCAGTCGCCAGATTTCAGTGGTCTGTAGAAACACTGTTGGGTCACAGAGCGTCTTCCTGACACATCCAGCTGTAGGGATCCAGAGGGACCAGAAGGACTCAGGACTAAAACAAAGTCCCCACCATTTATAAGCTGAAGGGCTGAACCTGGAAGGGAAGGTAACAATTTCTGGGGTTTTGCCTGAATTCCCAAATTTGCACCAGCTCTGCAGTTGAGTGGGAGCGGAGGTGCTAGAGCCTTCCCTCCTGCTTTTTTTATTATGAAATCATGAGACAGTAGTTTTACATTATTGCTGATCTTCTCTATCAGACGTGCTTTGTCTCACTCCCTCTCTCCATCTGGCTGAAACCTCTAGTTAGAAAATAAATAGCTGCGTATTGATTGTTCATTTTGTTCCTCATCACCCAGACATCCTTGTTATGCACTTAGCTTGCTTGGCTGTATTTGTGAGCAAGAGAGGAAGAAGTAACACTTATTTTTAGCCTTCATGTTAAGATGTGGCAGGGACATTTTTAAATGTTGTTTTGGTGCTTAGTTTATTTAGTAACAGCACTTAATCACCTTTTATTTATGAAGAAGAGAAAAGTGTATGTGTGTGTGTGCACTCACACATGTGCTGTATGGATAAAGTTCAAGCCAATTTTAATTGATATTTATAGTATGACTTCCTAGGAAAGTGAAATTTCTAAAAAATGTGAATGCAGAGAGAAAAGTTAAAATATATGCAATTACTACTTGGTCTCTGTAATTTTTGTCTCAATCCTTCATTTGTATGATTACCAGAGTAACCCTCCTGAAATGCAAGTTTGACCCTTTTACTGCCCTCCTTGTAGTTGCTTCATCTGGAAGCCGAGTAGCTTCCAAATCCATTCATGGACGTGGACTTGGGTCCTGGCTCAGCCATTTGCCCTATGGGTGATCTTAACCCCTCTAGCCCTGTATTCCTCCTTTCTTGAGCAAGGATACTCCTCCCTCGCAGAGCCATGGTGTGGTCGCATCCCATGATGTGTGTGAAGAGCCAGCAGTGGTGCTTGGCACGTGGCAAGCATGCCAGTAAAGGCATCCATCATTGTGCCTGCAGGGAATGGTCCTGGCATCCACGTGACCCCCATCTGGGTGCAGCTTAATCTCTGTGACACTCCACTCTGTCCTGTTAGCTTTCACTCCACCTACTTCCAGTAATTTGAAGGGAGCCTGAAAAGCCTGTGAAAGTAACATCAGGCAGTTTGGCTAATTTTAATTTCCTTTGGCCAAAAACGTGATGAGAAAGAAGGTTGACTGAAAGATAGTTTGGGGGTCTGGCTCTCCATTCCTCCCGTTAGCACAGAAAATTGAGAACCAAGAAGTCTCAGAACATTCTCCAAGATGGAACGCTGTTTCATGAACTTCCGCCTATAGTTCTTGCTGCCATAAAGTGTCTAGGAGTGAAAAATTGTAGGTCTTTCTATCCCTGGCTGCCCACACAGAAAAGAACAATCAAATCTATGTGGTTTGCCTTGAAATAAAATAGGAAATATGCAGGCTTTAGAGACTAAGATTTGGCATAATTCAAATCAAAATAAAATAAGTCATGAATCTGTAATACTTTCACCCACAGTTTTGAAGTCTTTATGATTATTGCTCTTGAGGACGGGAGGCTGCATAAACACCATTTAGAATATAGCTGGAGGCTGGCGTTTTAGAAGAAAAATGGCCACCACAGCAGTCTCCCTGAGGGTCCATAAGTACTAATTCTGTTTAATGTGACAGTTCCTAAATAACTGCGTTCTTCACAGAAACACATATAGGAAGTGCTGGAGCCTTGCTGTAGAGTGAGTCTAAGAGAGAGCTAGTCTTTAGTGTTTATAGATTGAGAAAATGTATCCTTGGGGTTTTAAAAAATATATAGGTGTTCGTGTGGGAGATTAGGGATGGGGTACTTATATAAACTGCCAGGTTTGTTCTGCTCCTCCATGATTTTCTTCGGATTTAAATACCTACATAGTCGTTTCCCACCCTTTAATGTTGTCTTTCTCCCCTTCTGCCCCTTACCCTTTCTCTTGCTAATGAATAAAAATGCTGTTAGTAATCAGTTGTGCTGTGGGATGGTTTGTTGGGGCTTAGAGACAGTCCTCCCTCCATCTATACCTATCTTATTCTTTGAGCCTGTTCACTTGAAAATGTTCAAGAGGAAAGAAGACTCGAGAAAAGAAAGAACTGTGGTTGGCTAAGTCATCATGGTTTGTCTTAGGAAATGTTAACATCTGCTTGATGGAGATGCCTTTTTGCTTTACAAGTAAAATGTTGTAATATATATGGTTGACATTTCCTGTTGAATTTTTGGTTCAGTGTGTCAGTAGGAAGTACCAACTGAAACTCTATGCCATCCACCTTCATTGTTGGCATGTTTCTCCAGCCATGTAAAAACATTAGGATCTGTGGAATGGCATATTTGGTGCAAGTCATGGCATGACCATCCCAGGGTTTCTGCTCTGACTTGGGGTACATAACTCTGCCTGCAATTCTCTTGCATGCTTCTAAAATAGCCACAAAAATTCTCCAAAACTCTGCTATTTTCAGAACTGCTTCCACTTAGAATAATTAGTTTCAATCATTACTCGCAAGTGTGGTGTCTAATTTGGGACATAGGACTTATTTTATTTGCCCTAAAACTGTCTTTTTTTTTTTTTTCAGTAAGGCTTCTATAGTCCAAGAATTAACAGGCTATGCAAGTCTCTCCCACGAGCATTATAACCATGTGGAGAGAAGGCTGGGGTAACCCTGTCTAGAGGCAACCCCCCCAGTGCAGTATTCCTGCTCCCCTGCTCCCCACCTGATCCAGGGACAGCCCAATGACACAGCTGTACCTAGACTAACACGTGGCATTTGTTGAATGAGAGAATGGTTCCTCTGCTTTATCGTAAACATCTAGTCCATTGCCCAAGTCACTTTTTAAATTATTGACCATAAATTATTGACCATTGATTATAAACCATAAAATTAATCGAGGCCACTTGAAAGTGAACAATTCATTGGCATTTAGTAGCTTCACAACTCTGTGCGGCTGCTACCTCGGTATATTTCCAGGACATTTTCATCATCCAGAAAAAAAGGCTGGTACCTACTGAGAGGTCACTCTACCTCCCTCCCTCCCCTGGGCAACTGGTGACCAACAGTCTGCTTTGTGTCTCTCTGAGTTTGCCTGTTCTGGACATTTCATACAATATGTGGCCTTTTGTATCTGTCTATTTTCACTCGTATGTTTTCGAGGCTCATTCACGAGGTACCAGGTATCGTTTAGGGGGTAGTTCAGTACTGTTTCAACATATGGATATAGCACATTTGTTTATCTGTTCTTCAAGTGATGGGCACTTGAGTCGTTTCTGTCTTTTGGCCCTTATGAGTAGTGCTGCAGTGAACATTCCCATACCAGTATTTGTTTTCATTCTTTTGATCCTAGTTTTGCTATCTTCTAGTTATCTCTCTGATTTGTCCACTGCTGTCCTGTTAGCTGGGCTTCACTGGTAGCTCAGCTGGTAAAGAATCCGCCTACTATTCAGGAGACCCTGGTTCAATTCCTGGGTTGGGAAGATCCCCTGGAGAAGGGAACAGTTACCCACTCCAGTATTCTGGCCTGGAGAATTCCATGGACAGAGGAGCCTGGCAGGCTACAGTCCATGGGGTCGCAAAGAGTCAGATATGACTGAGCCCCCTTTCACTTTCACTTTTCTCCTGTTGTCAGGCCACCTTCGTCTCTTGCTGCACTACTTACCTGGCCTGGCCCTTCTCTAGCCTGACTCTACACTGCAGCCCTATGTCCTTCTCAAATGCAGATCTGTTCTTCATGCCCTTCATGATTTTAGGATTGCTCAGAGGGTAGGGAGGAAACTCCTTTCAGGCCCGCAGGGTCCTGCCATGGCCAGGTGTCTAGCGATTCCTTTAGGCTCATCTCAACCATTCTGCCCCTCCCCATCTGGGCTGCAGACACACTGATCTTTCTGTCCTATAAACTCTCCCTGCTCTGCCCCACCACAGGCCTTTGGCACATGCTATCCCTGTTGCCTGGAATGCTCGCCTCTCCTCTTTGCCTAATTAACGCCTTCTCATCCTGGAATTACCAGTGCAAGCCTCACCTCTTCAGAGAAGCCTTCCCTGACTCAGTCAAACTCACCTCCACCCACACTGCTACCATCATGGAGGCCCACAGACTCCTAGCCATTTCTTTGCAGCGCAAGTTCTAGCTTCATTTTTACATCTGCATGATTATTTGATTCATAACTGCCTACAGAGACAGAAGGCAACTGTAGACGCAGAACTTGGGCTCTGGAGCCAGACTACCTGGGTTCAAATGCTGGCTCTGTCCGTATTGGCTGTGTGATCTTGGGCAAGTTGGTTAACCTCTCTGTGCCTGTGTTTTCTCATCCATCAAACAGGGATCATAATAATACCTACCTTAGAAGGCTGTTGCAAGAATAAAATAAATTCATATGTATTACATACATGGCCCTGAAATAATCTCAATAAAAGTATAATTAGTATAACTTCTAAAAATAATTATAAAAATTTTTAATTAAAAAAATAAATAGCTGTACCTGCACTGCTATCCCCACACCCCTCATCTCCATACTGTAAGCTCAGAGGGGCAGGGATCCACAACTCTTTCGCTCCTGTTATAGCTCCAGAGCCTAGCTCAAGATACCCACGTGCTTAATGCTAGTTACATTTTTATTGAATGATTGGATGAATACATTCTCTTCTTCACCAGAGGAGAATATTAACACTACGATGTCCCATCTCTCCTTCTGTATCTGAGTTTGGGTGGCTCTAGCTTCTGGCATGGAGAAGGCAATGGCACCCCACTCCAGTACTCTTGCCTGGAAAATCCCATGGATGGAGGAGCCTGGTAGGCTACAGTCCATGGGGTCGCTAAGAGTTGGACACGACTGGGCGACTTCACTTTCACTTTTCCCTTTCATGCACTGGAGAAGGAAATGGCAACCCACTCCAGTATTCTTGCCTGGAGAATCCCAGGGACAGTGGAGCCTGGTGGGCTGCCGTCTATGGGGTCGCACAGAGTTGGACACGACTGAAGCGACTTAGCAGCAGCTTCTGGCATGCAGTGTGGTGGCGCTTGGCCACAGCCCCTCCTCCTGCCCACGTCCCCAGCTGGTGTGTTTGGGGAATGGTGCTGCCAGGTGTGGAGAGTCAAGGGTGAGGATCCCCTGTCTGCGGCCCTGTACTGAGGGAGGGCCCAATCTGTATGACCACCACAGGAACAGAGTAGACTTGCTGCGTGCCAAGCCCTGTGCACCCTGCTTTAGAAATATCGGACTCATGAGGCCGGGATGATTTCTGTCCCCTTGTTATAGACGAGGAAACTGAGGTCTGAGCAAGGGAGCCATTTGCCCAAAGTCAAAACTCTTGGTAAATGGCAGAGCCAAAGTTTAGGTCCTGCCAGGCTTTCTCTAGAGTCTGTGTTCTTCAGACTCTCACCTTAACTAATGAATGTGATCCAGTTAAACACTGAGAATGTGGGAAGGACTCCTCCACTGAAGGAGTTGAGGGTGCTGTCCCGAGTCTGGACAGTTTTGTTAAAGGCCCCACAGTGAACAGTGGTCATTCCCACTGAATTCTGGCTTGTGATCTGCTGGCCCTTTGTACCCGAGGGTCCTGACAAGTTAATGTCAGGACAAATTCTCTAAAGAGACATTAAAAACAAAGCTAGAATGGAAAAAATAAAGGTGAAAATGGTTTATCTGCAGATGAAGGAAACTATTTAGGAAAACTCCCACATCTTCTGTCAGTCAGAGATGTAAGAAACAGTCTATTGCTTCCTTTCTGATGGTACAGTTCAGGGGCTTAATGTCTGTAGTCCTTCACTCTCTAGGCCCCTGAGCTGCCATCTGTTTATCACAAGTATGTACATGAAAAAAAAATAAAGCCTCCTGATTTACTTTCAAAAACAAAGACATTATGATTTTAAACTAACTTACTTGGGATCTTTTTAGACATGTGGATATAAGCATTGTGAGCACGTAGGGTAGAGTGGGGGGCTTCCTGGGTAGCTCAGCTGGTAAAGAATCCACCTGCAATGGAGGAGACCCTGGTTTGATTCCTGGGTTGGGAAGTTCCCCTGGAGAAGGGATAGGCTACCCACTCCAGTATTCTTGGGCTTTCCTGGTGGCTCAGACGGTAAAGAATATGCCTGCAATGCGGAGACCTGGCTTCAGTCGCTGGAGGAGGGCATGGTTACCCACTCTAGTATTCTTGCCTGGAAAATCCCCATGGACAGAAGAGCCTGGCGGGCTACAGTCCACGGGGTTGCAAAGAGTCAGACACTACTGAGCGACTAAGTACAGCACAGGGTAGAATGGTGAGGTTGTATTGCTACCATAGTTGGTGATTTTAGGATATTTATAATGAAATGAATTGAAATGAGCCCCTAAAGAGCAGAAATTCCTCCCAGCCCACAAAACATCCACCACTTGGGGGATAGCATGCTGTGTCCATATGATAGTGTGTTAGATGGGGCATGAAGAGACTTTGGAAGAGTTTGTAATACAGTGGCACCATTAGAACAAAACTGTGTGTGTCTTTATGAATAATCAGATATACACATATTAATTAAACACATAGGAAACATCCTAGAGAATCCACCAAAAGTGTTAGCAGTGGTTGTCGTTGCACAGTGATATTCGGCTTAAATTTTTCTTTGTTTCTCCAATTTACAAATTGTCCTATAATGAGCTTGTGTTTACTGATACCAGAGCATAAGCCTCAGTTTAAAGAGAAGGAGGGGAAAAAGCCACAGAATTACTAGTACAATCTTAACTCCCATCTCAGATTAAGAGTCTTAGCATCCAAGGAGCTTTAGAGAAGAAAAGAACCTTTGTAAGCGTCCCTGAAGGGTGGAAACAAGGTGTGATGAGGTGATGACAAGCACGGAGGCAGCAACATAGGAATATAAAATCCCCATAGGAGGGCCCCAGGCCCCATGCCTCTCACTCCCCATCCTAACCTGCCTTCATCTCCAGGAATCTTCAGCTCTCTCTTACTCTCTATTTTATATTGCCCTTGCCAAAAAAAAAAATTCTAACTGCCTTGCAAAGTACCCTCCCTCCCCCTGTGCTTATTTGTAACCGTCTTGTTCAGGAAACATATGCTGAGGAGCTCCTGGGAGCATGGAGGATAGGCTACCAGAACTGGCAGCCACTCTGTGACAGGGGTGTGTGTGGGTATCCCTCCCCTTGACTCTGAAGAAGCAGCTGATGAGGACCTGGTTATGGAGGCGGAGGGAATGCGTCCTTGTTTGTTTTGTGTCTTTCTCAGCATGATAGATGTGTTTAAACAAGGATAAACAGTCCTCCAGAATCCTTTCGGATCCCTAGGAAGAGCATGTTCATGGAGCTGACTGAGCAGGGGCTCGCGGGCCAAGTGATGCAAGGGCGGAAAGCCCACTGCTTCTCTGGATGGATGGAGAAGGATGGGCCTTTAGGGCAGGGGCTGCCCCATGAAGCTCTGAACGCTTGGCTGTGTGTCCCCTTGGTCCCTGGCTCCTACCGGGAGGAAGGCTATAATTCTGATGTGTTGACCTCCCCGGGAGGGTGGTGTCCCCAGGACCCAGGTAACCTGCAGCATCGGTGAGGAAGCAGACAGTAGCAGTGTGGTGGTGGTGGTGTGGCTTTTAGTTCCAGAGAATCCCAAATTTGGAACACATGTGGTGCAGTACACACACACATCATCTCACAGGGCAGTTGGTCTAATTCGTGTTTTCTGAGACTTCTCCCCTAAGTGAAGTGCAATTGAGCCTTCGAGTTGGCTACGCTGGACTTTATCCCACTCGCCGGCAGTGGGTGACCTTGCTCTGGTCCCTCTCTAAGCCCTGCTTTCCTCACGTGTCAGATGAGAGCATTATTAACTGCCTCGCAGGATTGTCGTTGGGATCAGATGTGATAATGTGCGAACAGTTTCTAATCACTGTGCTTAATAAATGCTGGTCTGCGTCCCTCGCCCACCCTTCCTTGGCCTCTGGCTCTCTCTCTTTCACAGGACTCAGAGCTAACTGGTTGGGGATTATTGGCCACCTATGTTTTCTTACAATTGGTGGATGTGTCCAAACTTAAACTTACTAGAATGACCGCCTATGAAACGTAAGCTCTTAGTTAGGCAGTTTAGCAAGGGGTCTTCAGGTGGGACTCAGGGCACATTAAGGAGGGCTGATGCTTTTTTTCAAAAGAGTGGACTCCGTTCTCCATGTTTGGGAGAAAGCCGTCGGAAAGTTAACCTGATGTGCTGTCAGAGTATGGAGTTCATGGGGTGATTACCACAGAGAAAGAGGGAGAAAGGAGTTTTGATGTTTCTGAGAACACAGTATTTTCTCTTTCAGTCTTATGCTTCTCTTCCCTCACCCTCCTCTTTGCCTCTCTCCTCCTAGCGTTCTAGAACCATGCAGTGTTAGAAGTTGAAGTGCCTTTCCAAAGCTACAAGGAAACGAGCCCAGTTCTTTCTTTCAATTTTAGAACATAGTAGTTGTTCAGTGAGCCCCCAGGGGCAGAGGAATGGCCACCCTCTCTCCCTCCACAGACACCTGGGCCCTTGGGAAAGGCTCCTGGACACACCCAGTGCGACAGCAGTGTTGGATGAGGGGCTCCGAGCAACCCTGGGGGCCCCAAACTCATGGCTCTCTGGTCTACCTTGCACCTGTCTCCCCTCTGGCATACATACCTGTGTCTGCATTTGCGCAGAGGTAACTACACCTCATCATGGCTCTGTGGGAATGATCTCTTTCTCTTCCATACAGATTGGGAACGAGGGGGAGTGAAAGACTCTTTGCCCTGGCTCTGTGTCCATGCTACATTTTGCATGTGTGCTCTGCTCTGGGGAGAGGAGGCCAGGGCCTTTAAGATGGTTAAGAACAGTTAAGGCCCTTAGCACTTAGTAGGACAGAACAATAAATGAGTATATTGCTGCCCCATAGGCAGTATGGCCTTACAAAGTATCAACATCTGAAAGTCTAAATATGCCCAGAAAACTTTGTAATTGGCTTATCGTTAGAAGGCCAAGCATTATTAATACTTCCCAGGTGGTCCTAGTGGGAAAGAACATGCCTGCCAATGCAGGAGACAGACACAGGTTTGATCCCTGGGTCCAGAAGATCCCCTGGAGGAGGAAATGGCAGCCCACTCCAGTATTCTTGCCTGGAGAATCCCATGGACAGAGGAGTCTTGTGGGCTACACTCCATGGGGTCACAAAGAGTCAGACATGATTGAAGCAACTTAACATGCATGCAGACGTTATTCAGCTTTTCCACGGCTTGGTGTTCTTTGAGAGTATATTGACATTTTAAGGACCCTAACCATTCCATGGTTTCACTCTCCACGTGATCACTGACAGACACCCAGAGATCTGCTGGCTTCTAATGTTGCCCATAACATACATGAGCTTGACGATCCTGGCAAAGCTAAGCCTTTGCTCACTATTAACATTTCAAAACAAAAAAAATGTTGTCTGTATCCTTTGTTCTGTTTCCCATAGTACTCAAATGAAAGAAAATTGAGTCTCTTGACTTCACCAGGCTTAAGACAGGGCTGCTGGGACTTCCCTGGTGGTCCAGTGGTTAAGACCCTATGCTTCCAACGTAAGAGGGCATGGTTCAGTCCCTGTTTGGGGAACTCGGGTCCCACATGCCAAGTGGTGCAACCAAAAACATTTTTTTGTAATTAAAAAGCAAAAAAGGGCTACTTTCATCTATGATGGCCATTCATCCCCTTAAGGCACCTGCGCCTCTCTGTTCACACAGTATGTTGTGTTTCCAAGAGCTGCTGCTGAGTGCACAGAGGGAAGGGGGTGGGTAACAAGTGGAAAGATCGTGGTCAAGGAGACGTCATCTCAAGAATCAGAAGAGCAAGCAAAATAGCCAACTCAGTGAAGCAGCTTCATCTAGAACTTTGGCCCTGAGGATTCCAAATGAAAACATACCCCTACTCCCCATCCAGGAAGCAGGAGAAGGGCGGCCATGTGGAGTTTGCTTTGAAAACCTGTCTGTCCTCCTGACATTCTGTCTCCAGCTGACTGTACAGTCAGCGATAGCAGTGCATCTTTGTAACTAGCTCCCAGAGCCCCAGGTTTCATTTCACCTTAACTGGACGGGGAAGATGAAGGGACCGCAGAGCTTGGTGGTGTCTGCACAAGCCACCAAGTGAGGTTGGACCCCTTTCCCATTGTTATTTACTGGTCAGGACCAGATGAACCAAGGAGTATTCATTTCAGGATGGGAGAAGGGTAGAAGGGATAAACGAAGTCCAAAAGTCCACAGGCCAAGAAAGAGTTTGTTGTCAAGCCTTGGAACCTCTTGTTTCTGCAGAGATGAACAGCCAGCTGATCCAGACAGACCTGATGTGTGCAGCACATCCTAAGCACACCCAAAGCAGTCCCGTCTTTTAGGACTTGACATTTCTGAATGCCAGGAACTTGGGCATCTTGTAGACTGGAGTTTAAAAGTCTGACTTAGGCTCCCTGTTGACAAGCCAAAGCAGAGAAGGGGGTGAATTTGGCCTTAACAATCAAGTTCTGCATCTGAGTAGCTGACTGTGGGGCACATACTAAAGACTGATATTGCCCCCTACTTGGTCTGAAGCTCAAGAAACTAGTCCAGCCCATTTGGGGGGTTCTTGTCATTTATCCTGGGACAGAAAAGCCTAAGGTGGGATCCCCAGGAGACATGCCTTTACTCATTCATTCAACAAACTTCCGTTGCACACCTGTCTGTATGTATGGTGTCTGGGCTTCCTCCATGCCTTTATCTCACAGGGTGATCTGCAAAGGACCTCAGTCAGATGCTTACACGGGGCAGAGTGGGAGAGCTGAAATGGTATTTATTTGTTTTGAACAATACAAATTGTCTTTCCTGACCATGGGTATTAAAAATGCAAAGACCAAGTTCTAAAGCAACAATTGTCTATCTTCCTCTGAACGTCTCAAGCTTTAGTTTAAAATTGGGGAACTTGAGAGTGCACAGCTTGGCCCTAACCTCAGATTCCGACTCAGTCAGGGTAGGGTGGGCAAACGTGTGGTTTAAAATAAGAGCTGGTGTAATTCTGCTGAATACAGGTGATGGGTTAGCCCCTGGGACTTTAGAGACACAGGTGGCGGGCAAGGGCCCTATGTTGAGATTATGCAGATCACAGTTACCTGGGAGGCTTTTTTCCAATCATACCCACCTTGCCCCTTTCATTTCCATCCATTCTGCCCTTGTGCACCACTTTTGCTTAAAGTATATTTTCTTCCTTCTGGTGTGTGGGCGAAGCAGAAAATTTGAGAACCAGCTGTTCTTTAAAAAAAAAAATTCAACTTCAGGCAGAGTTCAGGTTGAGGGCTCTCAGAGGATGCTGTTGTTTCCCTTTGAAGTGTTTGGGAGAAAGAATCTAAGGATTGGTAAAGGCCAGCTGGCCCCACCCCTTGCAGCATGTCCAGCCCCACATGGTCCACCTGTTCTGACCAGGAGGTGGTGCGTTAGGACACAGACCTCAGTTCACACCTCCCTCTAAACCCTGTCAGCTGTGGAATCTTGCATTCAATTCACTTATGTTTGGGCCTAACATTTCTGGGCGGCACTTTCCTCCTGAATAACTGGTAGTGTGATCTGTTGGTGGGATAATAGGGATGGTGTGGACCAAACAAGGGGGCTGTTGGAGCAGGCTTCTCAAAGCTTGCTGAATTTGTACCCTGGGATCCTGTGACAGTGCAGATTCCAGGGCATTGGTGTGAGTGGGCCCGAGAGCTTGCATTTCTAACAGACTCCCAGGTGAGGTTGATGCTACTGGTCCATGGACCACACACTGAGTAGCAAGGGTTTAAAGGTGCTCTCCTCCTCAGGTTTGCTGTGAACTGTTAGTGCAAGCAGTCAGCTAAGTTATCAAGCTGGCAATTTTTTTCTTGCTCTTTTTTTAAATTTCATTTTTAATTGTGGCAATTCTTTTTTCAGTTCTAGAAATAGAAGAAAATACCTACCTGTTACCTAATGCTGATCATGAAACTTGAGGCATAGAATGCTTTCAGCCATAAACACTGTTCTCCTTGTTCTCTTATTTTGTTGTGTATGTGTGTTCAGTTGATTGGCCATGTCCAACTCTTTGTAGCCCCATGGACTGTAGCCTGCCAGGCTCCTCTGTTCATGGAATTTTTCAGTCAAGAATACTGAAGTGGATTGCCATTTCTTCCTGCAGGGGATCTTCCCAAGCCAGGGATCAAACCTAGGTCTCCTGCATCTCCTGCCTTGCAGGCAGATTTCTTTACCTCTGAGCCACCAGGGAAGCCCCCCTTATATTACTAATTGTCCCCAGTAACATAAGAAATACTAAAAAAGGGGGCATAGAGAAGGATTATCTACTCTGTGGGCTGAGAGAAGCATCAAGGGCAAAGCTTCAGATCTGAAAATACAGGCAGCCCTTAAGGTTCAGGAATCATGATTCCTTGTCTTCCAGAGTTTACCTATGAGGGAAAGACTTTTAAATATAAAACAAAGAAAAGGAAAATGTCTTTCCTTCATTCCATAACACTATCTTTAAACTTGAGTCAGAGTCACCTGAAAGGGATGTTAAAATGCAGCTTGCCAGGTCTCACTTAGACACTCTAATTTCAATAGCATTTTAAGTTCCCAGGTGATACTGATGCTCACGCTTGAACCAGCAAAAAGCTATATCTCCAGAGCCCATCTTTGAGAGAGGTGTGCATGAAAAACAGGGTCTCTCCTGACCTGTGAGGGTCAGGAGAGATGAGCTTTCTAGCTGCCTGCAGATTGCTCTTCCCAGCACAGCATGGCCTCAGAGGCTGGAGCTCTCCAGTATAGCTGGTTGGCTAATCGCCTCAGGGGCTTTTTAAGAGCTAGAGGTTCCTGGGGGTGCATCCTCAGAGATGTAGGCAAGCAGCCAGGTTCAGGCCTGCCTATGTGGAGAGCAGTGAGACACCAGATGGACACTGGGGAGCTGTTCTCCTTTTTAATGACTCTTAGATTCAGCTCTAATGATCACTCAGCAAGTGAATGATTCCCCGGCAGGAAATTGGACCCTCTGGAAGTACATTTCCTAGCTGGATTCCTAAAGTTAGAGTTGATAAATTCTGCATGCATTTTCCAGAGTGCTTCATTTCCTCCCCAAGGGTGGCTACCAGCCAAGACCATCTGGCTATGGGGATTCATCCGGGGTGAAGTCCCCCCATTGGGAATAACACCATCCATGGCAGTGTTGAAATGGGAATGGATAAAAGTCACTGAGGACCAGATCCCAGAGAGAACCCTTCCCAAGCAAACTCAAAGTCAGATTAAGATTGAAGCAGTTACTTAAATAGCCTCAAAAAGAAATTCCTTCTTTTGTCTCTCATACCTGGATTTGAGGATGGTGATCGTCTCTGAAATTTCCTGGTTCACCAGCCGATGCTTGTAGAGCATCACTGGGCACCATGCTCTGCCATGCTCTAAAGGCAACTTGGGGACAGCCCCTGCTCTTGTGGCATCCACTACTGGGAAGAGGCAGACACATAAACATGTAACTGTAAAAGCAGCATGACTCCTAGAACCATGTACATCTAGAGTAACCCTCCCAGGAGGCTCCATCCTCACCCAGATTTGTTTTCTCCATAGTGCTTGTCACTAGAGAAATGATTCGTCTTCTCTCTTAGAGCTCAAGCAACAGAAGAGCAAAGACTAGACTGTCAGACCCTGGCCTCTCTCAGCCGCTGAATGTGAACTGCCCAGGAAGGGCATGAGAGCAGCTCTCTGCAG
This sequence comes from Okapia johnstoni, assembly GCA_024291935.2. Taxonomy (NCBI): domain Eukaryota; kingdom Metazoa; phylum Chordata; class Mammalia; order Artiodactyla; family Giraffidae; genus Okapia; species Okapia johnstoni. Next base: position 53,566,824 of record CM044312.1, read on the forward strand.
CCAAGGCATTCCTGGAGGAGGCGGCCAGCGGACCACTCGCTGTCTGCCCACACCACCACCTGAATCTGAGGCAGATGCTTAGGGAGGAGTGGCAGCTGCAATGGTTCTCAGATCTTAGCTGGCATCCAAATCACCAAAGGGCTTGTTAAAACACATTTACTGGGCCTCACCCTAGAGTTTCTGATCCAGTAGGTCTAGGGTGGGGCCAGAGAGTTTCCCACAAGTTCCCAGGTAATGCTGATTGATGTTCCTGGGCCCTGGACCACACTTTGAGAACCACAGGGATAGTATGTCAGCATAGCCATCACAACTTACCCTGTAGACAGATGGGAGGGGACTGAATGACAGAGAAGCAGAGAGACCTCTAACAAGCTATGCCAGTGAGCCACGTGAGAGAATAGGGGGCTCTAAAATGGAGCATAACAGTGGTATTGGAGAACAGAAAGAGGGTGCTTCCGACAGACGTGATGCTGTGTGTGGCCTGGCGAGCGCTAGCCTGTGGGAGAGGGCAGAGTCAGAGTAGCTGGAAGGATGCTTATGCCAGGAATTGAGATGTGCTTGGGGGAGGGGAATGGCATGTTCCTTTGGGACCTGCTGGGTTTGTGCTTCTGTGGAAATCTTCTGATGGAAATGTTAAAAAGGAAGTCAAAATATAATTCAAAACTCAAGAGAGAAATCTGAGCTGCTGGTACAGATTTGGGGGTGTTTGGGGTAGAAGTGTAAGCTGAAGCTGTGGGGCTGAGGTTATTTAAGGGTGGCTCTTTGAGGAGATGGCAATGATGCCTCCGAAAGGAAGCCCAGAGACTGGCTGGTAGAGCCAGGCACAGGAAGGGCTGAGTAGGGTGCCCAAGGTGCATGAAGTAAAGGGACAGGAGGTGTCACCCAGAAGGGGCAGTGCCAGGTATCAGAGCATCTCAAACACAGCCCAAATCTGACAAATCCCAGAGACCCCTTAAAAGAACCAGCCTCAAGAGATGGGGTTGTGTTTGAGGCATGACTTAGAGGAGCTGGCCCATGGATTCTGAAACCTGTAGTTTTTCAATTCTTCATTTTATTAATACTTAGTCTGTACGATTTCATTTTGCCTTGATGATAAAGTCACCTTGCAGTTCTATATTGGTGAAACACAGATACACAAAAAGAAGCTCACCCTGAAAACACACGTGAGGCACAATAACCATCCATGAGAAGTCCTTCTTCTCAGAGGAAAACCAAGGTGAACAATATGGTGGTGCATGGTGAAGGGAGGGTCAGTTGGTACTTTTTTTTAATTGAAGTATAATTGATTTACAATATTGTATTAGTCTCAGATGTACAACGTAGTGATCCGGTAATTTTATACATTATGAAAGGACCACCACATTAAGTCTAGTGACCACCTGTCACTATTCAAAATTACTTCACCATTATTGACTACCTTCTGGGGGTCTGTTTTTGTGCCTCTAACAGGGGTGGGAAAGTACCATGTATCCATGTTCTTCCCTCTGCATTTGATCCTGATCTAGACTCTCCTGGGACCTTAACCACTGACTTTTCAAGGGTTAAAAAGATTCTGACAACTGCTTTTGAACTATTTGTGGTGGATTGCTACGAAGAGAATGGTTTGCTCTAAGCTAAAATCCTCCATGTGATAATTGTATATTTCACCGGTGGACAGTTTGCTTTTTAATTTTCAAGGCTTATTTTGTCATCCTGGTCTTCATAAACCCTGGCTTCTGAGAACACAAGGATGAGGTCTGACAAGTGTCTGAATCAGGCTGAAGAGTCAGGATCCTGCATTTTCTGGCTCCTCAGGCTGCCTGCAGCAGGAACTGCTTTGGATGGGAACACACACCGACGTGTTCTCTGTCTTTACAGTTCTGTATGGAGCTAAACCAGCCAATCCTGCCCAACATCCGCAAGTGGAAGGGGCCCCGGGGATGCTGGAAGGCCGTTGTTTCAGAGACGCCCTCGACTCAGCTCCAAAAGGTACCCTCATCTGCAGAACAGGAATTTTCTTTCCATTTTCTGTTTTCCAATCACAGACATTTAAAACCTTTCCTTTGCCAACATCCTTGATGTAATGTTGTATTTCTGCCCATTTTTTAGCTCTTTGCCATTTGTTTCAAAGTGCCCTGGTTCTTATTTCCTGTTTGGATCAGAAATGGCCTGCTGCCCAGACGGAAATGGAAGCTTGGGTATTGGGAGGAGAGGAGAAATCCTGTCTGGAGCCAAGGCAGCAAATGGGGTATTTCTGTCCTTTGTCCCTCTAATCCCTTCTCCATGGTTCCAGCCTCTGCCAAGTTTGTAGAGAGCCCATTGTTCATTGACTGAGAACTTCAGATTCACTTAATTCATACATGAAATATTTGCTTTAGTGGTAAAAATTGTGCACATGGAAATGGTCTGTGGAAACTTTCAGCAGATTTTAATTTTGAATTTTCTCTCATTAGTATCGCCCATATGGGTTTAGGTAAATCTCTCTATGTATATATTTTCACTCCTACATATCATATCCAAGACAAGTTTTTACTCACTTGAAATATTCAACATCAGTAGAGTTTTAGATTTAAAAAAAAAAAAAAGGTTCCTGATAGTTAATTATGAGTGGATTACGAATTTTCCTATAAATGCAGATGTTATATTTTTATCTCTAGGTGTTGGTGCTATGTGCATGTCAATTGTGTCTGACTCTTTGTGACCCTTCGACTATAGCCCACCAGGCTCCTCTGTCCATGGGATCATCCTGGCAAGACTACTGGAGTGGGTTGCCATTCCCTTCTCCAAGGGATCTTCCCAACCCAGGGATCAAACCCATGTCTCCTGTGGCTTTGCATTGGCAGGCGGATTCTTTACCACTGAGCCATTGTGGGAAGCCCGTTTGTATCTCTAGTATACCTAATATGCTTATAAACACACATGATATAAATACTTATCTGAGTGATATGGAGATCTGGGACTTTTAAATTGTTGTGTTTACTGGATTAAAAGTATCCAGTCACTTATTGACAATAAGCTTTCTTTTTAGCTCCTACTTTAAAGTGTGCTGTAAATCTTATTGCTCTGGGTTTGGGGTGTAAGTGATTACTCTCAGCGGGTAGCCAGGAGGCTGGAAATACAGGATAATGGGAAGGTATCTGGTCTTTACCACTCCAGCCCATGACTATCCCTTCTCAGTCCACATATAAATAATACTAATAGGGGACTTCCCTAGTGGCCCAGTGGTTAGGACTCTACACTCTCCCTGCCAGGGGCCTGGGTTCAATCCTGGTCGGAGAACTATGTTCCCACAGGTTGCATGGTGCAGCCAAAAGTAAAATAAAAATAAACTTAAAAAACAGGGGTGGGGGGCTTCCCTGGTGGCTCATTGGTAAAGAATCTGCCTGCCAATGCAGGAGACAGGGGTGCCATCCCTGGTCCGGTAAGATCCCACATGTTGTGGAGCAACTAAGCCCACGCCACAACTATTGAGTCTGTGCTCTAGAGCCCAGGAACCACAACTTCTGAGCCCACATGCAGCAACTATTGAAGTTCTCTAGAGCCCCTGCTCTGCAACAAGAGAAGCCACTGCAATGAGAAATCCACGCACTGCAGCTAGAGTAGCCCCTACTTGCCACAACTAGAGAAAAGCTGGTGTAGCAATGAAGACCCAGTGTAGCCATACATAAATATATAAAAATAATTTTTAAAAATGTTTTTAATGGCTCAGATGGTAAAGAATCTACCTACAATGTGGGAGACCCAGGTTCAATCCTTGGGTCGGGAAGATCCCCTGGAGAAGGGCATGGCTACCCACTCCAGTATTCTTGCCTGGAGAATTCCATGGACAGAGGAGCCTGGTGAGCTTATAGTCCTTGGGGTCAAAAAGAGTCGAACACAACTGAGCAACTAACACTTTCACACCTTTTTTTTAAAGGCACTTTACACACATATATATAGGTTCACAGGACTCTTACAGTCCATTTAACAGTATTTATCTGTTCAACAAATCATTAGAAAAGTTACTGTGTGTCAGGCACTGTGCTATATACTAGATGTTCATGGTGAGAAAACTAGACCCAGAAACCTGGCCTCTTTTCACTGTTTGCAAGTCCAGGACCTTGACTGAGGCTGACAGAGCCTGTTGGAGATTTTCAAGTCAGGTAACCCTACTCCAGGTCGGGTGTCAAGGCCACTGGGTAACAGTGTGTGGATGCCTCTCAGATCGCTCAGCCTCAGCTCCTTCATCTGTAAAATGGGATCAACAGCTCCTCCCTCAACTCACAGAGTGGCTATAGAATTTTAAAGGATACTGTGCATTGAATGCTTGTTTAGCAGACATGGGCCAGCGCCTGGCAGGGTACCCATGAGGCGGCAGGCAGGGCTGAGCTGGAAGCTGTCAGCTGCTCAGTAACCAAAGCCACCTCTTGGAGTCTTGTATTTGATCCTCAGCATTGCCATTTACCAACTGTGGGGTTTCAGGGAAGTTACTTAACCTTTCTGAGCAGCTGAGTCTTCACATGACAAGTGGGTACGTGAGTGGCCGTTCTACAGGATGTGATGATTAAAAAGATAATTCTGTGCCTAGTCTGGGATCTCCCCTGCAACATGCCCCTGCCAAAGAAGAGCCCAGGCACCCCAGCTGTGTGAACCTCTCTGAAATTGTGGGTCTGGGAAATTTGCTGGGGGGACAAGGAGGAATGCTGTGGTTTGGGGATATGCTTTTGTCTCAGAAACAGCCCCCGGGCAGGTCACCCCGGACCCAGTGTAGAGTCTGCTGCTTTCCCTTTGTCTCCACCTGGCCTTGCCTGCTGCTTCCCAGCTCAGGGCTGAGCACCCCACCAGACAGACCTCTCTGCACACTAACACCTCGTCTTCTCCCGCAGGGTGCTGGGTTTGCGGGGTTCCTGTGGGACACGGCGGCCGGGGTGGAGCTGAGAGATGCCGCCTGGCAGGAGAGCTTGCCCGGCAACGGACATGGGAAGCTGGCGGGCCCCAGCCCGTACCTCGCGAGGTTCAAGGTATCGCTCCTATTGCTGTGTGGGGCCACTCCTTCTGAAAAGGAGAAAAGCCCACTTTGAACTGTGAGCTAGAAAAGCTCACCTTTTTGACTTGGTTTTATTCTCTCTCGGGGCTGGGTCAGCACACACACTTGGGGTTCCCTTGGCTGGGGTACTTGTCCAAAGCAGGAAGGAGAGGAATTTGAGGGAGATCATAGCTCTGGTAACTTTGACCTTTGGGTGGGAAGGAGGTCAAATGGCCGCTTCCCAAACCTGATAAGCAGCAGAATCACCTGGAGAAATTTTCTTAAAATCAGGGTTTCCTGGACCGTGGCCCAGACACACACAATGTCTGGTTTCCAGAATCACCTCCTGCGCTTCATCAGTGCTCCCAGCGCTGGGTAAGGAAGCCGGGCGTTTGGGAATCTCTGGATTACAGGGCAGCTGAACTGCTCTGAGGACACCCTTCTCTTACTAGGGAGAGGGGGAGCCCTCCAGGGGTCACTGGGGCTTGGAAGGGGCTCAGAAGGAGCTTCTGGGTGGCGGGGCCACTGACACCTCCAGACAAGCCCTCTCTCTCCGGGGTTGGGAGCAGCAAGCAGACCGACCTGAGCTGTCTCTCTGATTCCCCTGGATGCCCTGGGAAGTATTCATGCACAGCAAACAGTCAAAAACTGGGCATCAGGAAGGAGGAAAAGGCAGCAGCCAAAACAGATCACCAAGTCAGCAGTTGGCCTTACCCCTCAGAAGTTACAGGGTCAGGCGAGAGTGGTCCCTTGTCACAGAGCCCAGTAAGCTAGCTGCTGGGCGTCTGGGACACCCCCTTCTATATGCTCCAGAGCAGTTCTGGAGCCAGAGAGTTGCCGCAGACCTCAGCACAGTTTCTCTCTGGCAGCTCTGGGCTGGGGCTGCCCGTGAGCTGGCAGCTGTGCTGACTGTGGTCGGGGGTCTAGCCCACACTGCCCCCTCCTCACACACAAAGCTGCAGAGATGCTGGCGTTCCATGTGCATGCTGCATGCACACAACCTGGGGTGTCTGTGGGTTGTGCTTTTGATACTGATGTATCAGTCAGCCAGCTATCACCCCTGAACCCTCCTCCCAAGGTCTCTTTTCTATGTAAAGTGACTGCACTGGCTTTGGCTAAGCAAGGCAACAAGCAGAACCAGCTAGTGTCTCTAAGAGGTGGGCTGTTTTTAAAGATCATTAAGAAATGCTCTCAGATTGTGAATTGTTGGCTGAAATCCTCTGAATGAAGTGATCCCCTGGACAGGTACGAGGCTCCTGTACGTCGTGTCACATCCTAGGCCAGGCAAGTTGTGGGGACACAGATGTGGCTTCTCTCCCCAGGCAGGGTTTCCATGTCCACGGCCTGAAGGTGTCTCCCTTAAGGTCAGAGCCACGGCTGCAGAGAGAGCTCTCCTGGCTGGGCAGTGGTAATGGCAAACTGGGGTCACCTCTGTAAGACAAAACTGGCAGCCCCCACCTGGGGGTGCCCTCTGCACACCCCCGCTTCCTGGCAGTGGTTAGTGTTTGTTGCCATGACAAACAGAAGGGAGGGGTTGCCAAACCCAGAGCAGCTGAGCAGTGCTTTAGTGCCCAGGAGACCGCCTCTGACGTCACAATTCTGCCCCTGCTCTGGGGACGCAGGAGGGGAGGCATAGCCTGTGCTACCAGGGCTCAGCCAGCTTTCATTCTTCATGTTTGAAATCACTGAGCATCAGGCACCGTGATCTCTAGGGGGAAAGGGAGCACATAGGGGTGGGTGGGATGTGGGAAGGAGGCGGGGCCCAGCCGCAAATCCTGGCAGGGGCGGGGGGGGGGGGGGTGACAGGCTGGCCCTGTGGGGAGAGCCCCAGGTCTTCATTAACAACCAGCTGCTAACGTCACCTCTTCCTCCTTTATAGTTGCTCAGAAGGGAAAAAAAAACAACTACAAATCGACATTTCTAGATGTGCCTGATTTTCCCGGCCCTAAGGAGAAGTAAAGGGGTGCAATGTAGGGGGTCCCTGTGATAGGACAAGAGAGGTCTCGGTCCTGCAAGGGCCTCAGGAAGCTCTTGGAATGGCTGCCTCCCCTTCTTCCAGGGTGAGCTGCCATGTGTACGTTTACCATCGTCAGTGTTGTTCGCGAAGCTGCTTGGGGCTTAGAGGTGACGGACGCAGGCAGTAAGAGCATCTCAACCTGTGCTTTGTTTCTGCTTGCCCAGGTAGGAAGTCATGACTTGACGCTGGTGAACCTTCATCTGGCGACCCTGACCCCCCCAGGGGGTGAGAACCTGAGCAAGAATCACAGTGACAGCCATCGCTGGGCTAGCGTCACACAGACCTTGCAGGAAACCCTGAAAGGTAGGAACCCTCTTTCTGTGCAGCTGGGCTAGCAGCTGCCACTTCTGCAGGATAGGTGAGGGGTGCCCCTTCCCGGCGTCTCTCCGCTCCCTTAGGCTGGCTGTCCCGTGGGCAGTGATGAGCACTGAGTGATTTACAGGAAGCCACCACACTGCCTGCATCCTGGGGAGCCCAGTGCCCCGTGCACGCTCACAACGTTGTTTCTGTGAGTCTGGCGTGTGGGTTCCATGGTGGGGGTTTTGTGGCTCTTCAGCCTCTCTTTGATGGACAGGATTGGGAGAAGGAGAAGCTAAGCGATGACACCTTCCCTTGTGACCCTCATCATGGGCTCCACTGCCCGCCACATGCTCCCATGGTGGTGGCCCCTGAAGCTGTGCACCTGCTCTTCTTGTAAAAGAGAGTTGGTGACTAGGGGAGTGGGGAAGTCCTGATGAGTCCTTTCCTCCCTGGTGGATTGCAGATCTCGCTGATGGAGCCCTGAAACTGACAGAAACACTGGACTTGAATCGTAGCTCCTTCGATGGTTGTAGGATGTCTGGGAGGTCACCATTCTTCGGGGGCTGACAGTGCTAACCTCACAGGGTGCCCAGGGCCGGGTGGCCATCTGATGAAGGACCCAGCATATAGCAGGGGCTCAGCAGACATGAGTTGGCTCACAAACATGCCAGGGGGATTAAGAGAACATTGAAAAGAGCAGAACTTCAGAAGACAGGCGGACTCTGTGCTTTCCAGCTCTGCCCCCAATAATACCCAACGTTTTCTGTGTGTGGTTTACAAGGAGGAAGGGTTGAAAGTTGACACAGCTGTCAAGACCGGAGTGTGTTCAGTTTGGCTTGGTTTTTTCAGAGCACTGAGCTTCTCCAGGTGAGGTTTCACAGCTGGAGGCCTGCAGTTCTCTTCTGTATTCTAGAGTCTTAATCCATATTCCTAGCTTGCTAAGCCTTTTTTCCCTCATTAAATTGGCCCCCCACAAGGTGATTTATGAAGATTTGGCTGCAAAGATAGTTCAAAGATAGTTCATTTTGAAAAGAGTTTTATCATGGTAAAATGTATATGACATGAGACTTACCATCTTAACCATTTCTAAGTTACAGGTCAGTGGTTTTAAGTGTATTGACATTATTGTATAACCATTCCCACCATCCATCTCTAGAACTTTTGCATCTTCCTAAACTGAAACTCTGTGCCCATTAAACACAAATTCTCTTCCCTTCCAGACCCTGACAGTCACCTTTCTACTTAGATTCTATGAACTTGACCACTCTAGGTATCTCGTCGAAGTGGAACCTTACAAAAGGAACCTTACAATATTTGTCCCTTTGTGGCCAGTTTATTTCACTTACATTATGTCCTTATGGCTTGTAGTATACATCAGAATTTCCTTTCATTTTTATGGCCAAATACTATTCCATTTGTCGGTCAGTGGACACTTGGGTTATTTCCATCTTTTGGCTGTTATGGATAATGCTCTTACGAACATTGAGGTACAGCTTACATTTCAAACCAGGATGTGCTGTGACCAGCGTTCTCCTTAAATTATGAGCCTTTGGACTAAAAAGAGTCAGAAAGATGTTTAAATCAAGATACTTCATCCAAGGAGCAACTATGTGGGAGACTGTTCACCCATGGCTAGTCTCTAACCCATTATGAAGGATGACTTGACAGCTTTTAAATCTGTGGACATTTCTGTTGTTCTTGATTTCAAGCTTTTCCTGTATATGGAAGGAGGAAGGGAATACGCCAGTCCCTCTCTTCTCTGATAACCATAGGCCCTTGCTGTCTTTTCTGATATTCAGGTAAGGATCAGGTATTTGTCAGAAGACCTGGGCAGGGTATTGTTTCAAGCTGCCAGGGACTATTGAGCCACAGCCTGGCTCAGCCTTGACATGCCCAGGTAAGGACAGTGACTCATGTCCCTGTGTCCCCCTGCATTTAACTAACGTCCAGCCTATTGTTAACTGGTGACATGGCAGAGCCAAAGAATCAGGAAGTGCTGCAACCTGCCCAAGGGGCAGCTCGGGTAAATCGATGAGCAGAGGCGTTTTGGCTCAAACAAAAACTGAGCCTTTATTCCAGAGGCTCCTTTCTGTCAGAGCAAATAGAATCAATTTGATTAGCAAACTCTGGGCCTTTCCACCTTTGTCTGGAATGTGCACCCAGGTTGACTGACGTCAGTGAGGGCTGAGGGTGGGGTGCCTATCCACTGATGGAATTTTCTTCTTTCAGACCCCCCCCAGGGCCTGCTCTGTGAACTCAGCAAGAGTCACACAAGGCAGGGTCATGCTTGGCATCTGAGTAAGACTTACCCCTAGTGGGGCCTGGCTCCTGCTGTTGTCACTGGCATTTTATAAATCTAGGACTCTGAGGAAGTCAGCCCCAAACATTCTCCCTTCACTCCTGGAAAATGTGTGTGCTCAGTAGTGTCTGATTCTTTGCGGCCCCAGGAACTGTAGCCTGCCAGGCGGCTCCTCTGGCCATGGGATTCTCCAGGCAAGAATACTGGAGTGGATTGCCATGCCCTCCTCCAGGGGATCTTCCTGACCCAGGGATCGAACACGCATCTTCTGGGTCTCCTGCATTGGCAGGCAGGATATTTACCACTAGGGCCACCTGGGAAGCCCTAACTCCTAGAAGCTCAGAGGGTAACTGTGGCGCCCACCTTGGTGGACAGCTTCCTAGGAGAATTTAGGGCCCTGCACATCTGTGGGTTGTCAGAGCCAAAGTAGATGAGTTGTAAGAAACCTGGACAGTCCAATTCAAAATGAGCCATTATTTTCATTCCTGAAGTTACACAGAGCTCGGTTTATTGATGCCTGACACCAGCGTCTCTCCTGGGTTCAGAATTTTCTTTTCTTAAAAAATATATATATATATACATATATATAATATATATAAAATTTATTTATGTCAGTGCTGAGTCTTCATTGTGGCACATGGGCTTTCTCTAGTTGCAGCGAGCGGGGGCTACTCTCTAGTTGCAGTACAAAGACTTCTCGCTGTGGTGGCTTCTCTTGTGGAGCACAAGCTGTAGGATGCGCAGTCTTCATCAGCTGTGGCTTTTGGGCTCTAGAGCATAGGCTTAATAGTTGTGGTACACGGGCTTAGTTGCCCTCTGGCATGTGGGATCGTCCCACAGACCAGGAATTGAACCCATGTCTCTTGCATTGGCCAGTGGATTCTTTACCACTGAGCCACAAGGAAAGCCCCGAGAACTGTCTTTTTTTGGCCCAAATATTTCATGTTTGCCTTCTAATGAAAACCTCTCATCATATGGAAACCTTCTGTCTCAGTCTTTCCTAAGTTTTCCTTGAAATTTAATAAAGGCAGCATCTTGCTATTCATTCCTTTTCAAAAATACGTTGCACCTTAATTCTGCAGTTTTCCTTGTGCTTCGTTCACCATTTCTTCCATGCGTGTTTGTCTTAACGTCTGCCAGGCAGCAGGCTCTGTTCCACCCTAGCTCTTTGTAAAGAGTCCTGTTTTTGAGGGCTGGCTTGGTGGCTTTGGTCAGAGCCTCAGCTTCTTACCTGCAAGAGGTCCCCAGCATACAGTGATGACTCAGTGGAGGGTCATTAACACTGGCCACATAGGAGTTGTTATTAGTATTATTCATAAGTTGACTTTCCTGTTGGAAGTTTGCACTGATCTCTCAAGACCAGCTTAGTTGGGCTCGCCCTGCTTTGGGTGCCAGGGTTGTTAGGATCTATCATGAGGGTCATAGTTACCTCTCTGTTGGTCACACAATGGCTGCAGGAAAGGCTTCCTTCCATCCCCTTCCCTCCCTCAGCGCCCCCACCCCCAAGGGGATGTCATGTGCAGAACATGAGTGCCCTCTGCTGGTGGCTTGTGTCATTTCACTTTAGATTTCTTAATCTCTAGCCATTGTTATTGACGCATATTCGTGTCCACGAAGATTTGCTGAGTGTCTCAGATCCATTTGGCCCTCGGTTATGAACTGCTTTCCTTAAAGCTTTCCTTGCAATGTTTCTCCCTGTGATAACATGGCTCCCCTGAGCGGAACTTCGAGACAGGAAGTGATGGTCAGGCAGTGGACGGGAATCCCAGGGAGCCAAGCTGGGGCCCACTGTCCTTTCTGAATGTCTCCTCACTTTGGAAAATACTTCATAACTATCCCACTTTTGTAAATCAAACTCGAGTTTGAGAGAGACGTTGAAGATACTTTAAAGTATTTGGCCCTATATTAGTGTGCTGGGGTTCCATAACAAAATACCACAGACTGGATGGCTTAAACAACAGGCACTTATTTTCTTACAGTCCTGAAGGCTGGAAAGTCCATGATCAAGGTGTTGGCAGGGTCGGCTTCTTCTGAGCCCTCTTCTCGGCTTGTAGATGACTGTCTTCTTTCTGTGTCTTCACTCAAGCTTCCTTCTGTGCTCAGTAAATGTTTGTTGAGCTTTTGTTAACGATCTGGGCGAGACCCTTAGGGCCTTTTTGTGCTATGAGATTTGGAACCCATGATCCAGAACAGAGGTGATGTTGACATCACACTAACCAAATGTGTCACTAACTTACTCTGAAAGCTTGGCTGGCAGGGGGAGAAGTGAGGGAGTATTACACAAGGAACTTGGAAAAATTGGGAGAATAAGAACCATGCCACAGTCCTAACCCTGGAGAGTCAAATCAGACAGTCATGATCCTACTGAAATGAGTGGTGGTCAATGTTGGGTTAACTTCCCACCGCCTCTTATGTTTCTGAATTTCTTTCTTCCACTTCTAGGAGAAAAAGACGTGGTAGTTTTAGGGGATTTTGGCCAGGGGCCAGACAGCAGTGACTATGATATCTTGAGGAAAGAAAAATTCTACCACCTGATCCCCGCACACACCTTTACCAACATCAGCACCAAGAATCCTCAAGGCTCGAAGACTCTGGACAACATCTGGATCAGTAAAAGCTTAAAGAAGGTTTTCACAGGTAAGGCACATGTGCTGTTCAGAAACAGAGTAAGAATCACCTGTCTACGCTGGCAGTTCACGATTGTCTGGTTTGAGCGAGAGTCAAGAGTGACCTTCCCTCCTCTGCGGGCATTTATCGGGTTACTGTTCAGGTGGCTGTATAATTATCATTTACACAGAGCCACTTTTAAGAGTGAAGGGGTTCTGAAAGCTAATTAAAAGGCATTCACTGACCTACATCAGGGACAAAGCAAATGCGTCCCGGGCAGACCTGGTTATCGACTGGCAGCACCGGCTCGCTGCTGCGAGCTTTCCCTAGTTGCACTGAGTAGGGGCTACTCTCTAGTTGTGGTGCGTGGGCTTCTCATTGCAGTGATTTCTCTTGTAGAGCACGGATTCCAGGGCACGTGAGCTTCATTAGTGCAGTTCACAGGCTCTAGAGCGTGGGCTCAATAGTTGTAGTACACGGGCTTAGTTGCCCCATGACTTGTGGAATCTCCCTAGACCAGAATTCAAACCTATGTCCCTTGCATTGGCAGGTGGATTCTTATCCACTGGCCACCAGGGAAGCCCCAACTTAGCCTAGTTTTAAGGATACTTAGTCCTTCAGCAAACACTTCTCAAGCCCTGTCATGTTCAGGCAGTGTGTTGTGGCCTGAGATTGACCAACATGCCATCAGCACCCTGAAGAGCAGCAGTTGGGGGTGAGCTGACATGTCACCTGGCATCACTATGGGATGCCGAAGTGCTTTAGGCAGGACTCTGCCAGACCAGGGTGTGGTGGATAACCTCAGCACTGAAAAGCACTCCCCCAAAACCAGTCACTTGCTGAGCAGACCTTGGGTCATGGAACAGTCATAAAAATATAGAAGCGGCAGTAGGGTCTTTGGATGTAGGATAAGAAGAGTAAGATAAACACCAAAAGTTTGAAAAGTGTCAGTTGATCAATTGTAGTCATGTCCGACTCTTTGCGACCCCAGGGACTGTAGCCCACCAGGCTCCTCTGTCCATGGAATTCTCCAGGCAAGAATACTGGAATGGGTAGCCATTCCCTTCTCCAAGGGATCTATCTTCCTGACCCAGGGATCGAACCCGTCTCCTGCATTGCAGGCAGATTCTTTACCATCTGAGTCACCAGAGAAGCCCTTACTAAACACAAATAGTTGCAGATTATACTTCAGAGAAACGTTAAAAAAAAAAAATTAAGTACCAATGCTGGAGTCCCACTGTGAGACCAGGATGTGCAGCCAAGACTTGGATCATCAGGAATAGAATTTCCAGTCCTGGGCACCAGTGTGCTGTTGGACTGTGTCATAGGAAAATCCAAAGGATGAAGAAAGTGGGTCTCAGAGGGAGTGTCAGTCATCAGACTGGGCGAGATGCAGTTTGCAGAAATGCACCGCTGGCCAGACAGAGGTCAGTGGCAGTGGGAGGCTGTGCTGGAGTGCTTGAGCAGACAGGGCTGGAGGAAAGTTAGAAATCATTGCATCTGTCCCTTGCTCTTCAGCTGTAGAAAGCCAGGTGCAGGGAGCAGTGGCCCCCATCATGGGACTGTTGCCTGAGCAGCAGAACTCACACCAGAATCCAGGCTTGAAAGTGAAGGTGTTAGTTGCTCAGTTCAGATCGGTTCAGTCTCTCAGTCATGTCCGACTCTGTGACCCCATGAACTGCAGCACGCCAGGCCTCACTGCCCATCACCAACTCCCAGAGTTTACTCAAACTCATGTCCATTGAGTCAGTGATGCCATCCAACCATCTCATCCTCCGTCGTCCCCTTCTCCTCCTGCCTTCAATCTTTCCCAGCATCAGGGTCTTTTCAGATGAGTCAGTTCTTCCTATCAGGTGGCCAAAGTATTGGAGTTTCAGCTTCAGCATCAATCCTTCCAATGAACACTCAGGACTGATCTCCTTTAGGATGGACTGGTTGGATCTCCTTGCAGTCAAGGGACTCTCAGGAGTCTTTTCCAACACCACAGTTCAAAAGCATCAATTCTTCAGCGCTCAGCTTTCTTTATGGTCCAACTCTCACATCCATACATGACTACTGGAAAAACCATAGTTTGACCATACGGATCTTTGACGGCAAAGTAATTTCTCTGCTTTTTAATATGCTGTCTAGGTTGGTCATAACTTTTCTTCCAAGGAGCAAGCGTCTTTTAATTTCATGGCTGCAGTCACCATCTGCAGTGATTTTGGAGCCCCCAAAAATAAAGTCTGCCATTGTTTCCATTGCTTCCCATCTATTTGCCATGAAGTGATGATGGGACCAGATGCCATGATCTTAGTTTTCTGAATGTTGAGTTTTAAATCAACTTGTTCATCCTCCTCTTTCACTTTCATCATGAGGCTCTTTAGTTCTGAAGAAGAACTTTCTGCCATAAGGGTGGTGTCATCTGCATATCTGAGGTTATTGATATTTCTCCCGGAAATCTTGATTCCAGCTTGTGCTTCATCCAGCCCAGCATTTCTCATGATGCACAGAAGTTAAATAAGCAGGGTGACAATATACAGCCTTGACATACTCCTTTCCCAATTTGGACCCAGTCTGTTGTTCCATGTCCAGTTCTAACTGTTGCTTCCTCACCTGCATACAGATTTCTCAAGAGGCAGGTCAGGTGGTCTGGTATTCCCATCCCTTTCAGAATTTTCCACAGTTAGTTGTTCAGCTGTGTCCAACTCTTTGCAACCCCATGGACTGTAGCCTGCCAGACTCCTCTGTCCATGGAATTCTCTAGGTAAGAATACTGGAGTGGGTTGCCATTCCCTTCTCCAGGGGATCTTTCCAACCCAGGGATTGAACCCAGGTCTCCTGATTACAGGCAGATAGATGCTTTACCACCTCAGCCACTAGGGAAGCCACCAGAGCCCAGGCCTGGATCCATGTGATTATCTGGGGCGGCTCTCACTGAGGACCACGGCCGTGCTTCTAACTGCTCTGTCCTTTATTCTGTGGTTCTTCCACTGTTTCTTAAACATACCTTGAGCTTCATATGTTTCTAAATCTTGACTTTAAAAATACCTTTACTATCTCATAAACTTCTGTAACTTTCTCTTCTTTACCCTTTTTGTAGAACTTTCTCCCTTCCCACCTGCCTTTGCAGCTCTGCTTTGTGAAATAGGACCTTCACTTTGGACACCTTTGTGGGGACTGTGTCCCTGTGTCAAACACTTATCCTCACTGGTCAGATTGCAAGTGTTTGCGAAGTAAGGACAGGGTTGGGGCCAGGAGATGTGCGAATGGGCAGGAGGCCTGGACCTAGGGTAGTTTCAGCGCCTCCTTGGCAAACCCTCACTTGTTTGGGAAATCCAATGGGCTGAGACAATTCATTTGTACAGGCAAGTCAGGTGACTGAGGGGTCTGGTCAGGGAGCCCAGGCTTGCAGACTATATACAGTGTTGGCCTCCACCCACCAGCTTTCGACCCTCCCCCATCCCCCGTCCTGACCTCTGGGTCTGTCTTCCCTCTGCCTCCAGGCCACTGGGCTGTAGTGAGAGAAGGCCTCACGAACCCTTGGATTCCAGATAACTGGTCTTGGGGCGGAGTGGCTTCTGAACACTGCCCCGTGCTCGCGGAGTTTTACACGGAGAAGGACTGGAGCAGGAAGGAAGGCCCTCGGAACGGCAATGGGCTCACCCTGGAGCGGAGTGAAGCCAACATTAAACACGAGCGATGATGACACCAAATAGGCGTTCCACCCCTTGACCCCGGGGAGCTCGCCCTTCCCCGTGAAGATGCAGAGCCAGAACCGCCTGCCCTTTTGTCCTTGTTCAGACAGCAGACAGTGCTTGGGCTGTGACCCTGCTGTCTTCCTCACAGAGTTTGTGGACTCTCATGGGGGAGGGAGCCCAGCGGGCCCTCGAGGTGCTGGATGGTCTGATCAGAAGCCGGGTAGAGAACTGGAATGTCTCTGACCTGTGGATGCCACCAGCTTCAGCCACTGTGGGTGATCACCCCACTGCCTGGACTGCAGCTCAAAGGGAATAGTGGAGGCTGGAGGCAGAACTCTCGTTCCCGACCACCAGTCTGCAATGTTCTGACTGCAAATTCTGTGAAAAGCTTTTAACTTGAGCACTCTTCTCAAATATTTTGAGTGATGATTTTTATTATGTTTTGAAAAAATAAACAGAGATGAACCCGCCTGGCTGCAGTGAGAGCCTGGGGGCAGCCCCCTGTCCTGTGTGTATTTTGTGCCCACTTCTGATGTCTTGGGTGGGGTGGAGAAGGGGAGAGGCTGTGGCCTGCAGGGTCCTGAACACAAGGCACCCTAACCCTGGGAGTTCCTTTTGCATCCTCGCCTTGAGATCATGCATAGGTACCCATCACACCCTCATTGACCCCCGAAGACCTCTGTCCAGTCTTTATATTGTCTCTTCCCTCCCATCCAGTGCTTCATCCTCTGACCCCTTTGCCGGACCATCTATCACTTTGAAAAACCGTTTGAATGATCTCCTTTCCTCCTTCCCTGCTCACTTCAGTTCACTTTCAGTTCCCCAGGTATTCCCAGGCATTCTCTACCCAGAGCCTCCATCTGCTGATCCTGAGGAATAGCTGTTGATTCTGGATCCCCAGGAAGCTAAGCCTGGGAGCATCAAGAGAGGGAGGGTCCTCCTTGATGGGTCCTCCCTCCCAGGGAGGGTCCACCCATCAAGAGAGGGTGGGTGTTGGGGGCGGGGGGTGGGAAGTGTGGGTTAACTGCCACCAAGTACTCTTTCCTTCCCCGGGTGGGGTCTCCTCTAGGTCCCCATGAGACTGGGATTATAATGCCCATTTCACAGCCGAAGAAACAGGCTTATGAAGTTTCACCTCCTGAAGGTCACACAGCCAGTAAGTACATAGATGGGATCCACACTCAGTCCAAAGCCCATGCACACATGTCAGCCCCGTGCTGCTGACACTGATGTGTGAGAGAGTTAACAATGGCAGTGAATGTGTGGACCACCATCACCACCAGTGGGATTCTAGTGACTTGTTGGGCCCAGGGCCGGATGGGCAGTGAAAGGGGCCCTGTCCATCAAAGGATGGACACCTGGGGCATCGGGCCTCTAGGAGCATCATTGGTTGTGAGCACAGGAAGGAAAGCCCTTGCCGGGGGCTTTTCGGGTACCTGGTCATCACCCATTACTACTCCCAGGAGCTGTCTCTCCAGTGGGTGGGTAAGCAGCACCTGGAGACCTGGAACCTGTGATACATGAGTCTTGACTGAAAGCAGTTGAGTTAGAATGAAAAATCATGGTGGGTAGGAAGGGGTGCTTCTCAGCTGAGCTGACCCTTTTTGGTACTTTATCTGCAGTTAAAACTTCCACCTGCATTCACCATTCAGATGCTCCAAGTTCTTTTAGCCAGATTTTTGCACAAAACTGTGGAAAGAAAAGGGCTTCTTAGGTGAGAAGAGGGGAGAAAAATCCAGTTAAACGACCTTGTGAAAGTCCCTTGATTTGAGCCAGAGGCTGGGGGGCTGAATGGTAGCTCATACACTGGAGTTTGCTCAGTGTCTCTGCTTAGCCTTGGCTGGATGCACACTTCACCCCAGACACAGAGTCGGGGGTGCTTGTTACCTGAGGACCCCAGAAGTGAAGGCATTGCTTGGTAGCCACAGGCCTGGAGTTTGAAGGCAGCAGACCTGGCTGCAGAGTCCCAGTTCTGCTGTGGTCTAAACTGTGGCCCCTGCAGGTTCTGCTTGTCTGGCTGAGTCGCAGGTTTCTTATCTATTAAGTGAGGATAGAACCCCTCAGGGCTGCAGAGTAAATAACATCTATAAAATTCTCAGCATGCTCTCCGACCACAGAGCTCAACTCCGGGGGGGGGGGGGGGGGGGGGGGGGGGGGGGGGGGGGGGGTTAGCCATCCCTGACACATGATAAGAACTCAATAAGCAGCAGCATTTAAAAATAATTCTATTTTTTGTTGTCTTCATTTTATCCCCGGAGTTTCTGTTACCCTCAACTGGAACAGATGCTTCGTGGTTTCCCAACAGTATGTTATCCTAGACTGTCCACTGGTCCAACTGAGCTCTCAAAAGTAAGGATCCGCACCCAGTGGAGCCTGTCACTGATCTTCCCGCCCCACATTCCATTGAGAAAGACCCAAAGGTTCTGGAAGCGTCCAAGACTGCCCTTCACAGCTCCCCCTGGTGGAGAAACTTGGTATGACACCCAGTAAATCATCCAGAAACAGAACCTGTGCTTTTTTTTCTGCTTTAGTTAACAGGGTATGGCCGACTGTCTCCCAAAAGGAGTAACAGCTGGACTCAGACGTGGAATCTTAAGTGGTATCGTCGCTGGTCTAACGGTGGGCACATTTAGCCTCTGAAAGTCTCAGTTCCCAGCCAGGCTGTGGGATGATGGAGGTTTTCCCCAGTAGAGTGTGCCTCCCTGGGCCTGTGAGCCTTTAGCCCAGAAGCAGGATTTTCATAAAACTTACAGAATTCAAAGCTCAAGTTTTCTAGAAGTGTTAAGATTAATTAATAATCAGATGGCTCATCTCTTCTCTCTCTCCCTGCACAGTAAGTATGAGAGAATTGAATAGAGCTTAAAATCCAAAGGATACTTAAATTTACAAATTGTGGATAGTTGTTGAAGCTGGGTGGTAGGAACATAGGGATTCATGGCACTCTTCTACTTTTGTCTGTGTTAGACGTTTTGTAGTCACAGTGAAATAAATACATACATAACAAAAGGCCCAAACTTGCCCCCAAATGACAATGTTCAAAGTTTCATACTTTTTAAACAGAAAAATACTGCATTTCCCTGTAGGCCAGGTATTTTGAAGTCCTCACAGCAGATGTGGAAACATGTGGAGGGAATTATAACTGTTTCTTCTTATGCCACTCCCTGAAGGGGCATTTTGCTAGGAAGAAGTCGCCAAAAGTGATCAAGTGTTAATTCTGGAATGGTGAAATTAAAATATATGTATTTGGAGGTAAAATTAAAATATAGGTATTTGGAACGAAGAGAAGAAAGGGATATTTAAAAGCCTTGGGTTGCTTTTCATTCATCACATATGGTGCACCCACGAGGTTGGGCTCTGGGGGTGGACGGGGAGAGGGAGGAAGACCCCTGACTTCCAGGGTCACTCGGCCATGGCTCTGGTCTGTGCATGTCTCCAGCAGGGTGCCCCTGTTGCTGCAAGGGCCTGGTTGCAGAATCCCCTGTATTTTCCATTCTCCCCTTGGTGAGCCTGGAAGAGGCGGAGGGGTTTTCCCTGAAGGAGCAGCCAGCAGGAATCTGAGTGCCAGGCCTTAGGAAGCTGGGAATCCTCATGCAGCAGCCAGACAAAGTGATTCATTACTGCATCTTCCATTTTATAAGAAAACCATAGCCCCTTTCATAAAACAGAACTGTGAGCCCCCAGACTGTGGGTGCTCCATGGGGAGGGCCAGTTCCTTCCAGCCCAGCTCTCTACCCAGTCTCCATGCTGTGGCCCCTGACCTCAAGGCACTCACTGCTGGCATGCCCCCACCCACTGCACAGATGAGCTTTGGTACAGGCCTAAGTGGACAAAGGGGCTTCCCTGGTGGCTCAGATGGTAAAGGATCTGCCTGCAATGCAGGAGACCTGGGTTCGATCCCTGGGTTGGGAAGATCCCCTGGAGAAGGGAACTCATGGCTACCCGCTCCAGTATTCTGGCCTGGAGAATTCCATGGACAGAAGAGCCTCATGGGCTACAGTCCATGGGGTCACAAAGAGTCAGACACAATTGACCGACTTTCCCTAAGGGGGCAAAGAAACAAGCCAGGGAATCATGAAAAAGCTTCCTCATGTTCAGCTTGTGGGGGCAGATGGGAGTCTCCCTGCCTAACCCCACCTGGAGGCCAGCAGCTCCTGCCCCTTAGAAGGACCTTTGGGTGGGTCTGACTCCCTTCAGGAAGTCCAGAGTGAGGACAGAGTGGCAGCATGAGGTCTGCCCATCTGAGGCACCCTTTCCTGGTTGATGGGCCGCCTGGGATGTCTGCCTCCTAGGAGAGAGCCCCGCCCACCATGGGGATAGCCCCACCCACCACGGGGAGAGCTCCGCCCACCACGGGGAGAGCCCCGCCCACCGCAGGAGTGCCTGTTTAGCCTGATTGCTGCTGAAGCCAGGCAGGCTCAGAGGAGTCGAGGTGGGTAGCTTTGCTGAAACCAGGAAGAAGGGGTCTGGAGCAGAGCGGGCACTATCTGCCTCCTGAGTGTCTCACGGCTGGCCAGGTGACTTACACAGCTAACCTGAGGACATTCTCCGAGGACTTGAGGCTGACTCCATCGCCCCCATTAGTTGGTAAGTCACAAAGTTGGGATTCCTGACTCAGCTCTGAATGCAAAGGCCTTGTTTTTAAAGTTCTTTAGGGGAGGAGGCTCATACTTAAGAATAAACAAAGTAACTTGTCAAGCAGAGATATAAGGTGCTGTGTGAATCAGGGGAAGAGGGTATGTTTTCACTTGGTGGCAAATCTGAGTCATCTTCCTGGGAAAGTTTTCTGAGCTGGGGCTTTAATGGGCAAGACTGGTGCGGGCGGTGCAGGCAGGCAGAAGATGGTATTCTGGGCAGGGGGTACTGAGGACAAGGGTGTGGAGGAGGGAAGGGCTCCGTCTAGGTCACTCTAGCAAGTTTATGAAGGGCTGTGGGGAGAAGACTAAACAGAGCCCAAGGCCAGAGTTAAAAGGCAGCAGGCCTAGGAGCTGGTAGGCTGCTCTGCAGGCCTTGTGCAAAGTAGAGGAAGAGGCTGCAGGGTTGGAGAACCACAGTGCCTGGCAAGAAACGTGTCGGGCATCACACTGGTCCCTGAGCAAGGGATGAGGCTGGAGTGGAGCAGCGGTGGACATGGAGGCGGGAACAGCTCTAGGAGGTACTGAGAGCTCAGCTGTAGTGAGTGTTACAGGGCCAGACTCCTGTTTAAACCCACCTGGAACTTATTATTATTGTGATTCTGGCCAAGTTACTTGACCTCTGTAAGCCTGTTTCCGTAGCTGAAAAATGGATATATTTCCACCTCCTTGTAATAAGAAATGAACTGTTGCGTGTGTGTGGCAATCCCCTTCCTCATCAGCAGCTTCTGCGGTGGCCAAGCCTTTCTGGGAGGTGTAAGTGTTTGGGGAGTTCCCAGACTGCTGCTCTGTGCCCAGACACAGCCCCCAGCCAAGCATGATGAGGCTCCTTTGTGTGAACAACACCATAAAGAGGGACACGAGATCAGATGCCAGGGTCTGACTGAGAGTTGAGGGTGCGGGGAGATCTGACCACCACTGAGAAGCAGGCCACTGCCTAAAAGTGGATGCAGGAGGACCCTGCATTGGCGAGGAGTCTGCTGAGCATAAAACAGATCACTCGTGGGTATGGGGGGATGACCCTCACTTTCAGGGTCAGACGACACGACGCATGTTTCGCTTGGCACGTTGGATTCTGAGGCGCTTAATGGTGTCTGCTTAGAAGCCGAGCTCCCATCAATAGTCAGTGGTGGGAGATGGGCTGTCCTAAGCACCCTGCTGTCTCTATCGTGATGAATTATTGAATTAAATGATTCTTATTGTGGGTGGGGAGCGCTGGGGACTCAGGTTTTGCTGTGATAAGGAATGCAGTTGGCCTGGAACGTGTCAAGCAGATAAGGAGGCCTGTGGAAAACAAGTGGCCATGACAAACACCAGGGG
Source organism: Okapia johnstoni (assembly GCA_024291935.2). Taxonomy (NCBI): domain Eukaryota; kingdom Metazoa; phylum Chordata; class Mammalia; order Artiodactyla; family Giraffidae; genus Okapia; species Okapia johnstoni. Next base: position 53,588,662 of record CM044312.1, read on the forward strand.
CACAGAGGAGGGGAAGAGGGTATAAGGCCACAGGCCCAGGCCCAGGCCCAGTAGCACTTTCTGTGGTCTCCTGCCCTCCGGAAACTGCTTAGGAAGCCAAGTAGCCATGGTTGACCTGGAGTTGCCGCCGCAGCACACAGACCAAGGAAAGCAGGTGGCAGAGGGCTGGGTGGCCAGGCCCTCAGACACTTGCAGCCTGGAGCAGCGAGGACAAGCTTCGAGCTTCAAAGACAGAGGTGAAGTGTGGTCTGGGCCACCCTGGTGTCACCGTTCCTCTCTTCACCTCAGGGCTGGGGGCTGCAGGGGAGACATTCTCTTTTTTTCTCAGATCTGGGTACCCAGGGGGCCAGGTTGGGCCTGGTAACACGGGACATGCAGGCCAGTGAGAGCAGTGACATCCACAGGCTGAAGAGCAGCAGTGAAAGAGGGCGCTGCCTCGTCCACCAAGAGCCTGGTCCTTGTGCACAGGTGGTTCCAGGGGTCCTGGGTGGGAGGGAGATAGGAGAGAGAAAAGGCCCCAGAAGAGATTTCCCACCTGCTGGCATTTTCCTGCATCTGGGGGTCCAACTGCACAAGGCAGCCTATAGTAGGTGCCTTTGGTTCTGGGGCGCCTATTAGTGTGTGCTGAGCAACTGAGGTCCCGTCAGTAGTCTGTGATGGAAGAATGGGACTCCTAAGTGCCCTGCTGCCCCCATCATGATGAATTATTTAATTCACTGATTAAATAATCAGTGATTTGTTGCTGGTGGGGAGCATTAAGGACTCAGGTTTTACTGTGATGATGAATGAGGACAACTGGCTAGCACTGTGTGATTGCATCAGAACTGGCTGCTTTGGGCTGAACCCAAGTCTGCAAGCTGGAGGAGGGTGTCAGGCCTCCAGATCCAGGCCCACTCTGTATCTTGGGATGGTGTCTTCACTCTGAGTTCAGAGATGTCCTGAGGGGCATTTTTATTTATTAATTTGGTTTTCTATTAAAAAATTTTATATTTATAATTGATTTACAATGTTGTGTCAATTTCAGGTATACAACAAAGTGATTCAATACATATATCTATTCTTTTCAAATTCTTTTTCCATTTAGGTTATTACAGAATACTGAGTAGAGTTCCCTGTGCTGTACAGTAGGTCCTTGTTGATTTATTTATTTTATATATGTAGTGTGTATGTCAATCCCAAGCTCCTAATTTAGCCCTTCACCCCCTCATACTTTTCCCCTTGGTAACCATAAGTTTGTTTTCAAAGTCTGTGAGTCTGTTTCTGTTTTGTAAACAAGGTCATTTGCATGATATTTTCAGATTTCACATTCAAGTGATGTCATGAGACATTTGTCTTTCTCTGACACTTAGTATGATAATCTCTAGGTTCATCCATGTTGCTGCAAATGCCATTCCTTCTTTCTAATGTTTGAGTAATATTTCATTGTATATATGTACCACATCTTTTTATCCATTTGTCTGTCAATGGACATTTTAATTGCTTCCATGTCCTAGCTGTTTTATACAGCGCTGCAATGAACGTCAGGGTCCATGTATCATTTTGAACCATGTTTTTCTCCAGAAACATCCTCAGGAGTGGATGGATCATGTGTAGATCTATTGTTTAGCTTTTCAAGGAACCCCCATACTGTTCTCCACAGTGGCTGGATCAGTTAACATTTCCACCAACAGTATATGCGGGTTCCACATCCTCTCCAGAATTTATTGTTTATAGACATTTTTTAAACTTATTTTATATTAGGGTATAGCAGATTAACTATGTTGTGATAGTTTCAGTAAAGGACTCAGCCATACATGTATCCATTCTCCCCCAAGCTCCTCTCCCATCCAGGCTGCCACATAACATTGAGCAGAGTTCCATGTGCTATATAGTAGGTCTTTGCTTATTTATAGACTTTTTGATGATGGTCATTCTGACTGGTGTAGGGTGATATCTCATTGTAGTTTTGATTTGTATTTCTCTAATAATTAGCAGTGTTGAGTATCTTTTCATGTGCCTTTGGCCATCTGTGTTCTTTGGAGGACTGGGTTATTTGTTTTTGATATTGAGCTTCATGAACTGTTTGTAAATTTTGAATATTAACCCCTTGTCAGTTGCATTGTTTGCAAATATTTTCTCCCATTCTGTGGGTTGTCTTTTTGTTTTTCTTTGCTATGCAAAAGCTTTTGAGTTTAAGTAGGTCCCATTTGTTTATTTTTGTTTTTACTTTCATTACTCTAGGAGACAGATTAAAAATTATAGTCCTGCGATTTATGCCAAAGAATGTTCTGCCTATGGTCTCCTCTAGGAATTTTATAGTATCAGGTCTTACATTTAGGTCTTTAATCACATTGAAACCGTAAAGTGGCATTTTTAAAGAGGCTACTGAGATAGCTTTACCTCTCAGCCAAGGGGGCACCCTCACTGCTCTATGCTTCAAGGAATCCTATGCATTTTCTAGGCTGTAGAAATCCCTCCATTCACTGACTTTAAAAGCCCTAGGACAGGGAGTCAGGAAACGCCAGGATGAGGCCCAGCCTCCGGGCAACCTGTGCCCTGCATTTCCCAGGCCCTCAGGTTCCATCCTCCTCCGCCGTGTTACCTCTGACTGAGATTTCAAACAAGGAACGTTTCTTTCCTGGGCAGTGGGGCTCCCGCATCAGTGCATTGAAGGGTCTCCCTAGGAGCTCGCTGGCCTGCAGCCCTGACCCCAAGCGTCCGTGCTAGAATGCTGATTAGGTCTGCCTGTGGTCTGGGTGGGTCAGTGAAGGTACCCTGAGACACCCATTGAGAGACTTGAGGGGAATTTGTTTAAACAGAGTATGGAGAGGTATGGCCGAACCCACTATAAATACTACCCAAGACAGAGATGAGGTGACTGAAGCAGGAAGACATGCACGAGTTTATAAGAATTTTAGTGTGGCTTTCACTGCCCAGGTAAGCGATTCCTTCAGCAGGGGCAATACCTACCTATGAAGGAGATCAACAAGGTGCTCCGCACATGCAGGGTCAAAGGTGACAGACGGCAGGAGAGCCATTGTGGCAGTGGCCGCTTTATTAGGAGTCTGCGTTCCTGGCTCACTGTCCCGGTGCAACTGGCGGAGAGGATCTCTCGTTACTTCAGTTACCGAACACAGGACCAGTTTTAAAGGTTTGTGTTGGGTGAATCCTTGCTATTAATATTCAGAAAACTGGTAAGCAACGGGCACTCTAGGAATTTTTTTTGAACTTTTCTTCTGAATTTTTCTGAACATATTCTTCATCGCTTATTTATCCAAGTCTAAATTACCAGAGATATTTTTAGAAGTCCAATATTTTCATATTTAGGTCACAGAGGGGTTTATGGGCCTGCTTGCTAGCAAGTAGCAGTCAGACTGAGTGGTTTTGGTGCTGAGGTCAGCAGGGTGCAATGGATGCCTGGGAGGATCAGACACATCCAACCTTTAAAGGCAACTTCCGGCCTCAGTTCTCATCTGCAGCATACAGTTCTCAAAGCCCGAAATCATCCCTGACAAATCTAGTCACACATCCAACCCCGAGACGCCTCCGGTGTTTCCCAAAGGCCCTCAGGAATCCCAATTTATAGACCTGTTTACTTGGGGAGTGCGGTGAGAGATGGTTAGAACTTGCTGTGGTTCCCAGTATTTTAAAATAACCCAGCTTACAAGGTCTGACAGCGGCATTGTCACTGGGTATCTTGGGTTTGTGACATAAGACCTAAAGACCCACAGAGCTATTGTATTAATAGATCAAAACACGATGAGAAATCATCAGTTCCTAGGCTCACCTGTGTGAAATCCAGAAACAAGGGGGACCCCAGGTTGTGGGTCACTGTTAGCTATTGAGTTGAGAAATCTCTTCAGTCAGAGCATCTGGTATCTTTTCTCTCTCTAAAAGCCACATATTGGTTTTCCTGAGAAGTGTCTTAGGTAATTATGTTAGGAAGCTGTGGTAAGATAAAATACCACCTGAATCTCAAATTGCTCAAATTTCCTGTATTGTTTATTTCAAACAGACATTAAAATGTTATTAAAGATATCTCTCAAGACTGTAAATAGTATATACTTTAGCATAGAATAGACTCTGTATATTTATATACAGAGCATATATATTGCTTTTCACTGCAGATCATCTCAAGGAATTTTATGACAAATTGGCCAGTGAGAGATTTAAATTGAAGGGAGGAAGCAGATTTTGGAAGGCCTGCAGGACATGTCAGTAACTCCTTCTCCAGAGCTCTTTAAGGTGATATGTACAGCTTTCCTGGAAAAGTTGTGCTGTGCTAAGTCGCTTCAGTCGTGTCAGACTCTGTGCAACCGTGTGAGTTGTAGCCTGTCATGGGATTCTCCTTTCAAGAATAATGGAGTGGATTGCCAATCCCTTCTCCAGGGGATCTTCCAGACCCAGGGATCAAACTCATGTATCTTATGTCTCGTGCATTGGCAGGGGGTTCCACTAGTGCCACCTGGGAAGGCCAGAGGGCCTCTGTAGGTGTGTGTTAGCAGCTCAGTCATGTCTGACTCTTTGCAACCCTGTGGGCTGTAGCTCGCCAGGCTCTTCTGTCTGTGGAATTTCTCAGGCAAGAATACTGGAATGAGTTGCCATTCCCTTCTCCACAGGATCTTCCCAACCCAGGGATCAAACCCGGGTCTCCCACATTGTGGGCGGACTTTTTACCATCTGAGCCACCAGGGAAGCCCTAGAGGGCCTGACATAAAATACTGAAAAGGAAGAGCTAAAAGAGAGTGGGAACAAAGAGTTTGTGGTCCCTCTAGTGGACAGTTGTGGAGTGGCACCCAGAAATTCACTCAAGACCTCTTGGTTGTTCAGTCACTATATCCTGTCCAACTCTTTGCAACCCCGTGGACTGCAGCATGCCAGGCTCATCTCTCCTTCACCATCTCCTGGAGTTTACTCAGATTCATGTCCATTGAGTCAGTGATGCTATCCATCTTGTCCTCTGCTGCCCCCTTCTATTGCCTTCAGTCTTTCCTAGTATTAGGGTCATTTCCAAAGAATCGGCTATTTGCATCAGGTGGCCAAAGTATTGGAGCTTCAGCATCAGTCCTTTCAATGAATATTAAGGGTTGATTTCCTTTACAATTGACTGGTTTGATCTCCTTGCTGTTCAAGAGACTTCTCAAGAATCTTCGGCACCACAGTTCAAAAGCATTGATTCTTTGGAGTTCAGTCTTCTTTATGGTCCAACTCTCACATTCCTACATGATCTTTATGGTCCAACTCTCACATCTGAACATGACTACTGGCAAAACAATAGCTTTGACTATATGGACTTTGTTGGTAAACTGATATCTCTGCTTTTGAATACGCTGTCTAGGTTTGTCATAGCTTTCCTTCCAAGGAGCAAGCATCTTTTAATTTAGTGGCTGCTGTCACTGTTTGAAGTGACTTTCCAGAACCCAGAAAAATAAAATCTGTCACCACTTCCACTTTTTCTCCTTCTATTTGCCATGAAGTGATGGGAACAGATGTCATGATCTTTGTTTTCTGAATGTTGAGTTTTAAGCCAGCTTTTTCACTCTCCTCTTTCACTTTCATCAAGAGACTCTCTAGTTTCTCTGGGCTTTCTGCCGTTAGTGTGGTATCGTCTGCATAACTGAGCTTGTTGTTATTTCTCCAGCAATCTTGATTGCAGCTTGTGACTCATCCAGCCCAGCATTTCCCATGATGTACTCTTCATATAAGTTAAGTAAGCAGAGTGACAATATACAACCTTGTCGTATTCCTTTCCCAGTTTGGAACTAATCAGTTGTTCCATGTCCAGTTTTAACAGTTGCTTCTTGACCTGTATACAGCTTTCTCAGGAGACAGGTAAGGTGGTCCAGTACTCTCATCTGTTTAAGAATTTTCCACAGTTTGTTGTGATCCACACAGTCACAGGCTGTAATGTGGTCAAAGAAGCAGAAGTAGATGTTTTCTGGAATTCCCTTTCTTTCTCCATGATCCAACAAATGTTGGCAATTTGATCTCTGGTTCCTCTGCCTTTTCTAAACCCAACTTGTACATCTGGAAATTCTCGGTTCACATACTGCTGAAGCCTAGCTTGAAGGATTTTGAGAATAACCCTACTAGCTTGTGAAATGAATGCAATTATGTGGTAATTTGAGCATTCTTTGGCATCGCCCTTCTTTGGGAATGAAGTGGAAACTGACCTTTTCTAGTCCTGTGACCACTGCTGAATTTTCCAAATTTGCTGACATATTGAGTGCAACATTTAAACAGCATCATCTTTTAGTATTTAACACCAAAAACATTTTGTATTTGGTTATAGCCGATTAACAAGGTTGTGGTAGTTTCAGGTGAACAGGAAAGGGACTCACCCATACCCATACATATATCTATTCTTCCCCAAACCCCCCTTTAATACAGGCTGGCACATAACATTGAGCAGAATTCCATGTGTTATACAATAGGTCTTTGTTGGTTATCCATTTTAAACACAGCAGTGTGTACATGACCTTCCCAAAGTTCCTAACTGCCCCTTCCCCCTGGCAACTATAAATTTGTTTTTTTGAAGTCTGTGAGTCTCTATTTTGTAAGTAAGTTCATTTGTATCATTTCTTTTTAGATTCCACATATAAGGGATGTCATATGATATTTCTCCTATGTCTGACTTACTTCATTCAGTATGACACTCTCGGTCCATCCATGTTTCTGCAAATGGCATTATTTCATCCTATTTAATGGCTGAGTAATATTCCATTATATATATGTACCACATCTTCTTTGTTTCTCTGTCGATGGACATTTAGGTTGCTTCTACTTCTTGGCTATTGTAAATAGTGCTGCAATGAACATTGGGGGGCACATATCTTTTCAGACCATGTTTTTCTCTGGATATATGCCCAGGAATGGGATTGCAGGGTCACATGGTAGCTCTATTTTTGGTTTTTGAAGGAACCTCCATACTGTTCTCCATAGTGACTGAGCCAATTTACATTCCCACCAAGAGTGCAGGAGGGTTCCCTTCTCTCTACACCCTCTCCAGCATTTGTTGTTTGTGGATTTTTTGATGATAGCTATTCTGAACTGTGTGAAATGATAGTCTCATTGTAATTTTGATTTGCATTTCTCTAATAACTAACGATATTGAACATCTTTTCCTGTGTCTATTGGCCATCTGTATGTACTTTTTAGAGAAAAGTCTATTCAGGTCTTCTGCCTACTTTTTGAGTTTGTTTTTGTTGCTGCTAAGCATCATAAACTGTTTGTAAATTTGGGAGAGTAATCCCTTATTGGTCAGATCATTTGCAGATATTTTCTCCCAATCTGTGGGCTGTCTTTCCACTTTGTTTCCTTTGCTCTGCAAAAGCTTTTGAGTTTAAGTAGGTCCGATTTGTTTATGTTTGCTTTTATTTCCGTTATTCTTGGAGATGGATCAAAAAAGATGTTGCTGTGATTTATGTCAGACAGTATTCTGCCTATGTTTTCCTCGAGGAGTTTTATAGTGTCCAGTCTTGCATTTAGGTCTTTAATCCATTTTGAGCTTATTTTTGTTTATGGAGTTAAGGAATGATATGATTTCTTTCTTTCTTTTTTTTTTTTTTCACATGTGGCTGTCCAGTTTTCCCAGCACCATTTGCTGAAGAAACTGTCTTTCCTGCATTGTATAATCTTGCCTCCTTTGTCATAGATTGACCATAGGTGCATGGGCTTATTTCTGGGTTTTCTATCCTGTTCCACGAATCTATATTTCTTTTTTGTGCCAATACCATACTGTTTTGTTGACTGTACCTTTGTAGTACAGTCTGAAGTCAAGGAGCCAGATTCCTCTAGCTCCGTTTTTCTTTTTCAAGACTGCTTTTGGCTATTCAGGGTCTTTTTTGTCTCCATACAAATTTTGAGATGTTTTTGCTCTCATTCTGTGAAAAATGCCATTGGTAATTTGATAGGGATCACATAGAATCTGTAGATTGCCTTGGGCAGTATGCTCATTTCAACAATATTGATTCTTCCAATCCATGAACATGGTATATTTTTCCATCAGTTTATGTCTTCAATTTCTTTCATCAGCATCTTATAGTTTTTGGTGTACAGGTCTTTTGTCTCCTTAGGTAGGTTTATTCCTAGGTATTTATTCTTTTTGATGCAATGAAATTGCTTCTTGAACTTGTCTTTCTGATCTTTCATTGTTATTGTATAGATATGCAACAGACTTCTGTGTATTAATTTTGTAACCTGCAACTTTACCACATTCATTGATGAGTTCTAGTAGTATTCTAGCATCATCTTTCGGATATTCTATGTATAGTACCATATCATCTGCAAACAGTGACAGTTTTCCAATTTGAATTCCCTTTACTTCTTTTTCTTCTCTGATTGCTGGAGGTAGGACTTCCAAAACATGTTGAATAAAAGTGTTGAGAGTGGACATCCTTTACTTGTTCCTGATATTAGAGGGAATGCTTTCAGCTTTTCACCACTGAGTATGATGCCAGCCATAGGTTTGTCATATATGGCCTCTATTATGTTGAGATCAGTTCAGTTCAGTTGCTCAGTTGTGTCCGACTCTTTGTGACCCCATGAACCGCAGCTCGTCAGGCCTCCCTGTCCATCACCAACTCCCGGAGTCCACCCAAACCCATGTCCATCAAGTCGGTGATGCCATCCAGCCATTTCATCCTCTGTCGTCCCCTTCTCCTCCTGCCCTCAATCTTTCCCAGCATCAGGGTCTTTTCAGATGAGTCAGCTCTTTGCATCAGGTGGCCAAAGTACTGGAGTTTCAGCTTCAACATCAGTCCTTCCAATGAACACCCAGGACTGATCTCTCCTTTAGGATGACTGGTTGGATCGCCTTGCAGTCCAAGGGACTTGGAAGAGTCTTCTCCAACACCACAGTTCAAAAGCATCAATTCTTCAGCACTCACCTTTCTTTATAGTCCAACTCTCACATCCATACATGACTACAGGAAAAACCATAGCCTTGACTAGATGGACCTTTGTTGGCAAAGTAATGTCTCTGCTTTTTAATATGCTGTCTAAGTTGGTCATAACTTTCCTTCCAAGGAGTAAGCATCTTTTAATTTCATGGCTGCAGTCACCATCTGCAGTGATTTTGGAAACCAGAAAAATAAAGTCAGCCACTGTTTCCACTGTTTCCCCATCTATTTGCCATGAAGTGATGAGATATGTACCCTCTATGCTCACTTTCTGGAGAGTTTTTATCATAAATGGGTTCTGAATTTTGATAAATGTTTTTCTGCATCCATTGAGATGATCATGTGGTTTTTGTTCTTCAATTTGTTGATATGGTATATCACATTGATTTTCATATGACAAAAAATCCTTGCATCCCTGGGATGAATCCAACTTGATCGAGTATGATCTTTTTAATGTATTGTTGGATATGGGTTGCTAGTATTTGGTTGAGGATTTTTGCATCTATGTTTATCAGTGATACTGGACTGTAGTTTTTTTTTTGTGTGTGTGGTATCTTTGTCTGATTTTGGTATTATGGTGATGGTGGCCTCATAAAATGAGTTGGGAAATTTTCTTTGTGATTTTTTAGAACAATTTCAAGATAGATGTCAATGCTTTTCTAAATTTTGATTAAGTTCACCTGTGAAGCTGTCAGGTCCTGGACTTTTTGTTTGTTGGGTTTTTAACCACAGTTTCAATTTCAGTGCTTGTGATTGGTCTGTTCATGTTTTATATTTTTTTCTGATTCTAGGGAGACTTGTACTTTTCTAAGAATTTGTCCATTTCTTCCAGGTTGTCCATTTTATTGGCATACAGTTGTTCATAATAGTCTCTTATGATCCTTGGTATTTCTGTGGAGTCAGTTTTAACTCTTTGCATTTCTGATTTTATTGATTTGAGTCCTCTCCTTTTTTTCTTTGAGTCTGGCTAAAAGCTTATCAATTTTTTTCTGTTCAAAGAACTAGCTTTTAGTTTCATTGATCTTTGTGATTATTTTGTCTCTATCTCATTTATTTCTTCTCTGATCTTTATGATTTCCTTCCTTCTACTAACTTTAAAAGGTTTATCTAGCTCTTTTAGGTGTAAGGTTAGATTATTTGAGATTTTTCTTATTTCTTGAGGTAAGATTGTATTGCTATAAACATCCCTCTTAGAACAGCTTTTGCTGCATTCCATAAGTTTTGGACCATTATGTTTTCATTCTCATTTGTCTTTAGGTATTTTTTTATTTCCTCTTTGATTTTTTCAGTGATCCAATGGTTGTTTAGTAGCATATTGCTTAGCTGCCACGTATTTGTGTTTCTTAGAGTTTTTTCTTCTAGTTTATTTCCAATCTCATAGCATTGTTATCAGAAAAGATGCTTGATAACACAGTATCTTTTAGGATTTTAAATAGCTTAGCTGGAATTCCATCATGTCTACTAGCTTTGTTCATAGTAATACTTCCTAAGGTCCATTTGACTTCACATTCCAGGATGTCTGGTTCTAGGTGAACGACCACACCATTTTGGGTATCCGGGTCATCAAGACCTTTCTTGTACAGTTCTTTTGTGTATTCTTGCCACCTCTTCTTAATCTTTTCTGCCTGTGCTATGTCTTTACCATTTCTGTCCTTTATCATGCCCATCCTTGCATGAAATGTTCCTTTGATATGTCCAATTTTCTTGAAGAGATCTCTAGTTTTTCCCATTCTATTGTTTTCCTCTATTTCTTTGCATTGTTCATTAAAGAAGCCTTCTTGTCTCTTTTTGTTATTCTCTGGAGCTCTACATTCAGTGCGGTGTATCTTTCCCTTTCTCCCTTGCTTTTTACTTCTCTTCTTTCTACAGCTATTTGTAAAGCCTTCTCAGACAACCAGTTTGCCTTCTTGCATTTCTTTTTCTTTGAAATGGTTTTGGTCACTGCCTCCTGTACAGTGTTACAAACTTCCACCCATAGTTCATCACCATAGTTTACTAGATCTAATCCGTCGAAGCTATTCATCACCTCCACTGCATAATCATAAGGGATTTGATTTAGGTCATACCTGAATGGCCTAGTGGTTTTCCCTACTTTCTTCAATTTAAGCCTGAATTTTTCAATAAGGAGCTCATGATCCGAGCCACACCCAGCTCCCAGTCATTTTTGCTGAATGTATAGAGATTCTGTATTTTTGGCTGCAAAGAATATAATCAGTCTGATTTTGGTATTGACCATTTGGTGAAGTCCATGTGTAGAGTTGTCTCTTGTGTTGTTGGAAGAGGGTGTTTGCTATGACCTGTGTGTTCTCTGGACAAAGCTCTGTTAGCCTTTGCCTTGCTTCATTTTGTATTTAAGGCCAAACTTACCTGTTATTCCAAGTATCTTCTGACTTCCTACTTTTGCACTCCAATCCCCTGTGAATAAAAGGACAACTTTTTTTGGTGTTAATTCTAGAAGGTCTTGTAGGTCTTTGCAGAACCATTCAACTTCAGCTTCTTCAGCATTAGTGGTTGGGGTATAGATGTGGATTACTGTGATATTGAATGATTTGACTTGGAAACAAACCTAGATCATTCTGCCATTTTTGAGATTGCACCCAAGTACTGCATTTCAGACTCTCTTGTTGATTCTGAGGGCTACTCCATTTCTTCTAAGGGATTCTTGCCCACAGTAGTAGATATAATGGTCATCTGAATTGGATTTGCCCATTCCTGTCCATTTTAATTCACTGGTTCCTAAGATGTTGATGTTCACTCTTGCCATCTCCTGCTTGACCATGTCCAACTTACCTTGATTCATGGACCTAACATTCCAGGTTATTGTGCAATATTGTTCTTTACAGCATCGGACATTACTTTCACCACCAGACACATCCACAACTGAGTGTAATTTCCACCTTGGCCCAGCCACTTCATTCTTTCTGAAGCTGTTAGTAATTGCCCTCCACTGTTCCCCAGTATTGGACACCTTCTGACTTGGGGGGGCTCATAGAACCTCCAGTGCTCAAATAGCTTGCCATTGAAAGAACTCTCTTCCAACACAAAAAAAAGGGCTACTGTTCACTAAACCCAAGAAGATCAGTTTACATGTAAAATCTAAACCATAAAGTACAGTAATAAACTAGGAAAATACTATAATTATGATAACGGTTATTTATAAAAGGCAAGAAAACCAAATATCTGGTTTATCTAAATTTTAGATGTTTACTCCTTAGGTCATCACTTGTTTGTTGCTCTTAAGGACTGAAATATATGGTGGTGTGATTTTTTTTCACATTTAGCTCATTCCCAGTTTCTTAATGGTTGCCATACACTGAAATTCCACTTTTTAAAAAACGGAAATATAGTTGACATAAAAATATTGTGTTTATTTCAGCTGTTGTTGTTCAGTTGATCAGTCGTATCCAACTCTTTGCGACCCCCATGGACTGCAGCACGCCAGGCTCCCCTCTCTGATAGCTTACGGTGACTGGTGCCGCCGGATTCGGAGCCTCGGAAGAAGAAGATTTAACTCCAGGACCAAAGACAGTCTCAGTCACTTAGAGCTTTGTGTAGATTTTATTAAAGCAACAGGGATAGAGAAAGCTTTCAGCAGTAGGCACTAGAAGGGGGCAGTTTTTGCAAGGTGTCTTATACTTGTTAGTAAGTTGTTGATCTTAGAAACACCTCAAGGCTGAGACAGTTGCAGCAGGTGCAGCTCTCTCCCAGAACATACATATCTGCACAAGGGGAGTCCTCTCTGGGAGAGATATATTGTATAAATCTTGAAGGAAAACAGACTTGCAAACAAGATATATAGTTTCATTAACTTGGCTTAAGAAAAACATTTCAATGAGTAAGATGTACTGTTTTGTTGGGCAATCAGCAGCTCAAGGTTGGAAAAAAGTTACTTTCGGGCAGAACCATTGTTGTCATAGCAACACAGAATTAAAGGAGACTCCTTCGTGGTTAAAGCAGGAGCAAAGGAATGCAGGGGGTAAAAAAAAGGTCTACCACTTGCCATTTGTCTCCTCCCGTGGCTCGGAGAAGGCAATGGCACCCCACTCCAGTACTCTTGCCTGGAAAATCCCATGGACAGAGGAGCCTGGTAGGCTACAGTCTGTGGGGTCGCTAAGAGTCGGACACGACTGAGTGACTTCACTTTCACTTTTCCCTTTCATGCACTGGAGAAGGAAATGGCAACCCACTCCAGTATTCTTGCCTGGAGAATCCCAGGGACGGAGGAGCCTGGTGGGCTGCCGTCTCTGGGGTCACACAGAGTCGGACACGACTGAAGCGACTTAGCAGCAGCAGCAGCAGTGGCTTGGGGACCTCTGGCTTCCCTAGTGAGGCCTGCCTAGCCGTTAGCCCTTTAATGTCCTTCACCATCTCCCGGAGTTTGCTCAAACTCCTGTCCATTGAGTCAGTGATGCCATCCAACCATCTCATCCAGTGTCGACCCTTTCTCCTCCTGCCCTCAATCTTTCCTGGAATCAGGATCTTTTTTGGTGAGTCAGCTTTTTGCATCAGGTAACCAAAGTATTGGAGCCTCAGCATCAGTCCTTCCAATGAGTATTCAGGGTTGATATCCTTAAGGGTTGACTGGTTTGATTTCCTAGGTGTCCAAGGGACTCTTGAGTCTTCTCCAGCATGACAGCTCGAAAGCATCTGTTCCTCAGCACTCATCCTTCTTTATGGTCCAACTCTCACGTCTGTACATGACTCCTGGAAAAGCCATAGATTTGACTGTATGGACCCTTGTCGGCAAAGTGATATCTCTGTTTTTGAATGCGCTGACTAGGTTTGTTGTAGCTTTCTTCCAAGGAGGAATCGTCTTTTAAGTTCATGGCTGCAATCACTGTCCGCAGTGATTTTGGAACCCAAGAAAATAAAGTCTGTCACTGTCTCCATTATTTCCCCATCTATTTGCCATGAAGTGATGGACTGGATGCCATGATCTTAGTGTTTTGAATGTTGAGTTTTAGGCCAGCTTTTTCACTCTCCTCTTTCACCTTCATCAAGAGGCTCTTTAGTTCCTCTTTGCTTTCTGCCGTAACTGAGGTGGATGTCATCTGCATTTCTAAGGTTATTGATATTTCTCCCAGTAATCTTGATTACAGCTTGTGCTTCATCCAGCCCAACATTTCTCATGATGTTCTCTGCATAGAAGTTAAATAAGCAGCATGACAGTATACAGCCTTGATGCATTCTTTTCCCAATTTGGAACCAGTCTGTTGTTCCATGTCCAGTTCTAACTGTTGCTTCTTGACCTGCATACAGGTTTTCAGGAGGCAGGTAAGGTGGTCTGGTACTCCCATCTTTTTAAGAATTTTCCAGTTTGTTGTGAATTTTCCGGTTGCTTTAGTGTAGTCAGTGAAGCAGAAGTTTTTCTGGAATTCCTTTGCTTTTTCTGTAATCCAATGGATATTGGCAATTTGATCTCTGGTTCCTCTGCCTTATCTAAATCCAGCTTGTACATTCGGAAGTTCTTGGTTCATATATTTTTGAATGGATTTTGAGCTTGATTTTGGATTTTACAACTTGAAGGATTTTGAGCATTACCTTGCTAGCCTGTGAAATAAGTGCAATTGTGTGGTAGTTTAAGCATTCTTTGGCATTGCCCTTCCTTGAGATTGGAATGAAAACTGACCTCTTCCAGTCCTCCGGCCACTGCTGAGTTTTCCACATTTGCTGACATATTGAATATAGCACTTTAACAGTATCACCTTTAAGGATTTGAAATAGCTCAGCTGGAATTCCATCACCTCCACTAGCTTTGTTTGTATTAATGTTTCTTAAGGCCCACTTGACTTCACACTCCAGCATGTCTGGCTCTAGGTGACTGATCACACCATTGTGGTTGTCTGGGTCATTAAGACCTTTTTTTTGTATAGTTCTTCTGTGTATTCTTACCACCTCTTCTTAATATCTTCTGCTTCTGTTAGGTCCATACCATTCTGTCCTTTATTATGCACATCTTTACATGAAATACTCCCTCGGTATCTCTAATTTTCTTGAAGAGATCTCTAGTCTTTCCCATTGTATTATTTTCCTCTATTTCTTTACATTATTCACTTAAGAAGGCTTTCTTATCTCTTATTTCTTATCTCTTGCCTTTCACTTCTCTTCTTTTCTCAGCTATTTATAAGGCCTCCTTGACAACCATTTTGCCTCTTTGTATTTCTTTTTCTTGGGGGTGGTTTTGATCACTGCCTCCTGTACAATGTTATGAACCTCTGTCCATAATTCTTCAGGCACTTTGTCTATCAGATCTAATCCCTGAATCTATTTGTCATTTCCACTGTATAATCATAAGGGATTTGATTTAGGTCATACCTGAATGGCCTAGTGGTTTTCCCTACTTTCTTCACTTTAAGTGTGAATTTTGCAATAAGGAGTTCTTGACCTGAGCCCCACTCAGCTCCCAGTCTTACTTTTATTGGCTATATACAGCTTCTCCATCTTCAGCTGCAAAGAATATAGTCAATATTTTGGTATTGCCCTTCTGGTGATGTCCATGTGTAAACTTGTTTCCTATGTTATTGGGAGAGGGTGTTTGCTGTGACCAGTGTGTTCTCTGGACAAAACTCTGTCAGCCTTTGCCCTGCTTCATTTTGTACTCCAAGGCCAAACTTGCCTGTTACTCCAAGTATCTCTTGACTTTCTATTTTTGCATTCCAGTCCCCTATGATGAAAAGGACAACTTTTTTTGTGTTAGTTCTAGAAAGTCTTGTAGGTCTTCAC
This sequence comes from Okapia johnstoni, assembly GCA_024291935.2. Classification (NCBI taxonomy): domain Eukaryota; kingdom Metazoa; phylum Chordata; class Mammalia; order Artiodactyla; family Giraffidae; genus Okapia; species Okapia johnstoni. The sequence continues at coordinate 53,604,264 of CM044312.1, forward strand.
AGAACCATTCAACTTCAGCTTCTTCAGCATCAGTGGTTGGGGTATAGATGTGGATTACTGTGATATTGAATGATTTGTCTTGGAAAGGAAGAAAGATCTTTCTGTTGTTTTGAGATTGCACCCAAGTACTGCATTTCAGACTCACTTGTTGACTATGAGGGCTATTCCATTTCTTCTAAGGGATTCGTGCCCACAGCAGTAGATATAATGGTCATTTGAATTAAATCCACCTATTCCTGTCCATTTTCGTTCATTGATTCCTAAAATGTCGATGTTCACTCTTGCTATCTCTTGCTATCACTTTGTTTGACCACTTGCAATTTGCCTTGATTCATGGACCTAACATTCCAGGTTCCTATGCAATATTGTTCTTTACAGCATCGTACATTACTTTCACCACCAGTCACATCCACAACTGGGCATCGTTCCTGCTTTGGCTCAGCCTCTTCATTCCTTCTGGAGCTATTTATCTGCTCTTCTCTAGTAGCATATTGGACACCTCCCGACATGGCAGGTTCATCTTTCAGTGTCATATCTTTCCGCCTTTTCATACTGTTCATGGGATTCTCAGGCTGTGCTGCATTTCAGGTGTGCTGCATAGCGCTTTGACATTTCCATACATTATGAAATGGTCACCTCAGTAAGTTTAGTACATCTGTCCCCATACACAGTTATTACAGTATTACTGACCATTTCCTTATGCTGCATATTATATCCCCATAGCTTATTTGTAACTGGAGGTTTGTACCTCTTAATCCCCTAGCTTATTTCACCACCCCCATCCAATGTCCTCTCATCTGGCACCACCCATTTTTTTCTCTATATGAGTCTGTTTTCATTCTATTGTATTTGCTTTGTTTTTTAGATTCTACATGTTGGTGTAATCATACAGTATATCTATCTTTGTCTGTCTGGCTTATTTCACTTAACATAATACCCTCTAGTTCCATCCATGTTGCTGTAAGTGGTAAGATTTCTTTTTTCAAGGCTGAGTAACGTTCCATTGTGGGGCTTCCCTGGTGGCTCAGTGGTAAAGAATCCTGCCAGTGCAGGAGCCACAGGTTCAATCCCTGGGTTGGGAATATCCCCTGGAGAAGGAAATGGCAACCCACTCCAGTATTCTTGCCTGGGAAGTCCCATGGACAGCAGAGCCTGACAGGCTAAAGTTCATGGGGTTGCATAAGAGTTGGACAGGACTTAGGGACTAAACAACAACAGCATTCCATTGCATATATTTACATTTCTCCATCCATTCATTTATCAATGGACGCGTACGCTGCTTCCATATCTTGGCTATTTTAAGTAATGCTGCAGTGAACATTGAGTACATGTATCTGTTCAAATTAGTATTTTTGTTTTCTTTGGGTAAATACCCTAAAGTGATATTGCTGGATCGTATGGCAGTTCTATTTTTAATTTTTTTGAGAACTCCATACTGTTTTCCATGGTGGACTCATCAGTTTTCAGTCCCACCAACAGTACATGAGGGTTCCTTTTTCTGTACAGCTTTTGTACAGCTTGTTCTTTGTTGTCTTTTTCATAATAGCCATTCTGACAGGTGTGAGGTGTTACCTCATTGTGCTTTTGATTTGCATTTCCCTGATTAGTAGCGTTGAACATTTTTTCATGTGTCTGTGGCCATCAATATGTTGTCTTTGAAAAAAAAAAAATCTATTCCTCTATCCAGCTTTTTAATTGGGTTGTCTTTTTGTGTTGTTGTATGATTTCTTTGTATATTTTGGATATCAACTTCTTATCAGATATATTGCTTGCAAATGTCTTTTCCCAATTAGTAAGTTGCCTTTTTGTTTTATTGGTAGTTTGCTGTGCAAAAGATTTTTAGTTTGATGTAGTCTCAATTGTTTATTTTTGCTTTTGTTTCTATTGATGGAGACAGATCCAAAAAAATTATTGGTAAGACAGTTGTCAGAGAGCCTACTGCCTATGTTTTCTACACGTAGTTTTATGGTTTCAGGTCTTACATATAATTCTTTAATCTATTTTGAGTTTATTTTTTTTTATATAGTGTGAGTAGTCCAGTTTCATTCTTTTGCATGCAGATGTCCAGTTTTCCCAACACCATTTATTGAAGAGGCTTTTCCCCATTGTATATTCTTGCCTCCTTTGTCACAGATCAATTGGCCATGTAACCTCATGTTTGTTTCTGAGCTCCACTGATCTGTGTTTTTTCCTGCCAGAACCATGCTCTTACTATAGCTATCATAACCATGCTATCACTATAGCTTTGTAGTATAACTGGAAATCAGGGAGCGTGATGTTTCTAGTTTTGCTCTTCTTTCTCAAGATTGTTTTACTATTTGAGGTCTTTGTGTTTCCATATGAAGTTTAGAATTACTTGATCTAGTTCTGTGAAAAATGTCATTGGTGTTCTGATAAGGATTACACTGAATCTGTTAATTGACTTGGGTAGTATAATCATTTTAACAATAGCAACTCTAATCCATTTGTCATCTTTCTTTCATCAGTGTCTTATAGTTTTCCAATAGTTTTCTAAGTCTTTTACCTCCTTAGATTTATTTCTAGATGTTGTGTTCTTTGTGATGCAAATATAAATGAGATTGTTTCCTTATTCTCTTTCTGATCTTTTGTGGTTAGTGTATAGAAATGCAAGGGATTTCTTTGTTAATTTTTTTATCCTGCAACCTTACCAAATTCATTGATCAACTCAAGTAGCTTTCTGGTAGCATCTTTAGGATTTTTTATATATAGTATGTCATCTGCAAACAGTGAGTTTCCCTTCCTTTCCAATTTGGACTCCTTTTATTTCTTTTTTTTCTTTTCTGATTGCTGTGGCTAGGACTTCCAAAATTGTTGGAAAAAACACATGAGAGTGGACATCCTTGCCTTGTCTCTGATTTTAGAGGAAATGCTTTCAGCTTTTCACCATTGAGTATGATGTTAACTGTGGGTTTGTCATACATGGCCTTTATCATGTTGAGGTAGATTCCCTTTATGTCCCCTCTCTGAAGAGATTTTGTCATAAATGGGTGTTGAATTTTGTCAAAAAGCATTTTCTGCCTCTATTGAGATGATCATATGGTTTTTACTCAATGTGGTATATCACACTGATTGATACAGATATGAAAAATCCTTGCATCCCTGAGATAAATCCCAGGTGATCATGTTGTATGATCCTTTCAATGTATTGTTGGATTCAATCTCTTAGTATTTTGTCAAGGATTTTTGCATCTATGTTCATCAGTGATATTTGTCTTTTTTATTTTTTTTCTCGTATCTTTTTCTGGTTTTGGTAGCAGCATGATGGTGGCTCTGGAATGAGTTTGGGAGTATTCTTTCATCTTCAAATTTTTGGAACAGTTTCAGGATAGGTGTTAACACTTCTCTAAATGTTTGATAGAATTCACCTGTGAGGCCATCTGGTCCTGGATATTTGTTGAAAGTTTTTAAATCAGTTTCAATTTCAGTACTTGGAATGATTTGTTCATAAATTCTATTTCTAGTTCAGTCTTAAAAGATTTTACTTTTCTACGAATTTGTCCGTTTCTTCTAGTTGCCCATTTCATTGGCATAGTCTCTTATGATCCTTTATACTTCTGTGGTGTCCAGTGTAACTTCATATTTCATATTTAATTGATTTGAGCCCTCTCTCCTTTTTGCTTGATTAGTCTGATTAAAAGTTTATCGATTCTGTTTTTTCAAAGAGCCAGCTCTACGTTTCATTCATATTTTCTGTTTTCTTCATTTCTGTTTATTTCTGCTCTGATATTTATGATTTCTTTCCTTCTAACTTTGGGTTTTCTTTCTTCTTTCTCTAGTTGCTTTAGGCGTAAGTTTCTGTTGTTTTAATTTTTGTTTTGCAAGTTAAGATTGTATTGCTATAAACTTACTTCTTAAAAGTGCTTTTGCTGCATCCCATAGGTTTTGGGTTGTTGTACCTTTCATTTGTCTCTAGGTATTTTTTTTTCATCTTCTGATTTCTAATCTCATAGTGTTGTGGTCAGAAAAGATGCTTGATATGACTTGATTTTTCTTAAATTTACCGAGGCTTGCTTTCTGGCTCCCAGCATGTGCTCATGTGCACTTGAGAATGTATATTCTGCCTTCAGATGGAATGTTCTATAAATAACAGTTACACTCATCTGGTCTAAAGACTCACTTAAGGCCTTTTTCTCTGTATGGATTTTCTGTCTAGATGATCTGTCCATTGATGTAAATAGGGTGTTAAAGTTCCTATTTTTGTGTAACTGTTGATTTTTTCCTTTAATGACTGTTATCATTTCCCTTATGTACTGAGGTGCTCCTGTGTTGCCTGCATATATATTTACAATTGTTAAATCTTCTCCTTGGATTGACCCCTTGATACGTAGTGTCCTTCTTTGTCTCTTGTGAGTCTTTAAAGTCTACTTTGTCTGATATGAAGATTGCTACTCCAGATCTTCTGATTTTCATTTGAATAACTTTACCCATCCCTTCACTTTTATCTCAGTGTTTTCCTAGATCTGAAGTGGGTCTATTATAGACAGCGTATGTACAAGTCTTGTTTATGTATCCAATCGGCCAGTCTATGTCTTTTGATTGGAGCATTTAATCTGTTTACATTTAAGGTAATTATTAATATGTATGCTTTAATTGCAATTTTTTAAATTGTCTTGGATTTGTTCTTGAAGGTCTTTTTTCTTCCCTTCCTCTCTTGTTCTCGTGTGGCTTGATGACTATCTTTAGTGTTGTGTTTGGACTGCTTTTTCTTTTGTGTGCGTGTATCTATTGATTTTTGGTTTGTGGTTACCATAAGGTTTTGCTATAACAATCTCTCTATATATATGTCTGTGTGTGTGTGCATGCATCTCTCTCTACACAAACACACACACGATTTTTTTTAAGTTGCTAGTCTTAATTTCAAATGCATTTCCAATATCCTACATTTTTATTCTCATGATTGCTGGTTTTGATATCATATTTGTGTGTGGACAAATATGTATGTTTGCCTTTATCAGTGAGCTTTCCCATTCATAATTTTCTTGTTTCTGGTTGTGACCTTTTCTGCCTAGAGAAGTTCTTTTAGCATGTGTTGTAAAGCTGGTTTGGTGGTGCTGAATTCTCTTAAGTTTTGTTTGTTTGTAAAGCTTTTGATTTCTCTATGAAATCTGAACTAGAGCCTTGCTGAGTATTCTTGTAGGTTTTTCCCTTTCATCACTTTAAATATATCCTGCCATTCCCTTCTCACGTGCTGAGTTTCTGCTGAAAAATCAGATGATAACCATATGAGGATTCCCTTGTATATTTTTGTTGCTTTCCCTCCTTGTTGCTTTTGATATTTTCTCTTTGCCATTTGCAATCAATTTTTGTCAGTTTGATTAATATGTTCCTCCTTGGGTTTATACTGTATGGGACTCTCTGCACTTCCTGGACTTGAGTATTTTCTTTCCAATTTTAGGGAAGTTTTTAGCTATTATCTCTTCAAATATTTTCTCAGGCCCTTTCTCTGTTTTCTCTTTCTGGGCCCCTTATAATGCAAATGTTCGTGTTTAATGTTGTCCCAGTAGTCTCTTAGGATGTCTTTTCATTCTTTTTTCTGTCTTCTGTTCCATAGTTGTGATTTCCACCAATGTTTTAAAGCTCGCTTATTCATTCTTCTGCCTCATTTATTCTGCTACTGACTCCTTCTAGTTAGTGTATTTTTAATTTCAGTGATTGTATTGTTCATCTCTATTCTTTAACTCTCTGGCTCTCTGTTAACCGTTTCCTGTGTCTTCTCAGCCTGTGCTATAATTCTTTTTCTGAGATCTTGAATCATCTTTACTATCATTACTCCAGATTCTTACTCAGGCAGATTTCCTATCTCTACTTCACTTAGTTTTTTGGGGAATTTTGTCTTGTTTTTTCATCTGGATCATATTTCATTGCTGCCTCATTTTGTCTAATTTTCTGTTTGTGGTTTCCATTTCTCAGGCTGCAGCTTTGTAGTTCCTCTTACTTTTGTTGTCTGCTCCCTCATGGGTGAGGCTGTTCCATGGTCTTATGCAGACTTTGATGGGAGGGACTGGTGCCTGTTCCTGGTGGGTGAAGCCAAGTCATGTACCTCTGGTGGGCAGGGATGTGTTTAGACGTGGTTGTGGGCTCAGGACTTTAGGCAACCTGTCTGTGATAGGTGGTGCTGAGTTCCCACCCTGTTGGTGGTTTGGCCTGGGGCATTCCAGCACTGGAGCTTAAACGCTCTTGTGTGGGGCCAGGTCTCAGTGCCAAAACAGCAACCTCTAGGAGAGCTGAAACTGATGATCACGCCCTGGGCCTCTACCACCAGTGTCCTTCCCCCTACAGTGAGCTACAGCTGACTCCTACCTCCCCAGGAAGACACCCCTGAGACCTTCAGGTAAACTGTTCCAGGTGCCCATGGAGTCACTGCTTTGCCCTGGTTCCCAGTGCTCATGAAACCTTGTATGCACCCTTCAAGAGTGGAGTCTTTGTTTCCCCTAGTCCTGTGGAATTCTTGCTCTCAAGTTCTGCTTGCCTTCAAAAGCCAAATGCTCCTCCTCCCAATGCTACACCCCCAGGCTGGGGAACCTGACATATGGGACTCAGAACTCTCAGTCATATGGGAGAGCCCGTGGCAGGTATGCAATTTGATTATATCACGAAATTGTCCTTCCTACCATCTCACTGTGGCTTCTTCTTTGTCTTCAGAGGTAGAATATCTTTTTTGGTTGGTTCCAGTCTCTCTCTCCGATGGTTACTCACCAGTTAGTTGTGATTTTGGTGCTTTTGTGAGAGAAGGTGAGCTCCTTTTACTCTGCCATCTTGTTTCCTCCTCTATGAATATTTAACTTTTAAAATGTCCAGTCTATTTTTCTTTTTTGACTTGTGACTTTGGTTCTAAGGTATGTAATTAAGTGGAAAGAGCAACACATGCAGAATTATTTATATGATAGTAATCTCTCTGTAAAAAAGGATGAAGGATGAAAAGTATCATATATGTGTGTATGTGTGCACATGTGTTAGTTGTTCAGTCGTGTCTCTTTGCTACCCATGGACTGGAACCTGCCAGGCTCTCTGTCCATGGGACTCTCCAGGCAAAAATTCTGGAGTTGCCATTTCCTTCTCATATATATATAATGTTTGTGTATATAAGTGGTAAGTTTTCTAAGAAACTGAAAATAGTTATCTCTGCTGGGGGAGAACTGCAGCAATGGGAGCCACAGGTGGAAAGGACACTTTGTATCATTTCATTTTCTAATATGAAATTTTAAATTTCAAAATGTAGTTATTAAACCTAGAATTTGGCTCATATCCATACTGAGTAAAGCAATAAACGTGGACTCAAAAATGCAAGAAAATTTTAAAGACAGTATATGCATATAGTAAAGTCAAATAAAAATTGTATGGAGTAAAAGTGAGTCTTTTACTTCTGACTTCTAGTCCTTCAATGTCACCAGTGTCTTGTGTAGCTTACCAGAGATGTCCTGTGGCTATACAAGTGTGTGTACATGTACATATACATACCATCCCTTTTTAAAAATCAAATATGAACTGACTTAAACACTGTTCTGAAATATGCTTTTTTACTTAATAAATTTTGGAGATTGTTCTACAATGAGGTAGAATCTACATCAATACATACAGGTCTACTTTATTTTTAAATAGGCTGTATAGTTTTAACATGTAAGTATGATCTATCTAGTTCCTTGCTAATGGATTTTAAGGTTGTTTCTACTCTCTTTGTTGCAGTACAAAGACACAGACACATATCTTTGCACACAGATACATCATTCAGTTCAGTTCAGTTCAGTCACTCAGTCGTGTCTAACTCTTTGCGACCCCATGAATCGCAGCACGCCAGGCCTCCCTGTCCATCACCAACTCCCAGAGTTTACCCAAACTCATGTCCATCGAGTCGGTGATGCCATCGAGCCATCTCATCCTCTGTCGTCCCCTTCTCCTCCTGCCTTCAATCTTTCCCAGCATCAGGGTCTTTTCCAATGAGTCAACTCTTTGCATCAGGTGGCCCAAGTATTGGAGTTTCAGCTTCAACATCAGTCCTTCCAATGAACACCGAGGACTGATCTCCTTTAGGATGGACTGGTTGAATCTCCTTGCAGTCCAAGGAACTCTCAAGAGTCTTCTCCAACACCACAGTTCAAAAGCAGCAATTCTTCGGTGCTCAGTTTTCTTCACAGTCCAACTCTCACATCCATACATGACTAGTGGAAAAATCATGGCCTTGACTAGATGGACCTTTGTTGGCAAAGTAATGTCTCTGCTTTTTAATATGCTGTCTAGGTTGGTCATAACCTTCCTTCCAAGGAGTAAGCGTCTTTTAATTTCATTGCTGCAATCACCATCTGCAGTGATTCTGGAGCCCCCAAAATAAAGTCTGTCACTGTTTCCACTGTTTCCCCATCTATTTGCCATGAAGTGAAAGGACCAGATGCCATGATCTTAGTTTTCTGAATGTTGAGCTTTAAGCCAGCTTTTTCACTCGCCTCTCTCACTTTCACCAAGAGGCTTTTTAGTTCCTCTTCATTTTCTGCCATAAGGGTGGTGTCATCTGCCTATCTGAGGTTATTGATATTTCTCCCAGCAATCTTGATTCCAGCTTGTGCTTCTTCCAGCCCAGCGTTTCTCATGATGTACTCTGCATATAAGTTAAATAAGCAGGGTGACAATATACAGCCTTGACGTACTCCTTTTCCTATTTGGAAAGGTACATTACATATATTATTTTTGGACATGTATATACAATGTATTTGTGATGAATAAGTGTGTGATAGTATGTGTGTACTTATTGTGGAATTGTTGCATTAAGGATATACATGTTCTTAACATTTTTATGTATTGTCTAATAGAGCTCTAGAATCAACTTATCAAAAAATATCCTTTTGAGATTGTACTTGGAAGTACTTCTTGGAAGGCAGATCTAGTGGTAATGACCTTCCTCAACTTTAGTTTGTCTGAGAAAGTCTTTATCTCTCCTTCGTTTCTGATGAACAACTTTTTACCATAGACAGTGTTCTTGGTTGGCAGTTTTCTCTCAGCACTTTGAATATATCACTCCACTCGTTCTTGGCCTGTGAGGTTTTCACTGAGAAATCTGCTTAACTATAGTATGGAGGTTCCCTTGTAAGTTACAAGCTTCTTTTCTCTTGCCCCTTTAAAGATTCTCTTCCATAGTTTTATTATGGCATGTCTTGAAGACGATCTCTGAGTTTGACCAATGAATTTCCAAATTTTTCCTCAGATTTGGGAAATTCTGCTGTTCTCAAATTCTCAGCTATTATTTCCTTAATAAGCTTTCTACCCCTTTCTCCCTCTGGAACATCAATAATTTGCAAACTTTTTCCTCTGATTATATCCCATCGATCATGTAGGCTTTCACGATTCTTTTTCACTCTTTCGTTTTCCTCTGACTGAATAATCTCAAATTTCCCATCGCCTATCTCACACATTCTGATACGCTATTTTTCATTTCATCCTTTGTATTTTTCTACTTCAGAATTTATTTGGTCCTTTACGATTTCTATCTCTTTGTTAAACTGCTCATTTTATTCATATGTTTTCTTGATTTCATCAAAATTGTTTTTAGCTCACTGAGCTTCCTTACAAGTTATTTTTAACTCTTTCTCATGTAAATCACAGATCTCTATGTCTTTAGGATCAATTGAAGATTATCATAATCCTTTAGTAGTGTCATATTTTCTTAAAGTTTTGCTTTGTTGCCTTTGTAATTTGAATAAGCAGTCACTTCCTTTAGTCTTCACTAACTGCTTCAGGAGAGAAATGACTTTAGTCATCCCTGCTAGCGATTCTGAGGCTTCCTCTGATTAGCCATGGGTAAGTCTGCTCCACAGTCCCTGGTCTCTTATGGTAGAATTCTTAAGCTTATACATCTTCTCTTGATTCTGCAATGCAGAAGGCTAGATGCTGACAACTCCCTTCTGCTTTCCCACGAGTGGGGCTAAAGCTCATGTTTGTGATCTCTGGCCTGCAGATTCAGGCAGGCTTTTTTTTTTTTTTTTTCATGTTCACTAGCAGTTTGCTTGCTTTCAAGGGTGCAGGCAGGGAGCCGGCCCTAGGATGGTGTGTGTGTGTGAGGCACTGGAGCACTGCTGGTTCCCATGGGCCAGTTGGGGAGATCCATGGGTAAGGTGTCCCCTGTGGGCTAGCATCTCGATGGGACCATGAGTTAGGACTCATGCATGTGCTTGCATGCGTGCTGTCATGTCTGACTCTTTGCAACCCCATGGACTGCAGCCTGCCAGGTTCCTCTGTCCACGGAATTTTCCAGGCAAGAATACTGGGGTGGGTGGGTTGCCATTTCCTACCTGAGGGGATCTTCCTGGCCCAGAGATTGAACCCGCAACTCCTGCAATGGCAGGCGGGTTCTTTACCACTGTGCCACCTGAGAGGCCCCAGGAGGACCCTTGGAGGGCTTTAAAGGGTCACAGAGCCTCTCTGCTGTTCTCAAACCAACTTTTCACCTCCCTGCCATGCAGCTCATGAGTCTGTCATCTGGAGGAGGCAGGAGAGAAATGGATCCTTTTGGCAGCTTCCCATGCAGTTGTAGAAGCTGGGAACGAAACTCACTCATGTTTTCCCATCCAGGAGAAACCACAGGCTGAGGAGGTCTCTCTTGGCCCTAAACTGTACCATCTTGGAGGAAGGGTAATGAGGGTAAAATCAAACTCTTCCTCTTCAAAACCTAAACTCACTTACTGCTCCAAAAGTGTGCTGAAAATGCTCCACTGGAAACGCAGACTTCCACAAAGGTGCTCTTGTCTGTGGGTGACTGTCTAAGACAGTACTTTCCAGGGGTTTCCACACTGCAGCTGGTTCACAGCCACAGCGTCCAAGCCAGGACCTAGGTCTGCATGCCTATTAGCCAATTCATGGGCAGGAGAGATTCCTACCAGGTTGCCTGGCGTATTGGATCCCAAAACTCTCACGAAGCAGCTGTGTCTGTAGATGGATGCCAGATTGTTTGGGGTGGGTGACACAAATGAGGGAAAACTTACTCAGCCAGGTTGATGTCACTTCTGAAGTAGGTTGTCTTTTGTGAAGGCAGCTAGAAGAAATGAGTTTTCAGTAGTCTCTTCTCAGGTCAGATTTTTCGCTCTTTTAGCTTTGCCCTTGTTCTTCAGGCATAGTTCTCTGTTCTGAAGGCTAGAAGTTCAAGATCAAGGTGTTGGAAAGTTTGGTTTTTCCTGAGGACCACAGAGGAGGGATCTGTTCTGGGCCTCTCTCTTTGTCTTAGAGATGGCTGCCCTCTCACTTCCTCTCCATATGCTTTCTGAGTACCTGAAATTCCACATATTCTTAAAGCTAGCTAACAAACATTGGTATTTCTCATCCTGGCAGTTTCAAGATATTAATTTCTTTAGCCACTGGAATCAGAGTGAACAAAAATGAAATTATAGCCAACTGACAAGGCTAATGTGTTGACTCCCTTGGGCACCTGCTCAAGGGATCGCCTCGGGGCCTCTGATGGCCCAAACAGCTGGATTCTTTAGCCCCTAGGCTACAGCTGTTCGGCTCCAAACAAGCCTTGCAAAGAGTGGTAATGTTGTGAATACTCACTACTTTGCAAGTGATCTTTCTTTCTATGCTTCAAACACATGAGCAGACCTGTTTACTCTGGTTTTCATGCTTTTGGGAGTGCTTCTGGGTGTGGTACTGGCACTGCTGTAACCTGGGTCTGTGCCTCTTCCTCACTGGAGTGTGAACGTTTCTTGTCTTTCTCATCAGAGGACCTCTAATACACAGCACAGAGCCTGCTCCTCAGGAGGTTATGCATAACTAAACAAACAGGGAAGTAAATTAAGACAGACCAGACTTTTTCCCTCTCTCCTTTTCCCTATGCCCCATGGGGAGATACATTGAGCTAACCAGAGGAAAGGTAGAGTGTGGCAAATGTAGTATTTCTCTATAAATAAGAATACTAGAAGACAGATGTTACTGATGGTACTGAAATACTTACCACAATAAATACCCAGAAATACCACAATAAAAAAAGAACAGAAAGAAGTTTGCATGCATATATATCAACATAGTTCATTTGAGAACCTCAGTGCTTTTTATTTCTATTGCAGCTAGACACAAAATGCTCAGATATAAAACAAATGATACATAAACACTTTTACAAAGGTGAAAATATAAAGCAGACTATGGATTTATGTTTGCAAATAATTTTACTTCAAATATGTGAAAACCTAACAGTTTATCAGACTTTGACACAGCTATGTTAGAATCACAGTAGACAAAATTGATGAAATCCTCATCAGTAGCCTATAGCAACTGATTATTCTAATTAAAACTAGTATGACCAACTATTCTAAGTACCGCTGCTACAATTTTCTATTTCTAAAAACTTTTATTTTGGGAGAACAAAACTGACCTTAATGCTATTTTGAGAAAGAGAATAAATATTAAATCTTCAATCTCAGCTTTTAAAGCTTAGAGCTCTTTAAGTATTTCTGCTAATCTTAAACTACTTTTGGTTCAGTGCTAACTTTTGAAATATCTTAATCAGTGTGATTTAAGGTCTTTTTTTTTCTTTTTGTCCAGATAGTGCTCATGTTTTTTGTCTCTATACCAAAGAAGTAAGGCAAGAAAGGTTTTCCTTTTTTTAGATCATACAATATCTATCCATTTTAAAATTCAGGGACTGAAACCACTATCAAACAATCCTACCAATAGGAAATTAAGGCTGCTATGGTTTTCCTTTATATTTAAATCATAAGATCAGCAGTGTTATTGCCTACAAATGTTGAATTTATAAGCATTTAGGCTTAAGTCACAGGACATCAATATTGCCATTTCTGTGTGTGTTTCAATTTCAGTTAATAAAACACTGTTTTCACAATTACCTTTGATAAGTTTGAAGATGAAGTCAGAAAACACTACACAAAAGCTGAAACTGGGTGACTTTGCTACAGGGAAATAATGCCTGAAGGGGTAAGAGTGGTGTTCTGGTGTCTGGTTAGCACTGATGCACTGAACTCCAGCCCTGCAAAGAAAGATGTGCAGGGCACACTCCAGCCAGCATGACACAGATATGGGCACCTTCAGTGCTCCAAAGGGCCTGGCCTGCTTAATTAGGCAAAATGTGTGGCTTTGCAAGAACTCCCAGGTGCCAGTTTGAAGTATATCATTCTTTGAGGCGAGCCCTTCTAGATATGTGAAAGAGAAAAATCACATAACCTAGTCTGCAAAAGAGTTTCTAAAATCCTTTCCTAGTATGAATGTGAACCAGGCTTTGCAGAGTACATCTACCAGTGTTAGCACCATAGTTAAGCCTGAACTGAGGTAAAGATACACTTGCACACTTTGGGTAGAAATCACAACAGCAATTTTGAATGGGATGTTCACATCAGTATTCTGATTACTAAAACAGCTGTTTGAAAAACCACTTGATCCCAAGTATATGTGTGTGTGTGTATATATATATATAACACACACAAGTATATATTGAAATTGATAAATTACAAAGCTAGGTATAAGTGTAGTGAAACAGAACTCATTTTTAAAATTCAAACTATATCATTTTTGGCTTGATGAAGTCAAAGATTTTGATTAAATACTCTAAGCCAACGTCACAGAGCCAGTTTATCAAATGGCAATGCCCAGAAATTCTATTTCTCAGAGTATAGTTAAGTTTACTGTAGATGCTACCCAGTCAACATCCAGCTCCTTGCTCCATTTAATTAAAAAAAAAAAAAGGTAAGTGGCTTCTCTCTTGCCCAGCTATTTAGGTAGAAAAACCTCTCTGAGACTTGTATTTTCATTTACATAAAGGAATAGAGAGGAATGGGGAGAAAAGACCCTAAAACTCGGTTAAAATTTTGAAGAGGTATAACATATTTCAGCAAATGAAAACCAAGTTCAGCTAAGGGATAACTGGACAAACATGCACTAATAAAAGCTTTAAAAATTGCTTCCCCCCCCCCTTTAACATTACTTAACATATAAGAAAATAACTCTTGAATTTCTTATTTTCTAGCTTTTGTGGATATTATACAGACTGATATTTCAAAGGAGAATAATTACCATTATTTATTAAATAAGACAGACCCCTGGAGTTTGAACAACAGTGGCGATCTCTAGGCAGAGCTGGTCTTGGTGCTCAGGCAGGGGCACTAAGACCGATCTTATGGCTCAGGAAGAAGCTGATCACTCCACTTGACCAAGATTCCTCAAAGACACTTGTCAGCAGTATTTTCATCTGACTCTGAGATTCAGATTAGAACAGGAGTAACTTTCCCCTGGAGCCTACAGAAACATTTTAGGGAAACAGTTTAACATTTTTTCTTTATATTTAGCTGAATACTGCAGATCATTCTTCAGAAAACTCATGTAAACAGCCATTCTTCTTTTATAAATCTGCTGGTGCCAACTGCACCTAACTGGTAATATACATGGAGGTATATAACTTATCTATGTTCGCAAGAATACTATTTAACATATAAGGTCTTTCAGTTCCCTGTCAGTCAGTTCATTCACTTCCATGATCTTCTCCAAGTGCTCCATATATCGGCTATGGTCCTGCAAAAAGTGAGGAATCCTCATGTTTTCAGTAACTGCCAATCCTTTTAAGCGATCCACATCTTCATAAGAGACCTGAAAAAAGGGAAATGGGTTAGTTTTTAAATGTGACTACCAGTTAGATTTTGAAGGGCAATTTCTTCCTTTGGTCTTAGTGAAGTTTGAAGTATGTAAACTGTTTTTCAAATTAATACCTGGAAAATAAAACTTTACCGTCACCACATTTTGAAAACTCAGTATGTGATTTAACAATCTTGGGCCTACAGTCTGTCTAGAAATTTAAACTAAACTTAATATACATGTGTGAAAGAGTGAACCTAAACAAATCTCCAGCCTAAATCTAAAAGAACTGAGAAAATAGAATGTAAATGCTGTAAATATATTAGGAAAATTAACATACAATTGTGCTAAATTCTTTTTTATATTTAGTTTGAGAAATACAGTTTGTGTTTTGTTAAATTCTCTTGCTTTGAAATTTTTAAGTATTTTTAAAAATTTCACATCTCTTTCACTCATTTGAGGAAGAAGCCAGTCTTTCACAGGTACTATATTAAGCTTAGGGGTGAAATTTTTAAGTTCTATAAATTATCTGTGCAATGTGAAATTCCGAAACATGACTGGTTTTAAGTACTATTATCTTCTGATCAACACTTATTTTATTGAATATTTATGTCACTAAGTGTAGTAGGTCATAGGAAATAGGTTTGGTGTTGATACTGATGTAGTTTTATCTTAAACCATTCTGAGTTTAATGAGACTAATGCTGGGAAATAAGGTTCTCATTTTAAGAAAAAGGAGATACACACATGGAATGGAAAGGGTTGTAAAAGCACCTCATGGTGTCTGATTCGAATTAGAATGTCCTTATGATTTAAAACAAATATACAATTTGCTCATTGAAAAGGTCTAGAAGTATCAGCGCCCCAGCAGTGATGTATACACCTTGTGCTAAGATCTTGTTTTCTAAATACCATTTCCCACTAAGAGGAATCAAGACTTCCTTGAAGAAATATCTAAGGTGAGCCAGAATATTTTACTGTTCTGGGAAACATGTAGACATGTTTTTAAAAACATAGGAGCAGTCATTGGAAGAGCTGGAAAAGGGAAGAGTGAAATGTAACAGAATTCAAAGATCTCTATTTTGCTACTACCAGTGTAGTAACTGATTTGTGCAAAAATCATCAACAGATGTTAAAACCATTTATAGAAAGGTTAGAGAATAGTACATTTAAAGGTATCATCCCGCAAATTACTTACTAATGCAATGGTGAAAAGGTACCTTTACAGTGGAGAGACCTGGCAGTAACTAACTTACCCAGGTGATTAAACACAGTATCACTAATAATGGGACAAAATAATACATGTTGTCTAGTGTGACACACTGAGAGACGCATGACCATCTAAGCAGTGTTTCTTGGCAAAAATGTTTAACCTGAAGCTAATTATGAGAAAACAATCTGATAGTCCAGACTCTAGGAATTCTCAAGGAAATTGTCCTGGATTCTTGAAAATGAATCATAGTCACAGAAAAAGACTAGGGTGAGGGGGATTGTTATAAATTAAGAGTTTAAAGAGAACAAGTAAATGCAAGACATAAATCTTGACTGGATTTGGGGTCTTGACTGGATTTGGGGTCATGAAAAAGCTACAAGGGACATTTTGGAGATGATCTGGAGAATATGAAGTGGACTTTTTTCAGGCATTATATGGAATCAATGATAAATTTCTTTAGAAAATCATATGGTCACGTCAGAATATCCTTGTTCTTGGGAGATCATGCTAGCACATGAAGGGGAGTAGAGTTATACCTGCAGCTCACTGTATTTTAGAAAAATATGCATACAAAAATTAATGATTCCAAATGTCCTTTTTCTTACTGTCCACAAAGAAATATTGTAACTTGATTCTGTGACAGAACCCTATTTCTTCCCTCTTATTATCACATAAGGAATATGATTTTATTGTTAAAGAGTTTCAGCTTGAGACCTATTTAACCATGAAATGAGCTGGAGGAAATGCTGACCTGGTGTGTCTGGGAATTGTGTGCCGTTGGTCTCACTCACCTTCCCCAGGGTGGTCAGAAGATGGAAGTCAATGGTCTCTCTATAGCGGAGGATTTGCAGGATACCATCCAAGTATACCTGGTCTTTACTGAAACACCCTGAAGGAGCCAAAATAGTGTTTACTTTCTGATGTTTAAAGAAGTTAAGTAACTAGATACCAGCCCATTCACTTTACTAGAGGAATCAGTCCTGTGTATAACAAAAAAAGGGATGAAGCAAAATTAGAAATTTAACTATCATCGTAACATCAAATGTAAAGTGTAAGGTCTTGAGAACTACCACAGATAGTGCAGCCGAGTAGCTTCCCTTTAAGAATTCCTTTTCCCTGACTCCCCATCATCAAAATAGCATTTCCCCTAAAGAAACACTAGTAATTTAAAATACATGATTCGTAATTATCCCACCCTCCATTTGATCATAAACTTAACTCCCATGATACACTGAAGGCATCTGGGTGGGGAAGGCTGGGGAAGGTAAGCTGTAGAGCAGTTAAGTTTCAAGGAGACACTCTGGAGACATGGGATTTCAGAAATCCCTTTTTTTTTTTTTTTTAAATAGTACCCTTTATTAAAATTAACTGTAGATGATTTTGATACTCCTCCTCCCCCCAATGAAACCAAAAACTAGACCTGAATTTGTAAAGAATATGAAATGTGATATGAAAATTAGGAATGAGATCTGAGCCTAGATAAAAAATGGTGTTCTACTTACAAAGAAAACCTTTCTCCCATCATGACATGACATGTATACATTTTTAAAAATTTTGCTCTAGGTTTAAATGGACTAGCAGGAACTAGAATTCTACCAAATGGAGAGTCATATATTAAGAAATTATTGTTCAAGAGTTCCCAAGATGATGGACTAGGAAGACCCTCAGCACACCTCCTCTCAGAGGCATACCAAAATTACACAATTTATAGACCAAGTATCAATGAGAAAAACCAAAACCTACCAGAAAATATTTCTACAACAAAAGATACAGAGGAGGAACCACAGCTAGGTGAGTAGGAGGGGAGAGATCGCAGTATAGGTGGGACACCTACAAATGGAAGACTAATGGCAGGTACAGAGATCCTTTACCAGGAGCAGGTGAATAAGCCAGACATCACCCTCCCCAGCCAAGGAGTCCTGTGTGGGGAAGACAAGACCCCAGAATGTTTGGCTTTGAAGGTCAGCGGGACTTACTCTGGAGAGATCCAGACACTGTGGAAAAGAAAGACTCCACTCTTAAAGGAAAAGGTGCCCATGAAATTTCACATGCTCTGAGAGCCAGAGAAGGAGCAGTAATTTGAAAGGAGCCTGGTCAGAACTTCTGTCAATCCTAAAAAGTCTCCCAGAAAGGCAGAGGTCACCTTGGGGACCCAGACACTGGTGATGGCCACTTTGGGGAGTTGGTCCTACCATCTCAGAACTGGTGCTGGGAAGCACTGTTGGAATCCTCCCTGCAGCTTACAGCCTTGTGACCAAGCCCCAGGCCCACCCCACTCACCAGCCTGTAGGCACCAATACTGGGTCATCTCGGACCAAGCAATAAGCCAGGTAGAAATAAATCCCAACCGTAGGCAGACATATACAAGCCCCAGGACAATGGCAGCTTCCTGTACTAGGACTCAGCCCAGCCAGCAGCAGGTGAGACCAGTCCTAACACCTGGTGGACCTCAGCCACCAGCAGGACAACAGCTCGAGACACTTTGGGCATCTTAGCCAGCATTGTAGATCAGGTCCCACTTACCAGTGAGCCAACAAAAATGTCAGGACACAACAGACCAACTACCAACTGTGTCAAAGGCCAGTGAGCCCACTGGGAGTTTCACCTCCAACATCATACCCAACTGTGTCAGGAACCCACCCACATTGCTGGCTCAGCAATCTGACAAAGCTCAGAAATTCTAGGAACTAAATGAGAAACAATTCTGCATATAACAAGTCACATATTAAATCAGAAAAAAACAACAAGGAGTAAACCTATATCTGAATATAAATAAGCAAGTAGATGCACAGTGAAATGTAAATCGACTATATTCACAAGCATTTAGGAGTTAAAGGATACCGGGCATACCCAGGTGTCCCAGAGTAGGTATGAGAAAGGGAATACATAACAGGGGAGACTTTCCAGAAGCCAATATCAAGAGGTCAATTTTCATCACATATTCTTATACACAAAAATGTGTTCCAGAAAATGCAGACGATATGCTCCTTACTGGAGAACTGAAAATCGAAACGACAAGGTGTATCCCCCTAGCAGTAGCAGAATGGACATCACCAAATATCTGCACAGGATAAATGCTAGGGAGGGGCGTCCTCAGAGTGGCAGGGAATGGAAACTGTGACAGACACCGAAGAACAGGATGGAGGTTTCTCAGAGAAAGAAAGATAGTCACCTGATAATCGAGCAACTGCACCCTTAGCCAGTAAAACAACAAAACCACAATGTTTTGCAATGCTTAAAGACACATGCATCCCACCCTTGTCTGCAGCACGGTTTACAGCAGCCAGGACAGAAAAGCAACAAAAATGTCCATCAAGAGAGGCAGGGATATAGAAGCTTAGGTACAAACACACAAATGTATACTACTCCTCATGAACAAGAAATGGAATAATGCCATTTGGGACCACATGACTGGACCTGCAGAATATTTTACTGTGTGACCAAAATCAGAAAAAGACACATATTCTATGATAACACTTACATGTGAAAACTAAGATACATGAGCAGGGAATTCCATTAGGTCATTAGGGTTTAACATGTACCCATTTATACATTTGAAGAGATCATCAAAAAGTACCTAGTGTATAGCACGGGCTTCCCTGATGGCTCAGACGGTAAAGAATCCATCTGAAATGTGGCAGACCTGGGTTCGATGCCTGGGTTGGGAAGATGCCCTGGAGGAGGACATGGCAACCCACTCCAGCATTCTTGTCTGGAGAATCCCATGAACAGAGGAGCCTGGCGGGCTACAGTCCATGGGGTCACAAAGAGTCAGACAAGATTGAGTGACTAAGCAGTGTACAGCACAGGAAACTAGACCCAAAATCTTAACAACTATGGGGAAAGAATCCTAAAAAGAGCAGATCTCTATCTATCTGAAACTGAACCATGTGGGTGCCAGGAAAAATGAAGTGACACTGTAAATAAGCTACACTTCAGTATCAACTAAAACTTAAAAAAAAAAAAGCCTACCCTAGTCCAGGGGTTCCTTGCAGTCTGGTGATTACACATCCACATGGTCAGAGCAGGCTCGTGTGCCAGGGTTGGCAGAGGGCTGAAGGAGATGTGAAGGCTGTGCCAGCAAATGACCTTGCTTGGAGCCGTAGTGCCTGGTCCTCCTGAGATGGGACCACAATCTCCAGATCCAGTGGGCACATCCCACAGCCAACAGTTGGCTATGCCCACCAAGACAAGTGGACTCTGTGGACCAGATGAGCTTTGAGACAAACCTGGCCTCCTCTGCTGATGGATTCCCTATCTCTAGACTCCTTCATTAGAGATGCCCAAAGTATGGACACATCACCCTGCACAGAGATCTTTGAGGGCTTGGCATTCCCCTAGGCCAAAAGGAGAAGAGAGAGGAAAGAAACACACACAAGCCCTAGAATGTGTATTTTGCCACATTCCACTCTCATTCACAACCTAGGGGGTGGGAAAAAAAACCTGCAGAATGCCTCTGGATGCCCAAGTCTCACACTCAGGCAGGAAGAAAGCCTTCTCCCTGGTGGCCATTTCTCATAACTACACCCATAAAACAGGCACTGAGGAGTACACCATGTGTGCAAGGACTGCGAGGCGGGAAAGCATACCAGCCATCCAGAAATGTCCCTGTGAAGATATGAGAAAATGAAATCATAGGAGGGCAGACTTCCCAGAAGCCACTTTCAAGAGGTCAATTTTCATCACACCCTCTTATACATAAAAACTGTCCCACCAAAATACACACTGTATCACTCCTTAGTGGAGAATTGCAAATCAAAAGGACAAAGACCTGGATCCCCTGACAGTCAACAGAATGTGCATCACCAAATGATTACACATGATTGATGCCGGAAAGGAACCTTGACAAACAGGCCCCTCCTACGATGTGGCGGGGAATGGACACTGCTAATAGACATCAGCAGAACACGATGGAGGCTTCTCAGGAAAAGAAATGTAGAGTCAGCTGATAATGGAGCAACTGCACTCCTAGCCAGTAAAGGGACAAAACTGCAATGCATAAAGACTCATGCACCCCACCCTTGACTGTGGCACAGTTTACAGCAGCCAGGACAGAAAAGCAACAAAAAGGTCCATCATGAGAGGCAGGGATATAGAAGCTTAGGTACACATACACAAAGGAATATTACTCTTCCCAAGGAAGAAATGGAATAATGCCATTTGGGGACACATGGCTGGACCAGCAGAACATTATGCTGTGTGAACACAACCAGAGGAGAAAAAAATAATGTATGATAACACTTAAGAGGTGAAAATTCAGATTTATCAAGATAAGAGCAGCTTTACCATACGAGAGAGACTTACAGAGAAAAAAAAAACATATGGTGCCCAAAAAGAGAAGGTGCAGGAGCAGGGAATTCCATTAGGTTATTGGGACCCAGTTATAGATTTGAAATATATCCTCAAAGAGGACCTGGTGCACAGCACAGGGAACTAGACTCAAAACCCTAACAAATCTATGGAAAAGAAGCCAAAAAGGGTAGATCTCTACCTGAAACTGAACCATGTGGGTGCACAGGGAAAATAAACACGACACTGTAAATTAACTATAAGCTAAAAATATTTTAAAAAGAGCCTACCCCTCTTCCATGGGATCCTTGGGGTCCAGGTGAATACACATCCACATGGTCAGAACAGGCTTGTGTCCGAAGGCAGGGCTGGCTGAAGGCTGAAGGAGATGCGAAGGCTGTGCCAGCAAGTGAACTTGCTTGGAGCTGTAGTTGCTGGTCCTCTTTGAATGGGACCACAATCCCCAGATCCAGCAGGCACATCCCATAGACTATTTTTGCCTAGTGACTACCAAGGCAGGTGGACCCTGTAGACCGGAAGAGCTTTGAAAAGTCACCCGGTCTCCTCCTCTGCTACTGATGGCTTCACTATCTCTAGCCTCCTTAGAGTTGCCCCATGTATGGTTCACACCACCCTGCACAGAGATCTTTGAGGACTTGGCATTCACTCAGGCCAGTAGGAGAAGGGAGGGGAAAGAAACACACACAAGCCCTGAGTTGTGTGTTTTGCCACATTCCACTCTCATTCACAACCAAGGGGAAAAAAACAAACTTTCATAATGACTCTGGATGCCTGAGTCACAGACTCAGGCATGAAGAAAGCCTGCTGCCTGGTGGCCGGTTTCTTGTAACTACACCCATACAACAGGCACTGATGAGTACACCGTCTATGTGTGCAAGGACTGTGAGGCAGGAAAGCATGCCTGCCATCCAGAAATGTCCCGGTGAAGGTATGAGAAACAGAATTCATAGGAAGGCAGGCTTCCCAGAAGCCACCTTCAAGACGTCAATTTTCATCACACCCTCTTACACATAAAAACTGTCCCACCAAAATACACAGTGTATCACTCCTTAGTGGAGAAATGCAAATCAAAAGGACAAAGACCTGCCAGGATCCCCTGGCAGTCAACAGAATGGCCATCACCGAATGATTACACATGACTGATGCAGGAAAGGGACCTTGACAAACAGGCCCCTCCTAGGATGTGGCGGGGAATGGACACTGCTAATAGACATCAGCAGAACAGGACGGAGGCTTCTCAGGGAAAGAAATATAGAGTCACCTGATAATCGAGCAACTGCATCCCTGGCCAGTAAAGGGACAAAACCGCAATGCATAAAAACCTGCGCACCCCACCCTTCACTGTGGCACGGCTACAGCAGCCAGGACAGAAAAGCAACAAAAATGTCCATTATGACAGGCAGGGATATGGAAGCTGAGGTACAAACACACAAAAGAATATTACTCCTCCCAAGGAAGAAATGGAATAATGCCATTTGGGGACACATGGCTGGACCAGCAGAACATTATACTGCGTGAACACAACCAGAGGGGAAAAAATACCGTATGATAACACTCAGAGGTGAAAATTCAGATTTATCAAGATAAGAGCAGCTTTGAAAACAAAAGAGACTACAGAGAAAAAAAAAAAAGAAAAACCATATGGTGCCCCCAAAGAGAAGAAGGTGCAGGAGCAGGGAATTCCATTAGGTTATTGGGATTAACAGGTACCCAGTTATAGATTTGAAATATATCCTCAAAGAAGACCTAGTGCACAGCACAGGAAACTAGACTCTAAAGCCTAAGAAATCTGTGGAAAAGAAGCCTGAAAAGAGTAGATCTCTATTTATCTGAATCTGAACCATGTGGGTGCACAACAAAGATAAACATGACATTGTAAATCAGCTATACTTCAATATAAACTAAAAATTAAATAATAAAGAAAAAACATGCCTACCCTCTTCCACAGGATGTTCATGGTCCCGATGGATACACAGCCACTTGATCAGAACAGGCTTGTGTCTGAAGGCAGAGCTGGCAGAGGGCTGAAGGAGATGGGAAGGCTGTGCCAGCAAATGACCTTGCTTGGAGCTGTAGTACCTGGTCCTCTTTGGATGGGACCACAATCTCCAGATCCAGCGGGCACATCCCACAGCCTATTTTTGCCTAGTGCTCACCAACGCAGGTGGATTCCACAGACTGGAAGAGCTCTGAAGAGTCACCGGTCTCCTCCTCTTCTGCTGATGGCTTCCCTATCTCTAGCCTCCTTCCTTAGAGTTGCCCCAAGTATGGCTCACACCAACCTGCAGAGATATCTTCGAGGGTTTGGATTCACCCGGGGCAGCAGAAGGGAGAAGAAAGAAACACACACAAGCCCTGGGCTCTGTGTTTTGCCACGTTCTACTCTCATTCACAACCCAGGGCTAGGGAAAAAAAAGAAAAAACTTGGAGAATGACTCTGGATGCCTGATGATGAAAGCCTGCCGCCTGGTGGCCGTTTCTCGTAACTACACCGTTAATACAGGCACTGAGGAGTACACCACGTATGCCAAGGACTGTGAGGTGGGCAAGCATACCTGTCATCCAGAAATGTCCCGGTGAAGGTATGAGAAACAGAATTCATAGGAGGGCAGGCTTCCCAGAAGCCACTTTCAAGAGGTCAATTTTCATCACACCCTCTTATACACAAAAAAGTTTCCCAGGAGAAAACACACCATAACGCTCCTTACCAGAGAACTGCAAATCAAAAGAACAAAGAGATGTATTCCCTGACTGTCGACAAAATGCCCACCACTGAACGATTACACACAATAGATGATGGAGAGAGGCCTGCACAAAAAGAACGCTCGTACAACGTGGCAGGAAATGGAAACTGCTAACAGACATCAGCAGAACAGGACAGAGGCTTCTCAGGGAAAGAAATATAGTCACCTAATAATTGAGCAATTCACTCCTGGCTGGTAAAGGGACAAAACTGCAATGAATAAAGATACACGCGCCCCACCCTTGACTGCCACACAGTTTGTAACAGCCCGGAAAAGCAACAAAAATGTTTATCACTAGAGGCAGGGATGTAGAAGCTTAGGTACGAACACACAAAGGAATACTACTCCTCCCGAAAAAAGAATGGAATAATTCCATTTGGGGATATATGGCTGGACCTGCAGAACGTATACTGTGTGAACAAATCAGAGAAAGACACATATTCTATGATAACACTTAGAGTAAGATTTAGCAAAAAAAAAAAAAAAAAAAGCTTGAGAATATATAAAAGGCTCACAGAGAAAAAAAAAATCCATATGATGCCCAAAAAGAGAAGGTGCACGAGCAAGGAATTCCATTAGGTCATTGTAATTAACAGGTACCTATTTATACATTTGAAATAGATCATTAAAAAGGACCTGGTGTATAGCACAGGGAACAGACTGAAAACGCTGACAACTCTATGGGAAAAGAAGCCTAAAAAGAGTTGATCTCTATCTTTCTGATACTGAACCATGTGTGTGCACAGTTAAAATCAATGCGACAGTGTAAATCATTTATACTTCAGTATCAACAAATATTTAAATTAAAAAAACAACGCCTGCCCTCCTCCATGGGATCCTTGGCATCCCGGTAGATACACATCCAGATGGTGAGAGCAGGCCTTTGTCCCAAGCCAGGGCTGGCAGAGGGCTGAAGGATCTGGGAAGGCTGTGCCAGCAAATGACCTTGCCTTGGACGTTTAGTGCCCTGTTCCCTTTGGATGGGAGCACAATCTCCAGATCCAGCAGGCACATCCCACAGCCAAAGGTGCCTAGTGCTGCAAAGGAAGGTAGACTCTGTGGACTGGAAAAACTTGGAAAAGTCACCTTGTTCCACGTCTCCTGGTGCTGGCTTCTCTATCTCTAGCCTCCTTCCTTAGAGTCACCCCAGGTATGCATCACAGCATCCCGCACAGAGCTCTTGGAGCAGTCTGGATGTACTATGGCTGAAGGAGAAGTTAAAGGGAAGTAAGGCACAGAAAGCCTGGGCTGTGTGTTGTGTCACACTGCATTCTCATTTGGTTGGGTTCTATGTGGCCTCAGTAGCTTCCGAGTCCTTGTAAACTTATGGACTCTAGCCCGCTAGGCTCCTCTGTCCTTGGAATTCTCCAGGCAAGCATACTGGAGTGGGTTACAATGCCCTTCTCCAGGGTATCTCTACTTTCATTTATGACCCAGGAAAAATAAGTTTCAGAAGGCTGTAGTTTCTTGAGTCACAGACTTGGGCATCAATAAAGTCTGCCGCCATGTGGCTGTTTCTTATAGCTACACCTTTAAAACAGGCACAAAAGGGCACATCATATTCAGAAAGACTGGGAGGTGGTGAAAAGATACCTGCCCTCAACAAATGTGTTGGGGTAGTTGAGAAATGTAATTTATAAGAGAACAGACTTATGTAGCCAGTTTCAAGAGGTATATGTTCATCTCACAGTTTTAAACACAAAACTGGCATAAGATAATATGCTCTATTTGGGTTGCTATTGGAGAATTGTAGATCAAAATGACAACTAGATATATCCCCTGGCAGGACTCAGAATGGCCACCACCATCAAGTCTTCAAAGAATAAAAGCTGGAGAGGGATACTAAGAAAAAGGAACCCTCCTACCCTGTTAAAAGCAATGGAAACCTGAAACAGCCACTCTGCAGAAACAAATGGAGGTTACTTGAATAAAAATAGAGGTACTCTATGACCCATCAATCTCACTCCTTGGCACTTATCTGGCAGAAACCCTGGTCTAAAATGATAACGGTAGCCAAGTGTTGACTGTAGAGCTCTTTACAACGACAAACGTTAAGTTTTCGTCGTTGTTTAGTCCCTAAGTCGTGTCCAACTCTTATGATCCCATGCACTACATGGAAGTAACCTAAATATCCACTGACAGAAGAAGGTATAAGGAAGATGTTGTACATATTTCCAAAGGAATCTTATTCAGACATTGAAAAGGATGAAATAATACCACTGGCACCAACTTGAATGGACATGAAGACTGTTATACTAAGTGAAGTAAGTCAAACAGAGAAAGAGAAATATCATCTGAAGTTGCTTACATGCAGCATCTAAGTAAGATTGATAGAGATGACAAAATTCACGAAGTAGAAAGAGATTCACAGACTTAGAAAACTCACATATGGTTACTGAATTGTAAAGGTGGAGGGCAAGGATAAATTAGGAGTTTGGGAATGACATATATAACCTACATTATTGAAGACAGATAACGAAGAAGGACCTACTGTATAGCACAGCGATCTGTGCCAATATTCTCTAATAATCTGAATGGGGAAAAAAATTGAGAAACTATGGATACATGCATATGTATAAAGCATTTTGCTTCATATCTGGAACTAACAACATTGTTTATCAACTATACTTCAAATAAAAATTAAACAAATAGGACCTAAATAAAATGAAAATTTCTGCACTCCTGAAGAAACCAAAACAAAAGGAAAGATCACCCACACAATGGGAGAAGAGATTTGCAAAGGATCAGCCAAAAAGAGATTAATCTTTAAAATATACAAAGAGTTCATGCAGCTCAGTATCAATAAAAGCAAACAATGCAATCAAATAACAGGCAGAAGACCTAAACAGACATTTCTCCAGAGAACACACGCAGAACTAAGAGGCATGTGGAGATGCTCAACATCACTAATTACCAGAGGAATGGAAATCAAAACTACAATGAGATACCATCTCTTATCAGTCACAATGGCTATCATCAAAACATCTATGAACAATAAAAGCTGGAGTGGGTATGGAGAAAACTGAATCCTAACTATTGCTGGGCATGTAAACTGGTACAGCCAGTATAGAGAACACTATGCAGGTTCCTTAAGAACTAAAAATAGAGATAGCACATGCTCCAGCAATCCCACTCCTAGGCACATCTGCCTAAACCCACGGCTCAGAGGATACAGGCACCCCAATGTGTTTTCAGCACTGTTCACAGTAACTGACATGGAAGCAACCTGTTTTTCCACCAATAGAATAAGGGGTAAAGAAGATCTGATACACATACCAAATGGAATTGTACTCAGCCACAGAAAAGAATGAAATAATGCCACTGGCAGCAATATGAATGGACCTGGAGATTCTCATACTAAGTGAAGTCAGTCAAATAAGGAAAGATGAATATCACCTGAAATTGCTAACATGCAGACTCTAAAAAAAAAAAAGATACAAATGAAATTATTTACAAAACAAAAATAGACCCACAAACTTAGAAAACAAACTTAGGGTTATTACCAAAGGGGAAAGATGGAGGGCAGGGACAAACTGGGAGTTAGAGACTTACAGTACATTATGCTACTGAAAACAGATAACCAGGAAGGACCTGCTCTATAGCACTGTGAACTATGCTCAATATTCTCTAAAAACTTAAATGGGAGAAGAATTTGAGAAAGAAGAGATACATATACATGTATAACTGAATCACTTTACTGTGCACCTGAACTAACAGAACATTGTTAAATCTACTTCAAATTAAAATGAAAATTGAAAGAAACACATAAGTTCTAATTATTCACAAAGGCTTTTGCACAGCTGAGGAAACCATAAACAAAAGACAACCCACACAATAGAAGAAACTATTTGCAGAGATTAATCTTGAAAGTATACAAAGAGTTCACGCAGCTCAACATCAAACAAAACAAACAACACAATGTAACAATGGGCAGAAGACCTTAACAGACATTTCCCCTGTGAACACACACAGATGGCCGTAAGGGACATGGAGAGATTCTCAACATTGCTAATTATCAGAGAAATGCCAATCAAAACTACAGTCAGATATCACCTCACACCAATGAGAATGGTCATGATCAAAAATCTACTAGACATGGGATCTAGAACGACTTCCTGTATATAAAAAATAAAAGAGCTGAACTGAACTAAAAAATCTATAAACAATAAATACTGAAGAGGCTGTTGAGAAAAGTAAATTGGTACAGCAAAAAGTAAATTACGGAGGACATCATGGAAATACCTCAAAAAAAATTAAAACTAGAGCTACCATATGATCCAGCAATGCCACTCCGGGGCATATATCTGGGGAAACTATGGGTAAAGGATATGTGCACCCCAATGTTCACTGCAGTGCTATCTATAATAATGGAAGAAACCAATATGTCTACTGACAGAGGAATGAATAAAGCAGATGTGGTACATGTATACAATGGTATATATCACTCAGCCATTAAAAAGAAGCCATTTGCAGCAACATGGATAGATCAGGAGATTATCATCCTTAGTGAAGACAGAGGAAGACAAAGATCTGATATCACTTATATAGTACATCAAAAAAATGATACAAATCAAGTTTGCATCTGTTTGCAAAACAGAAACAGAATCACAGACTTAGAATACAAACTTATGGTTACCAAAGGACAACGGTAGGGGGCAAGGATAAACTGGTTGTTTGGGATTAACATGTCCATACTTCTATACTTGAAATAGATAACCAGTAAGGACCTGCTGCATAGAAAAGGGAACTGTGGTAAAATTCTGTAGTAACCTAAATGGGTGAGGCACTTGGAAAAGAATAGACATATGTATGTGTAACTGAACAACTTCACTGTACGCGTTCAACTAACACAACACTGTTAGTCAACTGTGTGTGTGTGTGTGTGTGTACGCATGTGCTCGGTTGCTCAGTCATATCCAACTCTTTGTGACCCCAGTGGACTGTAGCCCACAGGCTCCTCTATATACTCCAGCATAAAATAAATCTTAAAAAATAAATTAGAAAAAACCAAAAACATTAGTATGACAAGAAACAAAAAAACAAAGTGTCCAAGATGTCTCCCTATTAAAAATGGTTAAAGAGACATTGCTACCAAAAGTATTGCATGAACAGTGATTAGGTCTAGATTTTTTTCAACATCTTGTAAAAGACATTTTTGGAAGAGTTGGGAATATTTAAATATGGTATATGGAAGAGCTGATACTGCTGAATTAAAACTCACTTTCTTAAGTGTGATAATGATACTATTTTAAGTAGAAGAGAATGTTTTTAGTCTCAGGAGATGCATGCTTAAGTTCTTAAGGAATGAAATGTCAAGTGTACAATTTGCTTTTAAAAATCACTGGTGGTCCAGTGGCTAAGAATTTGCCTGCTAATGCAGAGAACATGGATTCGAACCTTGGTCCAGGGAAGATCCCACATGCCATGGAGCAGCTATGCCCATGAGCCACAATTACTGAAGCCCGTGTGCCTAGAGCCTGTGTGCCACAACAAGAGAGGCCACCACAATGAGAAGCCCACACACCACAACTAGAGAGTAGCCCTCACTCGCTGCAACTGGAGGATGGCCCGGGATAGCCAAAACAAACCAACGAATCAATAACTTTTTAAAAAGTCACAGAGAGGGGACTTCCCTTTTTGTCCAGTGGTTGAGACTTCATCCTTCAGTGCAGGGAGTGTGGGCCCAATCCATGGGCAGGTAGCTAAGACCCCTCATGTGTCTCTTGCCAAAACTCCAAAAACATAAAAAAACAGATGCAATATTGTAACAAAGTCAACGACGACTTAAAAAATGGCCCACATTAAAAAACAAAAAACTTTAAAAACAAAGTCAGAGAGAATAGCATCAAGAAAGTGAAAAGACATACTACAGGAGAAAATATTTCATTATTTGGTAAGAGATTTGTATCTATACTATACAAAAAAAAAAACCTCTTACCTCAATAATAAAGACAAACAAACCAATTAAAAATGGGCAAATGATCAAAGCAGTTCTCCAAAGAAAATACACAAATAGCCGATAATCACATGATAAGATACTATCATTAACCACCAGAAAAACCACGAGTTAACCACTTTATACCCACTAGGATGGCTATAATAGTAATTAAAACATGAAGATAGTAGGTGTTCTGGAGGATATGGTATAATAGAAATCCTCATACACCGTGGTGGGATTGTAAAATGGTGCAGCACTGTGGAAACACTGGCAGCTCCTCAAAAGGTTGGGCACCGAGTTACCTATAAGCCCAAAATTCCACTCCTAAGTATATACTCAGGAGAATAAGCATATAATTTGTACACAAATACTCACAATAGCATTATTCATAATAGCCCAAAAGTGGAAACAACCAAAACGCCCATTAACTGGTGAAAGAATAAATCAAATGCCTCATATGCACGCACTGGAACATTATTCAGCAATAAAAAGGGACTAGTATACTGATGCATGCTACAGTATGAGCGAACTTGAAAAACATGCTGAGAGAAACCAGCCACAAAGGATCACATGTGATTCCACTTACATGAAACATCCAAAACAGGCAAAACTAATAAAAGTAGATTAATGGTTATTTATCGCTGGGAACAATGGGGAAAGAGAATAGGGAATGCCTCCTAATGGGATAAGTTTCTTTTGGGGTGATGAAATGTTCTGGAATTAGACAGTGGTATTGTCTGCACAACTCCATGAATATTAAAAACACCACTGAACCGTATATTTAAAATGGATGAACTATGTATCTCAATAATACTATTTTTAAAGTCAGAGAGAAAGCAAAAATGGAAAAATGTTAACAACTAGTGAATCCAGAGGAAGGGTATTGTAAGTGTTCATCATTATTTCCCAATTTCTGTAGGTTTGAAATTTTTCTTAAGAGATGAGCAAAATAATGCTAACAAAATGTGGTTTGGGAAAATCAGCAGTGACCTCAGGTAACAAAGGTTTAATTTTTCAAAGGTGAGTGGATTCAATGATGGGAAGAGCAGGATGTGACCAAAATCAATAGACAGTTACCCAGTAAATCACAAAATCTGCAGTTAAGGCACACCCACCTGGTTGAGCGGTATCAGTCCATCCCCTCTTGGCTCGTACACAATAATCCCATCTCGTATTGGGGTCCTTGACAAACTTTCCAATATCTCTGAATAGTTCACAAAAAGACATCTGGCTGGCACGATAGACAGTGTAGTAGAGGAGGGCAGCCCTCCATAAAAAGGGGTCTTTTCTAAACAGGACACTGTGAATACTTGCCAGTCCTTCCTCTGTGGGGTTGTTTGGCTTTAGTTCAAGTTTTTTACGGCCAGTCCAACTGTTCCATGGCTGCTGAAGGTTGTTAATACCTCGAAAATAATGTGTGCCTATGGAGAACAAAAGGCACATGGAAAGCAAGAAATGCATTCTCATTTTAATTCTTCTCCAAGAAAAAATTCTACCAACAGTTCTAAAACCAAACTGATGTGTACCTAACAAATCAAAACAAAGCAGAAAATGGCCTGACCCTAATGCCTTTGGGTTTGACTGAGTACACTGCCTTCAGAAGGATTGTATTTCTCATTAGAAGAGGTGTAACTTTTAAGGCAATTTATTTTCTTTTTAAGAGAAGAACTATAGACTTGATATTTGAAAAGAATCTCAGAGGTCACTTAATTCCATTCCCTCAGTCGAAGGTGGGTGAACTGGCAGATGCTTTACCGTCTGAGCCACCAGGGAAGCCCGAACTGAAATCCAGAAGAGTTAAATGACTCTCCATTCACATAGTACCCTAAAAAATTTAATTTGAAATGAGACACTAATATCTCACTTTAAGTTCAAGTGACACCTAACAATTTCATCACTTTTTGCCAAATATTACTAAAAAAAAAATTATAAAAAACAGGTGCTTGAGGTAATTTGTTGTTACAACTGAATCAATGGAGAAGGCTGGTCGCCTACCTATTTCATGCCTCAGCATTCCTTCCAGCCAGTGCTCTCGTGCCGTGGAGACATTGATGGTCAGCGTTGGACATCCATTTACTACTGTCATGGAAGCTCGGGAAAGCAGGTCCTCAGTGAGATGAACTACAATCTAAGACGCAAAAATTAAAATACACACACATACACGACGAAACATAGAAGGCAGGGGGAGAAAGTTTTCACAGACAACAACAGACCCATAAATTACCACCTTTTTCTTTTGTTTACACCAAGAAACCAAGAAGCTGAAGTGCAGAATCAATCACTTTGACCCTTGGAATTTTGAGGTTTGGGGAACTCAAGAACCTTTACTAGATTGAAAGAAAAGTAGATAGCTATGCAGAGGAAGGCACAGAGAATTGAAATTGTGCCTCTGCTCTGCTCTTAAATATAGTCCCTGGGATGAAATGATGCAAAGGAAGGTGCAGGAGCCAGAGTCCTAGTCACTGCTAGGTCAAAGCTTATTTTGAGACTGAACACTAAGCAACTGGCCATTGATAAGAAAAGCCACTGTGGCAAATCTCTTCCTTAATAATTTTCATAAACCAATTCATATACTCCCACAAGCTACACAAAAATGGTAATAAGAAGAAAAATAGAAAAAACTGAACACAACAATTCAATGCAACAAAAACTTAAACTTATATTTAATGAGAAATCTGGATGACTTATTTAATGAGTAAAATAATGTTGAGAAAACAAAACCCGTAGGGAAAAAAAAAAGAAAAACCACGTAGCATTCACTGAGAGTTACAATGTTCAGTCAACTCATCATGTTCACTCATGATTTCATACCTCACCCATGCAGCCTTCTTTCACCATGTACTTCCTAACATGACTCCAGATTCGAGTTTTAGATAGCAGGCTACCACCGGTGGCCTGTTCAAATTTTTCATAACTTCCATACTTTTGTAAAGTCAGTTCCATAATATTGATGGACTGTAAAAGAAACAGAAATAAAGAAAGTAAATTGTCTCCGATTACTTTGATGTGAGTAATGAGCTATATTCTTATCATGACCTGTTCTGTGTTTACTGATTTACAAATTAAATTGTAGCTAAGGTAACACATTTTTCTAATCCTAAAGAGTTTTCACTCATTTTCACAAGTTTTTACAAAACACTAATGTATATACTTCTTAGCATGGGATAAAGGGACTCAAGCACTGCACAACTGTCAACATCTAACAGGCTGAGTTCTCAGTTTCTCTTGGCTTCTCTAAGACCATCTGGTGGTTCTGCAGAACTCAGAAGGTATGTCTCCAGACTAATCGCTAGTATATAATTACCACCTGGATAAAGAAAAAAAATTTCCAATTTTTAAGAATACACAAAATTAATGGTTAATGAACACAGCAACCATTCTTCTGTGATGATCCTACAGAACTTGATGTTCTTCTTTGGCAGAAAACACAAGTCTCAACATTACTAAAAATACTTTTTATCTTTCATTCAGGGCAGGGTAATATCTACTTTTCATTCTTCATAAATTTTCACTTGAAAAGAATATAAATGTTGAGATCTTTTTCTCTAAACAGAAATATACAGAAAGAAAGACTAAGAAAAGTAAGAAAACTGGTAAAAAATCACAGATGATCAACATCTGTGGGAAAGCCACCAAAAAGGGAAGCATAAGAACAGAAAATGTTACTGAAAGATCTTCTGGAAAAAACATCTGGAAAATTCACATATATATCTTATATGAATGGTGACAGAAGCTAGAAAATTCAGATACCTGTTATATTAAGTCTATAATTGCTAGCTGTCATCAACCTCTAGAGTCACACTACCTGAGCTGACATCCTGGCTCTGCCACCTGGCTGTGTGACTCTGAGCAAGTTACTAAACTTATTACTAAGCCTCCTCATCAGTAAATGAGGATAACTACAATAATGTCTACTTCATGGTTCTGTTGAGAAAAACTACCAACCTCTGTAAAGCACAGTGGCAGATACAAGTAATCAATACATGTCAATTATTACATCATCATTGTAATCACCAGTATGTCATCATTCTTTATAAATATCACCACTGTAGATGACAGGCTCAACACAAAAACTACAATAAGTTCAGGCACTACAAGTTATAAGTAAACATATACATCCCCACTGGGACATACATATTGCTTATAAACTAGGCATGAATCATCAAGTTATCGTAACAAGAAATGGCTTCAACAGGTCTGCCAGGCTTCTGTTCCCAGAGTTGTTATTATGAAAAGCGTTGCATTTCAAATTATAGCATGTGTGCTCAGTAGTGTCAGACTCTTTGCAACTCATAGACTGAAGCCCGCCAAACTCATCTGTCCCTGGAATTTTCTAGGCAAGAATACTGGAGTGGGTTGCCATTTCCTACTCCAGGGGATCTTCCAGACCCATGGACTGAACCCACTTCTCCTGCACTAGCAGGCAGAATTCTATACCACTGTGCCACCTGGGAAAACCTTGGTCCAAAAGCCAGAAGCATTGAAATTATCCTGGAAACTGGTTTAAACTTCAGAATTTTGCCTGCCTTGAAGATGCATGCATACTGAATCAGAATCTGCATTTTAACAACATTCCCCAGGTGATTCACGAACACAGTAGAAAGCTAGAAGGGTCTCAGAGAATGGGAACACA
Organism: Okapia johnstoni; assembly: GCA_024291935.2. NCBI lineage: Eukaryota > Metazoa > Chordata > Mammalia > Artiodactyla > Giraffidae > Okapia > Okapia johnstoni. Next base: position 53,638,675 of record CM044312.1, read on the forward strand.
GCAAATAACCCAGAGGCTAATTTACTTATCTGATAACCAGGATAATTAAAAGAACAAATCAGCACATAATTAAAAGACCATTTTATCAGATTAGCTAAGGTATTTGCATACACTGGTCTAAACATCAATTTACTAATTTACTAATTTAGTAAATTTACAATTTACTAATTTACTAATTTAGTAAATTTACAATTTACTAATCATCAATATAACAGAGTTAGAAGAAAGTGAGAAATTTTGCCTTAATTCCATAAGAGACAGAAGTGGTACTTCTATATTGGACTCATCTTTAGACATAAAAAAAAGCTAAAGAAATTTTTTATTGTAACTGTGCTTGTAAGTTTTTAAAAGTATCTACTTAATTTAGGAAAAATTAGCTTTTCTAGCATATGCTTACTCAGTAGGAAAATGTTATTATCTGGTTACTGTTATAGCAGATATAAAACAGTCTAGAGAATTTAAAAAAACTTAAATACAGGTGATCCTAGTTATCACCAACAAATGGTACTTAATAGAAGGCCACTAAGAATTCACAATCATAGTAAGTATCCATTTATATTCATAATAGGGAACAAAGATTTGATTGAAAGTTTATCCTGAAAAAGTACCCTAACAAATATAAGATTAAAAAATTATATTGGCAGTTTAACAACACTGGGGAAACCTTATTCCTATCAACTAACTATTACATACATCAAAGAAAGAATAAAAGTAGTGGGAGCTTTTTTGGAGAAGGGATGTAATTTTTCTGTCAAAATGACATACAACAGCACACCATTTCTTTCACTGCATGACTTACATGCACCAGCATGGTAGCAACCCTACATGGTAGCTACACAGATGGTCCCAAAAGCTTAGCTTAATATGAATTGTTGAATATGTCATATTCAATCATTCTTCACTGAAGTGCCCATCTTGTCATCTCTAGATTTTTTTTTATTAGTTTTCAACTGGTCCAACCTAGACACATTTGTCAGTGATCACACAGATTTCCAATATCCTTCACTGACTTCCCAATCCATTTGCATTAGACTCCAACATAGAGAGACAGTGGTTGGATAGGTGAATAAATTCAAGTTTTAAGACACAAGTCAGCAGTGTTCAGTGGTTACTTCATCAGTGAGTATTTTTATGTGACAACAATTTCTGCTTCATTATGCGGCCTCCTACAGGTCACAAGTATTTTACAAGTATGATTTCAACTTTGGAAAAAAGAAAAGGCAATAAGCAATTTTAAAAGGCACAAAGAAGCCTGGAAGGATACACCCAAATGCTACATGATATGATGCTCATCTTTGAGACGGGGTAATGTGCTACACTGATGTTTATTTGCACTTTACAGGAGTTTTTAAAATTGTTTACAATATGCAAAGGAAAAATCATTTTTTCTAGCTTCCCTGAGGTACAACTGACAAATAAAAATTGCACAATGATGTGTTTAAGGTATATAATGTGATGACAATATATATATATATACACACACACACACACACACAGTGGAATGAATACTACAATCAAATTAATTTACGAATCCATCACCTCACATATGCAGTGGGAACATCTAAGATCTTAGCAAATTTCAAAGTATAAAATATATTATTATTACCTATAATCATTATGCTGTTTATTAGATACCCAGGACTTATTCCAAATTTATAACTGAATTTTGGTACCCTTTGATCCACACCTCGCCACAAGTTTTTATTTTTTAAAACAGGGAAAAAAAAAGTTCATCCTTTCCCCCTAGAGCTCAGAGAATCAGTATCTATAACCACTTTGAGAATGAAACTTTCACACAGCTTCACATGGTTAATATGTTTAAGAGGCAATAAATTTCATGTCAAATCTATCTTCTCCATTAGTATCATTAATATCATGGTAATCCAAGCCTATGCCCCAACCAGTAAGTAACGCTGCTGAAGTTGAATAGTTCTATGAAGACCTACAAGACCTTTTAGAACTAACACCCAAAAAAGATGTCCTTTTCATTATACGGGACTGGAATGCAAAAGTAGGAAGTCAGGAAACACCTGGAGTAACAGGCAAATGTGGCCTTGGAGTACAGAATGAAGCAGGACAAAGTCTAACATAGAGTTTTGCCAAGAGAATGCACTGTTCATAGCAAAAACCCTCTTCCAACAACACAAGAGAAGACTCTACACATGGACATCACCAGATGGTCAACACCGAAATAAGACTGATTATATTCTTTGCAGTCAAAGATGGAGAAGCTCTATAGAGTCAGCAAAAACAAGACCCGGAGCTGACTGTGGATCAGATCATGAACTCCTTATTGCCAAATTCAGACTGAAATTGAAGAAAGTGGAGAAAACCACTAGATCATTCACGTATGACCTAAATTAAATCCCTTATGATTATACAGTGGAAGTGAAAAATAGATTTAAGGGACTAGATCTGATAGACAGAGTGCCTGATGAACTATGGATGGAGGTTTGTGACATTGTACAGGAGACAGGGATCCCCATGGAAAAGAAATGCAAAAAAGCAAAATGGCTGTCTGAGGAGGCCCTATAAATAGCTGTGAAAAGAAGAGAAGCGAAAAGCAAAGGAGAAAAGGAAAGATATTCCCATTTGAGTGCAGAGTTCCAAAGAATAGCCAAGGAGAGATAAGAAAGCCTTCCTCAGTGATCAGTGCAAAGAAATAGAGGAAAACAACAGAATCGGAAAGATTAGAGATCTCTTCAAGAAAATCAGAGATACCAAGGGAACATTTCATGCAAAGACGGGCTCAATAAAGGACAGAAATGGTATGGACCTAACAGAAGCAGAAGATATTAAGAAGAGGTGGCAAGAATACACAGAAGAACTGTACAAAAAAGATCTTCATGACCCAGATAATCACGATGGTGTGATCACTCACCTAGAGCCAGACATCCTGGAATGTGAAGTCAAGTGGGCCTTAGGAAGCATCACTATGAACAAAGCTAGTGGAGGTAATGGAATCCCATTTGAGCTATTTCAAATCCTGAAAGATGACACTGTGAAAGTGCTGCACTCAATATGCCAGCAAATTTGGAAAACTCAGCAGTGGCCACAGGACTGGAAAAGGTCAGTTTTCATTCCAATCCCAAAGAAAGGCAATTCCAAAGAATGCTCAAACTACCACACAGTTGCACTCATCTCACAAGCTAGTAAAGTAATGCTCAAAATTCTCCAAGCCAGGCTTCAGCAATACATGAACCGTGAACTTCCATATGTTCAAGCTGGTTTTAGAAAAGGCAGAGGAACCAGAGATCAAATTGCCAATATCCGCTGGATCATTGAAAAAGAGAGTTCCAGAAAAACATCTATTTCTGCTTTATTGACTACGCCAAAGCCTTTGACTGTGTGGATCACAATAAACTGCGGAAAATTCTCAAAGAGATGGGAATACCAGACCACCTGACCTGCCTCTTGAGAAACCTGTATGTAGGTCAGGAAGCAACAGTTAGAACTGGACATGGAACAACAGACTGGTTCCAAATAGGAAAAGGAGTACGTCAAGGCTGTCTATTGTCACCCCGCTTATTTAACTTATATGCAGAGTACATCATGAGAAACGCTGGGCTGGAGGAAGTACAAGCTGGAATCAAGATTGCCGGGAGAAATATCAATAACTCCAGATATGCAGATAACACCACCCTTATGGCAGAAAGTGAAGAGGAACTAAAGAGCCTCTTGATGAAAGGGAAAGAGGAGAGTGAAAAAGTTGGCTTAAAGCTCAACATTCAGAAAACTAAGATCATGGCATCTGGTCCCATCGCTTCATGGCAAATAGATGGGGAAATAGTGGAAACAGTGGCTGACTTTATTTTTCTGGGCTCCAAAATCACTGCAGATGGTGATTGCAGCCATGAAATTAAAAGACACTTACTCCTTGGTAGGAAAGTTATGACCAACCTAGACAGCATATTAAAAAGCAGAGACATTACTTTGTCAACAAAGGTCCGTCTAGTCAAGGCTATGGTTTTTCCAGTAGTCAAATATGGATGTGAGAGTTGGACTGTGAAGAAAGCTGAGCGCCAAATAATTGATGCTTTTGAACTGTGGTGTTGGAGAAGACTCTTGAGAGTCCCTTGGACTGCAAGGAGATCCAACCAGTCCATCCTAGAGATCAGTCCTGGGTGTTCACTGGAAGGACTGATGTTGAAGCTGAAACTCCAATACTTTGGCCACCTGAGGTGAAGAGTTGACTCATTGGAAAAGCCCCTGATGCTGGGAAGGACTGGGGGCAGGAGGAGAAGGGGATGACAGAGGATGAGATGGCTGGATGGCATCACTGACTCGATGGACATGAGTGTGGGTAAACTCCGGGAGTTGGTGGTGGACAGGGAGGCCTGGCATGCTGCGATTCATGAGGTCGCAAAGAGTCGGATCCGACTCAGTGACTGAACTGAACTGAATCAGAAAACTACATCTCCCAGTACTATTTGGTGGGAGAGTCAAACAAGCATCAGGAATTCCCCGATCGTCACCTTCAACTTGCCATCCAGAATATCCCTTTCCTATCTTCAAATATCTCCACCATTTCTTTAACTTCCAATAACATTCAAGTATTAAAAGGAAAAAAGTTCAAGTTAATTTAACCAATTTAAAACATAAATCACATATGTAATTAAAGATCTTTCCCCTCCCCTAGGTGGGGCCTGGTCTGGGGCCTAAAGAACTTTCACTGGGAAAGGAAGGCATCATCAGTGATTTGAGTCCTCCTCATCTCTCCCCCATTTCCCTTCAGCATATTGAATATTCAGTACTTTTAATATATTCTGTGGCTCAGTGGGTAAAGAATCTGCCTGCAAATGTAGGTGACACTGGAGACGTGGGTTTGATCCCTGGGTTGGGAAGATCCCCCTGAAGTAGGAAATGGCAACCCACTCCAGTATTCTTTCTTAGATAATGCCCTGGACAGGGGAGCCTGGTGGGCTACAGTCCATGGGGTCACAGAGAGTCGGACAAAACTGAGTGACTAACACTTTCTTTCAAAATTCTAAAGGGAGGGGATAATGAGCTTTTAATAACAATGATAATAATGATAACCCCTCCTTCCTAGAAAATCCATATTATTCAGATAGCCCTTGCACTGGAAAACCAAGGCAACTTGACATGACTGAGCAACTGACACTTTCACTTTCTTCACACTCCCTGGTGGCTCAGTGGTGAAGAGTCTTCCTTCCAATGTAGGAGATGTGAGTTCAATTCCTAGTCTGAGAAGATCCCACATGCCTTGGGGTTAAGACCGTGCATCACAACTATTGCACCTGTGCTCCAGAACCTGGGAACTGCAACTACTAAGCCCACATGCCTCAACTCCTGAAGCCCACACTCTGCAGAGCCTGCGCTCTGCAACAAAAGAAGCCACCACAATGAGAAGCCCACGCACAGTGTTGGCCCCACTTGCCATAACCAGAGTGGCAATGAAGACCCAGCACAGCCAAAATAAATAAAATTTTAAAAAATAAAGATTAGGGAGGAAATAATAGATATTAAAAACAATAGAAAAAAATCAACAAAAACAAGAGCTAAAGGGTAAACAACATTAACCCCTAGCCAGGTTCACCAAGAAGAAATGAGAGAGTACCCAAACAAAATAAGAAATGAAAAGGGAGCAATCTTGAGTGATACTAAAGAAACACAAAAAACCATAAAAGAATACTATGAACAACCACACATGTCAACAAATTTGACAACCCAGAAGAAATGGACAACTTTCTAGAAACATACAGCCTGCCAAAACTGAATCAAGAAAAAGATAATTTGAGGAGATGGATCACTAGAAGTGAAACAGAATCTGGAATCATAAAGACAACTTCCTACAAATCAAAGTCCAGCACCATATGACTTCACAGGTGAAGTCCAGCAAGCATACAAAGAAGAACTAGTACCAGTTCTTCTCAAACTCTTCCAAAAGACTGAAGTGGAGGGAACATTCCCAAAGACGTTCTATGAGACCACCATCACCCTGAACCAAGACCAGACGAAGACACCACCAAAAAAGAAAATTACAAGCCAGTATCTTTAATGAATATAGATGCAAAACTTCTCAACAAAATATTAGCAAACCAAATCCCAACAACACATAAAAAAGATCACACACCATGACCAAGTGGGATTCATCCCCAATTCACAAGGACGGTTCAGCATACACAAAATCAACCACATTTCACCACATTAACAAAAGTCAAAAACCATACGTATCTCAGTAGATGTAGAAAAAGCACTTAACAAAATTCAACATCCATTCATGATAAAAACTCTTACCAAAGCAGGAACAGAGGGAACATATCTCAACACACTAAAAGCCATTTACGACAAACCCACAGATAATACTCAATAGTGAAAAGCTAGAAGCCTTCCCACTAAAGTCTGGAACAAGTTAAGGATGCCCACTCTCACCACTTCTCTTCAACATAGTATTGGAGGTCCTAGCAGCAATCAGACAAGAAAGTGAAGGAAAAGGCATCCAAATTGGAAAGGAAAAGATAAAATTTTCACTATATGCAGATGATATGATACTATAAATAGAAAACCCTAGGGACTCCACACAAAAACTAGGAAAAACATTCTGTGACATAAATCATACCAATATTTTCTTAGGTTAGTCTCCCAAGGAAATTGAAACAAAAGCAAAAATAAAGAAATGGGACATAATCAAACTTACAAACTTTTGCACAGTAAAGAAAACCATTTTTTAAAAAATGAAAAGATAACTTATGGAAGAAAAATGTGCAAATGATGCAACAGACAAGGTTGTAATCTTAAAATATATAAATATCTCATACAACTCAACAACAAAAAACCCAATCAAAAAATGGGCAGATGACCTTAATAGGCATTTCCCTAAAGAAGACATGCAGATGGCCAGCAGGCACACAAAAAGATGCTCAACATCACTAATTATTAGAGAAAAGCAAATGAAAACTACAGTGAGGTACCACCTCACACTGTTCAGAATGGGCATCATTTAAAAGTCTACAAATAACAAATGTTGGAGAGGGTATGAGGGAACCCTCCCATGCTGCTGGTGGGAATGTAAGTTGGTTCAGCCACCAAGAAAAGAAGTATGGAGGTTCCTCAGAAAACTAAAAACAGAATTACCGCATGATCCGGCAATCCCACTCCTGGGACAAAACTATAATACAAAAAGATACACGCACCGCTATGTTCATAGCAGCACGGTTCACAACAGCCAAGACATGGAAATGACCTAAATGGCCATCAACAGATGAGTAGATAAAGATGGTGGGGTACATATATACACTGGAATACTACTGAGGCATAAAAAAGAATAATAATGTCATTTGTAGCAACATGGAAACAACTAGAAATTATCATACTAAGTGAAGTAAGTCAGAAAGAGAAAGACAAATAGCAATATGGTGGTAGTGGTTTAGTCGCTAATTCATGTCCGACTCTCTGCGGCCCCATGGACTATAGCCTGCCAGGGTCCTCTGTCCATGGGATTTCTCAGGCAAGAATACTGGAGTGGGTTGCTATTTCCTTCTCCAGGGGATCTTCCTGACCCAGAGACTGAACCCATGTCTCCTGCATTGCAGGCAGTCGCAGGTTCTTTAGCACTGAGCCATGTGAAAAGCTCCATATAGCATGTGATATCACTTATATGTGGAATCTAAAATGTAGCACAAATGAACCTATCTATAAAACAGAAACAGACTCATAGAGAATAGACTTGGGCTTGCCAAGGGGGGAAGAAGGGAGAGAGAGGGAAGGACCAGGAGTTTCAAGAAACGGGTGCTGGGATAACTGGATATAAATAAAAGAATAAAACTGGACCCCTACCACATATCATATACAAAAATTAAATCAAAATGTATCAAAGACATAAATGTTAGAGCTACCCACAAAACTCTTAGAAGAAAGCATAGGCACACATTTCATGACCTTGTATTAGGCAGTGGTTTCTTAGATATGACGCCAAAACATCACATAGCAAAATAGGTAAGTTGGACGTCATCCAAATTAAAAGCTTTTGTGCTTCAAAGGTCACTGTCAAGAAAGCAGAAAGACAACCCACAGAATGGGAGAAAAGTTTACAAATTTCGTATCTGGAAAGTGACATATCTAAAATATATTAAGAATTCCTATAACTCAATAATAAAAATACAAATAATCCAATTAAAAAATAGGCAAAAGATCCAAACAGTTCTCCAAAGAAGATATACAAATGACCAATAATCTCATGAAAAGATGCTCAACATCATTAGTCATCAGAGAAATACAAATTAAAACCACAATGATATATACTTCACACCCACTAGAACAGCTATAAAAACAAAAACGAGTTGACAAAAAAAGAAAAGAGTTGACAATGATGTGGAGAAACAAACTCATATACTGTTGGTGGGAATGTAAAATGATGCAGACATTTTGGGAAAGTTTTCCTTAAAAGGTTAGAAACAGAGTTCACATATGACCCATTATATGTAATCTCTGATCTCCTACCATATGACCAACTACCATGTAATCTACTATTAATACTAGGTATATACCCAAGATAACCAAGAACATGTTCACACAAAAATCTAGACACAAATGTTCATAGCAGCGTTGTTCATAACAGCCAAAAAGTGGAAACAATCTAAGTACCTATCAACTGCTGAATGGACTAATACAATGTAATATATATATGGAATATTATCCAATAATAAAAGTAATGAAACATGCTATGATATGGATTAATCTTGAAAACATGCTAAACATGCTAAGTAATGAATACAGTCACACTGAACCACATATTGTATGACTCCATTTATCTGAAATGTCTGGAACAGTTAAATCCATAAAAAGAAAAATAGATTGATGGTTGTCTAAGGCTGGGGGGGGGGGGTGTTGGTGAGAAATGGTAGGTCATGTCTAATGAGTACAGGGTTTCCTTTTTCAGGTGATAAAATGTTCTCAAATTTGATAGTGATAATGACTACATAATCCTAAGCATATTGACAATCACTTAACTGTACACTTTAGAAGGATTAACTACATGGCATGTGAATTATATCCTCATAAAGCCATCATTTAAAAAATGAATAGTAATCAAACAGCACAGTATAATATTTAAACCACTAATTCAGAAAACGAAAAATCTCTGTAGAAAACTTACAGCACTATCTTGTATGATATAGCAAACTTTCTGAAAAATCTCAACACTGTTGAATGATCTACTTTTGGTTTACTTGCTGATTCTGTTTGCTGTTTAGCAATTTGGAAATCTCACCATCAGTCAAAAGCCACTTCAACAGTCATGTGCTAAAAACCTATTTCCCTTTTCAATGCAGCTTTCACTCAATGAAAAACTATATACAATAGGGACACTAATACAATATAAGCCTTGATGGCACTGTGGAAAGACTAGAAGTCAAACGATCTGGTTTTATGTTGGTGCCCTACCTTTTACTGACTGCGTGATCTTAGGTCTGTCATTTTACCTTTCAGGTTTAGTTTCTTCAATGGTAAAATGGAGATGAAAATCTTTTCCCTACTTACCTAACAGGGTTGGTGTGAGGATGAAATTAGAGACAGACACAGAGAGTAAAAGAGGGGAGGGAGAGGGAGAGAAAGAGAACTTGTTTTGTAGTCTATGTCCCAAATGACTGTGGGCTTCCCAGGTGGCTAAGTGGTCAAGAATCTGTCTGCCGACGCAGGTTTGATCCCTGGGTCTAGAAGATTTCCTGGAGGAGGAAATGGCAACCCACTCCAGTATTCCTGCCTGGGAAATTCCATGGATAGAGGGGCCTGGTAGGCTACAATCAATGAGGTCCCAAAAGAATAGGGCACGGCTTAGAGACTAAACAACAGAGGAAACATCCTTATATACCAATGTTTTTAAAAACACTGAGCTGTCCCCCTAAAGAAACATATGTGCCCAATGAACTTGACCCTGAGTCACAAATTTGGATCTGTTTGTAGAGTATTTCATTGAATTTCTAGCATACAATTAATAACATCTTTCATTCATTCACCTTTATGGTTACTTTCTTTCTGCCAATCCCTGCTTTTATGTTTATATTTTAGAATCTTTTAGAATCTAATTCCAAGCCTGACCATTAGACTGACAGCAATTACACTGAAATTTACATAGTTTAATAATACTCTGTTGGCTGTCTGAATAAAATGTTGTGAAAACAGAAAGGTAAACTAAAGTGGGGCCCTAGAGGAAACAGATGATATTCCAGGTAAAGGGGGATAATATTGTTAAAAGCATACACAAAGCAAAGAAAGTAAAATACAGAGCTTTTAGGCTAGACAGGGACCAGGAAACTCATTTATTTAGTGCCAGGAACTCTGTGAGATTCTGGGAACAGTTGAAATAAATAAAATACACTTTTATAAAAGAGGTTAGTCTCGTGGTAAAGGCAAAAAAAGAAACTAATCAAGGATGATAACAGAGTGATACATGTCATGACAGATAATCTGCACAAGATGCTGTGGGAGTACAGAGTTGACTTTGGAAACCTAAGCATGAGCTAGATCAGGAAACATGAAAGACCTGTAGGCCATGATAAAAATTTTGTACTTTATCCTAAATTATGAGGAGCTCTAAAGTTTTGCAGGAAGGAAAGTGACACAATCAGATATGTACCTTAGACACTGACAGTAGTGTGGAGAGCAGGAGAAACTGCATTTGCCAATAATTCAGTTTTCTATAAGATAGATTGTTAAACTGTGACCAGATTATAATGAAAAGAAAAATGTTTCAATAAATTATATTCTACATGTGCAGAACCCAGGAAATAGATCCAAGACACTGAGTCTGCCTTCAGTGAAGGAACAAGTGAAAGAACACAGCAGGACAAAGAAAACTGTCACCTACAGCCTTCCTCTCAGTCCCCTTCTGCCCCTTCTGTCATCAGGGTTGGGGGTAGTTTGGATGCATACAACGTTAAATGGGAGAGTAAGAGGGTAAATACTACCAAGAGAAGATATTTTTAAACAGTACAAATTAGTACTGCAAACTCTTCTTTCACTACCTACAAGGAAGAAGTAGATAGTCAAGCTGTTTTGGAGAAAAGAATTTGTTAAGATAAGAACCTGAGATTGCAGGTTAGGCAAGTTTTCAAAGGCATATCAATGAAGTGTTGTTTCAATGAGTCATCAAGGTCATACCTTCTTCCAAGGACACACAGTCTGATTGGGGTGTTTCCATCTCTGTAAGAAAATCTTCCTTGATATTAGGTTAAGAAATGACCTTACATCTCCAATCTAATACACAAAACTACTATGAGAGGTACTAAACTCAAAATAATCTTATAACTTTAATGAATCTGGAAAAAGGCTTGTGATTTGCTCAACAAAAAATTGTGTCACCTAAGAAGAAGTATAGTTTAAAGGCGGCTTGCTTTTCCCTCCCCCTTTATTATGTGGACAACTTGAGGTCTACCAACACAAAATACCTTAACACTAGTACAATTAAAACATGGCCTCAAAAAAATTTTATATCAAGACATATTTTTATCAGTGAAGGTATCTGATTTCCAATGGTGTTATTTCTACCAAAAAAGGAAAACGAACACTTGTCTTGTTTTAGAACACAATGTGATTTTATGTTATTTATTATGCATGCATTTTAATCTAACAATAAACTACCTATTCCATTTTCACTATAAACTCCAAAAGCAAGACATTTTCTGAGGACCACATTTAAAAATCTTTATGTTACACTATCACTGGCCTCAAAACAGAGCTTATGTGTAATAGATCTGATCAATCAGAGGTGGCAAACTGGCAACCCAAGGGATGACTGTGGCCCACAAACAGGTTTTCAATGGTTTGAACAACCTTTTTTTTTCCTTTGAATTAGTTGTCAACATTTACAAATTAGAAGACTTTGTATAAAATTCAAGTTATCTATCTTCTCTTACAATTTCTGAGGATATGATACACTAGACCCAAACTGTAGCCCAACTGCTATCTGGTTTCCAGTTTCCTACAGTGCCCAGACAACTCCCTGCAATCATTTATGATCCCTGCTCAGATCCTACACGTGACCCTAGCTGTATAAAGTCTCCTAACCAGGAAGAAAAAAAAACCCAGAATTTATTTCCTAGCATAATGAAGTTGGGTTTCCCTGACAGCTCAGTTGGTAAAGGATCCACCTGCAATGCAGGAGACCCCAGTTTGATTCCTGGGTTGGGCAGTCCACTGGAGAATGGATAGGCTACCTACCCCAGTATTCTTGGGCTTCCCTTGTGGCTGAGCTGGTAAAGAATCTGCCTGCAATGCAGGAGACCTGGGTTTGATCTCTGGGTTGGGAAGATCCCCTGGAGAAGGGAAAGGCTACCCACTCCAGTATTCTGGCCTAGAGAATTCCATGGACTGTATGGAGTGGGTTGCAAAGAGTCAGACACTACTGAGCAACTTTCACTTCACTTCATAATGAAGCTGGTCCATTGAGATACTTACTTTGAATATTTGAACTCTATAAATGAAAATGCAATGCTATGCCACAGAATGTTAAGCATTACGTTATTCCAATACAGGAAAAAACTTAGTCAGAATTCTTTTCTCTAAATACCTCTGAGATTTTATGATAACTCTATCAAGCTACCTTTGGACCATTAACTTTCATTTACTTCAAGAAATAAATTTAAGATACTCTAATTACATAAGCAGAACAGCTTTTTTTTTTCAGTTAGGCAGATGTAGAATATATTATACCAAGTAATATCCTAACTCTTAAATACTATGGTTACGATGAAGTGGTCGTTTTGAGAGACATCAAATACCTTTAAAAAAGCAACTGTTTCTTGCAGCTTGCTTTCTCAACTGATACTGTTTCACTCATGGACATAGCTTTTTATAAGAAGTCAAGTTTATGTCACTCTTAATGTTTTATTACTACTAAGACAATATGCCTGCACTTGGTGACTTTGTACTCAGTCTCCAAGCCATTGGAACCCCTGTCTGCTCTGAGGTATACAGTTCGTTTCCTGATGACTACTCTCCTTCCTAGAGGGTGCCTTGTCTATGCTTTCCCCTCAAGATGCTGCTGGACTTCTGGTGACAGGAGCTAATTTTACAATCCAATAATGTTAAGTGTAATACCTTCGTACTAAGTTTCAGGTTCTCACATTTTAAATTTTTGCCCCCATACTACATACTCATGTAAACATGGTTGCCAGAGACTCAGTAAGGAATTTACATTTTCCTATATTAAAGATACATTGTGAAGTTTAATGTAAAATTCACATCAATTTAATATAAAATATAGATTTGCTCACACCCTGATTTCCCTGGTTATTCTCTTCCCATTTCTGCTGTTAGGCTACCTTCTCAGTAACCTTAGTTTAAAAAGCATTCTTTTGAATTGTCAAGTTGAACACACATTGTAGAAAGAACTGCATTGAAATGGTTTTTTCCACTAGGTTTTGTGCTTAGAGAAACAAATCTCACTTACTTGTAAAGTTAATTTTAACAAACCAAAATATTTGCCAATTATGGGTTGAGTTAATAAAGCACTGATATCTGAAGTAAAATAATTTTCAGTTAACACAGCTGGCAGAAAATAATTTTCAGTTAACACAGCTGGCAGAAACTCTGAGCTTTTCTGTGATTAACACATGATGTGGAAAGATAGCTAAGCATTTTAACAAAACGCATGACACAACTGAATACATAATGAGATGAAATGGAATCTTTAAGTGATTAGCCATAGTATTTTGTGGGCTGGAACTTAGGTGTGGGGTCCTAGAAAGGGCTCCAAGGATCATTGAGTCTGTTCCCCTCAATACATACATGAGGAAGATGAAGCAGACACTGTGCAATGTTTACATGAGCATATACTATGGGTGCAAAAATTAAAAACAGAAACATTCTACACCACAGTGTACAAGAAAAACTTCAGAGATCGCGTCTACCTCTCTCCTATAGAGCAAGAGTCCTAAAAATCAGTCATAAGTCAAAGAATATTTTTTTAAAGAAGGCGACTCTTCAATTTCTTAATTACATTTATATGTCTAATAAACCTCTTAAGACAGTAATTCTTATAAATATCTATAAGATCCATTTCACTATTGGCTAAAAGGGTTATGTTTCAAAATACTGCCAAGATTAACATTTTTTATGGAGTGCTCTGGTATGCTAAGATGGAAAGATGAAAAAGACATTTTACTGTATGTTTCTTACATCATTTTTTTGCAAATATATCTACACATTTCTTCTAGTAATTACAAGTCCTTACCATCTGTTCTTCATTCATACTAACATTCTTCAATACTGAATCCCCCATCCCATCTTTCCTAACTGCATCTTCTCCAGAGGTTACAATATAAGATGCCTGGAACCAAACTGAAGGTTTCAAAAAGTTTTCTTCTTTATAAATCACTTCAGTGGGTTATTTTCACTTAGATGGTGGATGTTAAACATCACTTCCTTCTACAGCCTCCACTTCATGCAACTGTTTGTGGCTTTTTCTGTCGCTGTGTTTTCTCCTCACTATAGCGAGTGTACACCATCACAGCAGGAAAGCTAAGATGACTGTCTTGATGAGAACTATTCGAGAGGGAGGGAGCAGGGAGTAATCTTGCCATTTCAGCTAATCCATACCAGTTTCCTTCCATTAATATGGATAATCAAAAACCAATTGTATTTGCAAATAACAATTATTTTGAAAAATGTAATGCCTTAGGAATAGGAAAACAATGGATATACTTCACTGAAGACATTTTGAAAGTTATTTTTATTATTTTCAGTTGGAAATAACTTAAGTTTTATTTTAACCCTCTTGTCAATTCTCAGTTGTGTGTATGTCACATGAAATAGAAAGGAAACAGAAGAAATGCAACGAGGACAGTGGTCAACAGAGAAAAGGTATATATTGTGGGAGCTGCAGAATCCCATGGACAGAGGAGCCCGCTTAGGGCCACAGAGTCAGACACAACTGAAGCGACTTAGCACGCACACATGTGGGAGCTGTAATGGATGTTTCTGCTTTTTCCCTGGCAGAGTCAAAGGGGCATGAGGAGAGAAGTCAGTCATCTACAATGCTATGACAGCCTTTGGGGCACTCTGTACTTGCTTCTTTCAATTTACTCAGTTTACACTCTAGGCACCCAGGTTTAACCTTGCTATTCTTTCCAAGGCACTAAATGACGATATATTATGGAGTTGAGACTGCAGCTGTAGCTGGAAGATGGGGATGGGTGCCGAAAACAGCAGAAGGTAAACATCCACCTTAAAGCTTCCAAAAATCAGCAACTAATAATCACTCTTTCACAGGTGGGCTCAAGCTCAGTTTGTAAATATCATCCCCTGAAATTGTGCCATACAATGGTCCTTTACAAAGCTGTTAAGAAGCCAGACCGTATAACTGATCAGGAGTCTCAAACTGACAACGACTATAGCCCAGAGATGTTTTATTTGAGCAATACTGAGCTTTATTTTTTTTTTTTAGTATTGAGTTTCGTATTCTTTTTCTAAATTCTGAATGTAAATGCCCTAAAAAAAAACCAAAAAAAAAAAAAACCTAAGTCCACTATTCCTCATTTCTTATATCCTGTAAAGTCTGCAGGAAACCAGAAGTAGCCTCAAAAGAATCCTTTCACAATGAAGTCACAGGATGCAATTAACTTCCCCAGCAACTGAGTTGTAAAGAACATGTAAAGATTGGTCTACTAATGAAACTGATTACACACTCAATGCCCAAGATTTTTTTATCATAGGCTAGTCACATAAGCACCCCTATGCCTAACAAATCTAAAATTCCAGGCTCCCGAAAGGAAAAGAGGTATTCAAAAAAATATACTGTTTGTACAAAGAGCATGGCAAGCTCCTCTTATCACTTAGGGAAAGTTTACTTCAGTGTAGGAAACTGTTCAACAGTAAGTTTCCAGACACTAGGCTCCAATTAATCCTGCAACCAAGGCTTTCTAAGGATGGAAGTCTCAGGCCTGTTTTCTTAACTCCTCTTACATATCTTTACCATTTCTTCCTTGACAGCCAGTGGGGTAGCCTCAGCCCAGGGTCTTTACCCAACACCCAAAAGTCATCCTTCTCCCCCCATTTTCCAATCACTGATGATCCCCACTGCTCCAGCTTTACTAACAAGTAAGAACACAATTCAAACTTTAATTTATAAGCCAAACAAAAGTTAACTTATTTTGTCTATGTTATTAACTATCACTTGACCAATCAGGGCTTCCAGCTAGCAGGATACTAGCCATGATCTACAATGAGATATGATTACAGTTAGAGGTGGAAAATCAGTCACTCAAGCTACCCACTGGCTTTATCATATGAACATATATTTTCATTTGACTGCTGGAAATACTGCCAAGGATTCCTGTCACTGCCCTGAAGACCCTTCTCATCTCTCACCTCCCATCTTGTTCAACAACATGCTGGGTCTGAAGCCATTATGGATTTGAACCTAGGTTTTCCAGGATGGTCAGCCACAAAGAAGTAAGGTAGAATGTACTGGCTGCCAGTTCACTGCTCAAATGTGCCACTAAGGCTTTACTTCTGACTCATTGGTGAGGAGGCACCTGACTCCGGACAGCTTTCAGCATTTTCTCATCCCAGATCCCTTCTTCAGCACTATGAAGTACTGTGCTCTTTCCTGAAAAGGTCCACAACCTCAGAAAACAGACATTCTCAGTTTCTGACTCACAAGGGTTGAAGAGCTGAGAGGAGCTGAGACTCACAATGGCTGCCAGCAAGAGGCTAAGCAGGGTTCAGCAGGCTCCACGTGGAGTTACTTTCAAGTCCTGCAGCCCATGCTAAATGCTCTGAACAACCTAAAGGGGACAAGTACCTCCTGAGGAACCTACTGCCTAGACTAGAAAAAATACTGAGTCCTGGAACTCCTTGACATTGACAGCGCAACCAATTAGGAATGAATAGAACCTGGGCACTACCTTGGTTCCACTATGGTAGACTTATCTAGCCTGGATTTACCATTGTTCTGCCAATCTGTGCACTAAAGAGGACCACAGTCACTGTCCAACAACAATACAGATTGCCTGCCTTGGAAAGATCCAGATCATGAAACTTACAAGACTACCAGCTAGGGGTTGGCAAGGCCTCAAGGGTGGAGGCCAGAGACCAGTGGGCTAGTTAGCCATCCTGACCCCTCTGAAGAGCACAATTCTAAGTCCTGCAACTAGCCCTGAAGCTGCTGCTTTAACTTCACAGCTGGGAAGGGGAAGGATGTATCATGTCAGAATTCATTCAGATGCTAAGTAGGAACTTAAGCATATCTTATGGGGGCCCTGTTCTGATGAATCTCCTTTATTTGATTAAAGTGGTTTGAAGTACATTTGGCTTTTGTTGTGATCCTTCTCCCAAATGGTGGCATTTGAAGTATTTAATACCAGCCAGCTAGGATTGCTCATCCTATTTAAAAGTCTCAAACAACCCAAGCATAAGAAGTTGGATTTGGGCTAAAATAAAGATTGTAGGGCCAGAAACCAAGCACTGTCAATTCTCAATCTTTGGAGCTGCTGATGCTTCCTAACTCCCATCCAAGGACATGAAAGAGCATTCATTTTGACCAAATGGTGGGAAATCCCTTTACCAACTGGTAGGGCTTGCAGTAAGATGCCAAATTAAAGAATACTGATAAAGCAATCTCAGCCATCTCTTTTAGCATTAAGGGGGAAAAACGCAAATAGCATTTTTATAATACTGTCAATTTGAGGGGAATGTAATACACACTACTGTATATAAAACAGATAATAAAGACCTACTGTATAGCACAGGGATCTCTGCTCAATACTCTATAATAACCTATATGGGAAAAGAATCTAAAAGTGAGCATACATGTATAACAGATATACTTTCCTGTACATCTGAAACACAATACTATAAATCAACTATACTCCAATTAAAAAAGGGGGGGAGGATGCACCTTGCCTGAGCAACTAAAAGAAAGAAAGAAAGGCTTTAAAAGACTGGTCAAATTTCATATAATCTATAACAAACAATAAAAAAAAAAATTGCTGGCCACAAGTCCAAAGAACTTGCACTGCAGCAAAATGCTAAAACAGGGCATCTGCTAAAGACAAATGGAATCATGCGCCTTCATGGAGCCTACAGATTTTCAACCAGTGATGAAGCCAAGTTGAACCTAATAATGCATTATAAAAATCCTATACAAAGTTAATTTAACCAAATGTAGTCTGCTTTTAAGATCTTAGCTCTATGCCCTGAAGGTAAATATCAGCCAATTTCTCCTCAAAAACTTAAGCAGATATTGAAGTTCATAAGACCTTAACACACAAAACTATGTGCTAAATATCTAAATTGAGCAATTGGAAAGAGATGCTTTTATCATCTGCATCATGATTTGCTAACCCTGAAGGTAATTTTTAAAATTCCATTATTTTCTTCTTTAAGCGAATATTGAAATATTTGATGATTGTTCAAAATTTCAGTAAAGCATTAAAAAGTTCTTTGGCAAGTTTCAAGCCTCAGTCCCCAAAATGCCATTTGGGGCCTAAGCAAGCTGTGAATGTAATACAACAGGGAGAACCAGAGATATGCATGCTCCATCTAACGCATTCAAAATCAAAAAGAAAACACAAACACTTGTATGTGGATTTATGAAAGGGCCACAAGCCTGTAAACCCCAAATGAAACCTTACAGCCAGAATCTGAAGCTTCTTCCTAACATAGTTGCTTCCTGACACAATGTTTACACAGTAGATTCTTTATAAATTTTGATTAGAGCAAAGTAATTTAAATATGGGTTGACACTCACCTAGAGATTTCTTGTCACATATTTATGTACCCTAGATGGGAGATAACTATAAATAACTGGAGTATTTTAGAACTTTTTTGGCTTTCTATAAGATGGCAAATAATTGTTTTCACTACATAAAGTGAAATCACATGACCGAAGTAGCATTTTACCTGCTTAAGAAATCGATCAGATGCATTGCTGTGCTTGGCCAATACGCTTGGCAGAGAGGGATTAGCATACTCAAACTGAGGATTGTAGGTGTAGTCGGACTTGAAGAACCTCAGTTTTTCTTTCTCCAAGTTGGTGGGCTTTATAGCAGTCAGTATACAAAATTTCTTTCCAGAAAAATCATCTCCTTTTTCAAAACTTTTCGACAGCAGAGGCTGTGGCTTTGGCTTCGGCTTTGGAAGTGTGGAGAAAAGGTGTCGCTTCACCTTTCTTTCATTTTTGGGTTTAGGTGGCAGTACTACGGTGTTTCCTGTAACAGAGATATCATGCGTAAACTTTACAGGACTCGACACTGAACTAGCGACAAACACAGCAGGCTGCCTTTCTAGGCAGTACCATGTACTACTGCTCATCACAGGCACTGGGGCTTTCATCTTGCGAAGATCTTTACTACGTGAAGAGCTAGGAGATTTGCTGGGTTTTCTACATCTTTTGGAGCCGGTAGACAAAGGCTGTTTTTGCGAATGATGCTTTTTTTCCTCTTTGCTCTGTAGCAGGACATTGTAACTACTGGTTCCAGTTGTGAAAATGTCCTTCAGTATTCCAGGAGATAAATGTGAAATGCTTCTTTTGCTGTCAATGATCAAGGACGCTTCTGCATTTAGAATGGACTTCTTAGCAAGCTCTTGCTCAGGCCAGTGAAGCTTTTCTGTGTTAATAAAATCAAAACAAAAGAAACAACAAAGATGCCAGATGAAGCAAATTGATTATATAAAAAGCATTCTGAAGGGTCTTTAAACTTTTACAATTTTGCAACAATCTTTGGAAAACACATTTTAAATATTAAAATAATATATTATTTAAATTTTGGTCAGGCTAGACATGGTCACTTCTATAAGAATGTATATACACCAAATTAGCTGTAAAAATCCTTAGCTTCAAGCCATTTAGATGATCAAAGTTTATTACAGGTATGAGATAATATATACAAATAATCTGAATACTCAACTCGACCAAAGCATGTAGATTTCATAGAAGGGATATACTTTAATGGTATTATCAATATCAAAGTAAAATCCAAGACACTTTCAAAGCCAACAGAATCTTGAAATCTGACACTAAAGAGAGCCACAGTAAAAGAAGAACAACACTCTCTTATTTATATCAAAAACATTTTAAATTAAATAAATGATAATATACATTCAAGCATGTTTTAGTAATATCACTGAATATTATTAATTAGTTGATTTTCTTAATCTTAGGCTATAGGTTAAGATGGGACTTCCCTGGTAGCTCAGCAGTAAAGAATCCATCTGCAATGCAGGAGGCGTGGGTTTGATCCCTGTGTCTGGAAGAACCCCTGAAGAAGGAAATGGCAATCCACTCCAGTATTCCTGCCTGGGAAATCCCACGGACAGAGGAGCCTGGCAGGGTGCAGTCCACGGGGTCTCAAAGAGATGGACATGACTTAGCAACTACACAACATAGGTTAACATTAAAGAAAATCAAGATTTTTCTTGCTAAGTCTTTTAAAAACATAATTACTACATAGGATGTGCATGCAAGGTAAGTCACTTCAGTCATATCCAACTCTGTGTGACCACATGGACTGCAGCCTGCCAGGCTCCTCTGTCCATGGGATTTTCCAGGCAAGAATACTGGAGTGGGTTGCCGTGCCCTTCTTCAGTGGACCTTCCTGACCCAGGAATTGAACCTGTGTCTCTTACGTCTAACCTGTATTGGCAGAGGATTCTTTATCACTAGCGCCACCAGGGAAGCCCACTACGTATGATATATAGTACAAGAAGAGGTCAGTTTTGCCTTTCTCCTCCATGGATCACAGCTTTATTGTGGCAAAAGGGCTTGTACAGCTCAATGAAGCTATGAGCCATGCTGTGCGGGGCCACCCAAGACAGACAAGTCATAGTGAAGAGTTCTGACAAAACGTGGTCCACTGGAGGAGAAAATGGCAACCCACTCCAGTATTTTTCCCTGGAGAACTTCATGGACAGCATGAAAAGGCAAAAAGATACAACACTGGAAGATGACCACCCCAGGTTGGAAGGTGTTCAATATGCTACTAGGGAAGAGCTGAGGGCAATTACTAATAGCTCCAGTAAGAATGTAGTGGCTGGGCCAAAGCAGGAACAATACTCAGCTGTGGTTGTGTCTGGTGGTGAAAATAACGTCCAATACTATGAATAATACTGCATAGGAACATGAAATGTTAGGTTCATGAATCAAGGTAAATTGGACGTGATAAAGCAGGAGATGGCAAGACTGAACACTGACATCTTACGCATCAGTGAACTAAATGGGCAAATTCAATTCAGATGATCATTATATCTACTACTGTGGGCAAGAATTCCTTAGAAGAAATGGAGTAGCCCTCAAAGTCAAAGAGAGTCCAAAATGCAGTACTTGGGTACAATCTCAAAAATGACAGAATGATCTCAGTTTATTTCCTAGGCAAACCATTCAACATCTCAGTAATCCAAGTCTATGCCCCAGCCACTAATGCCGAAGAAGCTGAAGTTGACTACTTCTATGAAGACCTGCAACACCTTATAGAGTTAACACCAAAAATGGTATCATTTTCACCACAGGGGATTGGAATGCAAAAGTAGGAAGTCAAAAGATACCTGGAATAACAGGCAAGTTATTGGACTTGGGAGTACAAAATTAAGCAAAGGCTAGCAGAGTTTTGTCAAGAGAGCACACTGATCATAGTAAATACTCTTTCCCAACAACCCAAGAGATGACTCGACACATGGAAATCACCAAACGGGAAATACTGAATTGATTATATTGATTATATTCTTTGCTGCCAAAGATGGAGATGCTCTACACAGTCAGCATACACAAGACCGGGATCTGACTGTGGCACAGATTATGAGCTCCTTATTGCAAAATTCAGGCTTATATTGAAGAAAGTAGGGAAACCCACTAGGCCATTCAGGAATGACCTAATCAAATCCCTTATGATTATGCAGTGGATATGACAAATAGATTCAAGGGATTAGATGTGGTGGACAGAGTGCCTGAAGAACTATGGACAGAGGTTCGTAACACTGTACAGGAGGTAGTGACCAAAACCATCCTGAAGACAAAGTAATGAAAGAAGGCAAAGTGATTGTCTGAGGAGGCTTTACAAACAGCTGAGGAAAGAAGAGACATGAAAGGCAAGGGAGAAAGGAAAAGATATATCCAACTCAATGCGGAGTTCCAGAGAACAGCAAGGAGTGATAAGAAGGACTTCTTAAATGAAAAATGCAAAGAAATAGAGGAAAACAATAGAATGGTAAAGACTAGAAATCTCAAGAAAATTGGAGATATAAAGGGAACATTTCAATCAAGGATAGGCATGATAAAGGACATAAACGGTAAGGCCCTATCAGAAGAGATTAAGAAGAGGCAGCAAGAATACACAGAAGAACTATAGGGTTTTAATGACCCGGATAACCACAATGTTACGGTCACTCACCTAGAGCCAGATATCCCGGAGTATCAAGTCAAGTGGGCCTTAGGAAGCATTACTACTAACAAAGATGATGGAATTTCAGCTGAGTTATTTAAAACCCTAAAAGATGATGCTGTTAAAGTGCTGTATTCAATATGTCAGCAAATTCAAAAAGCTCAGCAGTAGCCACAGGACTGAAAAGGTCAGTTTGCATTCCAATCCCAAAGAAGGGCAATGCCAAAGAATGTTCAAACTACCATACAATTGCACTCATTTCACATGCTAGTAAGGTTATGCTCAAAATCCTTCAAGCTAGGCTTGTGTTGTGTGCTTAGCCACTCAATCGTATCTGACTCTCTGTGACCCCCACAGACTGCAGCCCACCAGGCACCTCTGTCCATGGGGATTCTCCAAGGAAGAATACTGGAGTGAGTTGCCATGCCCTTCTCCAGGGGATCTTCCCAACTCAGGGATCGAACCCAGATCTCCCACATTGCAGGAGGATTCTTTACCAAGTGAGCCACTAGGGAAGCCTTAAGCAGTACTTATATCAAAAGTTTCCAGATGTACATGATGGGTTTCAAAGAGGCAGAGGAGCAAGAGATCAAATTGCCACCATTCGTTGGATCATGGAGAAAACAAGGGAATTCCAGAAAAACATCTCCTTCATTGACTACACTAAACTTTTTGACTGCATAGATCACAACAAACTGGAAAATTCTTAGATACTGGCATACGACCACCTTACCTATTTCCTGAGAAACCTGTATGCGGGTCAAGAAGCAACAGTTAGAATCTTACACGGAACAACTGACTGGTTCCAATATGGGAAAGGAGTACAATAAGGCTATGTATTGTCTCCCTGCTTATTTAACTTGTATGCAGAGTATATCACGCAAAATGGTGGGCTGGATGAATCACAAGCTGGAATACAGACTGCAGGGAGAAATCTCAACAACCTCAGATATGCAGATGACACCACTCTAATGGCAGAAAGCAAAGAGGAACTAAAGAGCCTCTTAATGAAGGTGAAAGAGGAGCGCAGAGTGCACTCTTTCATTCCACAAATACAGGAGTATTGCTAATAGGTACATGAATCTGAAAAAATCTGTATAAATACATTGTTCTTGTCTTCACCTAGCCTCTAATATGGCTCTGAAGCTAAGGCAGTTCTATGAAGATATGCGTACTAATACGAGGTAGTATAAGCTTAAATATGAAAAACAAAAGGTACAGACAATAATCTCGAATTCAGAGAAGGAAGAGAGCAATGTGAAGAGAAATACTTGAGGAATAATTCAGCTGAACACTTTAAGAGCTTTCACATTCAATCAACTGACCAAGCATTCAAGTTTGTCTGAAATTCTCTTATATGAATTCCTTTCTGACCACATCTGTCTATAAAACCTTTTCCAAATCCTTTCTGCAAATGTGATACATGATTCTCTCAACCAGCTCTCTTTTCCAAGTCTCATGGATCCTTACACCTCTAGTCCTCAACCTCTGGCTCCTACTATGGAGGCAATTTCAATGCTAGCTGACTTGGACAGCTGCCTTCCTTGCCAAGAAAGACAATCCATTAATTCCATTTTTAAAAAAACTTTATCTACATAGATCTGTCACTCACTCATTCAAGATTAGACATTCAGGGATCCTTTCTATTATAAGTAGTAATAAATAATTTAGAAAAGGGAGAGAAACCAGAGATCAAATTGCCAACATCCTCTGGATCACAGAAAAAGCAAGCGAGTTCCAGAAAAACATCTACTTCTACTTTATTGACTACGCCAAAGCCTTTGACTGTGTGGATCACAGCAAACTATGGAGAGTTCTTCAAGAGATGGGAATACCAAACCACCTTACCTGCCCCTTGAAAAATCTGTATGAAGGTCAGGAAGCAACAGTTAGAACCAGACATGGAACAACAGACTGGTTCCAAATTGGGAAAGGAGTATGTCAAGGCTGTATATTGTCACCCTGCTTATTTAACTTCTATGCAGAGTACATCATGCAAAATGCTGGGCTGGATGAAGCACAAGTTGGATTCAAGATTGCTGGGAGAAATATCAATAACCTCAGATATTCAGATGACACCACCCTTATGGCAGAAAGCAAAGAGGAACTGAAGAGCCTCTTAATGAAAGTGAAAGAAGAGAGTGAAAAATCTGGCTTAAAACTCAACATTCAAAAATTGGTACTCCCAGCCTAATTAATAGCAGGCATCCAGTCCCATCACTTCATGGCAAATAGATGGGGAAACAATGGAAATAGTGACTGACTTTATTTTCTTGGGCTCCAAAATCACTGCAGGTGGTGACTGCAGCCATGGAATTAAAAGACACTTACTCCTTGGGAGAAAAGCTATGAGCAACCTAGAGAGCATATTAAAAAGCAAACACATTACTTTTCTGAAAAGGTCCATCTAGTCAAAGCTATGGTTTTTCCAGTAGTCATGTATGGGATGTGAGAGCTTTTCTCTCATAAAGAAAGCTGAACACTGAAGAACTGATGCTTTTGAACTATGGTGTTGGAGAGACTCTTGAGAGTCCCTTGGACTGCAAAGAGATCAAACCATTCAATTCTAAAGGAAATCAGTCCTGAATATTCATTGGAAGGACTGATGTTGAAGCTGAAGTTCCAATACTTTGGCCACCTGGTGTGAAGAAGTGACTCACTGGAACAGACCCTGATGCTGGGAAAGATTGAAGGCGGGAGGAGAAGGGGACGACAGAGGATGAAATGGTTGGATGGCATCACTGACTCGATGGACATGAGTTTGAGCAAGCTTTGGGAGTTGGTGATGCACAGGGAAGCCCGGCGTGCTGCAGTCCACAGGGTCGCAAAGAGTCGGATATAACTAAGCAACTGAACTGAACTGAATAAATAATAATAGCAGCCACTGTTTGTTGACACATTTATGTGAGTTTGGGATTTCAGCAAAGACTGTAATGTTTCATCATTAAAGCTTCAGAAATGTTAAATAATTTGCTCAAGGTTATATGACAAGGCAGTGAAGAACAAACTGTGATCTGAATGTGTCTGATTACAGAGTCCATGCTCATTCTATTATATAAGGGCAGTCATTCAATTATCAACAGACATTCAGTATTAAATCTGCTGCATGCACAGCACTACATCTTTTCTTCCTCTGTACAAGATATGACACCCTATTAAGACATAGTAATCTGAATCACTGATGTACCAAGATAGGTACCACGACCATGTTTTATTCCTCTTTCTCTTTCCAACATCGAGCAAGGTATCTGGTAGACATTCAATAAATGTACACTGAATAAATTAATGAATGGCATGATCCTTAAGCTTCCACTCTCTAACCACTGTAGATAAACACTTATTTGTAGTTCTAGAACCATTCCATATATCTATGAAGAGATCATTGCAGAAGTGGAAAAATAACCTCGAAGACCTTGAACCAGTGGTTCTCAACTGAGAGCAACTGTGCCCTCTAGGGTACATTTGGCTATCACAACCAGGGAGTGATGCTACTAGCATCTTGTAGTTAGAGGCCAGGGATGGGGCTAAACATCCTTCAATGCATATGACAGCCTCCTTCAACAAAAGTATTCATCCTAAAATGGTGCTAAGGTAGAGAAACTGTTCACTAAATGTTAAGTTTTAAAACCCAGAAATCATAGGATTTAAGGTAAAGAAACAGTATGAGGTTAAAAGTGGATAATAAACAATCCAAATACGTAAGGTACTCAGAAGTCCTTCTAGTTAACATTTTCTAGGCCAACATATGAAATCTGAATTCTTACTGTCTAAAGATAACATGAAAGTATAAATTGTGTGTGTGTGTGTGTGTGTATGAAGTCACTTAAGTGGTGTCCAACTCTTTGTGACCCCATGGACTGTAGCCCTCTAGGCTCCTCTGTCCATGGGATTCTCCAGGCAAGAATACTGGAGTGGATTGCCATGACCTCCTCCAGGGGAGCTTCCTAACCCAGGGATCAAACCCACATCTCTAAACTAGTAGGAGCTAAATAAAATGTCTACTACATGGACAAGCTGAGAGGTAGGAACTAGATTGCACAGGACATGCTGAATGCTGACTATACAAAGGGGCTGTTCAGTAACATAAAAAACCAGCTCCAAGTAAACAGAACAAATAAAACTTTCATCAACAGCTGGTAGGTTCCGGACCCTCACAGGTTTAATACTTAAGTATTGCCAACTGACAGTCAAAACTGGGTAAGCTGGGCAAACATGGGCTAAGGAACACAAGCTGCAGTCCAAATGCCCATGAACAGTGTCAGTTTCCCTAATCAGACACCACAAATTTAGAAGACAAGAGGTGATAATCAAAGAAAGACTGAAATGGACACTGAAAGGGAAAAAAGAGAACTGAGATAAGAACAAGGTTGTCATAAACCTAGAAAAGTCAGGTAAGGACTAGGCACAGCCAGGAAGGTAAAGCGAGGTAATCAGGTTTTTTTCATTTGCTCTTCATAATAAAAAGGAGGGGAGTTGCCTCAAGTTAAAATCAGTGAATAAACTTCTCTGAAGAATTCCTAATTTGGGTGGTTTATTACAGGTATTTTTTTAAATGAATATTCAATGTAAAAGTGCTTTATTTGGTTCCTAAAACTTAGGAATCAAATATTGATTAAAGAGCTGGTCTCACATAGTTTTCTGTTGTTTTGTCATAAAGCATCAGTGACCAAAATTCATAATTTTGTCCCATTGCAAACAAGCTATAAACTTCAGGATAGTTGAGTTCTAAACCATCTGCTAAAACACTCCCTCCCAGGAGTTTCAGTTCACTTGCAAATTATCTACCTAAGAAATTTAGCATTAGATCTTTTTAAGCTCCACCTGCTATTAAGTAGGCTGGGAGTACCAATGGTGTATCTGTTTTAATAAATGTTAATCCTGCCAAATGCTGATATTCCATGAAGTTCATAAAAAGCAGGGCAGGTGGGCCTTCAAACAATTCTTACAAGATAGATATAAATTAATTTCTCAAGAGTCATACTAATCTTATTTTGTTGTTACTGTTCAGTCGCTCAGTTGTGTCCAACCCTTTGTGACCTCATGGACTGCAGCACACCAGGCTTCCTCATCCTTCACTATCTCTAGGAGTTTGTTCAAACTCATGTCCATTGAGTCAATGATGCCATGTGGTGTCTGATACCATCTCATCCTCTATTGCCCACTTTTCCTCCTGCCCTCAGTTTTTCCTAGCATCAGGGTCTTTTCCAGTGAGTCAGTTCTTCACATCAGGTGGCCAAAGTATTGGAGCTTCAGCATCAATCCTTCCAATGAATATTTAGGGTTGATTTCCTTTACAATTGACTGATTTGACCTTGCTGTCCAAGGAATGAATGCTCAAACAAATCTTATTTTAGTTGTATTAAGCTGCAGAGAACCTAAAAGACTGTTTTTGTAATTTTAAATACTATTGCTTACTTTAAGAAAAAATGACTTTTAAAACAGGCTTAAGAACATAAAAAGATAAAAAGATTTCAATGAAGACCCCATATTCGCCTAACTCATTTTTTACCAAAAAAATGAGACTTCTTAGAGCATAAGCAGGCTTCTTTGGGGGAAAGTGTAACTCACTTCCTCTCCTAAAAGTAATAAAACTCATACTCTCATATTAAGTCATTATTTAATGTAACATTTTGGCCACCAGCAATCTGCTTCACTATTGCCTTGGAGGAAATGAAAATCTGTTGATCAAAGAAGCCATTCACCCCAAACTGATTACCCACATTGAGGGAAAATTGCAAAATAATATTACATTCATTAGTGGTCAGTATAGTCACATATATACTGAAATTACCAACACAATGAAAGCTGAATTTGTATCTAGAACAGGGGAAAAGAACACCAGAATTCCTGGCTTCCATTCCCAACTCTTTCAATAACCTCTCTGTAATAGTAGCCTGATCACTAAACCCATCAGTGCCTCCTGTTCCTCATCTAAAGAAACAGGAGAGGGGGAGAACACTGTTTACTAAACTCTTAAAAGTTTCCCAACTGAACAGGTGAGCTTTCACAGTAATTATAAGGTCTCTGGCTGAAGGAAGGATCAGATCGTCAGAAACACAGCCTGGTGGAAAATACCATTCAACCAACTTTGACCCATAAAATGGCAATCTCATATTTCACTAATACTTATGAAACCTGAGAAGCTGGGATAATTTTATACAATAGGCTGTTTAATTACAAACAGAAGGCAAAACAAAATCATCCCCAAACAAGATAAACACTTTAATTTCACCAAGTTGTTCATCATTACTTAAATGGTATTTGTCAACAGTAGAAAGGATGAATAAATTGTGATATATTTATATAATAAAATATTATATTGCAGTAAAAAAAAAACCAATTAGGTTACAACAGTACAGATGACTCTCAGACAATACTGAGCAAACAGGACCAGATCACATGAGTTTATACTGTATAATTTCATTTATATGTGGTTCAATAACAGACAAAGCTAATTTATGGTATTAGAAGACAGAACAGTGATTACCTCTGGGGGAGGGGTTATAATTTGGGAGGAGGTACTAAAGTTTTAGGGGCTAAAAATGCCCTGTATTTTGTTCTGGACTGTGGTTACATATGTGCAGATTCATCAGGCTGCCCCTTTAAGACTTGTGAACTTTACTGAATGTAAGCTAGACCATAATTTTTTACATGGTATGTTAAAAATCAGTATCTTTGAAAACATTTATTGCCCAATTTGTCTGCATTATAATAGATAATCTTTTAATTACAATCTGAATTCAACATTATCCAATATAGTTTCTCAACTGTAAGAAGAAAGAGATGAAAAGGTAGTATCATTCAAGAACTGAGAAACTCAACTCTATTTCAGGATTTTTAAAAATTCATAGATTTTTTTAGTCATAGATTCCCAGTTAAGAGCATTTCAGTGTTACTCTATTAGTTGCAAGGATTCTTATAATGTGATACTATTGTTTTTGGGCCAGAAGCTGCTGAGTTCTATATAAGTTTAGAAGAACGAAGGGTATTCTATAATGCCAGGAAATGATGGTTGTGGTAAAAGAAAAACATTAAACTATCTAAAACAACAGTGAACAATGCAAGAAAACAAACTTCCCCAGGTATTCCACGTAGGGTGAAGACAAAATTCCTAATTACGGCACATGAAGTCTCTGACGATGTCTGCTCTGCCTCTCTGGCCTCATGGTGCACAATGCCCACCCCCTACCCCTTAATCAGTCCATTCTAGCCTCCCTTCATTCTGTCAATCTCTCACACTCACCTCTCTCCAGACACAACACTTCATATTCCGTTCCCTATATATGAAGACTCTCCTCTCTGTTAGATTAATCCCTATTCATCCTTCAGTTCAAACTTGTTCAGGAAAACTTCCCTGGAATGTTCTTCTGACTCACTAGTCATCGTTGCAGTCTTACATTTGCTTATATGATGGCCTTCCTCATCACTGCAATTTTAAGTTCCATTATGGCATAAACCTATGTTTGTTTTTGCTCACTCACCACTCACTGCTGAGAAATAACCAAGGAAAGAGAATATTTAAGTGGAGAGAAAGGACACAGGGTTTAAATACCTGAAAGTTGATGGAAAAAATCATACCTGGATGCATAAAAAATGAAACAATGAGTGATGCTGAAGATAAGTTTTAATGGCAGGTGCCTACTGCTGTAGAACAAACAGGAGCTATATGCCTAAGTGTATTCATTCCAAATGGCCAAACACAGCTCTTAGGACTTCTGTCTAGTATTTTTAAACATTCACTTTTGTTACAAAGGAGCTTCATTTCCAGATGATTAATCACTTCTCATCACATACAAAATAAAGGCAGTAGGAATTCACAAATGAACATAATCTTATATGGCTTCTGACAGCATTTTGTTACTCACTGAATGAGCTACATGTTGTCTTCCCTATTTCAAAAACAATTTTATAGTCAGGTAAAATGTCATCTTTACAGGCAAAAATTATTACAGACTTGCCTGTGATAAAACTTAAAAACACCTGGAGTAAACTATCAGCTAACATAGCACTGATGTTAAATGAGATTTTCATGTTGAATGTTGTGGCTTAACTCAGCATATCTTTTAGCAAGTGTTTGACTTCCCTAGTGGTTGAGAAAATGGGCTTTGGAAGGGAGTTTCTCTGATTTGAATCTTGGCTATTTATTAGCAGCTGTGTGTGACCTTGATCAAACTACTTGACATCTTTATGCTGCAGCTTCCTTATCTGGAAAATGGAATAAAAATACTACATATACCTCACAATATTAGTGGGAGGATCAAAAAAGTTAACATATGTGTAGTGCTGAGAACAATGCCGGCCTGTACTAAGAAGCGGGTGTTAACTATCAGTATCAATATTATACTCATCTCCTATAGAAATACTCCATGGAACACTGTAAATACTCCAGTATTTGGAATCAAATCTTATCTACTCCTATCAGCAGTTCACTGGGATGTCATATTTAGATATTAAATCATGACTAATATGTCAAAAGTGAGATATTATATAGGAAGTAATTTCAGAAACAAGTAACTGTGCTTCAGTCCTGAAATTAAAAAGAAGTTAGCTCTACATTTATAGCTATCTTAAAGCTGAAAAGAAATGAACAGTACTTTGCATCAGTACTCTCACCACAAACAAGAACAATCTTAATGCTAATCAGAAGAACATGGGCTTCTAAGATATCAATGAATAGTGAGGGGATAGAGAGGGATAGTGAGGAGAAAGGAGGGTATACTTTTGGCTAAACGCTCTGCATAAAGTTTCTGGCCATTGAAAGTGGGTTTTCTGATATGTCAGCAAAATGCTAGGCATGGGGTTCTAGAACATGGGGGGTTCCCTTTAACTAGTCAAGAAACTTACAAAAGAAATGGAGAAACTAATTTGAAAAATGACCAGCTGTTTTAATTTGGGGCTTGAATTGTCTCAAATGACTATTTTTATTGAACTACAGTAATCCACTGCCAAATTATCTTGGGATAGCAACAAGCAGAGTTGGACTGATAAGTGTATTGCCACTAAATTATGGAATGGGGGTTCAGACAAGAGAAGTAGGTCTACTATTTTATAAAGTATTTCTCCTCAAACTTCCAACTGTGTATATTGAAAAACAGGAGATCCACGTTGTATAGCTGACTGGTCAGAATACTCACTTTCTAAAACTGATATTATCATAATTATATTCTCTCTACCATTATTTTTGTGCTTTGGGAAAATAATTTTGATTGATATTATTTCTAAATTATTATCTAATAACCCTCCTTTTACAAAATCTAACTAGAATATTTTTCTCCAGAGAAGTGGTTCTCAAACGGAGCGGGGGCGGTGGTAATTTTGCCCTCCAGGAGACATTTGATAAAGTCTGGAGATAATTTTGGTTGTCACACTGTGTGGGGTGGGGGGGAGTTGGGGGTAAGGGGACTACTAGCATCTAGTGGGAGAGGCTGGGGATCTGCTAAAGATTGTACAATGCGCAGGACACCCCCCCACAACAAAGAATTACCCACTAATTCAATGTTAACAGTGCCAAGGTTGAGAGACCCTGCTCCAAGGCAAAAAGGAGACACAATATTTTAAAGTAACTTTCAACATTTTCATTGTATTTTAGATGCAAGAACAGCACCTACATCCAATCACTTAAAAAAAAAATCTAACGCCTCTGAAATCTTAAATTTTGTAATCGTCGATGCTTCCTATCAACATAAACAACAATAAGACAAATCACAGCAATGTCACGACTGCACAAAATCAGTTCCCTATTTTATAACATGGAACATGAAATATAGTATAATTAAGACCATAAATATTTTCATTAAAACTTAATTTCGCTACACAATTAAAGATTTTGCAGAAAAATGGTCTACTAGGTATTACAATGCCTTAAAGTAAAAAAAAAAAAAAACACAACAAAAACCTGGCCTTATTCTGATGTTAGTTTCAAGTGTAGAGAATTTCCTTTACTCTGCTGTTCTTCGGTGTTTCTGGTCATGATATTAGATTATCAAGAACTCTGTCTTGCAGTAATGTTAAACAGAATCAAGTGACAGGAAAATGGCCTAGGAAATCATTCTAATGTTATGCAAGATCATTTTTAAATAGTATCCACAATTTTTTTTTAATAACAAAAAGCCAATAACTTTCTGACCTGGGGTCTAAACATCCATTTTTTGTGCTTGGTATAATACATACTATACAGTGACCTATTAATATCAACTCAAGACGTTCTGACTTAAGAATAAAAGCATACATACAAACCAGTACAAATATTGACATACAGAGACGTGCTCATTTGCTTAGCTCTTATTTTTCTGAACATTCTAGAAAACTAGATTCCAGTGCACTATAATGCCTGATTACATACTTAATAAGCTTTGAAATAGAATTTAACAATATTTAGATTGTAGGGCCGGTAAGCGAGTATAATTTACCCC
The DNA here is from genome assembly GCA_024291935.2 of Okapia johnstoni. NCBI lineage: Eukaryota > Metazoa > Chordata > Mammalia > Artiodactyla > Giraffidae > Okapia > Okapia johnstoni. The sequence continues at coordinate 53,671,421 of CM044312.1, forward strand.
ATTACAATCCACAGCACGTGCTTACTGATAACTGACGAAACGTAACGGCACCGTTTTCTCTTCGCTGCGCACCTTTTGCCCGAGCACCTTCTGTGGGCTCCGCACTGTTCTGGGCGTCGTGTTGGGCACCGGAGCCCAAATCCTACCGTTACCTCTGCCTCCGGGCGGACCCACCCCAAACTCGCCGCAAGCGGCCGGGAGGACGCTGGCCGCCCCCGTCAGCCCAGGGACCACCGTGCTTCCCAGCGCTCACCTGTCACTCGAATAGACTCCAGCATCGTCCCGCTGAGGCCGCGGGCGATGGGCTCCGCGGGCGCTGGGGGCGAGGGCCAGATAGGAACCTGGCGAGCCGCCTCTAACCTCCGGCCGTGCCTCGGACGCGGGGTCACGGCGGGAGGTTGCTCTCGGCGACCAGGGGTAGGATAAGGTGGGAAAGGACGGGCAAAGACGTGCGGACAGAGAGCTGCGCACAGCGTTCCTTCCAGCCCGCAGGTAGCTGGAAGGTACTCAAGGCCGCCCAACGGTAGGCAGCAGCTCCGAGTACCCGCCGCCGTGACGTTGCCGCTCCCCCGTTGCTAGGAAACGCTTCTCGCTGTCCGCGTGCGCCAAGCTTCTCAGAGCCTGCGCGCCGCAGGAGGCGCTCGAGCTACGGTGGCCTGACTCGCAGAAGAGAGGAGGAGCAACAATTCGCCGCGTGCACGGCGCTCGCCCACGCCTCGGGGGGCTTGTGGGCTGGGCCTTGGGAGAGGCTCGTGTCCCCGCCCGTTTCACTCCTCGTCTCCGTAGACGTTTGTGAGCTGTTATAGAGGGCTTAACTCCGCGGTAAATTTACAAGAGACAGCTGGTGTGTCACTTAGTCCCATCTGCGAGTTACAAAGCCGGTCTATTCTGGCTTTTAGTTACCTTTCCAGGTGCAGGAAAGCTAAAACAACTTTAGATTGCAGCTGGTAATAATGAAGGTGCTGGAAGCTCAACCATATTTATCAGTTGAGTGCTCTGGCATAATATCCTTAATACTAAAATACAAATTTTAATTTATGATTGTGCAGTTGATAGGGGCTAAATGTTGCTTTTTGCCTATTATTGCCTAGGAAATGTAGAGACTATGTTGTTGTTCAGTTGCTCACTCGTTTCTGACTCTGCAACCCCATGGACTGTAGCATCCAGGCCTCCCTGTCCCTCAGTTATCTCCCGAAGTTTGCCCAAGTTCATGTCCATTGCATAAGTGATGTTATCCAGCCATCTCATCCTGTGCTGGGCTCTTCTGTTCTCCATCTTTCCCAGCATCAGGGACCTTTCCAATGAATTGGCTGTTTGCATCACATGACAAAAAGACTGGCGCTTCACCTTCAGCATCAGGTGAAGAGGATTCAGGGTTGATTTCCTTTCAGATCTATTGGTTTGATCTTCTTGCTGTCCATGCGACTTTCAGTAGAGTCTATACCATTTAACAAACATTTTCTGAGAGCCTAATATGTGCAAGCATCACTGTGAACTAAGCTAGTGGAGGGGATGGAATTCCAGTTGAGCTATTTCAAATCCTAAAAGATGAGGCTATGAAAGTGCTGCACTCAACTTGCCAGCAAATTTGGAAAACTCAGCAGTGGCCACAGGACTGGAAAAGGTCAGTTTTCATTCCAATCCCAAAGAAAGGCAATGCCAAAGAATGCTCAAGCTACAGCACAATTGCACTCATCTCACATGCTAGTAAAGTAATGCTCAAAATTCTCCAAGCCAGGCTTCAACAGTACATGAACTGAAAACTTCCAGATGTTCAAGTTGGATTTAGAAAAGGCAGAGGAACCAGAAATCAAATTGCCAACATCCTCTGGATCACAGAAAAAGCAAGAGAGTTCCAGAAAAACATCTATTTCTGTTTTATTGACCATGCCAAAGCCTTTGACTATGTGGATCACAACAAACTGTGGAAAATTCTTCAAGAGATGGGAATACCAGACCACCTGACCTGCCCCTTGAGAAATCTACATGCAGGTCAGGAAGTTAACAGTTAGAACTGGACATGGAACAACAGATTGGTTCCAAACTGGGAAAGGAGTATGTCAAGGCTGTATATTGTCACCCTGTACATCATGAGAAACACTGGGCTGGATGAAGCACAAGCTGGAATCAAGATTGCTGGGAGAAATATCAATAACCTCAGATATGCAGATGACACCACCCTTATGGCAGAAAGCGAAGAAGAACTAAAGAGCCTCTTGATGAAAGTGAAAGAGGAGAGTGAAAAAGTTGGCTTAAAAGTCAACATTCAGAAGACTAAGATCATGGCATCCAGTCCCATCACTTCATGGCAAATAGATGGGTAAACAGTGGAAACAGTGACAGACTTTATTTCTGGGGGCTCCAAAATCACTGCAGATGGTGATTGCAGTCATGAAATTAAAAGATGCTTACTCCTTGGGAGAAAAGTCATGACCAATCTAGACAGCATATTAAAAATTAGAGATATTACTTTGCCAACAAAGGTCCATCTAGTCAAGGCTATGGTTTTTCCAGTAGTCATGTATGGATGTGAGAGTTGGACTATAAAGAAAGCTGAGCGCCAAAGAATTGATGCTTTTGAACCGTGGTATTGGAGAAGACTCTTGAGAGTCCCTTGGACTGCAAGGAGATCCAACCAGTCTATCATAAAGGAAATCAGTCCTGAATATTCACTGGAAGGACTGATGCTGAAGCTGAAACTCCAATACTTTGGCCACCTGATGTGAAGAACTGACTCATTTGAAAAGACCCCGATGCTGGAAAAGATTGAAGGCAGAAGGAGAAGGGGATGACAGAGGATGAGATGGCTGGACGGCATCACCGACTCAATGGACATGAGTTTGAGTAAATCTGGCAGTTGGTGATGGACAGAGATGCCTGGCATGCTGTAGTCCATGGGGTCACAAAGAGTCTGACACAACTGAGTGACTGAACTGACTGACTGACTCAATATGTGCAAGGTTCTGAGACAGGCCTTGGCATAAACAAGGGAAATCAGGCTGGATTTTACAGTAGATGAGGCACTTGTGAGATACAGTTGACACTGTCAATTTTCAGAACCACATCTTCTCTTTTAGCTTTCCTCAAGGTTGAGATAGGACACACACAAAAAATTGTGGGGTGTGTTTTCAAACTTAGGAACAAAAGGAAAGTTGAAGTTATGGCAGAAACATCATCCTCTAAGAATGACAGAGAACATGAAAGTATTTGTACCTTTTTCACTAATTTAAGAAGGAAAGGTGGAAATTTCAGAGTATCACAGATAGTGTATAACCTCACATCCTAGTCTGTCAGAAAATCCTGTGGTACTATCTTCAGAATATATCCAGAATCCAGCCACTTCTCACTATTGCCGCTGCCACCATTCTGGCTCAAGCCACCACCATCTTTTTGTCTGGATTATAGCTGTAGCTGAGCTCTGTATTTCTTTCTGTCTTTTTTTTTTATGGCCCAGGCAGTCTGGGGTTTTTTTTTGGTTTTGTTTTTTTCTTTTTTAAATAATGAAACTATGATAACACATTTACAGGAGACTTGAACACTGTATTTCCATTCTTGCCCTCTTTACTTTATTCTCAAACTTAGTGGCCAGATTGATCCTATTAAAAAGTCAGATAATGTCAGTTTTCTGTGAAAAGTACTTCAATGTCTCCCTTTCTTGCCTACGAGGTCCTTTATGACCTAGGTAAGTAAGTGAAGTCGCTTAGTCGTGTCTGACTCTTTGAGACCCTGTGGACTGTAGCCCACCAGGCTCCTCCATCCTTGGGATTCTCCAGGCAAGAATACTGGAGTGGGTTGCCATTTCCTTCTCCAGGAGATCTTCCCGACTCAGAGATCGAACCCAGGTTTCCTGCATTGCGGGCAGATGCTTTAACCTCTGAGCCACCAGGGAAACCCTAGCCTCCTGTCATCTCTTTGGTCTCATCTCTCACTGCTCTCCTCTCCTTGGTCTCCTCCAGACACTCTGGCCTCTTAAATATTCCTCAACTATGCCAAGCACTGTTCCACCTCATGACCTTTGCGATTTGGGGCTTTCCCTCCCTGGAATGCTCCCCCACCCCTAGCACCCACCCTGGCCTTGTGTCCACAGGACTAGCTCCTTCACCTCCCAGGACTTAATGTCACTTCTCAGTGAGACCTTTTCTGGTCACTCAATTTAAAATTCTATTCTTTTCTCAGATTTCCTAGCTCCTTTCTCTGCCTTATTTTTTTCTCCTTAGCACTTAATATTATATAATTTGTTATGTCTTTTACTGATTTATCTTGATTATTGTCTGTCTCCATCGCTAGAATAAAATTTCCAAAAGTGCAGTAACTTTTGATTGCTTGCTACTATATTTCTAGCAACTAGAATAGTGTCTGGCACACAGTATATACTCAATAAATTATTTGTAAGTTAATGAATCAGTAGATAATAGAAAGCTTGCATTTTCAATGATAATTCAAAGAAAAACAGAATGATATAAAATGAGCATGTAGATAAAGAACACATCTTCAGGTTAAACATTTGATAGTAGTAATGAGCAATGAATGCTTTGCATTCAGAAGAGCCGTTGTTCTTGCAACATATGTCCTAAGGGAAAACATGTAAATGAACCTTGTATACTTATCTTCCTTACATACCTTCCTTAACTTCTTTATATACCTAAAACTGAAACCTGCTTTCCAAGTTTGCTATAAATGCATGTTACCTCTGCAAATTTCTAGTTTTTCAAGTCACTGCAGTTTCAGTTCAATTCAGTTCAGTTCAGTCGCTCAGTCGTGACCCCATGAACCAAAGCACGCCAGGCCGCCCTGTCCATCACCAACTCCCAGAATCCACCCAAACCCATGTCCATTGAGTCAGTGAGTTTAAGAGCTGTAATTCTCAAAAAAAAAAAAAAAAAAAAAAAGACTAAAAGATGTTTCCAATTCATACATTCAGCATCTAAAGAATTTACTGTGAATGTTTTTACTAAAACATGCATAATCAGATTGTCTACTTCCATTATATTTTGGAGAAACTAAGATGTATTATTAATCCCACAGCTATTTATTTATATACACGAGACAGGGCTTAGTGCTTTTAGAGTACATAAAAGACAATATATTTATCCACAATGTATTTATCCTTACTGACTAGCATGTGTGTGTATATACACACATACACACACACACAATAAAAGTTAAAAAATGATGTGCACTAAAGGTATACTTCCCTCTTCAACATTTCATTAAACCTAAGAATTGTACAACTCTTTGCAACCCCATGGACTGTCCATGGAATTCTCCAGGCCTGAACACTGGAGTGGGTAGCTGTTCCCTTCTCCAGGGGATCTTCCCAACCCAGGGGTCGAACCCAGGTCTCCCACATTGCAGTTGGATTCTTTACCAGCTGAGCCACCAGGGAAACCCAAGAATACTGGAGTGGGTAGCCTATCCCTTCTCCAGGAGCTAGCAGGGAAGCAGAGCTATCAGGGAAACCCTTGATGCCCCTGTAGTCAGTTCATTTAGAATATTATTTCTTCTTTACTTTAAAAATTATTTCTATGTTCACCCTACCAAATTTTCTTGTGGATCATTTTGATTTATAAACATCTTCAGTGATAAATACTATCAATATATAGAGGTACATATCAATTAATTGAAAACATTAAAAAAAGATTTTCTTTGTGTACTATTAGGCACTGAAGTACTCTTACTAACAAATTCATGAAAACAAAGTTTATTTAATTTCTTACAAAGGTAGTACTGTTATCAGCTTCTTTTACCATTCCCGCCCATGCCATCATTCATCCTCATCAAGCTTTGTGCATCTGCTTTGTTAATTATTGATTCGTGCTACGCCTGCTCAGTATTTCCATTGGGTACAGCATCTGCAGCTGTCCACTTGGCTGCTTTTGAGTCAGCATTGTTTTTACATATCCGCCAGAACAATGAACAATTCCATCTTTTTAAGAAACTTTCCTTCCTACTTGTCTCTATATAAACTTCATTTTCAAAGCACTGATTGCAAAATAAAGTTAAGAATTATCAAAATTGCTTTTAATAATGTTTACCTCTAAGAATACACCTCCCCCCTTTATAAAGTTTTACTAAACTTAAGTTTTCCAGTAATAGCCAAGAATGCTATTGTAGTTACCCTACTGTAGCATTATACTTCATTTTTTTAATGTTTATTTTTATGTTCAATACCAGCATTGTATTGTGGATCATTTCAATTTCTGATTCTAATTATCATTTCCATTAAATTCTAGATTTAAAAAAATCATAGAAAAATAGATATTTTTCATAGAAATATTATTTTTTATGTTATGAATAAAGAGCTTATATTTTTCTTATTTTTTCAGTAACTTATTTAATTAACTCATATATTAACATGTATATTTCATGTATGAACCACATGGCAAGCTGCTGCTGCTGCTGCTGCTAAGTCGCTCCAGTCATGTCCGACTCTGTGAAACCCCATATACGGCAGCCCACCAGGCTCCCCCGTCCCTGGGATTCTCCAGGCAAGAACACTGGAGTGGGTTGCCATTTCCTTCTCCAATGCATGAAAGTGAAAACTGAAGTCGCTGAGTCGTGTCCGACACTTAGCTACCCTATGGACTGCAGCCTACCAGGCTCCTCCATCCATGGGATTTGCCGGGCAAGAGTACTGGAGTGGGTTGCCATTTCCTTCTCTGCATGGCAAGCTACTCATAGTCAATGGAGTTTCAGGACAAAAGTCGGTTGAAACATCTCTGTAGTAAGAGGGGATCAAGTTTTTTTTTTAAGAAAAAAAATCAACATCTTCCTTTTTAAAGATTTGGAATATATTTGATCATTAACCTGGGTCATAAGAGCCAGGAAAGAAGAAATAAGATGGTGAAGACTGGAGAAGGTTGCCAGTATTGCTAATGCCAGTGGAGAGACAAATAACTATAATATTTCCCTTTCTACAGAAAAAGTTCATTTTGTTGAGAGCAGATCAAGTATATGTTTCTCTTGAAACTGAGAAAAGGTTTAATTTCTTAAGAAGTTATCTTAGTAACTAAAAAAATAGGACAGTAAAAAATATTTATTTACTTTTAAATTTCAGAAGAGAATTTAAAAGAATGAGAAGCTTCTTCTAGAAAATACTTTTGACTTTCCTCCTTGTTCTCTTGGAAGCAATTTATAACCTTCTGTGTCTTTGGAAATATATGAATTGAGGAAAATTAATCTGCAGTTTGCTGTTATAAAAGAATAGAGGAACTCTAGTTGCAACATCCCCGATTCTAACAAGCATTAACAAAAGCCTCAGGACAGCTGTAAACAATGTTCCCTGATACATAAAAGTTAAAAAAAATCCAGGCAAAGTTGGTTTCTCTAGGTTTAAAAAAATTTTTTTCAGTGCTATTTGAATGCCTTTGGGATGTCTGTACCGAGAGAATGGAACATGCTCAGTATGTCTTTTTCAGGAGAATGAAAAGCATAAAGTGGAAGCCAAATAAAAGAATGCTTTGTGAAATGGCCTTTGCCTTTTCACATCAATGAAAATAGTCAGAACAGCACAAAAATTCTGGGAACACTGTGATATTTTTTGATAGGATGTTTTATTGTAAATAAGGGAAGAAGGCTATTTTTTAATCAGACAACAGAAATATTATTCATCTTAATTACATTTTGAAGAAATCAAGATGTGCATTAATATACTCCTTCCGCAGATATTTATTATTTATACTGCACACATACAGGAAAGATTTTGCATACTGAAAGATAGGCATACTGGTACTGCAAACATACATATGTAAACATGATATACATGTATCAGGCAGTCCTTGAGCACATACCTCAGGGATGCTGTGGTGAATAAATCAAATAGAGTCCTAGTTCTCTGGGAATTTACAGTGGGAGAAACAAATAATCAAGTAAACAAATGATGTGGGCTCCCCTGGTGGCTCACTGGAAAGAATTCCACTGCCAATGCAGAAGACATGAGTTCGATCCCTGGGTCGGGAAGATCCCCTGGAGAAGGAAATGGCAACCCACTCCAGTATTCTTGCCTAGGAAATCCCATGGACAAAGGAGCCTGGTGGGCCACAGCCCATGGGGTCGCAAAAGAGTCGGACCTGATTATCAACTGAACAACAAACAAATGATGTAGTATCAAATACAAATAGGTGCTATGAGGTATAGTACTGTACATCTCTAGTATACTAGAGATGGTGACTTGAAGTATGGAGGGGTCAGAAAAAGCCTCAGAGGAAGCGACTATTGAGCTGAGACTTGAAGGATACGGACAAAGAGTCGGACACGACTGAGCAACTGCACTGACTGACTGACTGACTCGAAGGATAAGAAAAAGTCAGCCACAAGACATTTTGCATAGAGGGAGGATTCAAGCATTCATAGTAGAGGGAACTGCAAAGGCAAAAGCCCAGAGATGGGCATGATCTTATCCTGATCCTGGGGCTATGTGAAGGTCAGCATGGTTGGAATCCACTGAACTGGGGAAAAGTGGTAGGAGAAAAGATCTCAGAGGTAGGCAGGGGCTAAGGAAAGGAGTTTGGACTTTTCCCTAAGTGCAATCAGAAGCCACTGGTGGATTTAAAACACAGCTGTGTTTTTGTTTTTAAAGATTGCATTAACTGTTCTGAGAACAATGGAAAAGAGGATGACAGTGGAAGCAGGGAAAACAGACAGGAGACTCTTGCACTGGGTCTAGTGATAGTGATGATGGCTTAGAGTGTAATGGAAGCTCTAGAGAGGGAGAGAAGTAAAAGACCCGGGGTATACTTGGAGGCAGAGTCGATAGGTAGGTTGGGTATGTGGATAGAGTAGGAGGAAAGGAAGAAGCAATTGATGACGACTCCTAGGATTCTGGCTTGAGCAACTGGGTAGAGAGTGGTACCATTTATGGAAATAGAGAACATTGGAGAAAGAATAGGTTTCATGGGGAAATTTCGTTTTGGATTTGTTAAGTTTAATATACTAGTTAAAAGTCTAAGTCAAGACTTCATATAATTAGTTGAATATTCTTGTTCAGGGCTCAAGGAAGAGATCATGCTAAAGAAATAAATTTGGGAACCATCAGTATATGGAAGGTATTTTAAGTCAGTGAAATTGAGGAGATCACCTAGGGAGTGTGTGTAGGTACACAAGAGCAACCAGGGTAGAATTTAAAGTTCTCAGTCACTTAATTGTGGAGCAGAGGAAAAGGAGCCAACAGAGTTATTCACACACATAACAGACATAGATCTTCCTCAACTTAGGATGGGGTTATGTCCCGATAAACACAACTTAAGTCAAAAATGCATTTGACGTACCTAACCTACCAAACATTATTGCCTAGCCTAGCCTACCTTAAACATGCTCTGAACAATTATATTAGGCTACAGTTGGGCAAAATTATCTAACATGAGGCCTATTATATAATAAAATGATGAATATCTCATGTAATTTATTGAGTACTGTACTGGAAATGAAAACCAGAATGGTTGTATGGGTATTGATTGTTTATCCTTCAGATCACATGGTTGATGGAATGGCATCTTGGTGCAACTGTTCAGCATTATGAGAAAGCATTGTACTGCTTATTGGTAGTCCAGGAAAAAGATAAAAATTCCAAGTACTGTTTCTACTGAAAGCATGTTGCTTTTGCATTATTATAAAGTCCAATTATCTTAGGTAGAACCATCATAAATCAGGGACTCTGCACACACACACACACACACACACACACACACACACAGAGAAATTTATATATAACTATGTAACTATAGCTACATATGTATGTGTGTGTGTGTGTGTGTGTAAGTTTTTGTTCTTTAGCTGCTAAGTTGTGTCTGACTCTTTGTGACCCCATGGACTGTAGCCTGCCAGGCTCCTCTGCCCATGGGTCTTCGAAGACAAGAATACTGGAGTGGGTTGCCATGTGTCTTCTCCTGAGGGAGGAATTGAACCTACGTCTCCTGCACTGCAGGCAGATTCTTTATCATCTGAGCCACTGGAAGAAGGTTACATATTGGCAAATTAAATGCAGCTTGCTTGGCACCTTTCAAGGATAAATGAACTACTTAGTGTGTGGCCTCATAGAAAAGGGCAAGATAGGAAGTCAGGGCTAATAAATACATAGGCATGGCTACAAAGGAGCTACATTTTCAATTTGACCAAGAGTTGGAAGAGGAGCATGAACTGAAGCTTAGGGTTAGAGTGGGCTTGTAGGTAAGAGGAGCAGTGGAAAAGAGATAAGGGTTTGATATTTCAATCGGGAGGCCAGTTTGGGAATTTGAAATCTTGAAGATGGAGCACTTTCTGGTGCACAAGTAGAAGAGAGGAGGGGGTCAGAAGGGGTGGAAGGTTTGTGGAATGATGAGGTCAGAGTGTAGGAGGCTGTGTTCACACAGAAATCATCAGCAGACATTTCTTGAGGGCTCAGTACCTGCCAGTCATGAATAGTGCTGAGAAAGATGTGAGAAGCAGGGGAGATGAGAATGAAAGTGAATGTCAGGAACCCTAACATTTGGAAGGGCTAATGACTGAGGAGAAAAACCAAGCAACATCTGGAAGGACTATGTGAGGAGACATTGTTGAAGTGTTTGGAAACTAAAGAAGTTCATGATAGACATCAGTGGAGTACAATGAACCACCTTCTTGTTTCAAATTTAAGAATATTTTATTTTTGAGGTTCCATACAGAGAGTTTGATGTTTAAGAAAAATTGGCTTCTGTTATTCTTTAATATTTAAGAGTTACTTTTATATGCATGTGTGCTAAGTCGCTTCAGTCATGTTCCACTTTTTGGAACTCCATGGACTGTAGCCTGCCAGGCTCCTCTGTTCATGGGATTCTCCAGGCAATAATACTGGAGTGGGTTGCCATGCCCTCCTCCAGGGGATCTTCCTGACCCAGAGATGGAACCTGCATCTCTTAGGTCTCTTGCATTGGCAGGTGGGTTCTTTACCACTAATGCCACCCGGGAGGCCCACTTTTCTTTTATATGGGATTGCTAAAATATTTAAAAATAGGGACGTCATTGGTGGTCCACTGTTTAGGACTCCAAGTTTTCACTGACCAGGGTCCAGGCTCAGTCCCTGGCTAGGAAACTAAGATCCCACAAGCTGTAGTGTGGAAAAATTTTTTTTATTAAAAAATAGGTTCTGTGATTATAGCTTTGAGAAATCTAGGTATGGAAAAGTAAAGGTAGCAATATATAAATTATAGTGCAAAGTACATAAAAGAATTCATCTTTATGAAAGGATTTACTGTGGCCCTTTTAAAGAATGGAATAATTCCCTTAATGCCCTTATAAACCACTTGAGAAAGTAAAAAGATGAAAGCTATAAATTTTGAGAAAAGTTGATTGGATAAAGGGAACGTGACTGTAGTTGGATTGACTTTTGGAAACACACAATCTGTTTTCCCTCAATTTGGAATATGAAACAGTTTCATTGATTAAATTAGAAGAGAAAAACATTTGGTGTTAAGAACCCTTAAAACTGTTTAAACCCTTAAAATATGATACTAATGTCCATTAATAGCAGATACTGTAAGAAATAAACCATCCCATTTAGTAAACATGTAAATGACATCACTTGATGATTCTTATTTCTTCATTATAATAAATGTGTGAAAGAAGTGGCCCGTCAGCCGGATAACCTGAAGTAGAGATCTTGACCGTAATCCTTCTTGCCACTGCTTTATGGTTAGATCTTGGCCTTTTTGATGCCTGTAGAAATAAGAATATTCATTTATTGTATTATTTTGTGAATGAAATGAGAATATGTATGAAAGTACTTTGAAAAATTAACTGTATATACGTAACATAAGGAGTATCCTTACTGAGATAAATGCTTTAGAGTTTTTCTGCCCTCCATTAATTTTATCTGTGAAAAAATGATCACTTATTTCCTTTGTTGAAAAAAAAGGATCTTTGAAGGAGCAAATATTAATTTACTAGGGCAACATTTAATTTCTAGTCATCTTTGCTTTGGAGCCTTGATTCTATATTTAAATTAATATAATAAGCTGTGGTCTTTATCTAAATAACTTGGAAGATTGTGGCTTTTATTTAAATAATTAGAGAAACACTTTTGATGACTTTCAGAATATTAATATGATTAGGGGAAACTGTATAGTCTAACTACTAGTAATCATGTGAACATAACGTGTATTTTCTTTCCTAATTTAGCAATTAAAAATTTTTTTTAAGAAAGTAATTTTAAGGTCGTGATTTATTCAGCACTATATATATAGCTCAAGAGCACATTCACATTATTATTTTGTCTTTTGTGATGAAAATAAACAAATTAACTGAAATGTCAAGATCATAAGCAGGATTTGAAGTCAGGCAGATCTGATTCAAATTTTTAGGTGACAGTCTTAAACCAAATAGCCTTTTTGTATCTCAGTTTCCCCCATCTCTAAAAATGGAATACTAATTATCTTATATTCACTCATCTAGCAAGTATCTATTGAACTCATGTGCATTCAGGGTGCTAGGTAATAGTTATAAAGACAAGACCCTGCCGTTCCATTGCTTACACTCTAGCAGAAAAAGTAGATGATTAAACTTAAACACATAATTAAAATAACCCCATATAAGTGGTAAATACAATGAAGAAAACATATCAGAATAATAGGATAGAAAGTGTCTTGGGGGCAAAGAGAAGTGGTGTGGCCACCTGATCAGGGAAGTCTTCTTTGAGGAAGTAACACATTTAAGCTTAGACCCAATTAATGAGGAGAAGCCATGGGTAGATCTAGGAATGTCCAGAGGGTGGAAAGTTCTTGATGCAGGAAAAAATTTAGCATAGTTTTATGACTAGAAGAAAGGCTTATGAGGCTGGCGACTAGTGGAAAAAAGGTAAAGTATTGTGATATTTTCACATGATGTACATGCCAGGCTGAATGAATCACAAGTTGGAATTAAGATGGCAGGAGAAATATCAATAACCTCAGATATGCAGATGATACCACCCTTATGGCAGAAAGCAAGGAGGAACTAAAGAGTCTCTTGATGAAGGTGAAAGAGGAGAGTGAAAAAGTTGGCTTAAAACTCAACATTAAGAAAACTAAGGCCATGGCATCTGCTCCCATCACTTCATGGAAAATAGATGGGGAAACAATGGAAACAGAGACAGACTTTATTTTCTTGGGCTCCAAAATCACTGCGGACAGTGACTGCAGCCATGAAATTAAAAGATGCTTGCTCCTTGGAAGGAAAGCTATGACAAACCTACACAGTGTATTGAAAAGCAGAGCCATCTCTTGGCCGACAAATGTCCATATAGTCAAAGCTATGGTTTTTCTAGTAGTCATGTATGGATGTGAGAGATGGACCATAAAGAAGGCTGAGTGCTGAAGAATTGATGTTTTTGAACTGTGGTGCTGGAGAAGACTCTTGAGAGTCCCTTGGAGAGCAAGGAGATCAATCCTAAAGGAAATCAAACCAGAATATTCATTGAAGGACTGATGCTGAAGCTGAAGCTCCAATACTCTGGCCAACTGATGCAAAGAGCTGACTCATTGGAAAAGACCCTGATGCTGGAAAAGACTGAAGGCAGGAGGGGAAGGGGGTGACAGAGGATGAGATGTTTGGATGGCATCACTGACTGAATGGACATGAATCTGAGCAACTCTGGGAGATAGTGATGGACAGGGAAGCCTGGCATGCTTCAGTCCATGGGTTGCAAAAAGCTGAACATGATTTAGCAACTCTACAACAATTGTGATATTTGGGCCTCCCCAGGGGATGCTAATGGTAAAGAACCTGCCTGCCAGTGCAGAAGACATAAGGGATGTGGGTTCGATCCCTGAGTCATGAAGATTCCTTGGAGGAGGGCATGGCAACCCACTTCAGTATTCTTGCCTGGAGAATCCCCACAGACAGAGAAGCCTGGTGGGCTACAGTCCATAGGGTCACAAAGAGTCGGACGTGAATAAAGTGACTTAGCACACATGTACACTGTGATATTTGGAGAATATTAGGATACTAGGTGGAGAAGGAAATGGCAACCCACTCCAGTGTTCTTGCCTGGAGAATCCCATACATATACAGGTATACTACAAAAGTGGCATTACACATCAGTGGGGAAAGAACGGACAGCTAAATAAATGCTGCTAGACATTTGGTTTTCCAGATAAAAAACAAGATCAATCCAGATCATTTAAAGACAGAACCATGAAAAAAAAACATACTTTTTAGAAGAAAATACAGGAGAACATATTTACAACCTCAGGGTAGGGAAGGATTTCTTGAGACACGAAAAGAACAAACTCTATTGGAAAATATACATGTATTTAATTACATTAGTAGTAAACATTTCTGTACATCCAAGACATCCTAAAATGAAAAGACAAACCATAAACTAGGAAAAGATATTTTCCAGCCAAAAAACCAGGAAGAGTTATTTTCCTATAAAAATATTAAACAAAACGCTTTGAATTAACAAGAAAAAGCAACCACGTAGAAAAATGAGCAAAGGATATGAATTTGAAATTCACAGAAAAGGAAAACTGAAAAGCCAATAAACACATGAAACAATGTTCATTTCCACTAGTAATAGGAGAAATGTATACAAATAAGAATGATAGAAGCTAAAAAGCTAAAAAGCATCCAAGTATTAAGGAGGGACTATAGTAGCAGACATACTCATAGAAAGGTGATTAGAATATAAATTGCTACAACCATTTTGAAGGGCAATTTATTTTTAATATCTGGCAGTAATACTGAATATATTTTTTGAAATGATCCTCTAATTCTTAAGCATATTACTCTAGAGAAAGTTTTGCATGGAGACATAAGGAGACATAAAAATATTCACGGCATCATGGGGTCTTTGGAATGAGAAACTGGAAAAGGGGTAAACGTTCACTAACAGGATAATGGATGTATAAATTACAAGTATATTAATAAAATAGAATTATAGCAGTAATAATGAATAAAATGCAGCTATACCTGTTAGTGAGGATGAATCTCATAAAGAGAATATTCGGAAAAGAAACCAACTGCAGAAATTTTTACTTACAGTAAAAACAAAATTTATGTAAAACACTATATATTGATATAGGTATATATGTAGATGTAATAAAAGTACATATATTTCACAGGAATGATAAACATGAAAATCAGGATAGTTTAACCCCTGGGGAATGGAAGGTAAATGGCACGAAGGAGGAATATATAGGAGACTTTAACAAAGGTTTTTAAGCTAGGTGGTAGGTACATGGTTATCTGTTCTATTCACTAATTTTTTGGTACACTGGAAATATTTTATAGCACAGTTTTTAAAGAAGAAAGGTAGCTCTAACTAACTATCAGGGGGTATGAAGGGAAACAGGGAGACTTGTTAGGAGATCTGACCAGTCAATCCTAAAGGAAATCAGTCCTGAATATTCATTGGAAGGACTGATGCTGAAGCTGAAACTCCAATATTTTGGCCACCTGATGCGAAGAACTGACTCACTGGAAAAGACCCTGATGCTGGGAAAGATTGAAGGTGGGAGGAGAAGGGGAGGACAGAGGATGAGATGGTTGGATGGCATCACTGACTTGATGGACAGGAGTTTGAGTATGCTCCAGGAGTTGGTGATGGACAGGGAAGCCTGATGTGCTGCAGTCCATGGGGTCACAAAGAGTCAGACATGACTGAGTGACTGAACTGAGCTGAGACTTCAGTCTCTAGCACAGCTTCTGGCACAGAGTAGGGGTTTAACAAACTTCAGCTTTATAGGGTGGTTGCTATTATCATCATTATCAGGGTAAAGACAGAGAGATTGTGAATAAACATAAACTAAATTTTCTCAGTAGTTATATTGAGCTACATGTTCTATTTATGTTTTAGTCTTTATTAGAATCCAGTTATAAACAATCTAAGGGGCTTACCTCATGGCTCAGTGGTAAAGAATCTGCCTGCAATTCAGGAGACACAAGTTCCAACCCTGCGTCGGCAAGACCCCCTAGAGAAGAAAATGGCAACACATTCCAGTTGCCTGGAAAATTCCATGGACAAAGGAGCCCCATGGGCTCATGAGCTTGCAGAGTTGGACACGACTGAGCATGCAGGTACACAGGCATAAAGAATCTAAGGTTCATAAAGGTCAAAGCTGGAAGGCACAGGGTTTCATAAATTTCTAATGACTCATTTTCCAATGCTCTGTAAACTTCCTCCTGAACCTCCAACCCTAATATACCCACCACTTTTTTGTCCAGCACTTGAAAAAAAAATTCAAGCATCTTTTCTCTTTGGTTCGTAGCTAGCATGGGCTTCCCTAGTGGCTCAAATGGAAAGAAATCCACCTGCAATGCAGGAGACCAGGGTTTGTTCCCTGGGTCAGGAGGATCCCCTGAAGGGAGTAGCTACCTACTTCAGTATTCTTGCCTGGAGAATCCCATAGGGAGAGGAACCTGGAGGGCTACAGTCCATATGCTCACAAAGAGTCAGACACAAATGAGCAATTAACATTTTTGAGTTGAAAAGAAAGTGAAAGTGAAAGTCACTCAGTGTGTCCAACTCTTTGGGACCCCATGGACTATACAGTCCATGGAATTCTCCAAGCTAGAATACTGGAGTGGGTAGCCTACCCCTTCTCCAGGGGATCTTCCCAACCCAGGAGTTGAACCAGGGTCTCCTGCATTGCAGGCGGATTCTTTACCAACTGAGCTATCAGGGAAGCCAACACTTTTGAGTTAGATATTAATAATTCAAAACACTTGGGTAGGGCCTTCTTCCTTATTACAGAATACTTTTGGATTGCTCTCAGTTTTTCACCTGATCTGCCTAACAACTCTGAGAAAGGCAGGGCAGCTGATTATTTCAGTTCTACAGATGAGAAAAGCAAAATCCAAAGAGGCTAAATTGGAGGTTCTTAACCTGTGACCATGAACTTAATGGAATCATATCTTAAAAAACTTATGATTGAAAGGGAATTTTTAAGCTTTAACTGTATTTCCAAAGGAGTCTATGATTCCCAAAAAGGTTTAAAAGATAATGAGTTAAATGATTTGCCTCCCCCAAAAGGTTTAAAAGATAATGAGTTAAATGATTTGCCTAAAGCCTAGGGTCACATAGTCCTGGTGGAGTCAAGGCCCCAAGGAATTTCTTCTCATCCCACACTCAGAATTCTTTCCATCACTACATACAGTACCACAATTCAAATTACAGATATTACTAGTGAAATACTTTTTGTAATGT
Organism: Okapia johnstoni; assembly: GCA_024291935.2. Taxonomy (NCBI): domain Eukaryota; kingdom Metazoa; phylum Chordata; class Mammalia; order Artiodactyla; family Giraffidae; genus Okapia; species Okapia johnstoni. Next base: position 53,688,555 of record CM044312.1, read on the forward strand.
TCACTGACTGCTAAGATAGAAACCTTATTAAATATACTGAAATTCTTACTTGGGAGTAATGGTTTTGGCCTGTTCAACTGTTGGGCAGCCATTCAGAAATCTACACAGTGTTACAGATGAACAAATCACAACCTGTTTGTTGTCTTTATAAAAAGCCCTAGTACAGACTTGCTAAAGAAGGTATGACTCCGATACAGTAACTATAAAACGTATTTTTCAATTCCCAATAAAGAATAGTCATGAGACCTAGCTATGATCCAGTGGTGGAAAGTCAACTACGAGCCGAGAATGGGATTTTCATTTCTCCAGGACCAGTTACTTAAAGTGTTAGGGTCTCCCTTCTCTTACCTGTAAAAGAAAGGATTAAAGTGGGTAGCTTCTCAGCTCTAACTTTGCATGCAGTTTGATGGGGTTAAAATAAGAAGGGCCGACAGGAGTTTTGTGTATAAGCATTAACAGGTCTGTTAAAGTTAACCTTATTTTCCTAGTGACAAAGTCCAGTGCCCAAGGCGGCTCACTGGTCATTAGCCACAAGTGTCCGGGGGCTCACCAGACCTGCGCCTCAAGAAGGGCAAGCCTGAGTCCACCTTGGAGTGAAGCAGGAGCTGGCGAGCAGATGAACATAAAGCAGTGTAAGGTCAAAGGTCCAGTGGGATTTCAAACAGAAGGGCCCTTAATCCTAGATTTAGGAATGAAGGAAAGCAGGAAGGCCCAGGCACAGGAGTGTGAAGGGATCTGCTTAAACAGGGTAGGGTGTGCGAGCGTTGGGGGTGGGGCTTTGAGCCAGGAGGCAGTTGATGCGCTGGAGCGCCGCACCTACAGCTGCATCCGCCGCCTGGGCCAGGCTGTCACTGACCGGCAAAGCCACCCTTGGGAACCTCCCAGCCCTGGCGAGGCCACGTGATCTAGGGCCAGGGCCAGGAGAGGCGTGCCCTGCGCCCCCCTGCCCCGCCCGTGCGCATGCGCGCGGGTCCGGGCGCTGAAATTCAAATTTGAACCGCCGCTGCAGGCAGAGTCGGACTTCGGAGGCAGAGGGGGAGAGGAGAGGAGCTTGGGAGAGTTCCCTGCCACCTTCTTGTTTTCTCCAAGTGACACACTGAGCCGGCACTCACTTTTCTTTTTCTGAATTTGAACCACCGTTTTGGCCGTCTCGTAATCGACACGCGAAGTCCGGGACGATGGACCCGTTTACCGAGGTGAGAAAACTTGCGGGCAGAGCCAGCCATGACGGCTCCCGCCCCCCACCCTCCCTTCCTACCTTCTGTCAACTTCCCGGCCCACCGGCCGGAGTGCGCGTGCGCGCGCGTGCGCAGAGCGGGCGTGCGAGGGTCCAGCTTGGAGCTGGAAGGGTGCGTCCGCTTCCCGCTGCTCTGTGGCTGTAGTTTATCCGCGGTTTTCTTGTTCTTGTCCTGCAGATGTAGCTCTGCGGGGAAAGTTTTGAGTCTGTCCTCAGTAGCAGTGGTGAAAAGACCTCCTGTCAGCCCCGGTTATTATACGCCTCTCTGGAGTGGATCCCTGGGTCTTCCAAGGGTGCGGTGGGGGCCTGACGAAACAGATCCTCTTGGAAGGAAAAGCCGGGGTAACTTGCAGGGTGGAGTCGGGTGGCCGAGTGACTCAGGGCTGTGTGTGCAGCCGCCGCCTGGATATGGAATGGAATGCGATTTGCGGGGTTCGTGTGACTCGCAGAGGGGCCGTGCATTTAATTTGTTAGTCTCTCAGTCGTGTCCGACTCTTTGCGACCCCATAGTCTGTCCATGGAATTTTCCAGGCAAGAATACTGGAGTGGGTTGCCATTCCCTTCTCCACTCCATACGTTTAAGAATGCAGTGAACGAAATGACAGCAAAATGTTGAAATAAGCCGGTGCCTGAAACCATTGCATCCGTTTCTATAAAGTCAATAGTTCTCTTCAGTTTTTATTGCTTACCTAACTAGCAAAGAAGATTCATACCTGAGGGTGACACTAATTGAAAGGAAAATTGCTAGCCGAATATGTTCAAGTCAAAATTTACAGCCCACGATTAAAAAAAAAAAAACCTGTTTTGGATATGTTTATGGGGCATAACATTATAGCAGGACCTAAATCATCTTTTGTTTTTTGGAAATTAAATATGGATTAATTACATCATTACTGTGTCGATTATTTGTCTAGCTTTGACTTGTTACGAATGTACGCTGACACACTCAGGAATTTCGCGTGGCCTGTTGTTCACTACCGTTTCTTCAAGGACAGTTCCTCTTTTTTTACGGTGTTGTGCAAGTATCAAACTGTTACTTTTTGAGTTGTTGCAAAGTGGGCCTAAAAATGTCTCTACACTCGATTCAAAAGCTTGAGTGGAGAGTATTAATACCCCCCCTTTTTTTTTGAGATGTAGTTACAATTCTGTTAAATCTAAGATATTAAAAGTTTCAGCAATTAAGAGTTTACCTGTATTAAAACACAACAGTATTTGTTTCCAAATTCTCAATCATCTCAGGGATACACATCCATTTGTTAACCTTAAATATTCTAACAGAAAAATCCTGAGCACATTTTTGTATTAGCCTTAGGGAATAGAGCTGGTGGTATTTTTCACTTATATTGAAATGAAAAAGGATATGTTATGTTGCAACTTAAAATAGGATTCCTTAAAATATTAGCCCTTCCTGTTCTCAATAGTTTTACGTTTCTAAGTAACTGACAAGAGCAAAGCATTTTGAAAGCTGGCTGAAAATTGCACTTCATTTTACTTAAAAATGTTATTCTGAAGCTAGTACAAATCTCAGTTGAAAGAAACCTTTATTTAAAAGAAACTTTTCATTTTAGAGTGCAGCTCAGAAATATGTGTGGTTTAGTGTGTGTGTTTTATATTTTGAGAGGTTAGACCAGTTGCAGTTGGAATCAACAGCTTTGACATCTTTTCCTTAATTGGGAGTGAGTGAACTGTTTGAAATGGTTCCAAAGATTAGGTGCTTAATTATAGCATTCATAACATTTTTGTACAGTGAATCTGTTACTCGCCTGAAAAGAAAAGAAAATTGAAAGTCAGTTAAAATGACTTTCTCGGCTGGAGTTCCTTATCAGAACCATAGAACACAGAGAATTATTTGAGAGAAACTATTTTTCTCAGCTTTCCCAGAAGTGATTTTTTTTCTCCCCAAAGTGATTCTTAACCATGCCATTCTGTAGGCATAGGAGAGATGTTAATTCATTACGTTAATGCCAGAGCCTTAAGGATTAATTCTCCTGGTAACTCTTGTTGTGAAAGGCTGTGCTGTGCTCAGTGGAGTCTGACTTTGTGACCCCATGGACTGTAGCTACAACCATCCTAAACTGTTGTTTCCTCAGACAAGGCTGTTGTGCAGTGGTTCCCCTCCCTGTTGTCACTGGTGCTGTCTGGCTCACTTTCTCTCTTCCTGTCTGTCCTGCCTGGCACAACTTTGTTTTGACCTCCGGCTCACAGTTTGATTCCCCTTCTCCAGAGGGGAGATCACCTTTCACAATACACATCTCACTTGTATTTAGGTGTACCCGTTGAACATGTTTTTCTGTTAGAATGTAAGCTTCGTGAAGGTAGGACTGTTATTTCCTATTCAGAGAGATGTTTCTGTAACATCAAGCACTATCCAATGATGGTCTGCTGAATTGATGTGAAAGAGAGCCATTCAGTGTAAACTGTTTTACAGACAAATAATTAAATAAAGCAGTAACTGTTAGAACATTTTAGCAATATTCCTTTCTTGTAGGAAATCTCAAGTATAATGCGTCCGTTGCTGAGCAGCATGTGGCCATATTGTTTTACTGTATCTGCCTCTAATCCCTCTCACTGAATTATTTGGAAGCAAATTCTAGAAGGCATATAATTTTATACATAAATACGTAGGTAGTCATCACTGAACACTAAAGACTTTAAAAAAAATCATAGTGCTATTATCACACCTAAAAAATAAGCAGCAGTTCCTTAAAATTGTCAAGCATTGTCAGTGTCCAGCTTTTCCTAAGTGTCTCATGATTTTGCAGTCTGAATCAGCATCTAGACAGAGTCCACAGGACCATGTGTTCCTGATGTTCTTCATGGACCAACCAGAGATAAAGAAAGAATCTGTCTTGATTTATGGATAAGCTAGCAGTTAAGGCACATTATTATTATTATGATCAGCTAATAGCATTAAAAAGTTAATGTTGATCACATGAATTTGGTTAGTTCTACTGATGATAAGTTTTTAAAGGAACAGTTGGATTTAGTCAAGCTATAGTTTTTAGCAAAGCAGTCAAGAGTCCAGACTCTGGAGCCTGGTTCTTAATCTTGCCTTGCTACTTGTCAGCTATGTGACCTGTGGCTTGTTATTTAACCCCTACCTGGATTTTTTTCATCTCTAAAACAGTAGTAAAAAAAGAATTTTAACAAATCATATTTGAAGATGAAATGAGTTAGTGTATGCTGACACTGAAAATATTTTAAGCCCTGTCTAAGCACTAGTGATTGTTGTACTTGTTGCTTGCTGTGCTTAGGCACTCAGCCATATTCGACACTTTGTGACCCCATGGGCTATAGCCCACCTGACGCCTCAGTCCATGGGGTTTTTCAGGCAAGAAATACTGGAATGGGCTACCATTTCTTTATCCAGGGGATCTTCTAGACCCAGGGATCAAACCCATGTCTCCTGCATTGCAGGCAGATTCTTTATGCATTGAACTATCTGGGAAGTTCTTTTTCTACTGGTTGTTAGGTGGATTTAAAGCCATAAACTTATTACTCATAATGTCAATATTAGCATTTTAGTCTGAAGATCTGCTGACGGTGATGGTCACCCCAGGTTAGCATAGGAAATCCACAAAGCTAGTTATGTCAAGTCAGAACTTTCCATGTAGGAACTTTAAAAGAGAAAAAGCTACAATTAAAATATATAAAACATTTTTTTCTTGTGATGTAAATTAACAAACATGCTATCACTGTTTTGGATAGTTTCTTTAATTTTCCAGAATTAAGTGAACTCTCTACGATGACCAGGGAAGGAATGCTTCTAGAACATTTTGAAAATAATAAGTTGTTATTGAGTCTACTTTGTTTAAGAAGGTAGGAAATCAGTAATATCTCCCAGAAAAAAATTCTGTCAGAAATGGTTTGAGGGATGTGGGGCAGAAATTGCTTAAGGACTATACACTTCAGTTATTTTAGATCCCTTCATGTGGAGTATCTTATTTCCTGATTGTTAGTAATTGCACTGCTTTATTTTTTTTAATTCCTCCATTATTTGAAGAAGGAGGTGTGATATTTGAAGGAATGTACCTTATAAATAAAAAAGCCCTTAAATTCCTGATACACTGTTACAAGGAAGGGTAACTTACATTTATTTAGCTGTTGGCTTTATGTATTTTAGATATATCACTTCTTTTACATTAATAATCTTTGGTATTTATAAGTTTTATATTACAGATTAGGGAACTTTTTTGCTTATCTACTTTAATTTGTTTTAATCTTGAAATTTTTGAATCTAGTGTAACAATAGAACACTTTGTGTGTGTTTGAATTACAAAACCTCATTCTTTTGACCCATTGCTCATAGTAACTGAAAATATACTGACTCATAAATATTCTAACTGACCAGAGTGGAATGTGGGTGTGTCCATGAATGGACATATTTAGGCTAGTTTTGTATCTTGGGAATGATATATTTTATTGTGGGGAAAATTATCAGACATATATGAATTTGTAGAATACTGTCACTTTTGAGTTTGTTGAAGACCTTAAAGGGTAAAGGTTTCGTGGTTTGGAAGGCATTTGGCTCATAAATTACTCTTTCAGCGACATAGCATTTAGATTTAGTGTTACTTCTTTCAATGAGAAATCATTCCTAAGATAAGCTCATGCTTATTTTTCATATTCAGAGGGACTTAAAAATGATTATTCTGTCTTAATTAAGCAATTAAGAAGGTCAAATGGAGTTAAATTCCTTAGTCTGCAATAATTACTTTATCTGTGTTTGCAGGGCACTGTATACTCCAGCCAGTAATCTGCATGCCTTCTCTGGTTGTGTTCAAAGAGAATGAATTGTTTTACAGGGTTTTGTGTTTGTTATACTACATCGATTCCAACAGGAGCATATTTTGGGGTTTGAAAAGAGTCATATTCATGATTCTATGGAATACTAAGATTTCAACTTAAAACTGTTTTATTGTATATGGATATTTAATTGAAATAAAACATAAAAATATTTAGGTTGATTTTTCTCTTAGGAAGGATCTTATGTTTTCAAAGGACTATTAAGTCAGTTATCTCTTGCTGTTAACCATCACCCCAAATCTTAGTGGCTGTATTAGTTTTGCTGCTATAAAAAATTACTACAGATTTGCTAGCTTAACATCATACATGTTATCTTTGGTAGGTCAGAAGTCTTTTGGGTTTTGCTGGGTTCAGATCAAGATGTTAGCAGGATTGTGTTTCTTTTTGAGGCTTTGGGGACATCTGTTTCCTCACCTTGTTTAGCTGATAGAGGCCCCCTGCTTTTTTTGGCTTGCAGCCCCCTTCCTCCATCTTCATTGCCCCCAGTTCCATCACTCTGACCTCTGCTTCCCTTGTCACATCTTCTCTGACTCTGACCTTCCAGGCTTCTGTTCCCTCGTAAGGACAGTTGCGATTACATTGTGCTTAGTCAGTCAGTCATGTCTGACTCTTTGCAACCCCATGGACTGTAGCCTTCCAGGCTCCTCTGTCCATGGGGATTCTCCAGGCAAGAATACTGGAGAGGGTTGCCTCCTCCAGGGGATCTTTCCAACCCAGGGATTGAACCCAGGTCTCCTGCATTGCAAGTGGATTCTTTACCGTCTGAGCCACCAGGGAGGCCCAAGAATACTGGAGTGGGTAGCCTATCCCTTCTCCAGGTGAACTTCCTGACCCAGGAATCAACATGGGGTCTCCTGCATTGCGGGCAGATTCTTTACCAGCTGAGCTACCAAGGAGGTCCTGCAATTACGTTGGGCCCACCCAGAAAATCCAAGATAATTTCTGCATTTCAAGGTCATTCATTTAATCACATCAGTAAAGTCCCTTTTGCCATGTAGGGTAACATATAGGTTCACAGGATTAGGGTAACGAAAACTTTAGGCAACCATTATTCTGCCTACCATCGTGGTTAAAACAACCACCATGTTATCTCCCATGACTCAGTGGCTTAGCATTTGGGCTCAGCTGATCTGGACTTCTGGTGTCCCCTGGGATCATACAGAAGTCTGCAATCATATAGAAATTTCTGGGACTGGATGGTCTAAAATGGTCTTCCTCCCAGGTCTGGTGGTTGATGCTGGCTGTCAGCTGGGCCATGTGTCTAGCAGGCTTAACCTGGGCCTCTTCACAGGAAGACAGTGTTCCAAGAGAGTGAGAACAGAAACCAAAAGACCTCTTGAGCCCTGGGATTGGAAGTCACATGCGCAGTATCACTTCTTCCGTGTTTTAACAGTCAAAATGAATCATAAAGCCAGCCTGATTCAAATACCTTTTAAGGGAAGCAGAAAAAAAATCTGTGGCCATTTAAAATCTCATGCAATGAACTTAACACATTTCATTCCCCCTTTAATGTCATATTATATCTAATGAAATTTTGACATGATGGTGCTCATTTGCTGAATCTTGACTTAATTACTGAGAATTTGACTTTTGAAATGTATTTAACTGTTATTGTACATGTCTGATGACAATTAGTGATTTGAGAAGGTATCTGAAGTTTTGTGAACCTTTGACTAAACTTATGCTTTAATGCTCTGGTGTATTGTATATGTAGAAACTGCTTGAGCGAACCCGTGCCAGACGAGAGAATCTTCAGAGGAAAATGGCTGAGCGGCCCATCCCAGCAGCAAGGTCTCTGACTCATGCCAAGCGGATCAGGGAGGCACTTTCAGAAGCAAGTAACCAGCAGCCCCTATCTGGTGGCGAAGGTAATAGGCTTTGTGGGGAAAAGTAAAATTTGCATTTTTCAAAATGCAAATAAGTGCCAAACACTTTATTGTCCCTGCAGAAGACCAAGGTCTTTGGGAGACAAATGTAATAGCCTCCAGGGGAAAGATCAACCTTTTATTGTATTCCAGGACTATTATATTAGGCCTAGAACCTATCAAGCTAGAGCAGAATTTCTAACAAATATTTCAGATTAACTGGTTGAACTTTATTTTCCTCATTCCAAAAGTATCATTAAAACCTCTAAGGGAAGAATACTACGGGAGCAGTGGAGCACTTACACTGGCCATAGTGTTGGGTTTCTCTAGCCCTCTTACATGAACAGGGCAACAAAGGCAGGCCTGCCTGCAGATGCTTGAAATATCATGAGTCTTTTCATCCTCTGTCTGCTGAACCATGTCTCTCAGGCTGGGCACAAAGTATATGTTGTTAATGTACAGAACTACTGAAATTAAATAGAAACAAAATTAACCACCAACACCCCCACCCACCCCAAGAGGGGCTTCCTTGGTGGCTCAATGGTAAAGAATCCTTTTGCCAATGCAGTAGACGTGGGTTTTATCCCTGGGTCGGGAATATCCCTTGGAAAAGGAAATGGCAACCCACTCTAGTATTCTTGCCTGGAGAATCCCATGGACGGAGGAGCTTGGCAGGCTATAGTCTATGGGGTCACAAAGAGTTGGACACAATATAGCAACTAAAACAACAACTCCTGCAACAAACTCAAATGCACCTGGAAACTTTCTTATTCTTTCCTAAATCCTGGCATCCTCAGCCTGTATCAGTCAGCGGTTTAATCTTTTGGAATAATCTGGAGATGATAATGTTCCTTAGTAGACATTTAAAATGCACATAGAAAAAGTATTATAGAGGGCAAAACCAATATTACAAAAGAGATGAGGGCATAGTGCTGGCTCCCAACTATTTTGTAAGCTAACCATAGAATGAGAATTTCTTTTTGTATGTTAATACATTTTGAAGGGAGGGAATACCATATGTATTATGGGAAAACAGAGATCTAGCTCTAGTCTAGGATCTCTTCACTGTGGCACAGCTTTATGCAATCAGATATTGAGTACTATGTACTTGAAAACTAGTGGTTAGAACTGTATTTTGATGCTTAAATGGAAATATTTACTGTTTCGTATAAGAAATATAACTTAAAGCATTCTGTATTTTCAGGTAGTGAAGCATGTTAAATAGGAACACTTCCAAAAAAATGATTAAATAAGTTTATTGAAAATATACCCTTAAGTGAGTTGCAGAAGATTGGAAAGTTTCATGATGTATTATTTAATTAGATTGATATTTATGAGGTCAATCATGACTTCCAACTAATGATACTTCAGTTACTGCCAGAACAAGAACACTTGGTTAGACAGCCAGTGAAACTGACCTCAAATGGAATTTACATTCTTACCTTTTAAAGGATTAGTTTTATAGGAGGTATAGTAGAACTCATTCTTGGGTAAAAATTACATTCCTTGTGTTTGGATAATTCCTTTTTCTTTTAGGACTTTTTAATTCGTTTTATAGGTGTTCATGGAGGTTTAAAATGTAAAATGTTGTTAAACACTTGCGTTGATGAATTGGCTTGGTACTGGTGAGATAATTCAGTCTTTTGGTTCTCTGCCTTCTAAACCTCAAGCCAGGTGCTCTTTTACTCTTGTTTACTATTCGTGAAAAATTGTTTTTAAAAGCAGAAAGCTTGTTTTTACCCTTAGCTCGGGTGTGTCATGTTAACCTGTAACTCGATTTCTCTGGACTTGATTTTTCATATTAAAAATGTGGTAACTGGACTGTATGATCTTTAAAATCCCTTAGAACATTTGCTTTGCTTATTCTATGTGTGTACTTTTTATTTCCTAGTGTCTGAAGACCACAAAGAACATTATAGATAAATCTTGAGAAAGTTATTTGAAGATTTTTTCATTAAGGTTTTTTTAAACTGTTAAAGTATATGCTTGCTTAAACAGAAATCTCTCATTTCAGATTTCCAAGTTACTGAAAGAAAGTAGAATTTTACATATTTCTTGTCAATTAAATCATTTAAAGGAACAGAGAGACTAGTGTTTTATTCATTTGTATGCCATTAAAGTTTTTTCATGCCGTGCAAAATTATAGAACTTTTAACTTTTTGTCTTTTTTAACCTAGAGAAATCTTGCACAAAACCATCACCATCCAAAAAACGCTGTTCTGACAACACTGAAGTAGAAGTTCCTGACTTGGAAAATGAAAAGCCGATTGAGTCAACGTCTGCAAAACCTTGTTCTCCGAGGTCTGTGTCCCCTCAGGCTCAGCCACAGATGCCTCAGGCACCCGCTGGTGTCGGTGACTCCTTGGCTGCCCCAGCTTCAGCACCACTGCTGGGTGTGAGGAGTGGGCCGAACTCAAGACTGGGAGCAGCTGCAGCCTCCTCAGTCAGAACACGAATGCAAAAACTGGCTGAGCAGCGGCGCTGTTGGGATAGTGATGATGTGACAGGTAGGCACTCTTGTGGACCGTGTGGTCCTTAAATCTGTTTCAGTGCAATTCAACTTGGTAGGTTAAAAATTTTATGTATCCGTTAACACATGAAAGGTAAATGATTTTGATCTATGTTCTGAGTATCCATTGCTTGCTAATGATTTATATATCAACATATATTTATTGAGTGTGTTCTCGTTGAAGTAAACGATTATGAGGTTCTTAGACTGGTTCACAAAACCTTGATCTTATAAAGGAACTATCTTACATTTGCAATGAAAACACTAAAGGATAAACTGTACTCTTGGCATTATCAGCCTTGCTGACCTTCAGTTCTATATTCAAGAAATCCTGTTTCATGGATTCACTGAATAAACCTGAGTGACTAAGGTATGCAATACTGTTCATAGGGGGAAAAGAAAATTTCAAAAAATATTTATCGAGCACCTGCAAAGCATGTAATCATGCTAAGGTGCTGGAGACAGATAAAGCGACCTGATCTTGCATTTCATGGGCCCGTAATCTGATGGAGAGGTTATCTCTTACCTTATTACGAAAAAAGCCTTGGAATGACTACAAAAATGAATGTGTGTGCTCAGTAGTGTCTGACTCTTTGCGACCCTATGGACTGTAGCCCACCAGCCTCCTCTGTTCATGGGATCTTTCAGGCAAGAATACTGAAGTGGGTTGCCATTCCCTCCTCCAGGGGATCTTCCCGACCCAGGAAGGAGGAAACGCAAACCTGACTTTTGCATTTCATGGGCCCGTAATCTGATGGAGAGCTTATCTCCTACCTTGTTACGAAAAAAGCCTTGGGATGACTTACAAAAATACCTATGTTAAAAATGGGAAAAATGAGAAAAATCAATATGCAGAGAAGGAAAAACAAAGTGAAGAGTAAAGTTAGTTTACTAGATATAGACCTTAAGGTCCTCCTCACTTCCTAGAGATGGTTCTGAACTCACTAGCAGCTGATGCAGAGAGATGAAACACTATTAGTTACATGATAATGTTTATAAAATAAAAGAAACAGAGAACTTTCCTCTCTGGGTCCTAAAGATATTTTTGTAGGAGCTAGCAAAGGTGTAAGGTTTCTCAGGGCAGGCAGACAGCTGGCTTCTGGCTCAGTTCAGTAGAAGCAGTGCTGAAGTGAGCCAGCCCAGTGCAAGCGGACAGTCCATGGTGACTAAGCCTTATCCAAGGAAGCTTTGGCTTTCAAATATTGTGGGAGAGGAGACTGAGTTCAAAGAGGCTAAGACACCTGCCCACAGTCAGTGCTAAAATGCAAACCCTAGGAGTGTGACTTTAGGGCTCAACTTTTATGTCCTGCCTAATGTTTATGGGTGTGTGATGGGGGTGCTGATTTTCCACGCTGTCAGTTATACCTATTGATTTTAGTAGTGGGTGGGACTAACCATGCTGCTTTTAGTATGTCTGAGGAAGCCAGTTAATGTGCCCGAATAGAAAGATGTCCCATTCTGTTTTGTAGGAAATATCTATGGGCAGCAGAGTGCAGATTTTCCTTTCAGAAAAAAGAAAAAGAGTTGTGGTCTAATACTTGGTCAGAAGAACAATCAAGGCCTAAACATTCTTAGGAGAAACTGTTACCACAGTGACCTTGAATATTTTGAAAGCAAATATTAACAAGTGGCTACCTCAGTCTTTAAAATAAATCTCCTTAAGGCATCATAGCTCGTCTAATTTTAAGCATTTAAATTTGTGAATAAAGTGTTTGTGATGAATGATTTAGTGAGTGCTATTCAAGACTGTGGCTATGTGCCAATTAAAGGTTTGAGGAATAATAAAGTATAATTTATCTGAAGCCTTTGTTTCTGATGGAGAATAGAAGAGCGAGGGGTCTATTAAGTCCATTTCTAAAGCATGACAGTAAAACTGTCATCTGTTTAGAAAACAGTGCGTAGTCTAAGGAAAATGATAAAGGTATGAAAAAAAGCATTGTAGGGAAGGTGGTGGTCAGGGAAGCTTTTCTGGAGGAGACAGGCAATTAACCTGGACTTTGAAGGGCAGCTGGCTTTAGGCAGTAGAGATATTCTAGGCAGAAGCAACAGAGCATATATATTAATAAAAAGCACAGAGATATCATGAACACTGTATGTGTATAAAGAGTAGACATTCTGGTATACAATTCATGTGGTATAAAAGCAAGAGATAAATTCAAAGAAAGTAGCAGGGTCCATAGCATTTGGAATTTAATCAGAAGGTGTTGGGGAGGTACTGAGAGTTTAGGTAGGCAAATGCTTCAGAAAGATCACTCTGGCATCTGAATTGAGGAGAGATTGAAAAGGGCAGAGATTTGAAGCAGGAAGACAAGTTAAAAGATTAATATTGTGATTCAGGCATAATGATGAAGGCCCATGAAAGTAAAGAGGCTGGATTTGAGATATTTAGGAGAAAGAATCTGTGGGACCTAATGACCAGGTGGTGGATGGTAAGGGAAAAGGGAGGAAGAGGCATGATGAGGAGGAATGTGTTTGAAGCAGTTTCAACATCAGATATATTATTTGAGGTGCGTGTGGGATAGTCAAATGGAGGTAGTTGGTAGTCAGAAGGAGACCATGAAGGATAGGCTGCAAAGACAGAACTAGTAGAGGATGATGTCACATATGGAAATACAAGGCCTGCCAAGTGTGTAGGCATTGGGTGAAAATACCAAAAGCAACTTGAGTTCAGCTGTGTATGCAGAAGTCAGATTGAAGTGAGTTGAGTGGTGAGTGAATTTAGTGCAGGGAAAGAGGGACAGTAGCTAAAAGCAAATGTATGTTGATGAGAGGATGATTGGTTTTAGCTTTAAGATGAGAGAGAATTGAGCATATTAATGTGTAGAAAACAAAGTTTGTAGAGAGGAAGAAGTGGTTATTTGGAGCAAGATCCCTGAGAAGGTTTAAGAGGAGTAGAACTGAGAATTCAGGCAGATGTATAAGCGTTGGACAGTAGGAGGGATATCTGTTCTGTTGACGGAATTTGGAATATGAAGTGCCATGAACTTTGCTGCATATGCTCTATATGCATACAGACCTTTCGTGGTTAAGTATTGCTTATTTGAGGTTTATTTCCAAATGAAGTAACTGTGCAGAAAAACATATTAGTCTAACCCTGTGCTATTGGTATTGGATATGGTATAATATTGGTATTGGATATGATATTGTGCTATTGGTATTGGATATGGTATGATATCCAATATGGTATTGGATATGGTATTCAATACCATAAACAAGAGACATATGTTGCTTTTAAATTTAAATTAATTAAAATGAAATAAAGTTTCTTATTGCTCTTACCACAGTTCAAGTGCTCACTAGCCACAGTGGCTAGTTGTTTCTGTATTAGATGGCATAGATATAGAACATCTCCATCATTGCAGAAAGTTCTATTGTATAGCACTAGCCTAGTACACTATAAAAACAAGTATGTTGAATATGTAATCTTAATTTGTGCAGTGTTATGACATCATTAATTAATCCTAAAAATATAACCTAAATGTATGTTGTTTTATAGATTTCATAATCTATCAAATAATTGAAAAACTAAGTAACAAAGTATTTCTTTTTTAATTTGGGTTAAGTATCTGATTTGAAAATATATTGTCAAATTTAAGCAGTTTGGTAGTTTCATGTGTATTAGATAAGCTTTTTTTTTGGAGTGATCCCTTTATTACATACATATATAGCTCATGGACTTTAACCTTCAAAAAATTTTCAGATGATATACCTGAAAGCACACCCATCTCAGCAAGGCCGTCAGAGGAAAAGGCTGCCTCCCCTCCCAAACCATCCCTTTCAGATGCCTCAGCAACTCCAGTTGGGAGAAGGGGCCGACTGGCCAACCTTGCTGCAACCATTTGCTCCTGGGAAGATGATGTAAAAACCTCATCTGCAAAGCAAAACAGTGTGCAAGAACAGCCTGGTACCACTTGTTTATCCAAATTTTCCTCTGCAAGTGGAGCATCTGCTGGGATCAATAGCAGCAGTGTTAAGCAGGAAGCTACATGCTGTTCCCAAAGGGATGGCGATGCCTCTTTGAATAAAGCCTCATCCTCGAGTGCTGTGGGTGCATCTTTGATTAACGTTGCGATTTCTAGCCCTGGGGTAAGTAAATATAATTTTGGTATTTGGAAACCTTTTGTTTGTTGTTATGAGTAATAATTTATGTATATATATGTCTGTAAGTATGTATTTTATAACATATGTATAGGATGTTTATGTATTTTTAGAGTATTTCATAGAAAGTAAAAATCATAAATTTGATATTCTGACCCAAGTTATCAATTAACAACTAAATTACACAAATTTAATGTACTTCCAAAGTATGTACTTTTGAATGATGGAGCCTCTTCTTACTCATCACGAGAGCCTAAAAATTACTTTCTCTATTAAAATGCTCTATGTATGTGTATAAATACAAGAAAGACATCAAATATCTTTGAAAGCTAGTAGCTGTAGTTACCTCCAGAAGCCAGTTGTCAAGGGTGGGTATGATGTTTTCACTGATATCCTTTTGAAGTATTTGAAAGATTACCCTGCCCATGTGTTATCTCAATGGTTTTTAAAAATAATATGAAAAAAACAAAAACGAAAAAAAAAATGTTGTGTTTCTGAGCATTATCTTTAAGTGTAGAGCTAGGTTTTGGAATTAGACCTGCATTCAATCCCAGCCCTGCCACATAATTAGGCTTTGGAGAAGTTACTTAATCTTGCAAAACTATTTTTCCATTTGTAAAATGGACAACCTAGACAGCATATTAAAAAGCAGAGACATTACCTTGCCGACAAAGGTCTGTCTAGTCAAGGCTATGGTTTTTCCAGTGGCCATGTATGGATGTGAGAGCTAGACTATAAAGAAAGCTGAGTGCCAAAGAATTGATGCATTTTAACTGTGGTGTTGGAAAAGACTCTTGAGAGTCCCTTGGACTGCAAGGAGATCCAACCAGTCTATCCTAAAGGAAATCAGTCCTGGGTGTTCATTGGAAGGACGGATGTTGAAGCTGAAACTCCAATACTTTGGCCACCTGATGCGAAGAGCTGACTCATTTGAAAAGACCCTGATGCTGGGAAAGATTGAGGGCAGGAGGAGAAGGGGCCGACAGAGGATGAGATGGTTAGATGGCATCACCGACTCAATGGACATGGGTTTGGGTAGACTCCGGGAGTTGGTGATGGACAGGAAGGCCTGGCGTGCTGCGGTTCATGGGGTCGCAAAGAGTCGGACACGACTGAGCTACTGAACTGAACCGCAAATTGGGGAAGAAATGGTTATAGGAGGATTAAATGAGATAATGTTCATAAAGCACTTAGTATGGTACTTGGCACATAGTAAGTAGTACTTATAATTCATCTTTAGGTACATGATACATGATTTAATTAAAATACAAATATATATGTATTTGACTTAATATAGTTAACATTCATAAGGGTACTAGTGTGATAATAGAAAAGAAATTGTTTTTTAAAATAGTGAATGACCTTGTACTAAATTACCCATCAGAATATTATGTAGACTAAACTACATAATTTGAATAATCACATTTTCTAAGTTAATTTTTCTCAAACCTTTCAAATTAATTTGATCTATTAGAGAGCAAGAAATTTTTTTTCATGAGTTTACAAAAACGCTATCAAGCATATAGGATTTGAATTGTTTTGTTGTAGAAATATCTTTAACTATTTTAAGTGTTGTTATTTACCCTAAGTGTTATCATGTTTCAGAAAGCTACTTCTTCCCCAGTGAAATCTTCTACAACATCCATCACCAGTGCTAAAAATTGTAAGGTACAAAATCCTGAACTACTTCAAGAAACCTCTGTTAGTCCTCTGAAAACAGAAGTATCAAAACCAGTTGAGAAGTCAGCTGTATCCCGTACAGTTCGGCCCAAGGAAGAATTAAACAGAGAAATTTGTCTGCAGTCTCAACCTAAGGACAAATCTGCAACACCAGGTTACATATTTTGAAAAAATCTAAAGTACTGCTGACTATTTTCAGGGTGTCTGTTCTTAGCATTTTAAACATCCAGTTGTGAATGTTATAGTGTTGGTTTGCCAGGGCAAATGCCTGAATGCATCAAGTGAGATTTCTTCAAAGTCAACTTTAATTGAGTGAATGAATATTCATTATTGTAGATTAGCCCAGTTACTGGTCAAAGAGTTTAACTTGTTACATTTTAACAGTTTAAGCATGTTTTTTTCATCCTAGAATGACCATGCTAGACACTTTCTTCTATACCTAAAAATCACATTTTAAGGATATAATGCAGAAAGGTTCTTATAACCAGGTATGCAGAGCAGTGCATCTCAAACTGCACTATGACACATCCCTAGTAGCAAAGGGAAGAGAATATGTATACAGACGACTCCACTCTCATTAAATTTATATGTGTGTATACTGGACATGAATATATACATAGGAAAATTCAGTTTTCCTATAGTAAATTGATGCTCTAGGAAGTTCATATTTATCTTGTGGTGACTTATGCCTCTGGTGTATCCCCACCTGGTTGAGAAACACAGGACTAAAAATTATGGCTCAAATATATGGTAATATAGTTTACTTTTAGCTATATTCTTTTTCATTAGAACTGCTCTTTATATTAATTCTAAATTTTAACTTCTTAAAAATACAATATCTCCAGAAACGATAGTTCATCATAAAAGAGAAGTATAGAGAGATGAGGGTGGGGAATCCATTAGTTACAGGATAAGTAGAATCCAGCACTTTGCAGATGAGCCAAAATGAGAAACAATAGCAAAATCCCCATGTGAAATTGGACTATGACTCCCAATATTCTTAAGATTTATGGCATAGATAAGAATGATGTAAATAAGAAGTATTCTTGGAAAGTCTCTGCTGATGCATTGGTCAGGACTTGTTGCTTTCACTGCTATCATGGGTCAAATTCTGCCCTTCACTTGCTTTTGCAAATAAAGTTTTATTGGAACGCAACCACACCCAATTACTGTCTGTGGCTGCTTTCATGCTTCAGTGCAGGATTGAGTAGTTGTGACAATGGCCATATGGCCTGCAGAGCCCAAAATATTTACTCTGTGGCTGCTTATGGGAAAATGTTTACCAGGTCCTTTTACGTAGTACAACCCTCGCATTGTTATAATGGAAGTGATATACAGTACACTTGTATTTTAAATGTATTTCATACTATTTAAAATAAGTACTAAGACTTGGTAAAATCAAGACATACTTTGATAAACTAAATTATCCTTAATTATCATTTTTTAAAAAGAAAAAGGATTTAATCACTGGATTTTCATGTTATACTTCCTAAAAGCAAAAATACATAAATAAATAAATTGGGCTGTAGAGATATTAGTAGTTGGGTTATCATGGCCAGGATACTTGGTGTTTAGGGGATATCATTAATGCACACACAGTCAATTTCCAATTGTTTAGGTTCTGATTAAGTAGTTTAAGGGTTTTCTAACCCCCTCTGTCCTCTCACTCTACCTTTTAAAAATTCTTTGTGTTTTTTTGAAGTATTAAATCCTATAAAACAAATTTTAGGATATAGAACTAAATAGTATGGTTTAAAAAGTATTTTTAAGTTTTTTGAACTATTTTCCTACTGTTTTCTTTCTGAATGAATATTCCTAGTATAATCAAAGCATTTTGGAGCTGAACTGGATTTTAGAACATTTCCCATAGAAATCATAATTGTTATTTATTCTAAGTAGCCTCCAAAATGTGTGTATTTTCTTTAGGAGGATCAGGAATTAAGCCTTTTCTGGAACGCTTTGGAGAACGTTGTCAAGAACATAGCAAAGAAAGTCCAGCTCGTAGCACACCCCATAGGACTCCCATTATCACTCCGAATACAAAGGCCATACAAGAAAGATTATTCAGGCAAAACGCATCTTCATCTACTACTCACCTAGCACAGCAACTCAAGCAGGTATATCTTACTGTGTTTAACATTATTCATTTCATAGCCTCAGCATAGGACCTAGACGTCAAATTCTGATGCCAATCTTTTTGACTATTTATCAAGATAAGTAGCATCTTGATTCTCTTTATCACTTATTTCAAATTGAAAGTGTTGTTGTCTTATATTCCATGGGTATTATGAATTTTTTAATCTTAAAAATGAAGAGAAGCAAAGTTAGTAGTATTTGGATATTATTAAACATACCTTGGCTCTTGTGTAAAATAGAGATTTTGATGGTTTTAGGAACGTCAAAAAGAACTAGCATGTCTTCGTAGCCGATTTGACAAGGGCAATTTATGGAGTGCAGAAAAAGGCGAAAACTCAAAAAGCAAACAACTAGAAACCAAACAGGTAACATAAACAAGAACTTGGATTTAACTTGTAGTTCTGTATTGTAAAACAATTCTCTATACACTTTTGTTCTGGTTAACTATGCCACTTTCCATTCATAAACTCTTTAAATGTTCATACCAACTCGGCTTTTCTCTTGTGATATTTTGCCATTTAATGGAACTTCTAACCATGTTTATGATGACCTACTTAAAATCAAATTTAAAAAGTATTCTCATCATTCAACTGATTTCAGATTCTTTTTAACATTCTATTTAGATGTTGATTTTCAAATGTTTCTCAGAATCTACTTTTATCATTAATGATTATATATCTCTCCTCAAATATCATACATTTATACTATCTGTAATCCTTTTAGTCACGAAATGCCTCCCAGATTTCTTTTTGCTTGTGTTGTTCTACGTGCTAAGTCGCTTCAGCCGTATCCGACTCTTTGTGACCCCGTGGACCGTAGCCCACCAGGCTCCTCTGTCCATGGGATTCTCCAGGCAAGAATATTGGAGTGGGTTGCCATGCTCTCCTCCAGGGGATCTTCCTGACCCAGGGATTGAACCCATGTCTCTTATGTCTCCTGCATTGGCAATCAGGTTCTTTACCATCAGTGCCACCTGGGAAGCCTCTTACCCATACTGCTTCTCATAGTATAATTTCATTGATAAGCCTTCAACAAAATTCCTACTGTGTTAAATTCTCTTCTATTTCATCTATATGCCTATTGTGTACAAAAATACTATGTTAGGAGATATATATATATACATATATATATTACTTATAATTTTATTAAAATATGATTGACATATAGCACTGTATAAGTTTAAGGTATACAGCATAATGACTTCCATTATGAAATGAGGACCACAATAAATTTAGTGAATCTCCATCATCTCATAGATATAAAATTAAAGCAGGAGGAAAAAACATATTTTCCTTGTGATGTGAACTCTTAGGATTTACTCTTTCATCTTTAATTTAATAGTAGTGTTAATTATGTTAATCATGTTGTATATTATATCTCTAGTCCTCATTTGTCTTATAAGTGGAAGTTTATACCTTTTGACTACCTTCATCTAATTCCACATCTCCTCCCACCTCCTCTGGTAACCACAAAGCTGATCTTTTTTTCTATGAATTTGTTTGGTTTTTGACGTATAATTGACCTACAATACTAAGCTAGTTCCCACACAATATAGTGATTCATTATTTCTATAGATGACAAAATGGTCATTATGATAAGTCTAGTTACTCTTTGCCACGATACAAAGATATTACATTATTATTGACTGTATTCCCCGTGCTGTACATTTCATCCCTGTGACTCATTTATTTTGTAACTGGAAGTTTTGTACATCTTAATTTCTCTGTGTTAGGTTACATTTTTAAGAAAAAAAATAATAGAATTACATTTAAAATGTGTACCAGGAGAAATAGAATAATACATTTAACCATATTCTTTGAGAATGATCTATCTGATTTTATTTTTTACCAGTTCCCTTGCTTAACAAATCATGCTTCCCAAGGTTCTGATCTCAGTCTTTTTTTTTTTTTAGTCTCACTTGTCCTGGAACATCTCTTTCACATCCTTATATCTCGCTTCAGCCAATCACAGAAATGCTGATAATGCTTGGCTGTGCTGCCCTCACCTCTCTCCTGAACTCTAGTCGAGCTATGGTTGACTGGAAGAGCTTTTTTGCTGGAGTATCTTCCCCATGTAGTCTCTGTCTTCACTTAGGGCTTTACTATATACTTCCTCATCTAAAACAATCTGGTAGTTGTTCCTTGGCTCCTTCCTTTTGTTAGTGTCTTTCTTCTCACTGGCCTCTAGCACATATTATGCATAAATACACACACATCCAGTCGTATGTTTTCTAAATATGTTACCAAGCTGCCTTGTCCTCTATATTTTCCTCTGTCATTGCCTCAATCATTACTATACCCTTGCATGAGCACCTTGCTTTTAGTCTGGTTACTCTCCAGTCCACTGCTAACTCACTGCTGCCAGAAAAATATTTCCAAGAGGCAGATAAGCATGTATTCCTTTGCTTAAAATCCTGGAGAGCTTCCCATAGCCATCATCAGAAAAATGTCTAAAGTGCTTGACTTGATATCTAGAATCATTCAGAAATCTGACTTCTCTTCACTGCTCCTCTGCATGTGTGCTTCAGTCCTGTCATGCAGACTATTTGCAGTTTCTTGAATGTACCTATGTTTTCAGATCTCTTTGTCTTCACTTTGCTAGTCTCTCTGGGTGAAGTATCTCTGTGATGAGCTGCTTCATTAAGAATAGGTCAAACTTTAATTAACTTTTGAAATTTTTACTTGGTCCTTTTCCTAGTTCCCCTCCCTCCTTGTTTGGGTCCATGTCATCCTGTTTTTACCTCACTAGAATATTTATTTTCCTATAAGTGTTTTAACTTTGCTTTCCAGCACTGCATGAGAGCCACATTCATTTCTATCTATGTTCTTAGGGCTTGGCTCATAGTAGGAACTCAGTAAATTTGTCTTTGGAGGAAGTTCAGTTCAGTTCACTTGCTTAGTCATGCCCGACTCTTTGCAACCCCATGGACTGCAGCACGCAAGGCTTCCCTGTCCATCAACAACTCCTGGAACTTACTCAAACTCATGTCCATTGAGTCGGTGATGCCATCCAACCATCTCATCCTCTGTTGTTCCCTTCTCCTCCTGCCTTCAATCTTTCCCAGCATCAGGGTCTTTTCAAATGAGTCAGTTCTTTGCATCAGGTGGCCAAAGTTTCAGCATCAGCATCAGTCCTTCCAATGAATATTCAGGACTGATTTCCTTTAGGAGGAAGAAATGAATGGGCTAATCCTTCCCACTAGCATCTGTTGTTTGGTCGTCCATTGAGTTGGTGATGTCATCTATTCATCTCATCCTCTGTTGCCCCCTTCTCCTGTGCTCAGTCTTTCCCAGCATCAGGGTCTTTTCCAATGAATCAGCTCTTTGCATCAGGTGGCCTTAGTGTTGGAGCTTCAGCATCAGTCCTTCTAAAGAATATTCAGAGCTGATTTCCTTTAGGATTGACTGGTTTGATCTCCTTTCTCTCCAAGAGAATCTCGAGAGTCTTCTACAGCACCACAGTTCAAAAACATTGGTTCTTTGGCGCTCAGCCTTCTTTATCATACAGCTCTCACATCTGTACATGGCTACTGGAAAAACCATAGCTTTGACTATATGGACCTTTGTCAGCAAAGAGATGTCTCTGCTTTTTAATATTCTGTCTAGGTTTGTCATAGTTTTTCTTCAAGGAGCAAGCTGGGAAAACCATAGCTTTGACTAGACGAACCTTTGTCGGCTAAGTAATATCTCTATTTTTTAATATGCTGTCTAGGTTTGTCATAGTTTTTCTTCCAAGGAGCAAACGTCTTTTAATTTCATGGCTTCAGTCACCATCCACAGTGATTTTAGAGCCCACGGAAATAAAATCTGCCACTATTTCCATTTTTTTCTGCATTTATTTGCCATGAAGTGATAGGACCAAATGCCATGATCAAAACGAAAGCAACTCTTTTAATCTCCTATTCCCCTTCCTTTCTTTGCCTCCTTTTCATCCAGACTCTTCCAAAGGAGTGTCTCTACTTATATCTTCCAGTTTTTCTCTTCCTTCTCTGTTGATCTCTCCACTCATGCTCTCACCACTACCTTTATCAAATTCACCAATGATGTTCAGTAATCACTTTTCTAGTGTTTAACTTGACCTGTTAGCAGCAGTTGACTTTGTGAATCACTCCCTTTTGTCTGAAGCACCTTCTTCACTTGGTTTCCAGTATGTTACAGTCTCATGGTTTTCCTTCTCTTTCTCTAGAAAATATAGAGCAACAGTTCTTTAAAGTTTTGTGTTAAATGATTCCTGATAAACCTGTGGAATCCTTCCCTAGACAGTTGTACATATGCATGGAAAGAAAATTCTGAACACAGTATTGGGAGAGTTCAAGGGTCTTCCCACTTCAGAATTCCATCTGTGGTACTCATAGAAAAAGCAGCCTAAGTGATGGAAGGAAAAAGCAGTTGAGTGTGATGTAACTAAAGTCAAGGGAAGAAGGAGCCTTTCGGAAGGAAGGAGTGGTCAGAATTGTCACGTGTTTGTTGTAAATGTGGACTGAACCGAGATCACAGTAAGGAGCTTGTTGTGACTTGGCAGAACCTTTTGGTGAAGTGGTGAGGGTAGGATGCAGGTAGTGGATGAAGAGAAGAGTCCATTAGTGTAGGCAATCCCAGAAGTTTGGCTCTAAAGGGGAGGGAACAAGGATATGGTGGCTGGAAAGGGATGTGGAAGTGGCGTATAGTTTTAGCTTGTATTTGTTTTGTTCTTTTTGAGGAGACTTAATTATTTTTTCCTCTTATTTGCCTTTCACTTGAATTGGTTTATCTAAAGCTGAACTCTGATGTGAATTTTCATTCTCTCTTGCCTAGTGGTCTCTAAAAAAGATTTTATGTACCGTGAGTTATCAGGAATATGAACTAGTGTTCTAAACATGGCTGGACCCTTTCAACATTCATTTTCGTTTTGTTTTGTTCTGAGGAAGTTTATTTCTAACAATGACTCTTATTTGTTTCTCTTAATAACATGTAAAAAGACAAGATTTATAGTTTTGAGAAATAAAATTTACATCTTCATTTGCTTTTTGCAGGAAATTCACTGTCAGAGCACTCCCCTCAAAAAACAAGTTGGTCCAAGTACCCCATCACTTAAAGTAACAGAAAAGGTGTCAGAAAATCAGACACCAGCAAACCCTTCTAGTAGAGAACCTTCAGGTAAGCATTTTCTATTTCTATTTCACTTAAAATGTTGATTTCAGTCTATCATAATTTTGGAAACAGCAGAAATGCTGTTCTAGTGTGAAAAGACAAATTAATTTTTTCGTTTTTAGCCATGCTATATGCTTCTTCCTTAGTTCTCTTTCCAGAGTGAGAACTCATACTCTTAATGAGAGTATAAATTTACTATAACTATTTTTTGGAGAAAAACTCAGTAATATCTATTGAATTGTAAAGTGTGTGTACTCCTTAATTCAACTTCTTTGCAAGTGTTTCTGTAAGTTGAATTCTTAGAACTAGTGTGCAATGGATGTATGTACCAATTTATTAATCATTGCATCATTTGTATAATGGTAAGATTTAAAGAACTTAAATGCCCATCAGAAGACTGTAAATAAATTGTGCTAAATCCATGTAATTGAGTATTATGTAGCTGTTTAAAAAAAGTAAGGTAGCTTTGTATGTCGTGACATTTAATATATCATAGACAATTAATTTTTTTTGAAATTGTGGTGAAAACATATTACTGAAATTCACCATCTTAACAGTTTTTAAGTATGCAGTTCAGTAGCATTAAGTATATTCACATTGTTGAGGAACTTTCATCAGGCAAAACTAAAACTATATCCATTAAACAACAACTCCCCTTTCCCCCTCTTCAGCCCTTGGTCACCAGCATTCTACTTCTGTTTCTGTCAATTTGACTACCTTAGATAGCTCATATAAATGCAGTCATATGGTATCTGTGTTTTTGTGACTGGCATATTTAATTTAACATAATGTCCCAGGGTTCATCCATGCTGACATTTCACATTTCAAGTGTGTGACATGATTACTTTTCTTTTTAAGGCTGAATAATATTTTCTTGTGTATATATACCATATTTTGTTTATCTATTATCCATTGATGGACATGTGGGTTGTTTCTAGTTCTTAGCTATTGTGGGCAGTGGTGTGATGAACATGGGTGTGCAAATATCTCTTTAAGACCCTGCTTTCAATTCTTTTGGCTATATACCCAGAATTGGAATTGCTTGATCATATAGTAGTTCTATTTTTAATATTTTTGAGAAACTATTATACTGGTTTCCATATTGGTTACATCATTACATGCTGGTCACACAGTGTCGTCAACCTTGCATGAGGGTTCCATTTTCTCCTCACTCTCGTAAACACTTGATATTTTTTTGTGTTCTTGATAGTAGCCATCCTAATAGATATGAGTTGTTAGCTCATTGTGATTTTGATTTACATTTCTCCTATGATTGGTGATGTTGAGCATCTTTTCAAATGCTTGATGGCCATTCGTATATCATCTTTGGAGAAATGTCTGTTCATATCCTATGCCCTTTTTTTCAATCAGGTTAGTTTTTTTGTTATTGAGTTGGAGGAGTTCTTTTTAAATTCTTAGTACTAATTTCTTAGTTAGTATATATGATTTGCAGATATTTTCTTGCATTCATTAGGTTGGTTTTTCACTCTGTTGACTGTGTTCTTTGATATACAAACATTTTTTTAATTGATGCATAGTTGATTTACAATATTATCTTAGTTTCAGGTGTACAATGATTAAACATTTTTATAGATTATACTCCATTTAAGTTATTATAAAATATTGTTCCATATGTTGGACAATATATCCTTGTAACCTGTTTTTTTAAACATAGTTGTTTGTACCTCTTTATCCCTACCCCTACTGTGCCCTGCTTGCCACAAAAGTTTTTCAGTTTGGTATAGTCCCATTTGTCTATTTTTGCTTTTGTTGTCTGTGCTTTTTGTGTTATACACAGGAAATCACCAAATCCAGTGTCATAAAGCTTTCTCTTGGTTTTCTTCTGGGAGTTTTGTAGTTTTGAGTCTTATTAGGTCTTTAATCTGTTTTGAGTTGACCCTGTTTTGAGTATATGGCATCAGATAAAATTCTAACTTAATTCCTTGCATGTAGATATCCAGTTTTTCTAACATTTGTCCTTTCTCCATTGAATTATCGTGGCAGCTTTGACCATATATTTGAAGTTTTATTTTTGGGCTCGCTATACTTTTCCATTTGTCTATATGTCTATTTTTATGTTGGTACCATACTGTATTGATTGTTATAGCTTGATAATATATTTTAAAATGAGGAACTGTCAGTCTTTTAACTTTGTTCTCTTTCAGAATTGTTTTAGATATTCAGAGATTCTTGAAGTTCCCTACGAATTTTAGGACAGACTTTCTATTTCTCCAAAAAGTGCTGTTGGGATTTTGATAGGAATTGCATTAAGAGTCCTTTACTGAACAATTCTAAGTTTTTATATATATTCAAATTGTTTTTCCTATTTTTTTTAGATTTTACTGAACGTGAAATGACGAAGTCTAGCCCTTTGAAAATAACACTGTTTTTAGAAGAGGACAAATCCTTAAAAGTGACATCAGACCCAAAGGTTGAACAGCAGACTGGTTGGTTTTCATTGTTTTCATTCCTTGTTTCTTTTTAACTCTGGATGTGCCAAGAGAATTAGAATTCTCATATTCAAATATGTATAATTCTATATTTCAAAATTTCTTGTGATTTTATAATACCCTTTTTAAAAAAAAAATAGGAAATATTTTTGCTTTTGCAAAATATGGTACTGTTAACAGTTATCTTTAGGTCCCATGAATTATTTGAAAAATTTGATGTCCTAGAAGAAGGTGAACTAGATGTAGAAAAGAACCAACAGGAGATGGATCAAGCAGATGTAGAAAGCAGCGAAGAGCAGGAAGATGCACTGAATATTTCTTCAATGTCTTTGCTTGCTCCATTAGCACAGACAGTTGGTGTGGTAAGTCCAGAGGTAAGACAGAACTAAATGTAAATAGGCCCAGGACATAACGAAACTAAGTAGAATTAGAATCTTTTTATTTTAGTTGGTACCTGGGGATTTGGCACGCTATAGCCAGGGATATTTTGTAAACTTGATGTTAACTCTCTTAGAAGAGAGCTTAAAACTCTTCATTGGTTTCCTGTTGGCATCAGATGAAATCCAAACTGTAACACGGCTTAAAAAGCCAGATACTTGGGCTCACATCCTGGCTCTGCCATGTACTGGTGTTTACTGGTCAGGTTACTTAACCTTTTTGCCGCAATTAAATGTTAAATTAGGTTAAAAACAGTACCTCCATCATGGAGTTGAGGTGCATATTAAATCGTATTAGAACATCAGTGTTTAGCACAAGACAGATAATTAACATTTATTAGCTACTACTCTGAATTGAATAACTACAACTTTTTTGGAAACTGATTCAATTGGGAATATTTTTAAAAAAAGAGTTACAAGTGTAGGCTTCAGCTGTCTTTGAATTTTTATCGTATACTTTTTAGGAACATAGTTTGTCTTGTTTTTATGATGACTCAGTCAACTTTTTGGATATTTATTTTCTAGTAATAGAGAGAGCATTCAGTTCCTCAGATTTCTCATTTAGAATCAATGTCATCCATAAAATCTAATATCTGATGTGTCTTCCTGCAGAATTTAGTTTCTTCACCTAGATGGGAAGTGAAAGACACCAGCATCAGTGATGAAAGTCCAAAGCCAGGAAAATTCCAGAGAACCCGTGTCCCTCGAGCTGAGTCTGGTGATAGCATTGGTTCTGAAGATCATGATCTTCCTTATAGGTGAGAATATCTTGAAAGCCATTCAGTCACTAAGAGTCATGGTTTAGGTTAAAATAAGAAGTTTTGTTATTTATAATTATAATGTTATTAATGTTAATCTTCATAAAACTTTGAAATAGCTTTGGTCACATTCTTTCACCCAGTGGCATTTTCCATTCTAGTGACGTGTTCTGCTGATACTTTGCAATATCAGACTCTGCTGATATGTTCAATAAAGCTTACTGCTTAGTGTGTTGCTGGATTTTTAATAAAGTGTAACTTATTTCCTCAAGCATTGATGCATATAGATCTCAAAGAATCAAAGAAACGGACCGTCCTTCGATAAAGCAAGTGATTGTTCGAAAGGAAGATGTTACTTCAAAATTGGAAGAAAAAAAGAATGGTTTTCCTTGTCAGGTTAACATCAAACAGAAGTCGCAGGTATGTACTTCACTCGAAGGGGGATTTGGAGTGTTAACACCTTGAGACTGGGAGCTTCTTGAGGACAAGGACCCAGTCTTATTCATCTCTGTATCCAGAGTGACTAGGATAGTGTCTGGCTTGCAGGGCCTCAGGAACTGAGTCCTGAACTCAGTTTGAGAAAAGTCCTCTTTACTGGAAAAGTTGGAAGCTTGTTTGATATTACTGAAATATTTACTTTTAAGAATGTTTGTCATTCGCAAATGAACTTATCTATGAAGAAGAAACTGACTCAAAGATATAGAGAACAGACTTGTGGTTGCCAAGGGGCAGGGGCGTGGGGGAGGAATGGATTGGGAATTTGATTAGCAGATGCAAACTATTATACATAGAATGGATAAACAGCAAAGTCCTACTGTAGGGCACGTATGCTTGCTCAGTAGCTTCAGTGTGTCCACCTCTTTGTGACACCATGGGCCACAGTCCATCAGACTCCTCTGTCCCTGGGATTCTCCAGGCAAGAATACTGGAGTGGGTTGCCATTTCCTCCTCCAGGGGAACTTCCTGATGCAGGGATCGAACCCATATCTCTTATGTCTCCTGCATTGGCAGGCTGGTTCTTTACCACTGGCATCACCTGGGAAGCCCTGAGTGGTCTAGCATAGAGAACTGTATTCAATATGATATACTGTATAGCACAGGGAACTATAGTCAATATCCTATGATAAACCATAATGAAAAAGATATGTTAAATGTTTTTGGTGCATAGTCTAGATACTTGAACAGTGAAACTAACGTTTTGACTTTCCTCTCTGGAGATTTTAGAAATTACCTAATTGGATAAATTATAAATAAAGCCTAAATAAAGTAAAAATCGTGATTCAATGTGAATTTTTTTTCTCCTCTCATTGGTTTCACTAGGAACTCAATAATGAAATAAATTTGCAGCAGACAGTGATCTATCAGGCTAGCCAGGCTCTTAACTGTTGTGTTGATGAAGAACATGGAAAAGGGTCACTGCAAGAAGCTGAGGCAGAAAGACTTCTTCTAATAGCAAGTATGTGTGGAACACCCAAAACAATTCCAACACATTTTCACACTAGGAAAGCTCATTTTGTCTAGTATGTTCAGAAATTTCTAATTCGAGAAAGGGCTTTTTTTGATAGTCTGTTTCAGCCAATCTGCTTTTTAATTTTTTTTTTTTTTTTAATGAGGTTTGTGAAAACTTTGCATGTAAAATAAGGTATAGTTTACATGAAAGGGTGAAAGAATCTAGAGTGCATCTGAAGAAATGTTGTAGAGTGTGCTGATAATGAACATATATGAATATATTTATACCCACACTATCTCTGTATGTGTAGCTAAAAACAAGTCTATGAATTTTGTTGTGTGTGTATGTGTGATGAAGGATGACATGGCATGTTAGGGTGGAGAAATTAACTGTACAAGAAAACTGACCAAAAGTTGGAGTTTTGAGTATTTTGTGAACAGATGGGTGATCAAGGTTTTACCTAACTACCTATCACTTGTTTATATGAAGGAAGAGTTACTGATTTTGTCTTTGGTGTTGTGTACAGTTGCCACATGAGTGCATTTTCTTGCATTGGTTTCATTTAGAAACAATTGCAGTTTTAATATTTGAAATATTAACTTGCATATTTCTACACAGCTGAGAAGAGAACACTTTTGATTGATGAGTTGAATAAATTGAAGAATGAAGGGCCTCAGAGGAAGAATAAGGCTGGTCCCGTATCCCAAGGTGAATTTGTCCCTTCCAGAGGATCAATTACTTTGTCAGAAATCCGCTTGCCTCTAAAAGCAGATTTTGTCTGCAGTACAGCTCAGAAACCAGGTATGGTGATCTTTATTTTGTCACTTCTAGATCATATGTTAAATTATGAACGTCACCTGGGTTGGAATTGTGCAAATGGGAACAAGTAGAGCATCTGGAAAGAAGCAAGGCTTGTATATCTCAGGCCTTGAGTTCCTTTTATTTAAATATGTATCTAAAAATAACCAAGGAAAAATTTCATATATGGTCTTACTGATCGACACAATAACACAAATGGCTCTAACTGAAAGTAGGGCTTTTGTTAAACATCATACTGGACATAAATTACCAAGGCGAGTCATTCCAACACAACAGACCGTTTCACTTTCATTAATTTTTTCGTGGAAAATTATTTTGTATTGGCATCTAAAATAACTTAGTTTACTTTATTCTATTTAAAATTCACTCCATTATGGAAATCTGTTTTTTGAATCCTGAATTACTGGTTGTGGGAGTTAAGAGCACGACAGTATAGATACTTCTATTGAAATTTTATTTCGTTTAACCCTCTAGATTGAGTAAACTTTTTTAAGCTATGTATTCTACTTAAAATGATATTTAAACAAGGTGGATAAAGGGGGTTATGGCACCAGTATATGAAAAATAGGACAATGTGGTAACTTTCATAGAAATATAGTGTTTTAATTTCACTTTTGAAATAACAAGCCAGAATATACCCTTTTGAGATATATACTAATAGCTGAAGAATTTCGGGTCAATAGGTAAAATTTAAAGTCAGCAGAAATTGAGGAATGTGTAGTGAAGTTTTTACAGTTCACATAATAGGAAGATATCTTGATGATGCTATTCCAGGTATATGTCTGTCCGCTTATGTCTTGTCTTTTTGTGTCTGAAAAGTTGACTTTAGAAAATTTTAAATAAATTTTATATAAATCAGTTGCAGTATTACTTTATTCATTTGATCTTCCAGAATGCTGATTAGCTAAATCTGATTCTGCTTGTGCTTATTAGGTAATGTAATTATTTCTTGCAGATGCAGAAAATTACTATTTCTTAATTATACTAAAAGCAGGAGCTGAAAATATGGTAGCCACACCATTAGCAAGTACCTCAAATTCTCTTAACGGTGATGCTCTAACATTCACTACTACATTTACTCTGTAAGTAAATTAGGCTTTTGGTGGTTGAAACATGTTTTTCTTTTAATAGAATTAGTATAGTCTAAACATACAGGTAGAATTCATAATCTTTGAAATGTAATATGTATGTTATTTTTATATGGACAAATATCTCATTTTTCAATTTGTTGGTTTAACTCTTATGTTTCCGATCTTCCATTGAGTAGCATGTTTATTCCATTTGTCTACAGGTATTTGATATTCTGAAGCGTTTTAACATATATATTTACTATACACACACACACAAAATCTGGACCACAATTTTTTAATATATGCTTTAAATCTATGAATGTACTTAACATTCAGTCTCTGTGTAAGACATTTATATTTAGTGTTACAGATTTATTTTGAAAGTAGAGTCAAAATCTAGTTTAGAAAAAAAGTTATTTTTATTATTTAAGATCTTGAGTTGTAAAAACTGAAGAAAATGTTTGACTTGTATTATAGGGGAAAAAATGGACTGTTCTTACCAATTTTTATATTCTTTAATAATTTATAACTATTGTCTTTAGTTTTAAAATATAGTGAATTCCTTTACTCTCAGTCTTGTAACAGTATTTATGGTATCGCTTTTAATGGCATAATTTGATGTTTTTATTTTTCCAGGCAAGATGTGTCCAATGACTTTGAAATAAATATTGAAGTTTACAGCTTGGTAAGCAGTTACAGCTTTCTAAAATACTAATGGTGTGTTTTTCTTAAAGGAATCAGATTTTAAGTTAAATTCTGCTTTAATTTGTATGTAGGTACAAAGGAAAGATCCCTCAGGCCCTGATAAGAAGAAAAAAGCATACAAGTCAAAGGTGAGAATGAAAGAAACCCAGTAAAAATATAATCAGAAGTATGAGACATAATGTCAGTTTAAAATTATGTATATTTTTTAAGAATTATGAGGCTCTTGGGTCATTTTTATGCCTCAGATTTCTAGTTACTGCATTTATTAAAAATGAATACTGAGAGTAAACTTATAGTGAGTGACCATAACCCTAATTATAAACTACTGATACACTTAGGCTAGAAATTCTATTTTCTCTGTATCTACTTGACAACTAACTTTATAATATGCTGTGCCTAGTCTCTCAGTTGTGTCTGACTCTTTGCAACCTCATGGACTGCAGCCCACCAGGCTCCTCTGTCCGTGGAATTCTCCAGGCAAGAATACTAGAGTGGGTTGCTATGTGCTCCTCCAGGGGATCTTCCCAACCTTGGGATCGAACCCAGGTCTCCCACATTGCAGGCAAATTCTTTACTGACTGAGTCACCAGAGAATCTCTTTAAACTTTTCTCAAGCTTTTCCTCTGAACTTTTGTCTTACGAACTCCTCTAAGCAATACTTAAGAATGATGTGATTGCTTTAGGCATGTGGAATAGAAGCAGCTTAGTTTCTGTCCTTCCTAGCCTTTGCTCTTTTGTTCTTTTTCTAAATCATCATTTAAAAGAATTTTATTTAGCTTTAATGAAAAAGGAATAACAGTGTGGGGAAAAACTTTAATAAAGGACTAAGGCAAAATGTACTGATATTTAAGAATTATTTTCTGTGTGGGCGAATCTCAAATTTAGTTAGTTTTAAGTTCCAATTTGTAATGTTTAATAGGAAATATACTAAGTTATCTTTTTTCTAGGCTATTACTCCTAAGCGACTTCTCACATCGGTCACCACCGTAAGTAGATTTTCAAAAAGTTGAAGTTCCTTGAAAAATCTTCACCTTCCACATACACTGCCCTCAATTTGGGAGATTTGAGTTCAATTCCTGGATCAGGAAGATCCCCTGGAGAAGGCAAAGGCCACCTACCCCAGTATTCTTGCCTTGAGATTCCATAGATAAGACGAGTCTGGCGAGCTATAGTCCATGGGGTCACAAAGAGTCGGACACAACTGAGTAACTAAAACTAACCATTTCTACACCCTTAGTGCTTTGGAAATCCTTAAAATATTCTAAAAGGAAAAAATAATGTTTTCTGAAATGTAGTCCTTGCAGTGTTAAAGAGTTTTGTACTTAAACTATTTAAATCTTTGTATCATATAAAGGAAATAACATGTTCTTCTTCACGCCTTTTTTTTTTTTTTTTAGAAAAGCACACTTCATTCTTCAGGTGAGTGGATCTTGAACTATTTGAAACACTAGAATAAGTAAAGAGAACTAAGTAATTGAATACTTATTCATGTAACCCTCTTGATTTATGAGTATCTACTTTAGTCTCCTTTGAATAATATTTTCTGTATGGTTTTTAGTAACCTATAAGATTACTAGCCATAATAGCCTGCTGTCAGAAACCACCACAGGCCACCAAGCTGCACATTATTCAGACTCTAGCAGGCACTACATATAGGATACCTCGTCACTTTACAACTGCAGCAAGTAGCATTACTCTTCACCATAGCTTCTCTTGTTCTGTAGATTTTTGTGCTGTTCACACTGTAGAGTTTAACTCTTTTTAACTGTACTGATCATGACAATTGTATCATGTCAGAAAAACATGTTTCTAGTTCACTGGGAACTGGGGTGCCAGTAAGCCAGGAAAGACTTTTCCAGAGTAGTGTTAGGCCAAAATTTTCCAAAGAGGGTTAGGGCCAAGCTGGTTTCCCTCATCTTTGGACTTTTGATCTCTGCTTCTTGGCACAGGAGAATAGCTGAGAAGAACCACGCAGATAAAGTCCTGCTCCTCATTATGTCATCCTCGGCTATAGCAGTCAAGTCCTTTCATGTCTCTTATAGGAAAGTTGCTTTTTATGTACACATTTTTAGGTTCTGTATCTTTAAAAACATCTGCCTCAAATGTTAAGGAGTGCTTGTACCTCATTTAAGTTAAATATAAATACTTAGCAGTTTACTTTCATTAGGAAACATGTTGATGTTTTAGTCCCCCTGCCCTGCCCCCATATTAGAAATAAGGGAAAATGAAGCCGTTTTTTTTTTTTTTTTTCTCCTGTGGCGGTTTAATTTCATTCTATTAGGGTGAGGTGAGGAATTGTTATTTTATAGGTACCAAAGTCACTTTGAACTAAACTTTGTTTCATTTTTCTTTAGTTATGGCCAGTCTTAATGCTGTGCGGACCAGCAACTTTGCCCTTGTTGGATCTTACACTCTGTCGTTATCTTCAGTAGGAAACACAAAATTTGCTCTGGACAGGGTAATCCAAATTTATTTATTTACAGAAAAGTTAGGTCAATGGAAATGTCCCATTTCAAGTATTTGAAATCTTTGGCTGAATGTATATGCTCTTAGAATTGTGTATGTTAATTGTATATGGGTTTATATGCATGATATGTTTTTTGATGTTGGAAGTATTTCTCCCTTTATCTTAATAGTTAAGTCTTCAAAGCAGTATATATTGGTTTATTCTAAATGTCAATTCTGACTAAGAAAGTATTGCTTCTTACATATAGATGTTAAGCTTACAGTTTTAAAACAGTATCTTGCTCATTTAAAACCAATATTTTGACATGACTAACATTTTTTGGATTTAGTTTTACAAAATAGGGAAAGATAGGTTAATTTATTGGAAAAGTACTCATGAATCTAAGGGATTTCTTTCCCATACTTTACTCTCCAAGTTTAAGACTTCATAGTTTAAATCTTTGTAATATCCCTATTGGGTGCTTTTTACCACACTATAAGGACTAAACTTTTAATAGCAAACAAGACCATTTTAATTAGTAAGAGAAGTAGAGGCAAACTTCAGTCCTAGGGTTGGCTCCTGGTGTATAATACAGACTATTTAAAAATACTGTAAGAAATTTCTGTGGTCAGAATATAGAGATGTTTTAAAAAAAATCCATGTAACTTTTAATTTAGTAATTCAGCTAGATTAACAAATTGAGTGATTCTGGGTCTTTTTTTCTTTTTGTCTTTTATTTTGTTTGTTTTAGATAAATTATGATGTAAAAGAGCGAGAGCTACTGGGCTATATGTTCCAGGAAAAGGTTGCCACATTTTCTTTGCTTGAAACTAATGAGCTTAAAAATTGGTCCGTGATTTTTGGCCCTTATGTTCTTGTTTTACTAACCACTCTCATGTCTTCTTGGTTATTTTGAATCATTAAGGACATTAGGTAAATTATTCTTTATTTAGACCCTTGGGCATCTTTTTCTTTACTCTCATAATTCTTTAAGGCTTTCTTTAAAAGTTTTCTAGTTTTTTTTCATGCATGTTTGATATTTGGGCTTTTCTCCTGTATTTTTTTTCATGTTACAATTCTTTAAGATTCTGTGGTCACTTCAACATTGATTTTCTGGGTACCAAAATGCCAAATTTAATAACTATTCTAAAACTAAAATTTATTCAATATTGTTGACTTCCTACCTATTGAAAGACCTACTGGTGATGTTTTAAGTAAAAGTAGAAAACTTTTATGGTCTTAATTGGCTGATAGGTATGTTGCTATGTAGGTGATGCTGTTTATTAACTTTAAAATTAAAATTCATTTAATGCTAAAATTATACTAAATATAATCATATATTTTATAAGGGTTTTTTTTTTTTTAGAATTTTTAATATCCCTGTGAAGATCAATTGCAAGCATTTTGTGGGTGTATATAGAAATGCTAATTTGAAAAATACTGGATATTGTTTTTTATTTTATTTAAAGTTCTTCAAACAAGATTTGCAAATTAGGTAAACATAAGAACTGGAGTTCTGTGAACTGTATTCCTTACTCGGTGTTGTCACATAGCCAATTTCTATGTATTTACAGTTTCATTAATCTCTAAAATGAAAAAGATTTTGATGACATATGTTAAATATAGACTGCTCTCCAAAAATTTTTTCACTTCCATTTTAGTGTCACACAAATTAAAAATAAATTGTGATGTGTTTATTCTCTTGATTTTTTTTTGAAATTATATCTAAAGTATCCTACCACATGACCTGAGTGTAAAATCACTCAATTTAATTGGTTTGTGTTCAGTACTGTAAAGTCTCTTCCTGAGTCAAATACAATATAATTTAGATGTAAAATTTGTCACAAGTGTGCTTTTTTGAGTGGCAGGGGAAGGAAATATTTGTTCTAATATCTTATAGGTGATGTAGGAGAATGAGATAGTTAAGTTTAGATGTTCTTTAAATTGGTGGGGAAAATGGATGACCTTCTGTACACACATAATAACCCTATTTGATTAAACTTGGGAGAGTAAACAAGTCTTCTGTGTGCTTCCAGAGACCATCAGTGCAAGGGAGTGTTTGCTTATTTTACCGTTGTCGTGACCAGTAGTGACACGTCACAGTGTTGTTTGTGAGATCCCCTCAGAATGCAGTTTCTTTTGAGGTTAGCCAGACTGTTGACTCTACGGGTATAGGATAGTACTAATAATGGATTGCTTTCTTATTTGAGGTTATAGATATCTGATGTAGAGACTGGCATTCTGGAAGTTAAATTATGAATCTCAGTGAGTCACACTTTCAGATCCTGTCTTTGAATAGAGAATCCAGAATAGTCATAGGTTTTACTGTACTTTTATGGATAAAGGGAGAAGGACATCCCACAATTCATCTTCTGGCTTAAGGAAATCTCACAGATATATGTACCTTTCAGGAAATAAAGATGTAAGTTTAAATAGTATTGGGACAAAAAAACTGTGAAGTAAAACAGCTGACTAGCATTGTAGAATTTTGAGGTTGTAGGAAGAGTGATTAGGTATTCTGGTGTGTCTGAAGCTATCCTGGTTTATACTTGTTGGCCTGGTGTGATTATTAACAGATATAATTATTCTCAGTCAGAAGTATCTCGGTGTATAAAAAATTACAAAGTAACCCTGATTATAGAGTACATTTTACACCTGTTAATAATAATCCTTGAGGTGTTGATAATTTTAAAAGACCCTTTTTATTAAACAAAACAGAATAGGATCACACATTTTCACATGTCTCCACACTTGACAGGGCGTAGTAACATTGATGTCTGTGAATAGTCTCAGTTCACTTCAGGACAAGCTTCTCACCAAGAATATTGTCTACTTTTCACATTTTCTTTTCATCTTCCTGAGATTCTTTTTACAGGAGCACTCTCTTGGCTAAATGGTAGAATTCTATCAATTAGCATTGAGAGGCTAAGAGCTTAATGCTGACAATATGGAAAAGAAAATGGTAAGGGAATTTATAACAAATGCAGTTAATGAGGCATATGACGTCTTGACCCTGATTAGCTCTGTAGAATTACATTATAGATGCCTTTGAAGTTCAGAAAGTTGAAAGTTTATTTTATGAAATTAGTCCGTTGAAATCTATACTTTTTGGTCAAGAATTCTCCCTTTAGCTTATCTTTATTAGGGAGGAGGAGTAAATTTTTATGAACTAACCTTCCAGTCAAAACTTCCAAATTTAGACTGAACTATGATTATTCCAACCAGAGTGTCATTCTTTTTCACTGGGCAGCAGGAATGACAGAGTTAATCATCCCCCTTTCTATCTTGACCCAGAAGTCAATATCACTTTAAATATGTGAATGTTACCTTTTTATTCTAATGACACAATTTCTCCAATTGAATTTTTCTTATATTTGTAATTTTTAATTTAAATTCAAAATTTTTTTTATATTATCACATATACTTAAGCTCTTTTATTATTTAAAAGATACTTTTGGCCTGAGGTCTCTTTGCTAAATATTAATATACTGGTGAGAATGATTTATTTAAAATATTTATGTGAATATTTTCACGCAAGATAGAAAACGTGATTTTATTTGGAAGAAAATATCAATCCCTCAAACTTACAAGCGGTAAGAGCAACAGAGTCTCAATTTAGGCACTTAGTTTTTGTTTTGTCAATTTATGCTTCATGTTTTTTAAAGCTATGCTATTGGGTACATAGATACTTAAGATTATCATGTCTTCTTGATGAATTGTTAACACTTTATCTCTCTGGTAGTCATCTTTAAGGTCTATTTTGTTTGTTATTAATAGAATCACATCAGCTTTCTTATGATTAATGTTTGTATGGTATATCTTTTTCCATTCTTTTTTATTTTTCCTGGCCATGCCATGTGGCATGTGGGGTCTTAGTTCCCCAACCAGGGATCAAACCCACGCCCCCTGCAGTGGAAGCATGGAGCCTAACCCCTGGACCACCGGGGAATCCCCTCTTTTTCCATCCTTTATTCTTAGCTTGTCTGTGTTCATATATGTCAAATTTATGTCTCATAAGCATACTTTACGGTCATGTTTTGTTATTGTTAAACAATTTTTTGTGTTTTCATTAGAGTGTTTGATACATTTATATTTAATGCAATACTGATAGGGTTGGGTTTAGTCTACTACAAAGCAGGCATACTTATACTACAGGCTAAATCTGGCTCTTGGCCTTTTTTTTTTTTTTTGACAAAAGTTACTTGTGTCACAATTAATGAACTGATATTTATATATTATTAACTAAAGTTCAGCAGCCTGTTTTTGTAACTTAAGTATTTGAAACGTAATCATGCCCATTTATGTGCTGTCTAGGGGTGCTTTTTTGCTCTGTTGCACCTGTTCTTTGTTCATTTGTTTTTCCTCTCTTGACTGCTTCTTAGTATTTTGGTAATCATTTTTCTTTTCTGTTGGCTTTTTAGCTGTACCTCCCTGTATTGTTTTTCAGTTATTACTGAGAATTACAATATGCATCTTTAGCCTATTACTGTCACTACAGTCTACCTTGAAATACAATTACACTTTATGTACCTTGCAACTTTTAGAACTTTGCATTATATTTTACTTCTACCCTTGTTATAAACCCCAATGCACTGTTATTTTTTCAATCAGTTTTTAAAGGGAATTTAATAGTATGTTTTAAAGAATTGTCATTTGTATTTACCAGTTGTTATGTTCTTCATTCATTTCATAGAGTCAGACTTCCATGTGGGATTATTGCCTTCTTAGGAAGAACTTTTTTTTGTTTTTTAATTTCATTATAGCATAAGTCTGCTGGAAATGAATTCTCTAACTTTTGTTTTTCTAAAAATGTCTTTCTTTACATTGTCTTCATTTCTGAAGGACTGCTAGGCTGACAGGTTTTTTCCTTTCACCCAGTCTTTTAAAGTTGCCATTTTATTATTTTCTGACTTTGTTTCTGATCAGCAGTCAGCCATCAGTCTTATCTTTTCTGCTTTTTAAAATTTTTATTGTCTTTATTTTTATTTATTTGGCTCTGGTGGGTTTCCATTGCTGCTCGCAGGCTTTCTCTAGTTGTGGCAAGCAGGGGATGCTCTTCATTGCAGTGCGTAGGCTTCTCGTTGCAGTGGCTTCTCTTGTTAAGGAGCATGGGCTGTAGCTGTGTGGGCTTTAGTAGTTATGGCACATGGGCTCTGTTGTTGCAGCTTACAGGCTTAGTTGCCCTGAGGCATGTGGACTCTTCCCTAACGGGATTGAATCCCTGTCCCCTGCATTGGCAGGCAAATTCTTAATCACTGGACAACTAGGAAAGTCCTGTTTTTATTTTTTTGTCTGTGCCAGTGCAGCTTGTGGGATCTTAGTTTCCTGACCAGGGATCAAACCTGGGCTCTCAGCAGTGAAAGCACTGAGTCTTAACCACTGGACTGCTAGGGAATTCCCCTTTTCCACTGTTAATATTTAAAATTTTTAAAATTTGTGACAGTTTGAGGTGTGGTTTTCTTTGTCATGCTGGGTCATTTCTTTATCATACTAAGTTAATGAACTTGATGGAGCTCTATCTAGTTCATGTTTTATAAATTTTGGCAAATTCTTAGCCATTATCTCATCAAATATTTCTTCTGCCCTGTTTTTTATTCTTTATAGGACTCCAGTTAAATTGTATGTTGGACTCTTGATTATGTTCCTATAGATCTATGGCCCGTTTTTTTTTTTGTTTGTTTTTAATTGTTTTTTCCTTTGTGTCTCATTTTGGATCATTTCTATTTACCAGTCTTTGAGTTCATGTCTTTTTTTCTAATGTGCCCAGTTTCCTGTAAAGCCTATCCAATGAAAGCCTATTCAATTTCAACTTTTTTCTTATTCTAAAATTCCCATTGGGATCTTTTTTTTTTGGACATTTTTTAGAGTTTCCATTTCTCTGTCGAAATTCTCCCTTTCCTCACCCATTTTTGTCCTTCTTTTCCTCTAAATGCCATAACAAAATATAAATGTCCTTGTCCTGTAATTCTAACATCTGGATCATCTGTGGATCTGCTATTGACAGGGTTTGTTTTCTTTTGATTAAAGGCCACCTTTTCCTGCTTTTTCATGCCTTGTAAAACTTTAAAACTGTAGGCTAGATGTTATGTTGTTAAAAAGCAGTAGAGTCTGAAGTAGGTGGTGATAATACCCTTTTGTCTCTTAGACAGTGTAACCAGTAGTGGAGCTGAGATGGGGTTTTGTTACTTGGGGTCAACTCTTTTTCTTTTTTTGCTTAAGAAGCAGTTTATTTTCACAGTTCTGCAGACTGGAAGTCCAAAATCAAGGCTTCAAGGGGGGTGGGTTTTTTCCTAAACCCTCTCTCCTTAGCTTGTAGGTAGCCATCTTAGGTGTCTTTCACATGGTCTTTTCTCTGTGTGTCAAAATCTTCTCTTTTTATAAGGACACAATAATATTGGATTAGAGTCCCTCCTAATGAACTAATTTAACCTTAGTTACCTTTTTAAAGGCCCTATCTCCAAATATAGTCATATTTTGTGGTACAGAGAGTCAGAACTTCAACATGTGATTTTGGTAAGGGATGGATGGAGAGGGGACACAATTCAACCATAGCATGGTTAAAGCTGTAGCATGAGTTTTAGGATTATAAATGTTGGAAACATATTTGTCTCTAAAGAATAAGAAAAAACTTTATGGGTATAGAATGATTCAGCTTTAAAATAAGCAATAAAAAATTCTGTTTTAATAACTTGTCGGTTTTCTGATTTAGCTTATGTTTATTTTGGTTCAAAGCAATGTGCTTCCAATGAAAGAATCAGATTCCTTTTTACTCATTCCTCACTAAATGGTTCTGGACATGATGGCAACATGAGATTTCCATTAAAATATTCATCTTTATCCTCATCATCATCATTAGTGTTGGCATCATCATCAAGCCAACAATTACTACTTAATGACTATTTAAAAAAAATTTTAATTAGAGGAAAATTGCTTTACAATATTGTGTTGGTTTCTGTTGTACAACAACCTGAATTGGTTATAAGTATACATATATCTCCTTACTCTTGAGCTTCCCTTCTTTTCTAATGACTATTGATGTTGAATATTTTTTCATGTATTTTTGGCAATTTGTACTTTGATTCTTTTGGACAAATTCTGAGAAGTGGGGTTGATTTATTTTATGATAGTTCTATTTTTAATATTTTGAGGAACCCCCATACTGAAAATATTTTCATTTTGGTGAAGTTTGTCTATTTTTTCTTTTGTTGGTCACGCTTTTGGTATTATATTTGAAAACCACTGCCAAATCCACGATCACTGAAGATTTACTCATCTGTTTTTCTTTGAAGAATTGTGTGGTTTTTGCCTTTATATTTAGATCAGTGATCCATTTTGAGTTAATTTTTGTATGTGACATGAGGTAGGGAGCCAACCTCACTCTTTCGCATGTGGCTGTCCAGTTTCCCCAGCATCATTTGTTGAAAATACTGCTCTTTCCTCATTGAATGGTTTTGGTACCCTTGTTGAAAATCAATCTGGTTTTATCAATGTGTGAGTTTATTTCTGGACTCTTAGTTCTATTCCTATGGTCTGTATGTCTATCCTTATGCCAGTATCATGCTGTTCTGATTACTGCAGCTCTGGATTTGAAATTGGGAAGTACGATTTTAAAGGTTGTCTTGGTTATTTGGGGGCCTCTTGCAATTCCATATGAATTTGAGGATTAACGTTTCCATTCTGTAGTTCACTGTTCTTTATTGCTGAATAATATTATACTGTTTAAATATGCCA
The DNA here is from genome assembly GCA_024291935.2 of Okapia johnstoni. Classification (NCBI taxonomy): domain Eukaryota; kingdom Metazoa; phylum Chordata; class Mammalia; order Artiodactyla; family Giraffidae; genus Okapia; species Okapia johnstoni. Next base: position 53,729,881 of record CM044312.1, read on the forward strand.
GTTGGTTTATCCCATCTTCTATCAAGTATATTCTGTTGATAGAGAATGGATAAACACATGTATTGTCTTCTTAAATCTGTGTTTTCTTTATCACATCAACTTGGGACTTAGGGTTCTGTTTTTAATCAGGCTCTATGTTGAATGAATTTATTCTTCAAAAGCATTTGTTGCTAAGGAACCAGTGGCTTCTTGGCCACCTACTTTATATTGCAACTTTAGAAAATACCGTGTTTTCAAGGCATAATATTCTCTATTCATGCTATTTGTGATTTAAACATGTTTTATCAAGAAAAACTTTTGCAAATAATTTGCTCTCTTTCCTCACAGGTGCCCTTTTTATCTCCTTTGGAAGGTCATATTTATTTAAAAATAAAGTGTCAGGTGAATTCAAGTGTGGAAGAAAGAGGTTTTCTAGTAAGTAATATCACTGGATCTATATTTTCTTTTTTCCATCTTTTGAAGTATAGACTTGGTTTCCCATAGGAATGAAAGTCTGTGTGACTAAGTGATTAACTGGTTCAGTAAAGATTTGTTGCATGACCATTATATGCCTATCACTGTGCTGGTGTTGAAATGTAATGGGCCGCAAAAAATAATCCCTCCACTCAAAAACTTATAGTTTAATAGGGAGAAATACAATGCAGTACTGTAATGGGAGAAAGTATAGAAAGCATGGGTGCAAATTGGCAGGACACCACATCTTAGATATGTGTGGGAGGGCTTCCTGGAAGCTATTGGAAGTAGCTTGTAAACTGACAGCTGAACAAGTCAGCTAGGGAAAGAGAGGAGGGAGATGTGCTCCAGATGAAGGAAAAGCACGTACCATAGGCTGGAGGCCCCTTCCCTCTCTCACCCCCACCAGAGAAAAACATCTAGATAGCAGCAGGTATTTTAGATAATGACACATTTAGAGTCAGAATGTGTGTGTGGAGGAAGGGCAGTGAGGCAACTGATTGGGGCGGGGGAAAGTGTATTTAGGGAAAATGAGACCAAGTGTTTGAAACCCTTTTAATGACTTTATCATGAAGTATCATGGGGTACTCTTATAGGGTTTTAAGCAGAGGACTAACATCAAATTGGGAGTTTAGGAAGGTCCTTCTGACTGCTGTGTGGAAGTGGACAGGGGAGTGAGGACCCTGAAGAAGACTAGCGAGGAGAATGAATTACTCCTTGAGAGAGGGGATGGTGGCTGACAATCTGGGTGGAGTGAAGGACTCATCGTGGAGGGATGAAGGAGGAAGAAGGGCAGACCCTTGTGGTTTGGCTGTAGGGGTGGAGAAGCAAAATTAAGAATGTCACCCAGATCCCTGCCTTGCACAATTTGTTGGGTGACTATACTGAGATTAGGGACCCTGGGGAAGGAGCAAGTGTTTGTGTTTGGGATGGAAAGTGTTTTTTTCCCCAAATTTAATTGTGGAAAATTGAAAACATACAGCAATGTTGATAGAATTTGAATGCCCGTATACCCAGCATCTAGGTTTTGCCATTAACATTTTTTACTGTCCTTGCTTTATCATGTAGCTACTACCGAGCTATCCTTCTAGTGAGTCCTGAAAATATCATATTTGTGGGGGAAGAATCTCAAAATATATTGTGGACATTAGCATGTTCCCCTGAATCCTCAGTATACATCCCCTGAGTTTTTACACAGGCATACATCTAAGTAACCCAGATTTCTTTTATGATACAGAATACTGCCCCAGAAAGTTCCCTCATGTCCCTTGTCAGTCAATCCCCATCCAAGGGAGAAAGTTTTAATGGTTAAGTTTTAAACGACTTGAAGTTTAGATGCCTAGAGACATGTTTCAAAGGTTTGAGTTTGGAACTCAAGAGAGACATTTTAGATGCGATGAAGGTTTGGAAATCTGCAGCAGAGAGGTAGTATTCAAAGTGCAGGGAGACTTGAATAACCAGGAGAACACTAACATTTAAGCCACAGACCTAATAAGAGAAGACTACAGGGAAGGCAAGGGATAATTTAGTATAATGGTTGCCAGGGCAAGAGAGTCTGAAAGAAGGAGTAATCAAGTTAGGTAAGGATTTATTAGAGACTGCTGGACTTACTTATGAGGTGGTCATTCTAGTCTTGGCAAGAGCAGGAGCTAGATTGCAAATGTTTTATAAAGGGTGTGGAAGATGAATGAGAGCGCAGAAACTCTTTGAAACAAAGTTTGGCTGCAGTGGGGTAAAAAGAATGTGGTACTTGCAGAGGTATGTAGGGTGAAAGAAGGATTTTGTTCACATTTTCTTAGGACTGAAGAGACTTGAGTGTCTTTAAATTCAAATGAGTAGCTTCTAATAGGGCCAAAGAGGGTGAAGTGAGTGAAGTTGCTCAGTTGTGTCCGACTCTTAGCGACCCCATGGACTGTAGCCTACTAGGCTCCTCCGTCCATGGGATTTTACAGGCAAGAGTACTGGAGTGGGGTGCCATTGCCTTCTCCAGGAGATCTTCCTGACCTAGGGATTGAACCCGGGTTACCCTCATTGTAGGCAGATGCTTCACCCTCTGAGCCACCAGGGAAGTCCAGAGAGGGCGAAGATAGAGGCAAGGGGGAACTTGCACTAGCGTTAAGGAAGAACACGGGGAGCAAAGTCACGAGACTGAGAGCAAGTAAGATCCAAGCCATGGTTCATGATCTGGTACAGAATTACACTTTTTCCATCATCAGAGGAGAAAAGTATGTGTGTAGAATATCTAGAAGATTGTGGGTCTGGTACAAGAAGTAGAGAAAATCTAATAGCTTTGGTTTTCTTTGTGAAGCAAGAGTTTGAACTGTATGACGGATATCACAAACCAATTTGCAGTTGCTGACATGGGTAGGGTGCGGAAAGAAGAGCTAGACTGTACAGGAAGTCCAAGCGGCCAAGATGACTCTCATTCAGACTTCGTAGCTTTTACACATGTAAATCCAGCAGATGGCACTAGATATTCTTGAAAGAGTGTTTTTGTAAATATCAGACTTGAAAACAGTGTGCGCTTACTGACCTTTTCCTTTAATGTAAATATAATATTTCCACATTTTACTGTAGATACCTTTAGCACCTGATAGACTCTTATGCCAACTGGTTCATTTGCCTAAAAAGGTCTGACCTGTTTAACTTTTGAGCTGGGCTCTTAAGTAGTTTAGAGTTATATCTTTTCAGGTTTACTCTCTCTTAAATCCTACAGCCCAGTCTTATTGCATCCACACTTATAGAAATGTGGTAAAAAAAAAAATTGCTCAGGACTCGCACAAATAACTTCTGTCCCCTGTCTAAATAGTGCCTTTTAATTACTTCTACCCTCTATTTAAAAATAGAGGTAGTAATTGAAATTAAAGTTACTTGGTACAGTTTTCTTTCCTGATGTGCCAGGGGCAGCTGGATTGAAGGAGACCACTAACCAGTGAAACTTGCTAAGTGATTCTAAAATGGTGCTTGTCTAGCTCTGCCAATACTGATGAGCAGCAAGAAAAGTACATACTGCATTAGCTAGAAGGTTCCAGTTCTTCTTTGTGATTGTATACTGTCATTTAATTTCCTTGGCCTTCAGTTACCGTAACTATAAAAATGAAAAAATCTGTCCTCTTGTTATTTTTCTCTGATTATAGTAGGGAGTAGTGATAACTTGGTATTATTTTTATCTATCAAATTTTTCCTTTTCTATTACCTTTATAATGTGAAAGGTGAATATAAACACAAAAGGGAGCTGGTGAGTCATTTGTACTAACTTTGCTCTTGAGATTGAAATAACAAGATTTCTGGTCTTGATACAGAGTAGAATAAAAAAAAATAAACTTAAGTACTTTAAAAAAAAAAAGAAAAAATCATGCAAGTAGATTTTGAAGTATGAAATATGTCAACATACTGAAGTTTAATGTATAGGAAACATTTAATTGATCCTCAGGTTTCTAAAGTCAGTGTTTCATTGACTTTTTTCAGACCATATTTGAGGATGTTAGTGGTTTTGGTGCCTGGCATAGAAGATGGTGTGTTCTTTCTGGAAACTGTATCTCTTATTGGACTTATCCAGATGATGAGAAACGAAAGGTAATATTAATATTGATGGTCAGTGGTGAAAGCCCTGACTGACTTTCAGGTAATGTTTTATGCAAGTGTTCCCTGTGGCCATAAGCCACCCAAATTCCCCACTCAGGTTTATTTACTAAGCCGTTAAAAATGTAGTGAGTGTGTGTGTGTGTGTGTGTGTGTGTGTGTGTGTGTGTGTGTATTTATTTAAAAATTTTATATCTTATCCATTCCCTGTGATTTGACCACCCTTTAAATACCTTAAGGCATATATTTTTCTTTCTTTTTTTCTGGAGTGTTTTGTAATATTTTTTAATTGATTTTTAGTCAGAAATATGTTAAATTCACTTTTGTGTTTTATTAACAATTGATTTACCTAAATCTGGGATAAACAAAAATGGAAAACCACCATAGGAATATAGTGGTTTAGGTTTGTTAAAAAATAATACATTGCATCTTATTTTTTAAAAATTTAATGTTATTGCCCAAGTGTGATAATTTATTATCCAAAGACTGGAAAATAGAAATAAGTAGAATTATAAAGTAAATTCATCTATAAAAGATAATTACTATTCACAGTTTGGTTGTATATCCTTCTAAATTTTTTAAATGTATAATATATGATAATTTATATCCATTTATGAATCTTTTTTAAACAGAAAATATGTCTTTTTTAACTTGATTTTTACTTGATAATGTCCTGATATCTTTCCACATAGGTAAAAATACATCTATGATATTGCATTAGATAACTGTATGTATTACATTGTAGCCATGTAAAATTTTATTTTAAAATTTATTGTGAAATATTTGGAACATTCAAAAAATAATTTCCACCAGCCTCTGTATTATCAGTCCAGTTGAAGCTCCTTATATAATTTTCTGTCCCTCATAGAGATAACCCCTATCCTAAAATTATTTTGTTCCCATTTATTTCTTTAAATTTTTTTTGTATGTGATATATATAAGCAGTGTGTTATTGCAATTGCATATTTTGAAACATTTTACAAATAGTATCATACTGTATATACTGTTTTGCAACTTGCATGTTTGAATCAACATGATTTGTGAAATTAGTGTAGGCTGGTGTGTGTAGCATGTATGTAGCTCTAGTTTGCAGAGCTTTAGTCATCTTTCCCTGTACTGAAATACTCCATTGTAAGAATGTGTCACAATCAATTTATACACTTCTCTTATTTATGGGCAATTAATTATTTCAAATTGTCGTTGTTATAAACAGCTCTGCTATGACTTAACTATATGAATCAGAGCTCTTTCTTTTTTATTTAAATTGGAGTATAATTGCTTTGCAATGTTGTGTTAGTCTCTGATGTACAATAAAGTGAATCAGCTACATGTATACTTATCACCCCTCCCTCTTGGACATCCCTTCTACCCCTACCCCACTTCCCACCCATCTGGGTCATCACAGAGCACCAAGCTGGATCAGAGCTCTTTCTCTATTTTGTATCTAGTAGCAGAGTCTCTGATTTGTAGGGTTTTGCAGACTTTGTCTGATGATTTCTTGAAATCGGTTGCATAACGTTCTGTCCCCACCAGGAGCTCTCAGTGTTCCACATCCCAGCAACATTTGTTGTTTCAACCTTTTAAACTCTGAGTGTGATAGGTGTGAAATGTTATTTTACTGTGTTTTTATTTTAATTTTCCTTGACTGAGCATTGAGCAAGCATCTTTTCTTATGTGTTTCGGCCACTTGTTTTTCTAGTCTTTTGCTTGGCATATGCTTTAATTTATCCTTATAGTATCTTTTCATAAACAGAATTTTTAATGCTAAGATAAATCTATCAGTTTATTATTTTATTGTTTGCTTTTTTGAGTCTTAGTTAAGAAAACCATCTCTATAGTCACTTCCTTATGAATTCTAAAAGTTATAAAGATTTACGTTTCACATTTAATTTACCTGGAATTGATCCCCCCACCCCCTAATCTGGAAACCCCACTGTGCCAGCATCATGGGATGATCCATTCTTTCCCCACTCATCCTCATACTATTTCAAGATATCATTTTATATGTGGGTCTATATTTAGGCTTTCTATTCTGTTTTCTTTGGTCTGTATCTCTCATTCTCAATTACCATAGCTTTAAAATAAATCTTTATGCCTGGTAAGATAACTATCCTAACTTGTGTTTTTATTCAATAGTGTATTTATTCTTGGTCATTCTTTTTATACACACACACACACACACACACACACACACACACACACACACAGAAATAGATGTACCATTTTATAATTGAAAATGTACCAAAAAAAGAGAGAAATTAGTAAGAGAGAAATTCCTCATTAATTCTCGTGTTTCATTTATCTCTTCACAGCACACACTTTTTTGTTCTCATTGGTTTGCTAAGGTATTTTAAAGCAAATATCACATTTCATATTATATCATATAATCTGTGAGTCAAGATTGCCAGTTCCTAGCATTGGTAAATATGCTAGGAACCCAGGGAAGCCAGGTTTCAGGCTAGCCTACCATTCTGCACTCTCTTACTCATTGATTTTGGCCTATGAAGGTTTCTTTTGCTGTCTTGCAAGTTCGGTTATCTAGCATTTGGGGGGTTATGGGAGGACTCTCAGACTGCTTGCTGAAAACATAATGTTAATATCTGTTTCAATAGTCCCCTGTTACTGTCATTTAATTTGTTTCAATCTTTTCAGCATTATGAAAAAACAGCAACTATGCCTATATAAGAGCTCCCTGGTGGCTCAGTGGTGAAGAATTTGCCTGCCAATGCAGGAGACAGGAAGATCCCTTGGAGAAGGAAATGGCAACTCCAGTATTCTTGCCTAGAAAATCCCATGGACAGAGGAGCCTGTCAGGCTATAGTCCGTGGCGTCACAAAAGAGTCAGACATGACTTAGCGACTAAACAACAGCAATACCTATATAAACATCTTCATGTACCTGTATATTTACTTAGGATAAATTTCTTTTAGGTGAAGTTGGATGGTCTGGATATGTTCATTTAGAATGTTTTTTGATCACTGTTATTAAATTGTCTACCAGTAACAGACCATTTTATGCTTTCACTAGTAGTGTGTAAGAATTTGTTACCCCCAACCAATCAACACTGGTTATTACTAGTCTTTTCAGACTTGGTCAATCTAATGTTTTAAAACGGTCTATTTCATTCTAATTTCTTTTTATAATTACTAATACATTTGACACTTTTATTGACAGTTTCTAAGTTGTTTGGGCCCAGGACTTCCCTGGTTAAGACTCTGCCTGCCAATGTAGGCGACATGGGCTCAATCCCTGGTCCGGGATGACTGCATATGCTGCAGGCAACTAAGCCTCAGTTACGGAGCCCACATGTTGCAACTACTGAAGCCCCTGCACCTAGAGCTTGTGCTTTGCAGCAAGAGAAACCACTGCAATGAGAAGCTCATGCACCACAATGAGAGAGTAGTCCCTGCTTGCTGCAACTAGGGAAAGCCCGTGGACAGGAACCAAAGCCCAGTACAGCCAAAAATAAATTTAAATAAATAAATAAATACATTGTTTGGGCCCATACTTGTCCCTTTTCCCATTTTTCAGCACCATTTTGTCTCACAAAATTTTTTTTTTATTCTCATACTGTAGGAATGACGTGGATTCTAAAAATCTAAGGCAGTAGTTTGGCCTGATCTTTTAGAGATACGTAAAAAATATTTATAGGTGAAATACTATGACAAGGTTTCTATTTATAGAAAGGGAAGAAGTAAGAGGGTTAGAGACAAAAGGGGTTGAATGTGTGTTTCTATTTGTTAAAACTGATTAATGGGTACATGGAAGCTCATTATGCTGTTCTTTTTATTTTGTATCTATTTTAAGTTTTCCATAACAAATGGTTTGTTTTTTAAGCTGGCTAAGATCTCTAGTTGACATTTTTGGTTTCTATTTTTATATTCAGCAAGAAATAATCATAAATATTAAAATATGTTTCTCTAAATACAGTGTAGTTAAGTTTTAACTTTTAAATTAATGGCTTTCTTATTTTAAGTTGGTATCAAGTTGAATACGGCTCAATGCTTACTGACTTAAATGGTCTTATTTGTTTTCTACTAATCATATTTTTAAAAAATTTGTTTTAAAGAATCCCATAGGAAGATTAAATTTGGCCAATTGTACCAGTCGGCAGATAGAACCAGTCAACAGAGAATTTTGTGCAAGACGCAACACTTTAGAATTAATCACTGTTCGACCACAAAGAGAAGATGACCGAGAGACTCTGGTCAGCCAATGCAGGGACACACTCTGTGTAACCAAGTATGTATTGGGCTATAAATGTTTCTATCAACTAAGTAATTGATTGCTCACTATGTCCTTACCACTGTGAGAAATATCAGAGATGGTCTTTGTCTTTGAAGAGGATACGATTTAAGAATGAGAAGACAAAACACATACACATCAGTAAGAGAGGAATGTAATAACAAAATTAATATAGTTAAGAAAAACACAGCATTCAAGTTATATCTTAGTTTATCATGTTTTCCAGCATACTCACAGTTTAGCCATTTTCGGGGCAGTTAGCTAATATTCTTTGTGTTAAATTTGAATATTTCATGTGTAATTGATAAGTCAAGTATTATTTAAAGAGATTTGACACATCCCTTTCTGTCCATCCCTTCCTGTCCATTGCCAAAGAACCTTCCCAAAGTACTTCATTCTACTCTGAAAATTTCTGGTTGGTGATGGACAGAATAAACTACGGGGAGTGTCAGTTTTTGTTAACCCTAAACTTAAGTATAAGAAGCAGCAACTTATTGCTAAGATTCTTTTGCTTGAATGCCCAAGAGAAGCTTGCAGACCAACTTCAATGTACAAAATTGTGATTAGGGACAAAAGTTAGAATTTCACAAAATCTCTGTTAATCAGATTGTAGCTGAATATTACAGACAGGGAGATGGGTAGAACTGGCTCTGTGAATTTCTGATGTGGAAATGTCAGATAGCTTAGCCAAGAGACATTCTATCAAAATAGAACAAAGTTGCCCCGATACCGCCATTTTGTTTTAAAACAGAGAGAATGGGGACCTGTTCTATGGGAATTCTAGATGTCTAGATTGCTTTTAGATTAATTTAGCTCATTCACTTCTTTCCTTTGGGGGCCTTCTGTGCAGCAGTGACCGCATTCAGATCAGGAGAGGCAAATTGGATTTATAGTCACTTTCTTTAGTAGCTACCCTATCTGTGGCCACAGTCAGTGAGAGAACCAAACAAAATTCAGTCCCCACATACTTCCTGACCACCATGGCCCTTTTAAACATTACTCACATTTTTCATAGAATCTTCTTTTACTTGTTACATAAACCTTCCCAGATTTCTCCTTCAACCTTCTCCTGTGGTGGAAATAGTTATATTACATATTGCTCTAATTACGCTGTACTTCACTTGCATGTAATTTTTCTCATTATAACGTTATCATAATTTGAGTGGACCAAGCATGTGAGAGAGGCTCATTCTCAATTCAGTCTTGACTGAGTCTTTAGCTTTGCTTGGTGGCTTCTTAAAACTTATTTCACTTTTTGATCATACTTTTTGCAGGGTATATACATTTTACAGTTATACAATTCTCCTTTGCCTTATTTATCTGTTTCTCCCCAGGGCCTTTCTTACCTATGCCTTTTATCTAAATCTAATGTATCACATTTTTATTTCTACAAACCAACCTTGCTATATTTCCCTCCTTCAATGCAAAGTATTTATCATCTGATCAGTAGTGTCTACTTTGAAATATATATTAAACATTTGAACTAGAAATGCTTCATGGGAAAGCAGTATTGTACAGTTGAACACTGGGAGGTCAACAGACCTAGGTTTAAATCCCGACTCGGTGACTTACTGATGTAGGTTTAAATCCCAACTCAGTGACTTACCAGATGTGACCATGGCAAGGTACTTAACTTTTCTGGCTCTCTGAAATCTCCTGTGTCATAAGAGAAGAATAAGCTCCACAGAGTGATAGTAAAGGTTAATATGTAGATCTACTTAGCATGGTGTCTTACATATGGAATGAGCTCAACAAATGGTCACTATCTTTATTGTAAATGTGTTCCTTCCATTTACTAACAGATGATCAACTCACTGCTTGTTCATGCTTATACCATTACTAGTACCAATGTGGAGAAATTATAAAAATGTAGAAGTATAATACAACATCCTTCTAACACCTGGCTGTAGTCTAGAAGAATGGTCTGGCTTGTGACTTAGGGAATTTCCCTCTCCCCCACCTTCGCCTGCCCCATCAACTATTCAACTTTTAACTGAATATGGATGTAAAGAAGGGATTCCTGGTGTGAACAGAGAGATTAGGATAGACAAAATCTTAGGATCTTTAGATCACTTACTGTAAATACTGTGCTCCACTAACACAGTGGGGCAAAAAAAAAAAGTAGGAGACAGTATAAAATAGTACTATCTGTAAGGCCAGGTGAAGGTCCATGAGTCTGTGGAGCTCCTGGGGAGCCTGAGTCAGGGATCTAGGGGGTTGGTCCCTATATTCAGGTCTGTGATGTGCTTGCTCTTCTAAAAGGTGACCCACCCACCCTCAGTGACTGTCTTGGCACCAGCAAATTGTCCAATCAGATCACCTGTGCAAGATTAGTTACTGTCTTTGATGTGAAGTTCCATCATTTTCCAAATGTGATTGGTGTGAGTTATGGCTCAGCTAACCAAACCGCAAGATGATTTTCTTTTATTGTGATTGGAGAAGCACTTTACTATGGATTCCTGACTTGGCATCTATTAAAAGAGGGTAAAGAGTTACTCCTTTTACTGTTTAGGCTCCCCCCACTTCACCCCACAGTAAGAGTACTTGGAGGTATGAAATAGGGGAAAGGATCCTGATCTTTTTGTTTGTTCCTGTAGGAACTGGCTATCCGCAGATACCAAGGAAGAACGGGATCTCTGGATGCAAAAACTCAATCAAGTTCTCATTGATATTCGCCTCTGGCAACCTGATGCTTGCTATAAACCTATTGGAAAGCCTTAAACTGTGGGACATTTCCATGATATATAGAGGTTTTCTGACCTATGTCATAAATGTATCTTAAGAGCATCAGATTTGCTGGTTGCATTTTATGCTTTAAATAAAAAGGGTATGTGCCAATATTCATTCACTACATATTGTGCAGTATTTATATCTTTTGTATGTAAAACTTCACCAGATTTCACTTCTATTATTCATAAATGATTAGAAGAAAAAAATTTATTATAGTCGATTTTGCTAAATTTTAATTTAAAAGCCTCATTTTCCTAGATATCTAATTATTCAGTTATTCATGATAAAACATTTGTTTTAAAGTAAGGAATTTTGAATTGTCTCCCTAGAGCTGTGGGTCTCAAAGCAGAAAGATCTTCCACGATTAGAGACAGAAATCTCTGACTTGACCATTCTTTCTCTAGCCTCAGTACTTTTTTTCTGAAGATTGTGGTCATTTACTGATCATGATATATCTTATTTCTAGAGCACTGAAAAAAATTCTAAGGGACTTTGCAGAAACATTTTTAGTAATGGAGGTAAGAACCTTTTTAAAATAGCAAATGCATATTAGTTTGAAGCTTATGGCTGCCGTCAAATAAGACATGTGGACATGGGGGATATTGTGTGAGATTTGGGGGTTAAATGTTTTATTTAGAAGACTTAATCACATGCTTTATGTTTACTCAGTTACTATAGATGCTGTGTGATGCACATTTCCATGGAATACAGGCTTTTAAAAATAACTCTTTTTGCTATATAGCTTACAGACTCCTCAAATATACCTGGCAAATTACTTCTTTCTGGTCCTGTAATAAGAATAAATGTAAATTTGAAGACCCTTTATATAAGAAAAGTAAACCTCACGAAGCTGCTATGGACTAATATTTTGCTTGCCTAAATTCTTGTCTTTTTTTTTTTTTCCACATCTATGTATGACGGTGTCTAGAAACCCATTATGAAGATCACTTGAAAAACTGTTAAGTCATGTATTACCTTTAAAAGCCTAATGCCTTTTTTTTTCAATTATAAAGGATTGTAAATGTAAACCACCAGCTCAACTTTAAGTACACTTTCAGTTTCTTCTTTGAATTGTTAGTTATTGACGGCCTCATTTGTAATCACTAAATTCTGTCACCTCCTTTCGTTCTATTTTGTATTCATTCAAATGTGTTTTTTCTTGTGTGTATCATAAAACTATATTTTATGATCTCCTACCTAAATAAATACTTGCAAATGACTTAAGGAATTAGCTATTTAAGAAACACTATTAGAATGTGCTGTACAACTGCTCTGCATTCTAGGCTGTGGGCTCCCTCAGGGAGCTGTACTGACTTCCTGAGGCTATTTCACCATCTTTTTACCTCTAGCCCAGGGCTTAGCTCATTGTGTGTTCTTAGAGTCCCTGTTGAGTGAAGAGGTGGATGAAGGATCCACTTCTGAGTCAGTTTGATAGAATATGGTACTTGGACACACATCTGAGGAGACGGAAGATGATTCCCAAGTGCTTAGCAGAGACTGGGTAGATAAGTAACATCACCAGCCAAAACAGGATATAGATTTGGTGGGATTGGTGACAGGTTCCCTTTTATTTATTTGTAGGTTTGTGTTATTTTTGAATAAGTGTTATACGTCATTATATAAAAATTCAAAAGAGAAGTTAAGTGAAAAGTATGTCTTTTCCTCTTGTCACAACCACTTTTGCCAGTTTTGCGGTGTCCTCCTAGAGAGAGTCTGTGCATATTATTGATTCATCATCATATTTCTCTTTTGTTCATTAAAAATATTCCATCACAACCTAGAGATTGTCATACTGAATGAAGTAAGTCAGACAGAGAAAGAGAAATATGGCAAGACATCCCTTGTATGTGGAAATGATACAAATGAACTTACTTAAAAAACAGAAACAGACTCACAGACCTAGAGAATGATTTTATGGTTGCTGGGGAAAAGGATGAGGGGAAGGGATAGTCAGGAAGTTTGGAATGGATATGAACACGCTGCTATATTTAAAATGGATAACCAACAAGAACCTACTGTATAGCACAGGGAACTGCTCAATGTTATGTGGCAGCCTGTGTAGAGGGGAAGTTTGGAAGGGAATGGATACTTGTATATGTATGGCTGAGTCCCTTTGCTGTTCACCTGAAACTATCACAACATTGTTAATCAGCTATACCCCAATGCAAAATAAAAAGTTAAAAAATATTCCATCTGTACTGTTAAAGAAAAAAGCCCAAGAGTATTCCTTAGCAGACATTGTATTTTAGTGTATGTAAAGGGGGTATATAAAGCTCAGTTTTAGAAGAAATTTAAGGTGATTATGGAACATATGTTAGAAATATGTCAAACAGTAGAAAACACTGCTCTGAAAATTTCAGTGTCATCTGCCTGCGGTGGGGGTGGGGGATGTTGAAACATTAGAGTCAATATGGAGGTATGATGTGAAAAGAGAAGCTAGGACAAAAAGAACATGATCTTTAGGGAAGAGTGAAAAGTGAGTGACTGATGATTATCTTCCATGAAAGAAATACAAGGGTGATGTCTGCAGAGACCAAAGGAGGATCTTATGATTTGACCACAAAATCAAAAAGTGGGTTAAAGAAAACAGCTGAAATTTGGAGTGGTCAGTTTGATAAAATGGTTCAGCTGAAAAAATCAAGTTACAACAAAATCCACAGAGGAAAAGATTGACAGATTTGATTGCATAAAAAATTTCCTTCCTGACAAATTTAAACAAAGTGTAAGCAAAGTTAGAACATAAGCTTCAGACTAGGAGAAAGTATTCACAAAATATTTGATAATCCAAGAAGTAATATACAAAATATATAAAGAGCTTCTTTGATTGGCTATCATCATTTGAACATTTACTATGTACCAGGAGATATTCTTGGTGTTTCACATACATTATCCTGTATAATCTTCATGTGACTTTATGAAATAGGCATTGAATGAGGAAACTAGAACTTAGTTCTAGTTAGATGGGGAAACAGTGCAAACAGTGTCAGACTTTATTATTTTGGGCTCCAAAATCACTGCAGATGGTGATTGCAGCCATGAAATTAAAAGGCGCTTACTCCTTGGAAGGAAAGTTATGACCAACCTAGATAGCATATTAAAAAGTAGAGACATTGTCAACAAAGGTCCATCTAGTCAAGGCAATAGTTTTTCCAGTGGTCATGTATGGATGTGAGAGTTGGACGGTGAAGAAAGCTGAGCGCCGAAGAATTAATGCTTTTGAACTGTGGTGTTGGAGAAGACTCTTGAGAGTCCCTTGCACTGAAAGGAGATCAGTCCTGGGTGTTCATTGGAAGGACTGATGTTGAAGCTGAAACTCCAATACTTTGGTCACCTCATGTGAAGAGTTGACTCATTGGAAAAGACCCTTATGCTGGGAAGGATTCGGGGCAGGAGGAGAAGGGAGTGACAGAGGATGAGATGGTTAGATGGCATCACTGACTCGACGGACATGGGTTTGGGTAGACTCCGGGAGTTGGTGATAGACAGAGAGGCCTGGCGTGCTGCAATTCATGGGGTCGCAAAGAGTCGGACACGACTGAGCAACTGAACTGAACTGAACTGAACTGAGATTATTAAAACAACACAAGTTTTCACATCAGTAATCCTCATGAGCACTTGGCATCCTCCAGTAATCTCTATGCTAACATACAGGATCAGCATGTCAGATCATACTTACATGCGTCAGAGATCTTATCCATATAGAGCTTTACTCATAATTTCAAGAACACAAGTGATCAAGGCACTGGCTAAGCAAGAAATCTGAAAAATCCTGCATACTTCCTGGACCTTTCATTCTTACTTTGAACAAGTAATAGATAAGATCGCTCATGAGATTTGTGGGACATCAAACACAGCAGGGAGCCTAGAGGCAAGGCAACATGGCCATTTTGTGCCCTATATAATTATGTAGCTGGTGTGACTCTCAGGAGTCTTGCCTCATGAATCCATAAATTCTATTTACCATAAGCAATTCTTAACCAGCCACATCCTACTAAGAGCATTCCATAGATAAGAGATCTCGCAAATATCATTAGTCTTATCAGCCAGTAGGTTGAAATTTGCAAGAAATTTATGCCTCACCTGCCTTCTTTCTTTCCCAGAACCCCAGATACTTTAACTCCTTCCTCCCTGCTCTCTTCAGATGAACTTTCAAGTGAGCAAAGATACATAAAAGATACATACAAGGATGATCCTTACTATACTGTTTTTAAAGAGGATAAATAGAGATAAAAAGGGAAGAAAATTGGAAATAGCAGGAAATCATGGCAAACCCTTTCTACAAGAAGAAAAGGAAACCATGTATATGTATATTGATATAACTTTTCAGAACAACTTATGGGGAAAAAGGATATGCCCTGCAACATGAAACTATATATGTAACATACAAATACGCAAATACCCAGATGAAAGTGGGGAAGGAACCGCACCAAATTTTATATGGAAAAATGCAACGGAAAGAGGTTGGGAGTAGTTAGTGCCGGATGGAGAAACGCTTTGACTTTTGACTCTATTTCTAGAATATTTGATTTATTTACAATGAAAATATTTTCATTTTGCTCATGTTCATGCACTTGTAAACACTTTAAAATTTAAACTCAGAATGAAACGTTGAGTGGAAGACTGAGTAAAGACTACAGGGTATTGGATTGAGAAGGGAAAGGCACAATAAGAGAGTAGTTTGGTGGGGAAATGTTGAGGAAGGATATTTGTTACTACACTGATGGGTAAGAGTCAAAGGTGAGTGAAGACCTGTGGATAGTGGTAAAAAGGAATTTAAGAGATGGAGGAGGGTGAATTTGTGAAGCAGGATGAAGGGTGACAGAACCTAGATGACAAGCAGAGTTTAGACCCCATCCCAGCAGTCAGCATGTTCATGGGAACTTTGTGACTAAGTAATGAAGAATCAATTCAGTTCAGTTCAGTTGCTCAGTCATGTCTGACTCTTTGCAACCCCGTGAACCGCAGCACGCCAGGCCTCCTTGTCCATCACCAACTCCCTGAGTCCACCCAAACCCATGTCCATCAAGTCAGCGATGACATCCAGCCATCTTATCCTCTTGTCCCCTTCTCCTCCTGCCCCCAATCCTTCCCAGCATCAGGGTCTTTTCCAGTGAGTCAACTCTTCGCATCAGGTGTCCAAAGTATTGGAGTTTCAGCTTCAGCATCAGTCCTTCTAATGAACACCCAGGACTGATCTCCTTTAGGATGGACTGGTTGGATCTCCTTTCAGTGCAAGGGACTCTCAAGAGTCTTCTCCCACACCACAGTTCAAAAGCATCAATTCTTCAGTGCTCAGTTTTCTTCTCAGTCTAGAATTGGGGCACCCAAACTATGCAGTCATGTAGGACTGGACATGACTTTGGAGTGATCTGTAGGCTTTACTCCTCTTTCACGAAATATGCTGGCTACTGGGAGCCACGTGAAGGCTGAGGCAACTGCAATGTGGAAAATTCCACAGCTGTTTCAACATGAAGCTGGAGCATGACTAACTATAGCAGAGTCTCTAAACCCTAACAGTTTATATCATAAAAAGGGTCTGAACCCTAAAAGCATGTATGCCCCTCTCCCATTTTCAGGGACCACCAGCAGGCCCTGCCACTACTTCTAACTCCTTCATTTTTTCTTTTTTTTTATTTCATATGCTTTACAAAGATGTTTCTTTCATGGAATTTAAGCTGCTCATTTTGTCAGATGAAAAATTAGAGGTGAACAATGGCTTACATTTCTAAAACAGATAATCAGTTCTATTCCCCTAGTTCCATAAAAGCAATGTAAATACGAGCAATTTATACATCTTGCTGGTGAATTCACATAATGCTGGCGAATTCCCTGATCCTTAGGCTTCCTCTCCTCTCCAGTTACTCTGATCTGTTTTGATTACTGGCCACAGGAATGGAGTGGCATTGGGAGTGTATGGTTATTTGGTATAGTCATTTGTTCTATTGCTTGCCCTTTCAGTTCACTCCCATTTCTCCAAACATAGAACCAAAGTTTGAGATTTAAACCCTTAAACCTGTAGGAATCCCTGTCGGCTTTTTGCATAGGCATTACTCAAATTCTGAATGGTAGTGAGTCTGGTGTGGAAGGTGCCCAAAGCCAACTATTCCCATAGAGACAGCAACACAGAAGCGCTGGTCCTGCCCTCTCGAGGAATTACCTAGCGCTGGTGTCGCCGTCTCGCTGGGCTGTGTCCGCAGGTCCATGGAATTAGATCCCAGAAAGGCAGTTCCAACTTTAAATTGCTAAAACCTTTTGGCAATGGGCTAATTGCTTTAAAAACGGGGAGAAAATAACAGATCCACTTTAAAGATCTTGCAAGTAGAGAATCTGTCCACAAAGATTCCTATTAAAGTTAACTGAAAAAACTGATTGACATGGGTTACTAAGGACTAACTAGGAAAATGTCAGTAATCAGATCTCAGTAAGACCAGGACGATCAGTTTATAGTTCCCTTAGTTTTCAGATTGTCACAAGTATAGTTAATCAAAGCAAGAAACTAAAATAAAAAATAAATGTGGGAGCCATAGGGATAAATGCAAACTCATCTATGGCGACGGGGCAGATTGGTTACACTGGGGTTCTGGATGTGGAGCAAGTGCCCTGCGGGAGACTGGCCTGAGGAGGGCAGTAGTCAATGATGCTGAAGCCAACAGGAAGACATTCCTTCTCCATTGCCTACTCCTGACTGTTCCAAGAGGGAGTCTCAGTTTGGGTCTGTGTGCTTGGATTTCTATTCTTAACTAATGACCCTAACAGAGAATCGGGGGCCTCAGGTCACAGACCCTTTATCTGGTAAACTGGCTCAGTCCCTCCCTGGGTTGTATTACTATTGTATTAATACAATGTAATGCAATACAATATATTGTATTATATATTTCACAGTTGCCTCTCATTTACAGCAACTGCTAGTAGCTTTGCTTTTTTAGAGCTACCTCCTTTTTGGTTGAAAGCAGAGATAGGAGAGCCACCTGACTTGCTGAATTGTTGCAGAAAGGATTTGTTATTTTGCCTTGAGAGTCCAGGAAAACGGCTACTTGAATTGTCCCTTTTCTTCTAGTTTTGGGAGGTTTTTACACACCAGGAAAATGACATAGACTCTACTGACACAGTAAGTGTGTCTTGTTAAAGCTGTTCAAGCGTTGAAGTCTCATCTCCCTAGCAGGCCTTTGCATGGGTGGTGGTGGGACCATGCTTTTTCTGTGGTGTTTGGCTGGGATAGGGTGATTGTTGTCTAAAAGTTTTCTGTCTTGCTAGACTGTCTCTTTTCTGGTCCTTCAGCTAGAGAGAGAACTGTTTTCTCTTGGGCTTTTCTTGCTGTCATTGGCCTCTCTGGGTTGCCAGCTTCTCCAGCATCCAGTCCAGAATATATCACACAAAAGCAAAGTCCAGAGAACTCACCATCATGTTGTTCTTTGGGTCTCGAGTTCTCTAGATGGGCTACCTTTTTCTTTTCACCTCTCAGAGCCTTCTGGTGTTTGTTTTACATACAATGCCCAGGGCTTTGACTGTACCTAAAGGGTGAAATAGGAAGAAATGTATCTACTCCATCTTGGTTCCACTGATAGAGTTTTAGGAGTCTGTAATTTCCAGAGTTCTCAGGCACTTCGAGTGGGCTTTAATTATGTTAATTTAAACAATCCTTTCTATTATGGAATAACTTTTTTCTTTGATTAATTCTATCAAGAAGTGTCCCAAAAAACTGATGAAGTTTTTAAATCGCTTAGGCAATTTTGATAGATTCAAGTGAGTTTGAATATCTTTCCACGTGTTTGTTAGTCCTATGCATTGCTTCATTTGTGAATTCCGTATTTGCACTGTTTGCCCACATTTCAGTTATCCTTATTATTTTATTTGTAAATTTATATGTTAGGGAGATTAATGTTTGTTTATATGTAGCTGCATGTACACTCAGTTCCTTTACTAGCTGAGCATTCTTCAGCTACAAATTGAATATTCTAGTACCTAAAACATAATCTATTGGGAGCATTAAATAAGACAATAGATATTAAGGCCTCAGACCAGTACAAAGGCAAAATAAATTCCTGATAAGTGGCAGTGATTGTTTATTGTGGAATTAGCTGCCCAAGGAGGTCTAGACAGAGGCAGATATAAATCTGATTAGGCTAGCTACCTTCCCAACACCAAGATTTCTGTTCTTCTCAGAACAGAACTTAGAAGTTGCTGGGAATTTAAAGATGTCTAGAAATTCTCTTGGCAACAAATAACATTTATGACATTTATTGAAGTTTTGTCATAGAGAAAATAATGGTAATGATGCAGTTTTAGAATTGCCTCCTCTCAGTCTTTTTCTTGTTTTTTTAAAGACTTCCTTGAGAAGTTAAAAACAACTTTTACTTCTACAAAAGTGGAAAATGGACTTAATCTACTTTCTTCCACAAGTTAGATTTTCATGTGAGTGAAGTCATTTAAAAAATATGTGCTTCACAAGATTCAGAGGCTTAAGTGTAGTAAATGAGGTTTAACAAAGCAGGAGACTCCAGACTAGTAAGATGAAAACTTAGATGGTATAGTAATCTTATGGGATTACTTAGATGCTCCATATTACCTGTTATTTTGCTCAGTTCTTGGAAGTGTTATGAGTCCCCTGGGACTGATAGGCAAAAACAAGTTTCAGTTTGCTTGACTCCATCTCCCACAGTGCATTTGAAATAAACATTGTAGAGAGAACATCTTCCCATCTCCTAGTTACAAACTGTTGTGGAAATTTGTAATGTAATCTCAAAATAATATGAAGCCCCTAACAATGTAGTGTAAGTCAAAGTCAATGTTAAAGCTGATGAGAGTCACCATAGCTTTAATTGTCCCAGTCAAATGAAAACATTTAGAAATGTAGGAAATCTTATATAAGAAATCTTCTGAGAATAAAAACCAAAGGAAAAACATATTGATCAAATCAGTTATCTACTTTTTGGCTAGTCTGTTGAGAAAGGAATAGGGTAATGGAAGAAAACACCTTGGCACAGGACACCAAGTTAGGAAAGAAAAGAAAGAAACTTAAGTGTAAACTACTTTTCTACAACCTAATCCTATGCTTGCGTGCTCTGCTCAGTTGCTTTAGTCATGTCCAACTCTTTGTGACCCCGTGGACTGTAGCCCATCAGTTGCCTCTGTCCATGGGATTCGCCAGGCAAGAATACTGGAGTGGGTTGTCTTCCACTCCTTTAGCGGATCTTCCCAACCCAGGATCAAACCTATTGTCTCCTGCATCTCCTGCGTTGCATGTGGACTTTTTACCACTGAGCCACTGGGGATTTTTTTCAAACTACTTTTTTACTCTGAGCCTCTGGCTTCCTGGTTTGTAAAGTGGAAATAAAACTCTGAAGGTTTTGTGATGTAAAAATCCTTTATGAAGCTTGATCTGGGGCATGCAGCTTCAGCCCCTTAATGAAAACTTATTGATCCTTAAGTGAGGTGATGATCACACTGAACATGGTGTGTGATACACAATTGGTACTCAATATATGTCTACCAAATGAATTGCATTAAACCAATCAAAATCGATTGCTAATTTTTTAAATTTATTTTTAATTGGAGGATAATTTGCTTTACAATATTGTGTTGGTTTCTGCCATACATCAACATGAGTCAGTCATAGGAATACATTTGTCCCCTCCCTTTTGAAGCTCCCTCCCACCTGCCACCCCTTTAGGTTGTCACAGAGCAACAGATTTGAGCTCCCTGTGTCATACAGCAAATGCCACTGGCTATCTATTTTACATATGGTAATGTTTATGTTTCAAAGCTACTCTCTCAGTTCATCCCACCCTCTCCTCCCCCTACTGTGTCCACAAGTCTGTTCTCTATGTCAATGTTTCCATCGCTGCCCCTTAAATTGGTCCATCAATACCATCTTTCTAGATTCCATATATATGCATTAATATACGATATTTGTTTTTCTCTTTCTGACTTACTTCACTCTGTATAATAGGCTCTAGGTTCATCCACCTCACTAGAACTGACTCAAATGTGTTTCTTTTTATGGCCAAATAATATTCCATTGTATATATGTACCACAACCTCTTTATCCATTCATATATGGTCTGGCATAAATCACACATATAATTCACCTATAAAATTAGCAAGTAACATTAAGAGATCTCTAAGGATGTTCACACAGAATTCTAGCGTGCCAAGTTTAAAAAATGTATTTTAGCAGTGGCCCAGAGTTTCTTTGGGGTAGCAAATGTCTTTGTTTTGGAAAATGCCTTGAAAGCTGTGACAGAGACTGTAGTGATCCCCTCTTTAGTAGTGATAGAGCTCAAAGAATGGCATGTAGCTGCTCAGAATAAAGACTACATTTCCCAGATGCCCCTGAAGGTTATAATGGTCATGAGACTGAGTTCTGGCCAATGCAATGTAAGTATAACATTTGTTGCAGCTTTTGGGAGTATTCTTCTGGAGACACTTGGCTTGTGTCCTTTGTACTTCAATGTTCCATCCTTCTTCTAGCTGCTAGCATCTTACAGCTTGAGAAATAAAGCCAGACCCTAGGGTGCAGAGCCACCTGGGAGCAGAAAGGTGCTCTATCTGTTTGTAACAGCGGTAATTACTGTTATGATCTGAACCTCACGTCTTGTTAAGGCTTGGAATACATTCTCTCTTTCCCCCACATTCTTCTCTTGAGACTTTCTCTTCAAACCTGCCTTCTGTCATTCCTCCTGCCCACCTGGCAGACAGTTTTCCATGGTTCTCTTGCATTTCTGCACAACTTGTACTTCCCTTGCAAGTTACTTCTAGACTGTCTTCCCTCAGATGTTGTATAGTGGAAAGCCTTGGAAGAAAAAGTATCTGCCTCTGGAGCACAGAACAGGTTTGTTTACAATCTTGGAAGATGGAGATTGTGTCTTTCTTGAGCACAAAAGGCAGACATTCTGCTCATTATAAAAGATGCAGTTTTCTTAAGTGCAGGGTTCCTCTCCTGTAATGCATCCCAGAGGATGCGCAGGTGTCATCTGGTCCTCTTTGCATTGTCCTGAAGGAACTGGGGCTTAGGTAACTGGCACAAATGCTATTACTCTGATTACTGTTGTTGCTGTAAGTAATACAGTCCTTTATCTATAATTCAGGGCTATCTTCTGTCAGCACCCATGAATCTGTGGCTGGCTAACTGGTTAGATTGCAAGTAGAATAAAAATCTCAGACCACTGGTCTGTCTGAGTATGTCTGATCTGCTTTATGTTTCTAAACCCCAACCTGGGGTAAATACGGAGATGCAGGGAACAAAAAAAAAACAATCCAGGTTGTGAGAAGCAATGCTCATTGAGGACCGAGTGAAGGACAAACATTTTTAACGCTGCCTTTGGAACATGTACTTCTGGCTCAAGCACTTGTACTAATTGTGTTTCCATTTTTGCCATCTGCCTATTTTGATGGGCATGATGAGAAAATGCAGTGGGAAATTTACCGTTGTATACTTGTGATGTTTCAAGGATACATACTACAATATTATGCAGTGTCCTTTTTAGGAGGGCCCATGGGAGAAATTTGTCTCAGGTATTAGGAAAAGCTGCATTTCTGTTGAACAGCTGTGGTATGTTTGTCCTATGGACACTATCAATCTTGTAACTGATTGTGTATCTGAGCACCTTGGAAGAATGGAGCCAAATTTGTGGTTCAGAATTAATTGAGGTCACAGAGTATGCATTTGATATACTAAGTTTACTCCAGGGTATATTCCTCAATCTTTCCTTCATGTATTTATTTTTATACTGTTGCAATATGCCAGGTTTTCAATTTTTATTTTCAAATTTTAAGGGCCTGATAGTTCTACAAAGTTTATTATAAGACCAGCACATCCTGTTTCCCCCCTCCTCCTCCCTCTGGCTCTTAAATCCTCTCTTCCTCTCCTGTGGTTTAAATCCTGGTTTTAGTGAAGCATCTGCAAACGATGCTGGAAGATACATTCATGAGAACTAACTGGTTTGATGTCATTGGTTTACCATCATAATTCACTGGTAATTAGGCCAGTTATAGAATTCTAGGCTAAAAATATTTTTTCCTTAGATTTTGAGGACTTTGGTCCATTGGCTTCTAGTTTCCAGCAATTCAGCTGTAAAGTCCAAAGCCATTCTGATTTTAATCCCTTGATGTGACTTGTTTTTTCTCTCTGGAAGCTTTGTTGGGTTTTCTATTTCCAGTTTTCTGAAATTTCAGGAAAGAGCCTTTGTGGACTCTTTTTCCATCCACTGTGCTGAGATTTTGTAATGTGAGAATTCATGTCTTTCAAATGAAAAACATTTTTCTTTTCTCTTAATTTTTATTTTATATTGGTGTATAATTGATTAACAATATTGTGTTAGTTTGAGGTATACAACAAAATGATTCAACTATATATATGTATACATGTATCTGTTCTTTTTCAAATTCTTTTCCCATTTAGATTATTACAGAATATTGAGCAGAGTTCCCTCAGTAGAGGAATAAGAATACCTTTATTGAAGATGACAACCCAAAGACTTGGATTACTCTTCTAGGCTGTTGTTGCCACCACTGTGGCTGAAACAAAGGTGAAGCACATTGTTGTGTTAAAAGTTATAATAACATCCATGGCCATATCTTCCAAATCTCAGGTATCCAGCACACTGGCACCTACCAACAATATCTAAGTATTGTTCCTTACCTCCACTCTTTACCTGTGGAAGTGTCTCCTTCCTGGAAAATGTGCACACAATCTTTGCACACATGCAAAGTTTTGAAAATCACTATCAAAATAAAATGATTTGAAATCATTTTATCAAAGTCAATGTAGGCATAGACCATTAGTGAAAATTCAGATATTTGCTGTAACCATCTATTGTTCAGATTCACTCTTCCCCTGGCATTCAACATTTAACTTTTAAAATTTTCAAAACCACAGAAAAATGAAAGAATGTCACAATGAATTTTATTCATAACCCTACCAAGGAGATTCAGTAGTTGTTAACATTTTGCTTTATCTCTACTTATATATATTTAAAGCTAAATCTATATTTAGATCTTTTTTTTTTGCTCACCATTTGAGTGAGTTTGCACACATCAGTTTTTCACTCTACATGTTCTATATTTCCAAACTGTGGTTTACGTGGTCATGAGAGGGCCAAAGGCACATTTCCTAGGTGTTTTTAGCCCAAGAGTGTGTGGCTTGGAGGCAGGTCTTCATCCTTGGTGTGGGTTAGGTGAAGAAAGAATACAAAGAAGCAGTGTTACAAAGTGAACTGCAAGGGTATCTGCATTTTGCTGGCCCCAAATAGGGAAATGTTTCCTTTGTTCCTAAAATAATGAAAACTTAAACTAAACCAAATCAATTCAAAAGCATCTGAGCCTTAATGTTGACTCCTATATATTTCTGGAAAGCTTTTGTGTAGGTAGGTGACAAACTTGTCCTGGTTTGTCCCAAACTTCCTGAGTTTTAGCAGTAAAATACTAGGAGAGCTTTGTGGTGACCTAAATGGGAAGAAAATCCAAGAAAGAGCAATATGTGTATATGTGCGACTGATTCACTTTGCTCTATGGAAGAAACTAACACAATATTGCAACTATACTCCCAATTAAAAAAAAACACCCTGGGAGAGCCCTCTGTCCCAGACAAAACTGGGTGGCCAGTTACCTTACTTAAAATAATTTTCTGACTTCACCTCCCTACAAAAAAGAGTTTGCATTTTTTTTTTCTTCATTTACTTAACAAACCCTTACTGAACAGCCATTGGAGTGGGCCCTGGGCTAGATCTGGCCATGTATTGTTGACTGTGAAATGGTCTTTGCTCTGCCAGGATTTGACACTCTCCACTGTATTGGTGGCTCAGTGGTAAAGAATCTGTCGGGGGGAGTGTGTAATTTCTCGATTCTGTCTTGTCACAACAAAAAAGTTTTTTTTGTTGTTGTTGTTGTTGGTAAAGTGGTGCCTCTGCTTTCTATTTTTATTTTTTTTTTTTTAACTAAATTTATTTATTTTAGTTGGGGGCTAATTACTTTACAATATTGTAGTGGTTTTTGCCACACATTGACATGAATCAGCCATGGGTTTACATGTGTTCCCCATCCTGAACCCCCCTCCCACCTCCCTCCCCATCCCATCCCTCTGGGTCATCCCATTGCCCCAGCCCTGAGCATTTGTCTCATGCATTGAACCTGGAATGGTGTTCTGTTTCACGTATGAAGATATACATGTTTCAATGCTATTCTCCCAGAATGTCCCACTCTCACCTTCTCCGTCAGAGTTCATAAGACTGTTCTGTGCATCTGTGTCTCTTATTCTGTCTCGCATATAGGGTTGTCGTTACCATCTTTCAAATTCCATATATATGCATTAGTATACTGTATGGGTGTTTTTCTTTCTGACTTACTTCACTCTGTATAATGGGCTCCAGTTTCATCCATCTCAATAGAACTGATTCAAATGTATTCTTTTTAATGGCTGATTAATATTCCATTGTGTATATGTACCACAGCTTCCTTATCCATTCGTCTGCTGATGGACATCTAGGTTGCTTCCATGTCCTGGCTATTGTAAACAGTGCCGCGATGAACACTGGGGTACACGTGTCTCTTTCAATTCTGGTTTCCTCGGTGTGTATGCCCAGCAGTGGGATTGCTGGGTCACATGGCAGTTCTATTCCCAGTTTTTTAAGGAATCTCCACACTGTTCTCCATAGTGGCTGTACTAGTTTGCATTCCCACCAACAGTGTAAGAGGGTTCTCTTTTCTCCACACCCTCTCCAGCATTTATTGCTTGTAGACTTTTGGATAGCAGCCATTCTGACTGGTGTGAAATGGTACCTCGTTGTGGTTTTGATTTGCATTTCTCTAATAATGAGTGATGTTGAGCATCTTTTCATGTGTTTGTTAGCCATCTGTATGTCTTCTTTGGAGAAATGTCTATTTAGTTCTTTGGCCCATTTTTTGATTGGGTCGTTTATTTTTCTGGAATTGAGCTTCAGGAGTTGCTTGTATATTTTTGAGATTAATTGTTTGTCTGTTGCTTCGTTTGCTATTATTTTATCCCATTCTGAAGGCTGTCTTTTCACCTTGCTTATAGTTTCCTTTGTTGTGCAAAAGCTTTTAATTTTAATTAGGTCCCATTTGTTTATTTTTGCTTTTATTTCCAATATTCTGGGAGGTGGGTCATGGAGGATCCTGCTGTGATTTATGTCAGAGAGTGTTTTGCCTATGTTTTCCTCTAGGAGTTTTATAGTTTCTGGTCTTATGTTTAGATATTTAATCCATTTTGAGTTTATTTTTGTGTATGGTGTTAGAAAGTGTTCTAATTTCATTCTTTTACAAGTGGTTTACCAGTTTTCCCAGCACCACTTGTTAAAGATATTGTCTTTTCTCCATTGTATATTTTTGCCTCCTTTGTCGAAGATAGGGTGTCCATAGGTGCGTGGATTTATCTCTGGGCTTTCTATTTTGTTCCATTGATCTATATTTCTATCTTTGTGCCAGTACCATACTGTCTTGATGACTGTGGCTTTGTAGTAGAGCCTGAAGTCAGGCAGGTTGATTCCTCCAGTTCCATTCTTCTTTCTCAAGATTGCTTTGGCTATTCGAGGTTTCTTATATTTCCATACAAATTGTGAAATGATTTGTTCTAGTTCTGTGAAAAATACCGTTGGTAGCTTGATAGGGATTGCATTGAATCTATAGATTGCTTTGGGTAGTATACTCATTTTCGCTATATTAATTCTTCCAGTCCCTGAACACGGTATATTTCTCCATCTGTTTGTGTCCTCTTTGATTTCTTTCATCAGCATTTTATAGTTTTCTATATATAAGTCTTTTGTTTCTTTAGGTAGATATATTCCTAAGCATTTTATTCTTTTTGTTGCAATGATGAATGGTATTGTTTCCTTAATTTCTCTTTCTGTTTTCTCATTATTGGTGTATAGGAATGCAAGGGATTTCTGTGTGTTAATTTTATATCCTGCAACTTTACTATATTCATTAATTAGCTCTAGTAATTTTCTGGTAGAATCTTTAGGGTTTTCTATGTAGAGGATCATGTCATCTGCAAACAGTGAGAGTTTTACTTCTTCTTTTCCTATCTGTATTCCTTTTATTTCTTTTTCCGCTCTGATTGCTGTGGCCAAAACTTCCAAAACTATGTTGAATAGTAGTGGTGAAAGGGGGCATCCTTGCCTTGTTCCTGACTTTAGGGGAAATGCTTTCAATTTTTCACCATTGAGGATAACGTTTGCTGTGGGTTTGTCATATATAGCTTTTATTATGTTGAGGTATGTTCCTTCTATTCCTGCTTTCTGGAGGGTTTTTATCATAAATGGATGTTGAATTTTGTCAAAGGCTTTTTCTGCATCTATTGAGATAATCATATGGTTTTTATCTTTCAATTTGTTAATGTGGTGTATTACATTGATTGATTTGCGGATGTTAAAGAAACCTTGCATTTCTGGGATAAATCCCACTTGGTCATGATGTATGATCTTTTTAATATGATGTTGGATTCCGTTTGCTAGAATTTTATTAAGGATTTTTGCATCTATGTTCATTAGTGATATTGGCCTGTAGTTTTCTTTTCTTGTGGCATCTTTGTCTGGTTTTGGAATTAGGGTGATGGTGGCCTCATAGAATGAGTTTGGAAGTTTACCATCTTCTGCAATTTTCTGGAAGAGTTTGAGTAGGATAGGTGTTAGCTCTTTAAATTTTTGGTAGAATTCCGCTGTGAAGCCGTCTGGTCCTGGGCTTTTGTTTGCTGGAAGATTTCTGATGACAGTTTCGATTTCCGTGCTTGTGATGGGTCTGTTAAGATCTTCTATTTCTTCCTGGTTCAGTTTTGGAAAGTTATACTTTTCTAAGAATTTGTCCATTTCTTCCAAGTTGTCCATTTTATTGGCATATAGCTGTTGGTAGTAGTCTCTTATGATCCTTTGTATTTCTGTCACAACAAAAATTTGAAGTGAAGGACGGACTACAGCTCCATGTTGCAGCTCGGTTTTATTTACAAAGCAAAGGAAAATACATCCTCAAGGCATGAGGGTGGGCCAACCCAAAAGATGCGAAGTGAAGGCCCACCCCCCACCCACCCCCCACCGCCAACTCAATTTTGGCTCCTCTTTTTATTTGTTTTTTCTCCTCCCCTAGAGCCTTCCCTGTGTAAATTGGGCTAGCCAGGAGGGCTGTTTGTTTTACCTGAGGCTTTCACTCCCGTCCTGGGACCTTCCTTTGTTCTATTTTCATGGGCTTTTCCCTTTTTTGTCTTTTAGCCACTGCCACTCTGGACTCCTTTTTCCTATTCTAACTACCTAACAAATCCACATGCCAATGCAGGAGATGCAGGTGATGAGCAGTTCGATCCTGGGTGGGAAAGATCCCCTGGAGAAGGAAATGGCAACCTACTCCAGTATTCTTGTCTAGAAAATTCCCTGGACAAAGAAGCCTGGTGGGATACAGTCCATGGGGTTGCAAAGAATAGAACACAACTGAACGACTATTACTATAACATTATATTGTATTTGCCATGGGTAGTTTAAGACAAATCTTTGCGTTTTGAAAGTGAAATTTCTTTTCTATTTTAGAGCTGCAGTTAGAAGAAAGAATGAGAATGGTTTTGCAGAGAGTATAATCTGGATAGTTCAACACACTTTGTGCAATTGTAGGGGGATTTAGCTGTTTTAGATTTACATTTCCACTCATGGTTCCCTAACACAGAAAAGTTAGTGACAAAGATAAACTTGTGGCCACAATCTCTTGTTGTCTCCTGAAAGACTTAAAGATATTAAGTTACTCAGTGCCCTTTGAAGTAAAAGCAGAAGGTTTTTCACAACCCAACAGTCCATTTGTGAAAAAAAAGAAGAAAAAGAAAAAAACTGATGGCAGATTCCTGGCAGGTTGTGCTTATGGCTTAGAATCAGTGTCTCTGACCCTGAAGAAGGTGACAGTATCACAAGTGCCAGATTCTAGGCTTTATAGCCTGGTAGCTTTGAGCTTCTTTACTAAAGGGTTGAGAAATGGAATAGTTCCTGCCATATCAGTAAACAAAGATGTCACAGTCATCAGCAATTGCAGCCCTCCAATGTGAGCTGGTGATCCCTGAGGAAATGCAGGAAAGAAAAGAATACCTACTATTGAGTAGCTATCAGACTGCAGCCACTCCCTATATTCAGACCAAAGGAAAGTTAGGAAGTGAAAATCCAGGGTACTGGCCCTAGGTAGCTGAGCTGCATATCAAAGAAATGATTTCTGTGAGCCCAGACTCTTGCATCTTCCTGTAAATAGAAAAGTGTTAAATTCCTTACCTTGGGTTATCTGGTTTTCTTTAACAATAATCTTTTGATGTTTGTATCTGCCCTTTGTTGCAACAACTCTTATATATCCTAGCTCCCCTCTTGCCTTCTCAGAGAAGTTTCTCAGAGCTATCTGAAATGCTGTCTCCCAGGCTGCAGTCCTCATTTGCCCCAAGTAAAACTTGGAACTCTGGTGTTGTACATTTTTTTCAACAGGGTACTACTTCTGAGATATGAAAATGTTGGCAGCCACCATGTCTTATTATTTTAAAATACTGAGTGCTGTCTGATCACCATAAGGCCAGGTATTGGGTTTCTTCATGCCTGTAAATCCAGCTCCTTCCCAGCACCTGGTTAGGAGGAGAATCTCACTGAAGTTGTTGTTTCAAATAGATTTGGATGAAAAGGGGAAAAAAAAAATTCAGATCATTTTACTAAATATAAAGTATAATTGACAAAACATAAGGCACAAACATTTTAAAGGATAGCCTGGTTGTGAACTGGAGATATTGTAGGGAGTAGATGATGTTAATAGTGAATTCACCTTCTGTTCCATTTGATTAGGTTCTGTCTTCCCAGGTGACACTAGTGGTAAAGAATCATTGGGTTGAGAAGATACCCTGGAGAAGGGCATGGTAACCCACTCTAGTATTCTTGTCTGGAAAATCCCATGGACAGAGTAGCCTGACGGGCTACAGTCCATGAGGTTGCAAAGAGAAGGACATGACTCAAGTGACTTAGCACACACACACTATTGAAAATACTTAAGATACAAAGGTTACTGTTTTCTTGTTTAACTAAACAAACAAAACTCCCAAGCAAAAATTTGAAGAGCCTAAAGATGCCCATTTTTACCTGCATAGGGCTACTGTGCATCCTACTTCTGAGGATGAAAGGCCAATTCTGTGATTCAGTTCTCAAATTCAAAACCTTTGAGGAATCCTATTACCAGCTCCCCTCCATGGAAATCAGCAGTCTTTGTTACAAAAACTTAAAAGGTATCAGTAAACTCTCACTTGGAAACAAAGATATTCATTCACTTAGACTGTTCCATAATCTTGTTTGACTGTCAGAGCTATTATTATTCCTTGTGGACAAGGCAATACTATTATTCCCACTTAACAGATGAGGAAGTTGAGTCTCAAGGAGCTTATGTGATTTGCTGAAGACCATGCAGCTAGTAAGTGATAGAATCTAAATGTTCTAGTTCCAAATTAGTGGTCATTCCATCAAGTTTCTCCTAGTTACACTGGAGACATGAAGACTGATAATCTATAATTTTCAAGAAGAAGATATCATGATTCATATAAATATAAAATGAACATATGTCAGTGATCTTCTGTAACTCACTAATTCTTGGGGACACTTGTAAGACCCTAAAACCAGATAAGAGAGCACTCAGAAATAAGATATTTGGAGACTGTATTTGGAAAGACTGCTGGGTTAGATACAAAACTGGTTAATGTCCAGCAGGACAGTAAGTTATTCCCTTTGATGTTATCTGTTCTAATAAACATAAACTACTTATATCTCCACTGAACAAAATTCTAGAAATTAAACTTTGTTCCCAAAGATTTGTGAAATAGCCTAGATAATAGGAAGCCAAGCCCAGCGTGACACTATAAGAACACTCTGCAATCTTCTCTGCCTATTTATAAGTTTCAGATGATTTCAGATGGTCTTTCAAATGCGACTTTTGGTTGAATTTGACAGATAACATAAGAAAAAAGGAAGAAGATATTTGCGTCATTCTCCTTACACATTGTAGAGTTTCTTTTCTTATGCCATTACTTTTGTTGATATATGATACATTACTATTGTTGACAAGCAATATACATGCCAGTTCAGAACCTGCAGGAAATTTGTCATCATCTTTATTATGTAAAGGTAAAGTAGTGTAAAACCATCACATGTATTACAAAAACTGACTTTTGACGCACTGTATGATTACTACCCAAAACGTCTAATGTTCTTGTGTTGGTGGTGGTTTAGTCGCTAAGTCATGCCTGACTTCTTGTGACCACATGGACTGTAGTCCACCAGGCTCCTCTGTCCATGGGATTTCCCAGGCAAGAATACTGGAGTGGGTTGCAATTTCCTTCTCTAGGGGATCTTCCCCACCCAGGGATCAAACCTGGGTCTTCTGTATTGCAGGCCGATTCTTTTACTGACTGAGCCACCAAGTACTCTTGTAGTAACTCACTAATTTTCTAGAATGTCCTGAAATTCTAAGGACAAAAGTGGATCTTTTCCTTTATTCAACAAATAGTATTTATCTAGTTAGATTTCTCTGGTATAGTGGAAAGACAGATCAGAGTTGGACTATCTGTCTGGTGCCAGTTATGTTAACTTACTTGAACTTTAGTTTCATTATCTGTAAACTGGCAATAATGCTAAACCATGTCTATTCCTAAGTTTAAAAGCATTAATAAATGTTCTTTATATCTGTGCCATAAGCAGCAAAATATTTAGCCAGTGTATAACTGGATCATTTTGATTTTTAAATATCCTGCTATTTCCTGGGAAGATTCTCTTGGGAGATGTGACTGCTTTGACCAACTAGCCACAACTGATGAGGTTCCATCCATTTAACTGCCCCTTAAAGTTATAAGTTAACTTATAAAAGCTGATATGGTGTGGGTGTACATGGGTATGTGTGTGTTTGACCTGATAGAAGATAACCTCAAACGTTATGGTGTTGTTGCTCTAAAGGAAGTTAATCAATTTTATATCTAACCTGACCTTCTCATTTTCTATTACAGTCTTATTTCTCAAATGCTTTTCTTGCCAGCTCTTTTGTCTCCCTCATTAAGTAGTCAAGTAAAGCTTTGTTTTATGTTTTCTAATTGTAAGATAAAAAGGTTTTTTTAATTAGTTTGAGAATTAAGCTTTTAACAAACTAAACAGAAACAAACAAACAAAAAAAACCCAAGCAACACAAACTTGGTTCCAGAATCTTTGAAGAACAATGCAAACTATCACTGAATATTCCCAGAGACAGGGTAGAGGGGATTATCATACCAAATTGCCAAAGTGTACCCTGTAAGTTTCTCTGTCTCCCCCAAGTCCCAGACACATAAGTAGCTACCTAAATTCTGTTTGTCCCTCTCCCAAATCCGTGTCTTCCAGTCCCCACACAGTCCCCAGGATCTGCTGTTGTCACCTCTCCCCTCCTCTGGCAGACACACCCTAAGGTGACTCCCATTCAATGACATGGAATTGTATGATCTTCTCCTTGAGTGAGGGAGGGAGGAACCTCTACTTGTTTCTAAGCAGTAGAATATGGTTGATGTGATGAGATGTATTCCTGTGGTTTAGGTAATGACCTAAGACTGTTTTAGCAGATTGGAAGGAGACTCTCCTACTGGCCTCAAAGAAGCCAGATGCTATTATGTGAACTGTCTCTGAAGAGAGCTGTGTGGCAGAAAACGTCAAAGTCCTCTATGAGCTGAAGACCTCCAACCTATCACCATAAGGAACGCAATTCTGCCAACAACCATGTGAGCTCAAAAAAGGACCCCAGATTTCAGAAAGGAAACTGACCAGCTCTCAGTGCAGCTGGTGAGACCCTGAACCAGCTAAGCCAGCCTAGAGTTGATCCTTTGTGAGTAGATCAAGTGAGATAAATCCACAATGAGATAATAAATGGGTGAGGTTTCAAGCTGCTTAGTTTGGATTAATTTGTTACACAGCAAAATCCTCGAGCTCTCTTGGTGCTTTTTTTTTTTTTCCCGGACAAAACCCTCTCTTTCTCTTGGTTTCTTTCATTTTCATTCCTATAAACTTCTTCTCAGGAAAACTAAAGGATATTCCTTAGCACCACACTCCTGAGAAGCCAGGGGGTGTGTGTGTGTGTACGCATGCATCAAAAACAGACCAAAAGTCTCACTCCACTATCTGATTATATTAATTTGCTCATCCCCCTGGCAAAATCTATTGACTAATAACTATCCATATGCCAGTAGGCTGCTCTCCAGTATGTGTGTGCATTTCTGCTTCCACAAGCAAATGGAAAAAGAGTCAATGTTGTTTGTTCCCAAATCTGATCGTGCCAGTTGTAAATGTTATTGTAAATGACATAGTTAAATATTACATAAACTGAAAGAGGGAGAGGGGAATTTTTTTCCTATGAGAACTATGAGTTCTATAAAGAACTACTATCATATTAAGCAGAAAAGAGGAAAGTAAGAGAAATCTAGAAGGATAGTGCTCTGAGATGACTTTACAAGTGTCTTTAAATTCTGATTCTTTTTAGGGACCTGAACATTGCACATTGGTTGTTTACGTAAGGCAGAAGCTGTATAGCTCATTCTGCACACTTCTGCTCAAATGAAAGGCCTTGTCCTCACAATACATTAGATGAATGAAAATGAATATTTGAGATGTGTGTGTAATCTTTTATAATGCTTTCCCACTATAATTGACTTTTTCAATTATCTGATTGTGTTAGATAAAAGGGCTCCTTCTGAATTTTAATTTTTAACATTTTTTCTGCTGTCACAATAAGATTGCATACAAGAAATTCTGTTTGTAAGTAAAGGAATGTTTTGAGCTTACTGGCTGAAAATATTTTAAGAAAAATCTAAGGCCGTGTCATAAAGCGAACTCTTGGATTCTACTGTTTATCTTAGAGCAGCAGCAAAAATTGCTGAAAAGTTAAATGATAGGTTTGACAACAAAACAGGAAAGTCACCTCCAGGTGGTAGCTCTTGATATGTTTTCAAATGAATGACATAACATGGTTGAAAGATACTGTTACTGCTGACCTTGACGAAGAATCAATGGCTGTTGAGAATTAATTTATAAAAGGTAAATGACAAAGGACTCGCAAAGAGGACTTCCTCCGCCCTTCCTTCTTTCCTGCTTCTTAGCCCTACAGTTTATAACCCATGTTTATCTTAAGGCATAATGAGATGCCAAACTTATTCCTGATGGTCAGTACAAGAATACAGAATGATCATATCCCTGGAACTAAAAATCCAGACAATTGGTTTACCAGTGGGGATAGACTAATTGAAACTGTGGTATTAACTTCACTTTTGCTTTGGATTTATATAAAGAAGAGCTTGTGACCATTTCTAAGAGCATAAGAATCTGAATTTGGACACTGCCTGAAAGGTTGCCTATATTTCTTTTCTGTCCTTGGGCAGGGCTTTGGAGAAGACAAATACCTTTCTTAGCCAAGGGAGTATTCCTGCTCCAGAATCTGCTAGGATAAGAGTCTGTTAGGAGGCAGGACATGAGCATAGTAGAAGATTTGCTTCTTTATGAAGACTCATGAAAGTGGCTTTCCAGACAACAGACTCCTTCTTGGGCTCCAGGCTCTAGACACCTGCCTCTTCTTGCCCTGGTCCACATCCAAACATGCACTTCCTCTGTCAGGCCAAGGGCACATGTCCACTCAGAACCTGCACCTCCCCTCTTGGGCCATGCTCCTGGCTTCTAGGTCCTTAGAAATTCCTACCCAAATGGCCAGAGTCTGCTTCAGGGGACTGTGTGGCTCTTTCCTGGGTCATCCTCTCAGAGGTCAACCATGATGATATGCTTCCTTAACCCTGAGTGGTAGCTGTTTAGAGGGTGACATGAATAGGGACTGGAGGTACAGGTGTCTACATGTGTGAATGCATGGCCCCCTGAGTGTGGGACTCAGCGATTGAGAGAGAATAGGGCAGCTGCAGGCCAGAGACTGCTCACCAAGTTGTGTGGTATAACACTGAGCAACCCATGACTTCTAAATTCAACCTGGAAGTTATGGTCCTTTGAAGGTATATTTTTCATGGCATTAGAATAGAATATATATACTTTATTTAGCAGCTTGTGAGCTTAATTTATAAGTTTTATGTATACTTTTCTAAAAATGTTATGTAAGTCTTCACTGTACTTTGTCCCAGACTCTGCATATAGTTGCATTGCTGGTAAAAATACAAATTAGTGCAACCCTCATAGGGCAAGCTGGCAATATCTGTTGAAATGAGGAGACACAGCTTTGGGATTCCCAAATGTTCCTGGTGTTCTCCTTACTTGCTGCAATCCTTCCTTCTCCCCTTTCCAAAAAATCTATCAAAATTATGTTTGTACTCTATGGCTTGGAGCTTGTCAGGTGGCTCAGTGGTAAAGAATCCACCTGCCAATTCAGGAGATGCAGGAGATGGGACATTCGATCTCTGTTTAGGAAGATCCCCTGCAGGAGGAAATGGTCATCCACTCCAGTATTCTTGGCTGGAGAATCCCATGGACACAGGAGACTGGCAGGCTACAGTCCATAGTGTTGCAAAGAGTCAGACACTACTGAGCATGTGTGCACCCTATGGCTCAGAAATTCCACTCCTGGGAATTGCACAGATGAATTTGTACAATTGCAAAGTAAAATATACACAACGCAATTTTGAAATAACAATTGAAAACAACACATGTTCATCAATGAGTGGTAGTTAAATATGGTAGGGTACATCTATACAATGGTACAATGGAATATCACCATCCTGCGTGCATGCTCAGTCCAACTCTTTGTGACCTGTGGACTATAACCTGCCAAGCTCCTCTGTCCATGGAATTTTCCAGGCCGGAATACTGGAGTGGGTAACTGTTCCCTTCTCCAGGGCATCTTCCCAACCCATGTTTCCTGCTGTGGCAGGCTAATGCTTTACCACTGAGCCACCTGGGAAGCCCTACAATGGAATATCATGCAGCAGTAAAAGAAGATGTTCAAGTTTTCCATGAACTGATGTGGAAAGATTGTCAACATTTGTCATTAAATATAAGAGCAAGCTGCAGAGAGGAGAGGGAGTGGATTCATATTTGTTTGTACTTGCAAGAAGGAAGATTGGAAAAGATGAATATAAATTATTATTTGTTTATATTTGGGGATGAAAACAAGATTCTTTACCTTTGTATGTTATTTTTATTTTTCATCTCCATGAATGTATTACCTATTAAAAATATAGGTAGGTGTTTTTCCCCCTGAAGAAGGAAATGGCAACCCACTCCAGTATTCTTGCCTGGAGAGTCCCATGGACAGAGTAGCCTTTCAGGCTACAGCCTATGGGGTCTGCAAGAGTCAGACATGACTTAGTGACTAAACCATATGTCTTTCATTTTTATTTTAAAAATAAAATAAATATTATTTATATTTATTTTTATAAAAGTTAATGAATAAAATATTTCCCATTTTTATTTCTCAAAGGAAGAAATATATATATTATAAAAGAAAATTGAGATCCAAACTGTGGTTTGAGCTCTGAAACGCTCAGTGAAATGGGCACCTGTGTAAATTGAGGCAGGCGGCTGTGCCGCTTGGGAGCAATATCTGTCCTCACTTGGGTCCCAGGCAGGCAGGGCCTCCTGGCTGCACCATGACTGCACTGTACCCTCACTGTGCACCTCAGTCCAGGGACCCTCCTCCCTGGCATCCTGCTTCTGGCTTTTCCCTACCCAGGGCTCAAGCACAGTTTCCTCAAGAGACCGGAAGAGGAGCCTCTGAGCAGCTTCTCCTCAACCTGGGGCCTGGTTATCCTCTCGAATGGGGTGCGGTTGCATGTGTGTGCGTTCAGTCACGTCTGACTTTTGGTGACCCCATGGGCTATAGTCCTCCAGGCTCTCTGTCCTTGGGATTCTCCAGGCAAGAATACTGGAGTGGGTTGCCATTTCCTTCTCCAGGGTATCTTCCTGACCCAGGGATCAAACCCCCATCTCCTGTGACTCCTGCATTGGCAGGCAGATTGTTTACTGTTTGAGTGGGGTTGGGTGCCAAGAAAAAGCACTGAGGACAAAAATAGTCTCCTTCATTCGGATCCTTCTGCGGCAACAAACACTGAGCTTCTAAAATCTTCTTCACAGCCTTTTCGACTGAGACCATGGACTTAAAGAACACCCCTGTTTCCAAGAAAACCATTGTTGAGGGGAGTCAGCTACTTCTGTTTGGCACCCACGGGCCCAGAAGGGGCCTCTGAAGTTCTGAGGGAGGTGGGAGGAGCCGCACTCTGTGTCCAGGAGGCCTGGGTCTCCAGCCACTGCCCTGGCGACAGCTCCCAGCCCAGGCCTCTGGGGAGTTTTTCCTCCCTAACCTAGACAGAGACTGCTGGACCAGCACATGGGGAGACGTTGAGGCCCAGAAACTCAGGATGCAGGACAATGACCAGATTCTCTAAGGGATGCTGACTCCCTTTTCCCTTAGACTCAAAGCCACATGGGGTGGGGGTGGGGGAGTTGGTCAATAGGAGCACACTTGGTCTGATGAATTCCTTTCTACCCAGGGTCCTGTGAGTTTCCCTGCTCCGAGAAGGAAAGGGGACCTGAGCCTCTCTGGTCAAGTGCCTCAGAGGAGAAGTTAGAGGTTTTATTAATTTTTTTTAAATAAATGTATTTATTTTAATTGGAGGCTAATTACAAAGTTAGAGTTTTAACAAGGATGCTGGTGTGGAGGGTTGTTACCATTGCTCTAAGTGAGAGTAACACTGGCCAGCGGCAGGAGCTTTTTAATGCTTTTTGCGCATTTAAATAGTGTGTGTTTTATTCTACAGGCTATTTGTTGTTTTCTCCTTAGTTCCTCCCACCCTTCTTTATTGTCTCAAAGAAGTACCAAGAGCAGGGCTTTAACAGACTGCAGCTTCTTGTCTGCTCAAGGGGAACTGAGTGCAGTGATGTGGACCCAGGACTTGGCTTTGATGCACTCATGACAGGGCTCCTGCTTCTCAGGGTCAAGCTTCTTAGCTGTTGTGTTTGGCATGAGAGACTGAATATACAAAACAGACACTGACCAGACTACACATAAGAATAGAACTTTGCCCCATGGTCTGCAGCAACCAGCCAAGAAAATCTGCTCATTATCTATAATAAACAGCCTAGGAAGCAAGTTTGCTATCTAGATTTGTAGAAAGTGGGGCCATACCTCTAGTAACTGTTCCAGGAAGCCAAACAGTAACCTCTGTAACAATCAACCCCACCCAGATGGTCAAGACTTGATTAACAACTGACAGCTTCCCTAATTTCTGTCTCCAATTCCAATTTAGGACCAACCTGAGAAAGCTAAGCGTGTACTCCTAACCAACTGTATGTAGGATGCTGTGCTTCTAGGTAACCTGCCAAAGCTTCCCCATGCCAACCACCTCGAATCAGGGCACTCCTGAAACCTTCCCCTTTTCCCACCATAAAACTTCCCCATTCCTCTGCCTGCCTTTGACTCTCAGCCAACACGAGAGAGAGATGGTGGCTGACTCCCTTGCTATAACGGTTCTTGAGTAAATTGTCTTTGCTTGTTTCTCGTTTGGGTAGCCTTTGTTTATTTCCATGATTGCCACAATTTTCCAAATCTCTCTAATTCTCACATCTAACCCAAAAGCAACACCTGAATGTTAAGAATGATGACTCAAAATATTTGTGTCTTTATTATTTACTTGATACATGCAAATACTTTTTGAAGTTTTCTGAGGTAGAGTGAAAGGATTAAAAGTATTTGAATGTTAGGAACCTGCAAGTATATACACGTGAGCATGTATTTTGATTCTTATAAAATAGTTCCTTATAAAGCTTTTTTTATGTATGTTTTCTTGTATACATGACAATAGGGTTTTCCTGGTGGCTCAGACAGTAAAGAATCTGCCTGCAATGGAGGAGACCCGGCTTTGATCCCTGGGTGGGGAAGATCCCCTGGAGAAGGGAATGGCAACCCACTCCAGTACTCTTGCCTGGAGAATCCCATAGACAGAGGAGCCTGGTGGGCTACAGTCCATGGGGTAGCAAAGAGTTGATGTGACTGAGTGACTAACACTTTCACTTTCAAACATGACAATATCTCAGTTTATTAGAGTGAATTTACAGAGTTGCTAATAGAAATTTGGAAGGAGTTCAGCATTGGAGGAAGTAACACTGACTTAGTCAAATAACCTCTTTCAGTCTAAGGACTGAATTTGTAGCAGCTGAAAGTGGTACACGAATACATTTGTAGCTTTGAGTTTCACCAGAGGATGGCGCCCATACTTTTCTGATAGGTTTTGCCAAGTTGGTTTGGCATCCATTCAAGCCGTATCTGAGAGACATTTTAGACTGGTTGCCTAAACTGTTAACCAAATTAAGGCTTTTATTATTAATTCAGTTAAAATGAGTATAAGTGTATAACATCTTCAGAACAATTTATGCCAAAGAATTAAGCAGGCTGAAATGAATGGAAAGCTACTTATTTCCTGTAACTGTACTCACACTTTATATTTAATTTATACAACTTTTAAAAACCAATTTCTACAAGTCAGATCTTTCAACATTTCCATTTTCTTGCCATCTGCTGCTTTGTAAACCAGCCATTTAATATGAAAACTTGCTCAGAAGCTGTACTCTTTAATGCACTTACTAGCTCATCAGGTGATTTCTCTAATTGAGCTGTTTGCTCCTCAACTGGGAGGCAGAATGCAAGTTGCTGGTCTGTTTTCTCGGCTTTCCTGGTGCACTTGAGCCAAAGGTATGGTCATCTTCTGTCTCCTCTTCCTTGACCCGCTCATTTGTTCAGTGGTGTCTTCTGAACAGGAGTGACCATAATTTTTCCTCCTTAAACTCTGTACCCTGGATACTCAAGGGCTGTCTGGAGGTAGCAGAAGCCTGTGCTCAGAAACTGTGCTTCTCTCTTGAACATGACCCCAACCTCACTTATATCATACATAGATATGCTTAGTTGCTCAGTCATATCTGACTCTGCGACTCCATGGACTGTAGCCCACCAGGCTCCTCTGTCCATGGGGATTCTCCAGGCAAGAATACTGGAGTGGATTGCTATGCCCTCCTCCAGGGGAGCTTCCCAACCTAGGGATCAAACCTGGGTCTCCCGCATTGCAGGCAGATTATTTACCATCTGAGTGCATCAGGGAACCACTTATATAATAGAATCCACTCACATAAAGCAACCACAATCAGCTCACATAAAGTCTTTCAACATAAGTTAAATCCATACATAGAAGGTCTTGCTGTGCCATGAAGTAGGAATAGGGATCTATAAAGTACTAATAAAATGAAGATGTCAGATAGGTTCACAATCCCCATTTCTGAAATTCTTAAGGCCAGATGTGCTTTGGGATTCAGAATATTTTGAATTTATAAAGTTAATCTGGTGTTTAAACCACATATTATATAATACTCCAGAAGGGTCTAGGGCAACTCCCCCTAATCAGAACAGTAATACTTCTGCAGAGAAACATGAATGGTCTCATTAAGTGGGATGAAGACTAAATGGCCTTGGGTCAGGTCAGCTTTTGCCCCCAAATGAGTTAGGAAGAACTTTTGGTTATTTGTGGATTTGAGGAATGTAGAGATAAGTGTTGTGGAGTTATATTAGGTGATTTCCATGTGCTATTTCATTTAAATCTCACAGATGTTCTATGTTAACTCCAAGAATCCGAGAATGCAATTTAATTTAATTTAATGCAATTTAATTTAAATATTAAATTACTAGAGAATGCAATTTAATTTAATGTAATATTAAATGCAAGAATCTGAGACCCAGGAATTGGAGGGTCAGAGTGGTTGAATAACTTTCCCCAGATCACACAGCAGAAACAACGTTCAAATTTTGGCTTGACTCCAAAAGGCAAAGTTTTGCATTGTCTCCCACAGTTACCAAAAATTTTGAATATTCTAAAATGCTTTAGCTTCCTTGTCGATTTTGAGTTTTCCACCCATATTTTGTGCTAGTTTTTATTTTCTTCGGAGTCTGTGACAGAGAATATGATGCCCAGTGAACTTTTCCACCATGATGGAGAGAGGTAAAGCCCCTCTCTGGCATCTTCAAGGGGCAGCCTTATTTGGCTGGGAAGCTAGCAGGGCTGCAGCGCTGAAAAGCAAACAGTCAACACTGCAGATGTCAGATTTTCCAGTGGTTAGACATTTCCCTTGTGTTCTTCGTCCACACAGCTACTCAGCCTTCACTCATCTGCAATATAACCCAGTATCTAATAACGCCTAGCACTTTTCTTTTGTAAATGTTGCACCAGCCTGGCCTCCCGTAAAGGGATTCTCTTCTTTGAATGGGGACTGCTAGAAGTCACTTGGCTTAATAAAGTTGTCAGCCGGCCAGGGAGGAACTTTTGGCTTTATTCTGTATGTTTTCTCAGGATGGGAACGAATTAAGATAATTGTGTTTTAAAATTATGCTTTCAAGGTAATTCATGAGCCATGTTCTTTATTTTATTTTTTTGCATCCTGATTATCCTTTTTCTCTTTTCCCTTATGTCTTTCCTTCTTCCAAATTATGATCTCATTTATACTCTAAAGTTTAGGAACTTACAGTCTTTTGTTTTTTTCTCTAATGTTTCTTTCTTGTAATTAAACCAATAGCTTAGCAGTTGCATGAACACAAAACTCTTTATATGCCTGTAAAAATATTACAATTCACAATAAACTGTGAAATATTTTAATGGATTCTTCTAGTGACCTTTTATAGACTCAAGATTTGTTAGAAAAATGATTCATGGATATGTGTACATATAACTATATGTTATCTTTAAGGTATTAAAAAATCCTCCTTGACATTTTTATAAAGATTAATAGCAGTTACAGGTATCAAGGCATTCACTAGCTTCCCACCAGTCCATAAAATTTACATACAATGAAGTGCACAAATCATGTTGTACTTTATTGTTTTTTATGTTGTATTTAAAATATATTACAATTTTACTTGTCAATTATTTCTCGATAAAGCTGACCCACTACAATAGGACACAACTTCAAACATGTTTGGATGGCTGTTATTTAAAACAAATAAAAATGGAAATTAACAAGTGTTGGTTGAATATGTGGAGAAATTGGAAGCTTTGTGCATTGCTGGAAGAAATGTAAAACATTGCAGTCACAGTAAAAAATAGTTCAGTGGCTCCTCAAAAAGTTAAATATAGAATTATCATATGATCCAGAAATTCTCCACTCCAAAGAATATACTCAAAAGTATTGAAAACAGAGACTCAGACAGATACTAGTAGGCCAACATTCCTAGCAGTATTATTCACAATAACCAAAAGGTGGAAGCAATCCAAGTGTACATCAGCAGATGAACAGATTAGCAAAATGTGGTACATGCATACAAGCTGAATATTTTTAGCTCTAAAAAGGGATAAAATTCTGATACATGATATAACATGGATGAACTTTGAAAACATGATGCTAAGTGAAATAAACCAGACACAGAAGGACAAATATTGCATGGTTATAATGAGGTACCTAGAATATGAGGTATATTATATGAGGCACCTAGAATAGGCAAATTCCGAGACAAAAAGTAGAATGGAGGTTACTGGGACTAGGGGAAGGAGGAAATGGGGGCTTATTTTTCAATCAGTACAGAGTTTGAGTTTGGGATGATGAGAAATTTCTAGAAATGGATAGTAGTGATGGTTGCAGACATCATAAATGTACTTATTGCCACTGAATTATACACTTAAAAATGATTAAAATGAACCAACACAATATTGTAAAGCAATTATCCTCTAATTAAAAATAAATATTAAAAAGTTAAAATTGAAAATATTATATATTAGTAAACAATAAAAATGGAAAGGGCAAAAAGAAGAACATTTCTAATTATTTCAATTAAAAATATACTTAGAGCTTTATTACATGTATATTTTTATTGAGGTATAATTTACATGTAAAATCATATTAGTTTCAGTTTAAAACATAATGATTCAATATATGTATATATTGTAGGTGATTACTGCAATAAGTCTAGTTAACATCTATCACCATATCTAGTTGCAGTTTTTTCTTGTGATGAGGACTTTTAAGATCTACTCTTTTAACAACTTCAAGTATACAATGTAGTATTATTAACTATAGTCAGCATGCTGCACTTCCCAAAATGTCCTATGGCTGGAATCATATAATACATACCCTTTTTTTCTTGTTTCTTTTTTTTCTGGGCTTGTGAGATCCCCAACCAGGGATTGAACCGGAGCACTGGCAGTTAAACCATAGAATCCTAAAGCCTCTGTGTAGCTTTTTTGGCAGGGCATTTATCCTATTTGGTGTACTCTGAAATTCTTGCATCTGAACTTTGATGTCCAACCACTGGTCTACTAGGGAATTCCAATATGTATCCTTTTCAGTTTAGCTTCTTTCACTTAGTAAAATGCATTTAAGTTTCTTCCATGTCTCTTCATGGCTCAATAGCTCATTTTTTAAAGCACTGAATAATATTCCATTGTTTTGTTGTATCACACAGCTAATTTATCTGTTTATCTACTGTAGGACATCTTGGCTGCTTCCAAGTTCTGGCAATGATGAATAAAGTTGCTATAAACATCCATGTGCAAGTTCTTATGTGGACCTAAGTTTTCAACTCTTTTGGGAAAATACCAAGAAGTGGGCTTGCTGGATTGTATCATAGAGTATGTTTGTTTGGGTATATGGGTATATGGGTTGTTTGGTTTTGTAAGAAACTGCCTGTTTTCTCATGTAGCTGTATTATTTCATATTCCCAGCAGCAGGGATGAATCAGAGTTCCTGTTACTCCACGTCCTCACCAGCATTGGGTGTTGTCAGTATTTTGGACATTTGTCATTAAGTTTTTGGTGGTAACATGTTGTTTTAATTTGCTGTTCCCTAATGACATATGTTGTTGAGAATCTTTTCATATGCTTACTTACCATTTGTGTATCTTCTTAACTGAGATGTTCAGATTTTTGGTTCATTTTTTTATTGTTTTTTTTTTCTTATTGTCGAGTTTTAAGAATTATTTGCATATTTTGGATCACAGTCCTGTATCAGATATGTATTTTGTAAATAGTTTCCTCCAGTCTATAACCTGTATTCTAATTCTCTTGACCGTGTCATTGAGCAAACATTTTAAATTTTAATGAAGTCCAGCTTATCAATGGTTTTTTTCATGGATTGTGTCTTTGGTGTTGAATCTAAAAAGTCTTGTCAAATGCAAGTTCATCCAGGTTTTCTCCTATGTTATACTTTATAGTTTTGTGTTTCATGTTTAGGTCTATGACCCATTTTGAATTAATTTTTGTGACTGTGTAAGGTTTGCGTCTAGATTCATTTTTTTTGCATGTGGGTACCCAGTTATTCCAATACCATTTGCTGTTATTTTCTACTGTCTTCTTTCAGAATTTTTATCTCCTATTTTCTGCAATTTGAAAATGATGTGACTCTGTGTAGCTTT
Organism: Okapia johnstoni; assembly: GCA_024291935.2. Taxonomy (NCBI): domain Eukaryota; kingdom Metazoa; phylum Chordata; class Mammalia; order Artiodactyla; family Giraffidae; genus Okapia; species Okapia johnstoni. The sequence goes on from CM044312.1 coordinate 53,774,269, forward strand.
TTCAGCAGGGCATTTATCCTATTTGGTTTACTCTGAGATTCTTAGATCTGAGCTTTGATGTCCGACATTAATTTGGGGTAAATTCTTAGTCATTGGGCTTCCCTGGTGGCTCAGGTGGTAAAGCGTCTGCCTGCAATGTGGGAGACCCTGGTTCGATCCCTGGGTCGGGAAGATCCTCTGGAGGAGGAAATGGCAACCCGCTCCAGTACTCTTGCCTGGAAAATTCCATGGAGGGAGGAACCTGGTAGGCTACAGTCCATGAGGTCTCAAAGAGTCAGACATGACTGAGTGACTTCACTTTCTTTCTTTTCTTTCTTAGTCATTATTGTTTCAAATATTTCTTCTGTTTTTTTTTCTCTTTCTTCTCCTGGTATTCCTATTATATGTATATTATACCTTTTATAGTTGTCTTACAGTTCTTATATATTCTTTTTTTTCCCATCTCTTTACTTTAGCCTTTATTTTAAAATTACAGCTATTTTAAATTTCCAGTTTGGTAATTTCAACATCCTTGTCATATCTGAGTTTTGCATGATGCTTGCTCTGTCTCTTTAAACTGTGGGTTTCTTTTTGTTTTTGCCTTAAGTATGTCTTCTAATTTTTTGTTGAAATCCAGACACGATGTACTCAGTACTTGTTTCCTTGTAGGTTGTAAGATGCGATCCTCTGTATCTGCCTGTCTCTCCAAATTTGGGTGCAGTGGTTTGCTCTGTGACCTCAATTTTCTGATAGATCTAAGAGGTTTTTAGTTTGTTCAGCTTTTTACTTGTTATTAGGATGGAGTGACAACTTACAAACTCATTATACACTAGACCAGAAACCAGAAGTCTCTCAGGGCAGTTTTATTTTGTATTTATCCAATTATGATTTAAGTTGAACATATTTTCCTATTTTCCTCTGCATGTTCCTTCTGTGAACTTTTCCACTCATTCTCTGCCAAGTTCAAATTTGAATTATCTTTTTCCTTCTTTATTTTTAAGAATTCTTCATATGTTGGGAAGATGATTAGCTCTTTGTGAAGTGAATTGAATTCCCTTGCCTATGTTCTTCCATTTGTCTTTTGACTACTTGTGGTATGTGTGCGAGCTAAGTCGCTTCAGTTGTGTCGGACTCTTTGCGACCCTATGGACAATAGCCTGCCAGGCTCCTCTGTCCATGGGATTCTCTAGGAAAGAATACTGGAGTGGGTTGCCGTGCCCTCCTTCAGGGAATCTTCCTGACCCAGGGATTGAACCTGCGTCTCTTATGTCTCCTGCATTGACAGGCAGTTTCTTTGGACTAGCACCACCTGGGAGCCCACTTATGGTATATTTTTGCCTCATAAAATGTTTTACTTTTAAAGAAGTAAATTTATAAATGTGTCAGTGTTTCTAGTATGGATTCTAAAAGATTTTGAAATGAATGAAAGTGAAGAAGAATTATTTACTATTATTATTCCAAACACCATCTTCCACAGCCATTTCTGTCTCCCAAGGGAGTGGCATTCTTTCTCTTCAAAGTAGATTTTTTGGTAATCTCCCTAATGAATCCTGTAATGTGAAAAGATAGACCTCAGAGGAGTAAGGTGAAGAGAGGAGAAATAATTTGCTCTGCACAATGAAGTAAAAATTGATACATTTCCAGGAATACCTCAAATAGGGACTCAAGGGAGGAGTTGAGACCTGACCAATAAGCTAGGTGGCCAGTGAGCCTGGAGCAGGAGACCAGTGGAGGATTTCCAGGTGGGGTAGGGGTTGTTGAAATGCAGGGATGGTGGATGTGCAGTTTTATGTCCCTGCTATACTGCACTACAGTATAACCCCCTGCATTACTTCCAACCACTAAGTGTGCACAGACACAGCCAAAATGAAGAGAGTGGGGAGAAGTATGAGCAAGAGAGCAGAGGCCCCAAACAAATTTTCAGAGAGGCCGATGAGAGGCTGCAGCCAGGGTGACTCAGAAGGTACTCAGGAGACAAATCCTTTCCCCCAAATAGCCTAGAGCCATCATTTGCCAAACTTGGTTATACATTAGAATCGCTAGCAGGAGGTTTTCAGAATCACAAAAGCCTGGATTTCACCCAGACCAATTAAATGAGAGGCTTTGTAGGTGGGACCCAAGCATCCGGAGGCTTTAGAAAGTTGCCCAGGTGATTCTGACATACAACCAGGATTGAAAACTGCTGTTCTAGGTCAGTGCTTCCCAAACTCTTTCAAGTGTGCAGACAAATCATCCAAAAATAGTTATAATTCAATTAGAATCATTAGCAGGTGGCTTAAGATCTTGCATTTTTAACAAGCTTCTGGTTGATGCTGATAATGCTGGTCTGAGAACAATATTTTGAGTAGCAGGGGATGGAGGTAATTGACATGTGGGTTACTGGTAGTACTCAGTTGCCTTCCAGGGGGTTCTAATTTACCCTGAGTTGAGACTGCTACTTTTCCTATATCCATCTTCCCTTCTCTCCTGATAGTAAGCTCCTTATTTTCAGCTGCACACTTGGCTAGATAGAATTTTTAGCTTTTAGCTGTCTTAAGAGCTGGGTGGTCACGTGACTAACGCTTGGCATACTAAGGTACAAGTAGAAGTCATCCTCCAGGGAGGAGATGTGGCTGATCCGCTCCTCACCCTTCTTCCCGCTGGCCCAGGAGCAGTTCAGGTGGCAGTTGCTCAGGAAACCCTTCTGAACTGAGTGGAAGCTACATGCTGAAGATGGCAGTGAAAATAGAGAAGGAGCCTGGGCACCTGGCAACATGGAGTCTCATTCCAGCCTTGTGCCACCTACCACTGAAAGTCTCTTATGTGAGAAAGAACATTCTTTCTTTTAGCAGACGCAGGGTTTGGATATCCTAGCTCTTTTTTGTATATTTTAAAAATGTATTTTGCTGCACCGGGTCTTAGTTGTGGCATGTGGGATCCGGTTACCTGACCAGGGAATGAATCTGGGCCCCCTGCATTGGTAGCATGGAGTCTTAGCCACTGGACCACCAGAGAAGTCCCCTAACCTTCTCTCTTTTTAAGGCATTATTCTTTGGGGTTTCACTCATAAGCAACTGAACCTTGTCCTAGAGATATTTATGCCTTCCGGCAGATTGTGTGTCTGTTCTGTACCTTCCCATCCATGACAAAGATGAGGTGAGCTGGATCTTGAAGAACAAGCAGGAGTGTTCTAGGGAAAGAAAAGCTGGAAGGCTGAGGAGAGAGCAGATTGAAAGACATGGAGCTGCGAGAGGGCTTGGCCTGAGTTCGCTTCACTGTTGCTGTAGAACAGCCCCCTGGAAAACTCAGAGGCTTGAAATGAAAAGATATCCCATGATTCTGTGGGTTGGCTGGGCTCCACGCAGTCTTGCCTGGGAATGCCTGTCCAGCTGCATCCAGCTGGTGGAGGGCTGGTCTGGGAGGTCCAGGAAATCCTCTTTCACACCTGTGAGGCCTTGGTGTGGGCTGGGGGCACCTTGGATCCTCTCCCTGTGACCTCTCTCTTCCACATGGTGTCTCATCCCCCAGGGCCTCCCTCGTAGCAGCTTAACCTTGACCATGGAAGGCGATTCTGAGACCTAAGAGGTGAAAGTGGCAGCTTGTCCTCCATAGTGTTAGGCCTGGGTGTGGCCGGCCTGCCTGCACCTCCTCCTCTGGGCTGGACTGGCTTGCAGTGGTGGGGACAGGTGCTCCGTCTCCGTGGAAGGAGTGGCAGGGAGGGCAGCCAGTGGAGACTTACCCACTGCCTGTGCTTGTAGTGACAAGTTCTCTGTGGCTGGGATGTAGGCTAAAAGGAACAGGCCGGAAAAGAGTGAGCCTGTAGAGGCCCAGGCTGTGTCTGTTGATGAGTTCTGGCTTCCTCTATAGACAAAGCAGACTCCAGCCTGTGTGGTGGCCAAACCACACCCTGGCTAGAGAGACAATGAGAGCAAGTGTTGATCAACCACTCGCCATGTTGTACAAGCATTATCTTTCACAATAAAGGCGGGCTCACCTTGTGGCTAACAGCACGGAGCCTGGAGCCAGATGGCCTGGCTTCAGAGTCCTGATTCATCATATATTAGCTGTCAATCTCCACCTAGTTACTTAATTCCTCTCTGTTTCTCTTTCCCTCTCTAAAGAAACAGCTAATCATGGCAGACCTGCCTTATGTCATTGTAAGGATTAAGTGAGATAATCCATGTCACACTGCCTTCTGTAAGCATCCGCTCTTGTCCTTAATGTTCTCAATATCGCTGGGAAACAGGTGTTAATGCTCTCATTCGGAAGAGAAGTAACTGAGGGACCAGAAGCTTAAACAAGATTCAAACCCAGACAAGTGATTCTAAAACCTGTTGCTTCCTGAAATTCCCACTGGTTGTGTTTTGATGTGTCCCCCAGCTCCAGGAGACAGCAGGATGGCATTTTGTCCTTATCATGGAGTTATATGAGCCTGGAGTCTCCACTTATTATTCTTCGAAAACTCTCTGCTCCCTTAGAAACCTCACTCAATGTCCAGGCTCAGGCTGATATTTGCAGAGGTACAGTGTGGAGATCACTGTGAGAATACCAACACCTGTTTTTTTTTCTGAGCCTGTGCCAAGTGTGCATCTCAGAGGGTAGAGTCCTCAGGAGGAGACTGAAAGTCTCCCGGGTTGGAAGCTGCCTTGAGCATGGGCCCCCACAGAAGCCCTTGGTGCACCCTCTCGCCCATCTTTCTGCTGCAGTTTATTGACTGCAGCTTTGTTAACCCGTGAGTTACATTTGCAGCGCTCTGAGGCTGAAAGCGTTCCTATAAATGGTTCATGTAATTAAGTTATAAACAAAACAGCCATGCAGGAGCACAATGCCCAGAGAAATCCTTAGCAAAGCTCATTGTGTTCTCTTTATTTCTCCTCTCCATTTCTATCCATCCAAGAGCTTCAAAAGTGTAATCCTCTTTAATGACAGATTCATGATGATGAGGCTCTTAATTTTTGGTATTGCAGTTTTAAGAAGTGACCCAGAAACAAACTTTTAAAGCAAGCTTTTAAACTCATCCCCCAACTCCTTTACCCCAAGCAAAGGACCAGATTAAAGGAGCCCTGGCTTATATGAATATTTATGCTAGACCCTCTACCAGATCAGATTTGAGGAGTTCATCCTGCTAAGCAAACACAGATTCTGTACTCAGATTTAATGAGAAAACTGACATGTTAATAGCATATTGATGCATTCATTTATCAGGAAATTTGTACATTTGTCTCAGGGCCTAGGAGAAGTGCTACCTTAATCATTTTTAGTTCTACCAGGAAAGTTTTGTTGCAATGAGAGGCATTCCAAAGACATCCTGTTTTACTGAAGAGATGAGGAGTCAGGGATCTAGTCTAAACACACCTGGGAAATTCTCTCTTGATACTGCTGGTGAGTGTGTTAGAGGTTAATTCCTTTAAACAGCATCTTCCAAGGCTTTTCTGTAGAGCATGATGACCGCAGAGTGTTAATAGCTCTCCTTTGACGAGAAGGGGCTCTAGGTCAAAAATGTTGGGTAAATGATGAGCTAAACAGAGCTTTTTACTGTAGAACTTTCACCCTGTGACTTCCCAGGAAACAGAGAAATTCTGCTGTGCTTCCAGACATTTTAGACTGTGGAGTACTTCCTTCTCAAAGCAACACATCCCAGAACATACAACTTTGTGTGTGTCATGCAGCCCCTTGGCAGGCTGGGGAAGCTGGAGATCCCTTCTCAGAATAACATTTTTAATTGAAAACACAAAGGATTACAAAAGAAACCCTTCATATCTAAACGAAGTATCACAGTACTAAAAATATTTTGAAATATTTAAAAATGGGCATCCATTATTGGGGTATAGCCGATTAACAATGTTGTGGTAGTTTCAGATGAACAGTGAAGGGACTCAGCCATGCACATGCATGTACCCATTCTTCCCATATGTACTTCTTCTACAATGGATCTAATAACTACAGGTGTTTCAAAGTACTGATGGCATAAATGATATTTCAAGATATGGTCATTCCTCATTATTCACAAATTCTGGATCTGTAAATTCACGTACTGGTTAAAATTTATTTGTAACCTCCCAATTAACACTCATGACACTTTTGTGGTCATTCGAGCAATGAGAAATTTCCATCACCTGACCCGCATGTTCCCATGCTGAGATTGAAAAAGGCAGGACTTTGACTTCTTGTTTCAGGTTCTCACACTGAAAACAAGAGTCTTTTCTACAATGTATTTACTGCCTCATTTTGGTCATGTTTATGCTTTCCGTTGGTGATTCCACTGTTTAAAATGGTCCCTGAATGCACAGCTGAAGTGCTACATTGTGTGCTTAAGTGCAGGAGACCAAGATGTGTCTTATGAAGAAAATAGATGGGTAATTAAGCTTCTTTCAGATGTGAGCTCTAGGGCTGATGGCTGTGAGTTCAATGTCAATCAATCAACTATAAATTTAAAAAGGTGTCTTTAAACAAAAACCACACATTAAAAAAAGGTTATATATTGATTGATTGACCATGATGCTGTGACCAGATTCTCACAGGTATATAACTCTGTATTTCTCCTAGGACCAGAGGTTCAGCATTTGCTAATTCAGTGTCCAAGGTGACTATAGAACATAACTGTCCTGAGTAATGAAAATTGATTGCATCTGCAACAAAGTAATGTGAAAATATTTGTGATAGACTGCTAACAATACAGCTATAAATATACAGTGTTTTGTTGCCCCATTCATAATTATAGGAAATGGTGAATTATACCCAGAGGGTACTACAGACATTTTTCCCATTCAAGTTCATAGGCCCTCTTACTTCTGGAAGAAGGTGGTTCCCATAGACTGCAGTTCAGAATCCATTCTCTTGTGGGACTAACTCAGGGAGAGGGTGGAGTGGTGTAGCTGCTGCAAATTCCTGGGGGCTCTGGTCCCATTATGTACATGCATGCTAAGTCACTTCAGTGGTGTCCAACTCTTGGCAACCCTATGGATTGTAGCTGGCCAGGCTCCACTGTCCATGGGATTCTCCAGGCAAGAATACTGGAGTGGGTTGCCATGCCCTCCTCCAGGGGATCTTCCCTACCCAGGGATTGAACCCATGTCTCTTATGTTTCCTCCATTGTTATGTATCAATACAAATCTCAGATAAGATTATTTTAGCTGATTTGCTCTTGCTGGGGGTCTGATTTTATTTTTCCATGAGCGCCTGAACCCAAGAGGCTCTACCAAATGAAAAATGCCCAGGAAGTGGGGATAGAAGTTCTTGATAATTATTCATGTAGAAAATGAGGAACCAAATTTCAATAGCAAAGGGTGAGAGAAGTCTTTAGTGTGAACAAAGGAGAAACAAATGACAGTATGGTATTGGGGTGTTTAGATGAAGATCATGCCTCCCCGCCAAGGGGGCCCAGAAAGGAAAGCATTCCCTGTGTTGGTTGCTTTTCAATGATTCAATGGGACTAACTCAAATGTGGCAGAAAAATGCTCCTTTTTTTGCCTAAATAGCAAGATATAAGGAAGTGTATCCTGGAGAGCAACTCTAATATCTCATTCATCCTTTCACTCAGTAGTACTTATCGAGCACCTCTTCATGGACAGGTATTGTTGTAGGGCTGTGGATAGAGTGAACCTGACTGGCCAGGTTCTCATCTCTTGGAACTTCTGTTTAGGTTCAGGTGCTTGTCTCTAGGAGGTCACTCCAGGATGGGGGAAGGGAATGGAGAGGGGTGCAAGCCACCCCAGTAAAGGGGGTGCCTCACATACTATGATTCTGAAAAACTCGAGGCCGACAATAGTAGCTCAAGGGGACACCAGTACAGAAATATGGGATAGAAGCTGTCCCCCATGGCTCCACGATAAATTCTGGACACTCAGAGGTCATCAGAAGTACACACAACACCTTACAAGGATATCCCCAAGCCAGAGAGAAAGCCACAGCTGGCTCTCAAACAAAGAACATGTCTGGACTGGAGTATAGAAAACGGAGCCCTAAGTGGACACACCTCACTCTGGACTCCCAATTCAGGGGAATGGACCTGACTTGGGAGTCCAGTTCTTGTGGAGACTGTAGTGATACCTAGTATTTATTTTGTGCAGTATTTGTGAGAAAGGAGTACCATCTTCTCCCGTCCTTTGGCTTCTTGGTGCTGTGCCTAGGAAGGAGGCCAGGGCTCAGAACCCAGGGGCCTCCATTCTCCCATCTGAACTGATTCACATGGAGAATGAGAAAGATGGAACTGGTTAAATAATCCCTAAGGTGGGAGTTCAGTCTCTAAGAGAATTTAAACAGGAAAAAGGAGCAGGGACAGAGATGACATCTGGGGTGGGAGATAGGAGGTGATCAGACTCAGGACAATCCTCCCTGGGAACCCCCTCCCTGGACCCTCTAAGTCTCCCTATACCCACTTCTAGTTTACCCCAATAAAATAACTCTATTCCTTCAGGGCCTTCTGGAAAAAGATCAAGACCTAAAATGAATTCTCCATGCCCCCAACAATAGCAAAAGCAATACAAGATGATCAACTTCACTGGTACTCTGGGAAATAAAAATTAGAATAGCAATGAAGTAACTTGGAAGCATTTTAAACAGAGGAGATTGAATAGAATTCTTTCTAAAGGAATACAAAATTTTAGTGCAGTGTTCTCTGGGTTTATTTTGAGATTGAATGATTTAGATTTCAGATTTAAAAAGACAATAACAAAACAACACAAGTGTTGGTATTTTAGTGCTTAGAAGTAAGATAAAATGTTGAAACATCAGAACCAGGAGGAGACAGGTATACCAGGTGTCCACAGCCCAACACCTCACATTTTTAATCTATTTTCCAAGTTCCCTTGTAGCTCAGTTGGTAAAGAATCTGCCTGCAATGCAAGAGTCTGCTGCAATGCAGGAGACCTGGGTTCAATTCCTGAGTCCGGAAGATCCCCTGGAGAAGGAAATGGCAACCCACTCCAGTATTCTTGCCTGGAAAATCTCATAGACAGAGGAGCCTGGTGGACTCCAGTCCATGGGGTCACAAGAGTCAGACACAACTTAGCAACTAAACCACCACCACAGCCCAACACCTCACATCTTTAATCTATTCTCCAAGTTTGTATTTCCTGCTTCAAACAAGCAGCCTCCTGAGGGCTTGTGGTCCCCTGCTGATCTACCTCCTGGGGACATGTGCTGGTCATTCTGATCCAAGGATCCTACTCAGGTGACAGAAATTAATGAGTTGACAATATTTTAAGTGTGTTGGACCCCCAAACTGAAGCTCACACAAACCTGGCAGATTAATCTTGTGAGCAGAGTTGGATTTACCATAAATCTAACAAAGATTAAGTTTTAGAGTTTCTTCCAAAGCCCTGGAAGGGGCCCCAACAATGAGTTCACAGGATCCTATGCTTTGTAAAATTGGCAAAAGTAAGATATTTTAAACACAATTGCTTCCTCTCTATCACAATTTCCCTTTTATCTGGTAGCTCTGGAAAAGCCATGGGAATTTTGGGAAGCTGAAATGGAGATCCATTTAGGTTGCACTATGTATGTGGTTAGCTGTTATTTCTGTGCAGGTTACTGCCAGCCATCCTGGGGCAGGAAGGACTTCCAGATACACTCCTATTGTCCTCCAGCATGGAGACAAAGTGCAGGGCTAGTGGTCAGATCACAGGAGCAGAAAGTGTACTGCAGCTCCTGGCACGGGAAGTATGTGGATCATGGAGGAGAAATGAGGTGTGAAACACACAAAGCTGGGGGCTAGTCTGGGGTGAGGTCTTCCAGTCACGGATACGATGACTGCGAGATGTGGTTCATGCTGGTGCCTGGACAAAATAGAAGCGTCTCCCTATCAGGAATAAATACATAAATTAAAAATAGTAAAGTAATAAAGCATACACAATTATATACATACTGTCATTATAATTTCATCTTTATTAAGACAAAAATTTGGGTGCAGGCGGTTTATTTGGGGAGAGATCACCAAAAGTGGGAAAGGAGAAATGAGGAGAGGGACACGAGGAAGGAGGAAGAGTCGTGTAAGGCGATGGCTACTGTGAGCAGAGGAGGCTGATTCTGTCAAGACCCCCTGAGAAGCACACAGAGCATATTCCCAAACTGAGCACTAGACGAAGAGGCTGGAACCTTTATTCACCAGCCCCTGAGAACCCTGGCCAGAACTGGCCCACACTTCGGGCTGTGCCAAGCAAGCTCCTAAGGGCAGAATGTAGAAAGGCTGGCCCGCTCTGAGGTGGAATGCTGGTGCCACAGATACTGGCCTCCATATCCATCAGCGCTGGGAATGTGACACATTGATGAGAAGGATGTGCAATAGAATTTATCAAGATTCTTATATGTGTGCTTATGTGAACACAAAGCCTTATCAGCACTACAAATAGGGTATGCATCTTTAATGACTCCTCATTAAAGAAATTTGATCGAGGTCTTCCCAGTTTGAAAACCATCCTAGAAATTTACACAACTTTACCAGTGATGAGTTGTGTAGCTGAAAAAAACTCTTCTAAACTATCAATAATAAGAAAAAAATTTTTTCTGTTCTATCTGTAAACAATCATATTACAAAATCATTATTATAGGAAGAGATAATCAGATTATATAGCCAAAGAATGTAAGAAAATCTTTTAAAGAAAGAAAAGTTCTCATTTTTTCCCTAGATTTTGTGGAGCTTATATTTGTTAACTTCTAAAAATTTGTAATTTGTTGTGATTTCTTCTCTCATTCTAAATAAGTATTCAAATTATACCCAATTTTGTGTTTGTAGTTTCATGTTCTGGTATGAGGGGCCTTGGCAGCCAGCCAGCAGCCTTCCTGGGAAGAGCCATCTTTAAGGAGTCAGCCACAGAAGGAGAGTCACTTCCTGACACACCAAGACCCTGGGTAAGTTGCTGAACATCACTCAAGCTGAGCTCTTATTTCTTTTTTAGAACTAGCCATTCAAGGGCACAGACAGATACTCTATCACTCAGAATGGCACCCAAAACACTGCATTCAAGGTTACTTGAGGGTTACAGGGGCACTGATCCTGGAAGCACAGAGTCACACCATTATTTAGATGAGCTCTTAAATGAGAGAAAAACAAGATGCTGCTATAGAGGGTCCTGTGAGTTTGTGACAAGCAGCCCCTATAACCGTTTGTTGAATGAGTTTATCCAAGTTGCTGCCTCCCCAGAAGCACATGTCCTTGGGGCCTCAGTGCCCACCTTGGTCTCCAAACACCTGCTCGATCTGGGGATTGAATGGATTCTCCTCTCCCAGGACATGGGGCCACTGGAGCTGCATCTTCTTCCAGAAGATATCTGCCAACAGCTGTAAAACCACCTGCAAGCAAGAACCCAAAGGAAAAGTAAAAGGGGGATTATACCAAAGTAAAGAACTTATCGGCAAGATTTACTCTATTCTTTGAGTGGTGGACAGACCTTAGGCTGGCTCCCAAGGATTCCTACCTTTGGGTCTTTGTATGATCCCCTTCCTTTGATGTGGGTGGAACCTATCACCTGCTTCTAAGCAACAGAGCACAATAAAGGTAAAAAGATGTCCTTTCAGTGACTGTGTTGCCTTATCTACGACTCTGCTTTGCTGGCAGACTTTCTCTGGAGACCCTCCTTGCTGGGCGGATGAAGTTAGAAGCCATGTTGGGAAGCCACATGGCAGGAAACAGAGGGTGGCCTCTAGCTCACATCTAGTAAGAAGTTGGGTCTTCAGTCCTACAGCCACAAGGAAATAAATTCTGCCAGCAACCCAAGTGGGTATGGAATCAAATCTTCCCCAGTTGAGTCTCCAAGTGAGAACGTAGATGTTAGTCTGTGAAATCCTAAGCAGGGAGTCCAGTGAAACTGTGCCAGCCCTTCTGATCCACAGAAACTGAACCAAGTGTGTATTGTTTTAAGCCGCTACCTTTGTGGAAATTTGTTATTTGGTAATAGACAGCAAATACACTTTCTCAGAAAGCCATTTATTCACTTACCTGTGGACAGCTAACACTTACTACAGGCCTAAGGCTTGCTTTTTAGAGATAAACAGGATGAGTCCTTCCTTCAAGGAACTCCCAGTCTAGTGAGAGACTGAGACATGCAGAATGACGCTACCTAAGCCATAGGCAGGGCTGGGTGAGGGGTGCTCACACCTGGAAGGGGAGGAGATGGCAACTCTGCTGGGTGGGAGGAAAGGATAGGTCCTCTCTGAAGAGTGTGATAGCTGAGCTGAATTTTCAAGGAGGAATTCACCAGATGGGCCAAGAGGGAAGTAGTATACATGGTGCAAGATGCAGCACACGCAAAAGCTCAGAGGTACAGAAGAGAATGGCCCATGGGTGGGGACCCAGGGGTGCCTGGGACATGAGGCTGAATGGGTCCCCTGGCAGGGCTGTGGGCATGAAGAGTGTGGCTGGAGTGCCAGGGTAAGGAATGTATGGGCTTAATTCACAGGCCTGTCCCTGGCTCTCCCAGCCCAATGCCCACTTCCTGGTTCCATTGTTGTATGTCCCTTTATTCACAATGTCATTAGGATCCATTCTTGGTGTTCAGTCCTCTGGCTTGTCATTAACATGTCTTTGATGAGGAGTCTTTCTCTGCAGATAATGCCTTCATTTAGCACATGGGGCTTGGACAAGCCTTCAGGCCCCAGATGGCTACATCTCCCTGGGGTTGGGTGGGGGGTGGTGGTTAAAGCTGAATGAATAGAGGAATATGATTGCTGAAGGCTTCAGAGGGGAACATATTGTTCACTGCGGATGCTCAGTGATGTCCCTGACTTATTCAGAAGCACATGGACATTGTCTTCAAAGGGCACATCCTGTTCATCTTGCCAGAAAGCAGTGCTGCCAGCTCCCTGTGGACGTGGGCAGCCCTCTTCTACTCTCTGGGCTGAAATTCTCTCGTTTGCAAAATGAGTGAATGATCTAATGACTTATCTGGGTCTAAATTGTGTGTAAGATTTTAGCACTTAGAAAAAAACTAGAACTGGTTGAGTCGATATATTAAACATCCTTGGTATTTTAACACATTCTGAGCCTTCCATCCATCCACCAATGTAATTTTGATTATATCTGTGTGGTGTCTAACACACACACACTCCACCTGCTGCTACTACATACAACATGAACCAGACACACCATACCACACACACACACACACACACACACACACACACACACACTCAGACCTAAAGAGGCTGTCAGGCCAGCAGGTTTACTGGAAGATCTGATCATCTCTCACACACTAAAGCAGTCAGTGTTTTTCCAAAAGAGAGGACTGGTTTCAGACTGTTTTTCCTGCCACTTCTCAACAAAGTAGCCTCCTTCTAGGTCTGTGGAAAATTACCAGTTCTTAGTTTTTGGTTTTTGCATTTTACCTTGATATACCTAAGCAGTATTCCTAATAATTATGTGGCACCAAGGTATTTGTGGTCATTTATTTCCCAGTCTGAATTAATAAGGGAGGAGATGGGGATGAGGATAAGTGGAGGGAAGTTAAAAGGCAAGAGCTCAGATTTGAATATGGGTAGCTGTTTGGTTTGAAAGCAATTAGTTGGCTGTCACTCTAATAGAGATTAAAATATTCATGAGTGTGCTCTGCTGATATTTTGGACCTAAAATGAGAGTGGCATCATTATTACTAAACTAGACACTTGTGATAAAATGACCCCCTATAATTATTCATTTGTCTGAGAAACGTGTACTGAGCACCTACTATGAGCTTCTTAAAACCAACCTTCTCTGGTAACTCCCATGATGCACTGCTCAGGACAAGGCTCAGCCATCCTCATTACCCCAGATGAGCTGGTCCTTGAACACAAATATCTTTTGTGCTTCCCTATTCACAATTTAAAATATTAATGCAATACCTATTCAGTTGAGAAAAAATTTAAAAGACAGTTAAGCAAAAAGAAAAACAGGATACAACGCATCTTAATTGAATAGAGAGTCACTGTTAGCATTGAGGCTTTCTGAGCCACACACACACATACATACATTGGATACCTCTGTAAATATTTTATAATCTGCTCTTTTTGAGGAATAATTTACGCATAGTAAAATTAACTCTTTTTGGTAAGCAGTTCCATGAGTGTTGACAAATGCATTCAGTTGAGTAATCATCCCACCAATCTTTAATCTGCTTTTATTAATTCGTTCTATATTGCAAACATATTTCCATGTCACTGAAAGTAGATCTCTATCATTTTTATTCATGGCACTACATTCCATCAGATAGATGTAAACTAATTTATTTCACCGATAGAGATTTTTGCCACACATCTCCCTAACATCTGTCCTCAGGACAGGGGTAGAGACAGTTTCCTGCTGCCAGTGCGTACAACATCTGCAGCCCAGGGTGGGTTCACAGGCTGCCTCATTCACTAACCCTGCTAGACACGTGCATGGAATGAAGCTGGTCCAGCAGAAAGCTAGGGGCTGTAGGGTCCTGGGTAAGTGCAATATTGTGGTGAACAGAGTCAGGCCCTTCCTTGTCTCTTCCTTGGCAGTGACTCAGCTGCCTGTGCTCTCGCAGGGCCCCAGCTGCAGAGTCCAGATGGTTGCCACAAGAGCAGTGCTGCTTTTGTCCAGGTGCCACTCAGTACTCTGGGTAAGTCCATATCAGATGGGCACTGGTGCTGTTCTGCAGGCACCCCTGCAGCCCCAGTGCTTATGTGGGGCACTGTCACCCACTCATCTGCCTGCTGCAGAAGCCCTCATGGTGGCAAAACCATGTGATAATCATTGGTCCACTGCAAAATTCCCTTGTTGAAACTCTCACAGAAGGGGTGACCAAGCAGGGTAATTTAACCTTCCATTGTTTTATGTATTTAGGTGAACAGCTTTTTCAGTTTTTACTTGCAGCTCTTGCTCTCCCTAGGATTTGGGCATGAGTCCATGGAGAGGGGAGTTGGAGGGTGGGGACTTGGTGCTGCTTCTTGATTCAGTCCTTGGTGACAGCTATCGTGTGGTTTTTAGAATTGCTCTCCCTTCTGATGACAATTTAAAATTGAGCCATGCTTCTTTGCCTAACCATATTTGTATTTATGATGAGTTCTTCCCCAGGCAGGGCTGGTCCTCCAGGCAAATACACCATGCCAGATTCAGCCCACACGCTCACGATCTGCTCACATATGCAGACATGATAGAAGCCCAGCAGTGCTCATAGCTGGACATCATATGAGATTCCTCCACACTCCCACTTCAGAAGATATTTGTATATACTTTGTTACAAAAGTGGAACTCTTTAGTAAGACAACCATAAAAAGAAACCCTAAACAGTAACTACCTTTTTGTAATATATATATATGTGTGTGTATATATATATATATATATTTATATATTTAATTAATTTATTTTTTAATTGAGGGATAATTGCTTTACAGAATTTTGTTTCCTTTTTGTAATATTTTTAAAGAATAAATGCAATTCAGAGCAAGATTATATAGACTTCACCAACAATTTATGACCAACTTTTTAAGTTGCTAAATTTAACACTGGGGTTCTACCAGACCAAAGTGAGAAATCTCTGAATTTATTTTTTCTGCAGGAAGAGCACATCCAGTCTATCTTGGTAAGATTGATTTTAAATGCCTGCAGGGAAGCCCTCACCACAGGGAAGGCATGGTTTTATTTCTCTGGCCTCTTAATCTGCTCAGAAACACAATCTATTGGACCTGGTTGCTTTTGTTCCCAATTAATTTTACATTTGTAAGCTTACAATGTGATAGTGGTATGAGATGTATTTTAAAACATTTCAGGGAAAATGTAGGTTTCCAGCTCCAGCCTGTCTGTGCTGATTCAGTGTGTCACCACCCAAACCACTGCTGCCAGCTGGTGTATAAAGCAAACTGAACAAACATGGTCCCTGATTCATGGGTGGCCAGCCTAAATGACTGCTATTTGAGGGTTCCCTGGCCCAGAAGGCCCTTCCTTTTCTCTCTCCCGACCGCCAGCAGAGCTGCCTTCTTTGAGAGACTCCACAAGTCATGGACCTGGGGTCCCAGGGACTTACGTGTTGAGACAAATAAAGATCTAGAGGCTATTAAACTTATTTAAAGCCAACCTACTGATTATATATATAGATGTTTGCTTCCAGCAGTATAAACGGGTCAGGGCTCAAGAAAGAAGAGGGAGTTGATGTCATGGAAGATTCACTGCCTGCAGGGAGAGTTTGAAGAGGTTGGTTTGAGTTCCTCCTTGCATGATGAGAGGAGATGAGGCTGTTTGCAGAGAGCTTGTTGGATGGAGTTTCTAAAGGCAGGAGGTGTCAGGAATGTTTAACTAGAGAGTCTCAGCATAGCCAAGGAAACTGAACTAGATATGTTTGTGGTTTTTTTCAACATTTCCTGTTTACTATTGTCTGATTTTAGACTCAGAGATGTTTTAAGTGCCTTTTCAGATATTTAACTTTACAAAGATTTTAAAAGGTGAGGGTTTGAACAGATAGAATTGCTGTACTTCCACAGACCACAGATCTGGGTCTTGGGTCTTTACCATGACGTTTCTTTTCTAGGACAAACTTTCTTTGCATTTTGTCAACAATTTGACTGCTATTCCCAACTCTCTGCTATATCTGCTGTCTCCGGAGGCATCTAGTGATCTCCCAGATCTTATTTCCAGTGGGTCCTGCTGGGAGGGCCAATAGTTCCTGCTCCATGGCAGTCATACCTGTGTAATCCCTCTCCTTTGAGTGTGGTGGGACTTGACACTTGCCTTTAACTTCTAGGATATGGCAAAGGTGATGGAATATTACTTTGAGATTAGGTTGTGTGCCATTGTGACTTCTGTTGCCGTTTTGTACTCACTGATGAAACAGGTCACTCAGGTGGCCACTGAGCAACAGCCAGCTAGGAACTGTTGCTAGCAACATTTTAGTTTCACAAGCCTCAAAGAACTAAATTCTGCATGTGAACTTGGAGGCAGATCCAAGTTAAGCTTTCAAATGAGACCCAGCCCTGGCAGACACCTTGATGGCAACCTGGGAGAGACAGTGGAGCAGGATACCCACTTAACCCACGTTGCCTAGATTCCTGGCCACAGACACTGTCAGATAAGTAATGTGTATGGTTTTAAAATTATTTGGTATGCAACAGGAGACAACTAAAACACCTTCTCAATTTTAATCCTGTTTGATCCTTATTTTTCTTCATAATTTGATCCCTTGGGCCAACCTCATCCCTGCCAGTGTCTCTAACTTTCAACTAGAAGCAGGTAATTCCCAAACCTGTGTCTTCAGGCCAGAAACTTCTCCTGATATCAGAACTCATAAACTTGATCTAGTGACTGGATACAGGGCAGGTACCCCAAATTTCGAATGTTCCAATCTTCTCCTGACAAAACATGGTCCACTGGAGAAGGAAATGGCAAACCACTTCAGTATTCTTGCCTTGAGAACCCCATGAACAGTATGAAAAGGAAAAAAGATAGGACACTGAAAGATGAACTCCCCAGGTCAGTAAGTGTTCAATATGCTACTGGAGATCAGTGGAGAAATAACTCCAGAAAGAATGAAGGGACGGAGCCAAAGCAAAAACAACACCCAGTTGTGGATGTGACTGGTGATAGAAGCAAGGTCTGATGCTGTAAAGAGCAATATTGCATAGGAACCTGGAATGTTAGGTCCATGAATCAAGGCAAATTGGAAGTGGTCAAACAGGAGATGGCAAGAGTGAACGTCAACATTCTAGGAATCAGCAAACTAAAATGGACCGGAATGGGTGAATTTAACTCAGATGGCCATTATACCTACTACTGTGGGCAGGAATCCCTTAGAAGAAATGGAGTAGCCATCATAGTCAACAAAAGAGTCCAAAAGCAGTACTTAGATGCAATCTCAAAAATGACAGAATGATCTCTGTTCGTTTCCAAGGCAAACCATTCAATATCACAGTAATCCAACTCTATGCCCTGACCAGTAACGCAGAAGAAGCTGAAGTTGAATGGTTCTATGAAGACCTACTAGACCTTTTAGAATTAACACCCAAAAAAGATGTCATTTTCATTATAGGGGACTGGAATGCAAAAGTAAGAAGTCAAAAAACACCTGAAATAACAAGTGAATTTGACCTTGGAGTACAGAATGAAGCAGGGCAAAGGCTAATAGAGTTTTGCCAAGAGAACACACTGGTCATAGCAAATACCCTCTTCCAGTAACACAAGAGAAGACTCTACACATGGACATCACCAGATGGCCAACACCAAAATCAGATTGATTATATTCTTTGCAGCCAAAGATGGAGAAGCTCTATACAGTCAGCAAAAACAATACCAGGAGCTGACTGTAGCTCAGATCATGAACTCCTTATTGCCAATTTCAGATGTAAATTGAAGAAGGTGGGGAAAACCACTAGACCATTCAGGTATGACCTAAATCAAATCCCTTATGATTATACAGTGGAAGTGACAAATAGATTTAAGGGATTAGATCTGATAGACAGAGTGCGTGATGAACTATGGACGGAGGTTCGTGATATTGTACAGGAGACAGGGATCAAGACCATCCCCAAGAAAAAGAAATGCAAAAAAATTAAAAGGGCTGTCTGAGGAGGCCTTACAACTAGCTTGAAAAGAAGAGAAGTGAAAAGCAAAGGAGAAAAGGAAAGATATACCCATTTGAATGCAGAGTTCCAAAGAATAGCAAGGAGAGATAAAAAAAAAAGCCTTCTTCAGCGATCAGTGCAAAGAAATAGAGGAAAACAATAGAATGGGAAAGACTAGAAATCTCTTCAAGATAATTTGAGATACCAAGGGAACATTTCATCCAAAGATGGGCTCAATAAAGGACAGAAGTGGTATGGACCTAACAGAAGCAGAAGATATTAAGAAGAAGTGGCAAGAACACACAGAAGAACTGCACAAAATAGATCTTCATGACCCAGATAATCACGATGGTGTGATCACTCACCTAGAGCCAGACATCCTGGAATGTGAAGTCAAGTGGGCCTTAGAAAGCATCACTACGAACAAAGGTAGTGGAGGTGATGGAATTCCAGTTGGGCTATTTCAAATCCTGATAGATGATGCTGTGAAAGTGCTGCACTCAATATGCCAGCAAATTTGGAAAACTCAGCAGTGGCCACAGGAATGGAAAAGGTCAGTTTTCATTCCAATCCCAAAGAAAGGCAATGCCAAAGAATGCTCAAACTACAGCACAATTGCACTCATCTCACATGCTAGTAAAGTAATGCTCAAAATTCTCCAAGCCAGGCTTCAGCAATACATAATTGTGAACTCCCAGATGTTCAAGCTGGTTTTAGAAAAGGCAGAGGAACCAGAGATCAAATTGCCAACATCTGTGGATCATCGAAAAAGTAAGAGAATTCCAGAAAAACATCTACTGCTTTATTGACTATACCAAAGCCTTTGGCTGTGTGGATCACAATAAACTGTGGAAAATTCTTTAAGAGATGAGAGTACCACACCACCTGACCTGCCTCTTGAGAAATCTGTATGCAGGTCAGGAAGCAACAGTTAGAACTGGATATGGAACAACAGACTGGTTCCAAATAGGGAAAGGAGTATGTCAAGGCTGTATATCGTCACCCTGCTTATTTAACTTCTATGCAGAGTACATCATAAGAAATGCTGGGCTGGATGAAGCACAAGCTGGAATCAAGATTGCTGGGAGAAATATCAATAACCTCAGATATGCAGATGACACACCCTTATGGCAGGAAGTGAAGAAGAACTAAAGAGCCTCTTGATGAAAGTGAAAGAGGAGAGTGAAAAAGTTGGCTTAAAGCTCAACATTCAGAAAACTAAGATCATGGCAACCGGTCCCATCATTTCATGGCAAATAGATAGGGAAACTGTTGAAACAGTGACTGACTTTATTTTTGGGGGCTCCAAAATCACTGCAGATGGTGTTTGCTGCCATGGAATTAAAAGACACATACTGTTGGAAGGAAAGTTATGACCAACCTAGACAGCATATTAAAAAGCAGAGACATTACCTTGCCAACAAAGGTCTGTCTAGTTAAGGCTATGGTTTTTCCAGTAGTCATGTATGGATGTGAGAGTTGGAGTATAAAGAAAGCTGAGCACTGCAGAATTGATGCTTTTGAAGTGTGGTGTCGGAGAAGACTCTTGAGAGTCCCTTGGACTGCAGGGAGATCCAACCAGTCCATCCTAAAGGAGATCAGCCCTGGGTGTTCATTGGAAGGACTGATGTTGAAGCTGAAACTCCAATACTTTGGCCACCTGATGCGAAGATCTGTCTCATTTGAAAAGACCCTGATGCTGGGAAATATTGAGTGCAGGAGGAAAAGGGGACGACAGAGGATGAGATGGTTGGATGGCATCACCGACTCAATGGACATGAGTTTGGGTAAACTCTGGGAGTTGGTGATGGATAGGGAGGCCTGGATGCTGTGGTCCATGGGTTCGCAAAGAGTTGGATACGACTGAGGGACTGAACTGAACTGACTGAATCTTCTTCTTCTGAGTTCCTTGACTTGATATTTTCACTTCTCTTCATCCAGGTGTCCAATTCTGTGAGTCATCTCCTTCCTACCCACCAAATCCATTCAATCAGCAAGTCTGGCATTATACTCTTCTACTCCCATTACCCCCTTGTAATGAAGAGGTTATTTCTTAACATTCTGTTCTACATTTTGGGAATGAGATAAAAAGTAAAGTGATTGTTAGTATATCAGGATTTTTTATACTTGCTTACTTTCACTTAGATGGTGAATACAATCTGGCTCAAAAATTAATATCCATCATAAATTTGAACTTTTCAACAAAACCCATGTTTATACTTAATTAAACTTGTCTCTCTGAGAAAATTGGAACAGTTAAATCAATAGTGATTATACAGTGCCCCCCTCTGCTTCTCCAGCAGGGTTTTAGAAAGAAATAGGCCAATAAAATAAAGCCTGCTCCCTTCTTGGTGGTGAGCACCCAGTATCTACTGTTTTTGCTTAGATGTAAAGGAACTGGTGAGGCGGCATTCGATAAAGGTTCAAGTCTACTCTTTTGTTTGGTATTATATCTGTGCCATAAACATGAGGTCCTGAGACTCAGCCTTGACCAACTAGCTCTTTCAAGATGGAAAAGGGGTGGACTCCCATAGCTTCCCCATGGTCTAGAAGAATCCATTAACATGGCTCCTGCTATAGGGCACGCAGCATATACAGGGACATTTGGAGGCTCCCTTGAAGGCTTCAGGTCACAGCCCTGTCCTGTTGCTGCTCA
Source organism: Okapia johnstoni (assembly GCA_024291935.2). Classification (NCBI taxonomy): domain Eukaryota; kingdom Metazoa; phylum Chordata; class Mammalia; order Artiodactyla; family Giraffidae; genus Okapia; species Okapia johnstoni. Next base: position 53,795,366 of record CM044312.1, read on the forward strand.
CATCTGTATCTACAGCTCAGATCCCTTCCTGAGCTTGCTGAAGAGACATCCTATAGGATCATTAAGTGCAACTTTTACCAATGCCTCCTCAAACCACCCTATCCCCCTAAAGGTGTTCTTGATCTCAGCAGGCAATGGAATCATCTATCCAATTTCCCAGTTCACAAAAGAAGTGTCATGCTTAGCATCTCTTTCTCTTTCACCTTCACATGCAATAAACAACCATGTTGTGTTGATTTAACTGTCTGAATCACTCTAATAGAGGCTTTCTCTCTCCCACTCTCACTACCTCTGTTCAGGCCACCACACTCTCCCACACAAAAGTGTCCTCCAAACAGGTCTCCCTCCCTCTGGACCAAACTATTCTCCATGTCGCCACCTCAGGCATCTTTTTAGAGCACAAAGTGAAAGAAGTGAAATTGTTAGTCGCTTAGTTGTGTCTGATTCTTTGCGACCCCATGGACTGTAGCCCGCCATGCTCTTCTGTCCGTGGGATTCACCAGGCAAGAATACTGGAGCGGACTGTCACGCCCTTCTCCAAGGGATCTTCCCGACCCAGGTACTGAACCCAGGTCTTCCACATTGCAGGCAGATTCTTTACCATTTGAGCCACGAGGGAAGCCCTAAGTCTGGGTATTTTCCCTTCTTGCTGAAAAAACCTCCAATGGCTCCCCATTCTCCATAGCTGAAAGGTCAAATCCCATCCAGACCCTGTGTGATCTGTCCCTAAGTCTCTCTCTTGATGCCTCTCTCTCCACTCCACTCTCGTGTTCTGTGTCTCAGCCACATTGAAGCACTTTTATTTCCTCCAATGTACTATGCTTTCTTTTGTATTCAGGTCCTGGCCCTTGCACTTTCTTTGGCTCAAAACACTTTCTGCAGCCCCTTCCCTCTTCCTGTCACTTGACAAGTTCATGGTCTTAATTCTGAGTTCCCTCCTCCAAGTTTTTTCTTGTACCCCTTTGCTCCATCCCATCTCCCATAATGCTCCCTTAGCATCTGTGCTTGCAAATTAGAGGCATTGACTACTTTACATTGAATTATCTGTTTACTTCTCATTCTCCCACTCTATCCTATAATCTCCTTAACCAGCAGGGGTAGTTTCTTGTTCATCCTTGACTTCTCACTGTATTTGATACCAGATAGGCACTCAGTAAACAATCTTGGATGGCAATTTGCCATCTAGACTGTTCAGCCCAACATACAGGATAACTAGGCAGGCTTTAGGCATATCTCTCCATTGTCATCTACTTTAGTCATAGCTCCGCCCACTGTGGCCCCCTGTATCACCCACTCCCAGCATGTGAACGAATCTCTCAGGAATGACTTGAGATTATAGCACACGCTGATTTTCAGCTTTTGACTCTGTTCACAACAATCAGTTATTGGTGAAGCTGTTTGAGTGCAAGAAAGAGCCCCAATTTGGCAGAACTTGAACCCTAATGCTATTTTAAGAGTCAGGGACACAATATTCTTTTGATAGATCAGACAGATATGTCTCAAGGGACACAACAAAGCTGTCTTTGACCCTCTTCTTTTTAGTTCGTTCCTCATTACTCCCTATCTGACCGTCTCCTCTTGTCCCTGTTCTCTGCAGAATCAGAGGGTAAAATTCTGTGATGTACAAAGAATGATAAGAACTACTACCTCATTACTTCCAGAAAGCAGGTCTCCACACAAACTATTCTAAAACCAAAGACATCATTGCGGGGGTGGGCAGACTCTAATGTTTAAGCAGCTTCTAGCCAATAGTTCTCTTGGATCAACAGATCCAAGTGATACAGAGGAAACCTAGATATTCTGAAGTGCATTACTTAGATTTTTGGGGTTGTTGCTATTTAACACATCGGCATTTAATACGCACTGTAAAATTTACCCAGCATCTATGGGACTCCACTGTCCATCCATCTGACGATGGAGCGGCACTCTTCCTTTTCTTCTGAGACAACTCTGAGCCCTGCCCACGGGTACTCATGGGATCCAGAACTCGGGGTAAGGAGAACGTGTTTCTCTTCAAGCTTCTGAGGGGATGATCAGGCCTGCCTGTGGCCTGACTGACCAAAATGTAACTAGTGGCAGAGCTACCCACCCCCTGCTTCTTTTCCTATTTTTTATATAAAGAGATATTATGAGGAAGTCCAGTATATAGAACAGATAAAAGAGGAACTTCCCTGGCTACGGGCAGGATAACGGAGGGGCAGCATCCCACCTTCCAGCTCCCCTTGATCTGTGAAGAGACCAGAGCAGAACTACTTTCCAGAATTGTCCCTTGGAATCCTAGATGGGATTATAAAAAGCTGCAGGATATTGCCAAGGACATTGTTCTCCTCTCATACAATTCTCCTAATTTTCTAGAACGATCTGTAGAAGAAATTTCTCACAGGACTCACTTCCAGGAATCCTTCTGATTTTTTTTTCTGAGTACTTAATTTACTTTTTTATCTTTTGAAGGCCATGGCTTATGCCTCTCTTTGCATCAGCTCCTTGGAAAGTCTGGAGCTGATTTTGTGGGTCCTCGCAGGCAGTACCTTAGGAATTCCTGGGACAAATAGTGAATTGTAAACATTAAGTCAGGAATCCAGATATTATTTCTATCTTATTTTCCTTTTACTCTGATTTTTACTTTATTCTTTAAAATGAATATTAAATTAATTTAATTTATGTTTATCTTCTGTCTTACACATGTATATGTACATCACTTCAAACTCTTTCTGGAATAAAACATGATAAAAATGAACATATGGATGCATTAATTATAATGAAAAAATAACAACTTTCAGCAACCATTGTGTGATTGCTCTTACCTCATTAGGGTGAAATCCATCCACGGGTTCAATGAGCTGCCAGGGCTGCCCACCTCTCTTTTGCCACTCCTCTGTGACTGCAGGGCAGACACACACAGAATTAGAGACATGCTTTTCTGAGCAATGGTCAACAACCAGAATAAGGGCTGTGAAGGATGCTCCTCCTGGGCTGATGTTTACCCAGCCACATCTGCCTCTTAGTCATTGTCTCAGGATGGAGGTTTTCTGAATAGAAGTGATCTTTCCATTGTATCATTTTCCCCCTTTAACTCAAAAAGGAAAATGTGTGAGAGTGTTAGATGAATGTGATTTGTAGAGTAAGGGGGGTGGGAGGGAAGTGGGGGCTGTAAAATATTCAACATTGATTTAAGTCCATCTCATTTCTCAGTGACCAGAACAGAATTTCAGAAACAAGAGGAAACCTATTAAACTAACCTCTACTTTCATGGGTTGCCATTTCCAGATACTGTCTGCATATATCAAGCCATCATCATTAAAACTCACACAGTTCTCAGAAATATAATTACATAAAATGATCTCAGCATCACATATAGAGTGAGAACAGCTGCAGAGAAAACACTATGAGCCTGAAAATGATAAGCAGCAATAAAACTGTTTTTCAACAGGGGTGAAAACCAGGAATGTCAGTTGCCCCAAGGCAACAGCACAACGAACTCTACATTGTAATATCACACTGTCAATAAGGATTTCTCAAGGAAATTTCAAATCCCCAGAAAACCTCCAGAGAGAAAACTGTGCGACCTACCGTTACTAGGCTAGCCCACCATGTCCTCACTTCCCTGGTGTCCTGAGACGGGAGTGGGCACAGCTGTGACTCCCTCTGTTCTTCCCTCCTCGTGCGTATGTGTTCAGTCACCTGGTTGTGTCTGACTCTTTGCAACCCCATGGACTGTAGCCCATCAGGATCCTCTGTCCATGGGGATTGTCAGGCAAGAATACTGGAGTGGGTTGCCATTTCCTACTCCATCTTCCCTCTTCACTCCGCAAAAACTCAAGGGCAGGGATCTGTGCCTTCTTGCCCCCCCCCCCCAACTTTTTATCTCCCTTTGCCCCAAGGGAAGAATGAAAATTCTATTAGGGGCTCTGACTGGACAAGAGAAGCTGGACTTCCCTGGAGCTGAATCAATACTATGCTGCTTTTATAATTAGTCCTAATATCACGCCAGGCCATCTATACTTGTAGTCCAGTCCCTGTCCCCAGAGGGGCTGCAAATACTGCTGCCCTTCTCAGGGCACAGAAGGCAATCCCTGCTGGTGGTTTGGAGTCTTACACTGGATCACCAGTTCCTGTTGGCTTTTCAGTCCCTGCCTGAATGGCCACCACTGAGCCACTCTCTTATACTTTGTATTTTACTGGGTTTTATTGGAGGGTTCTAGAAGAAACAGCTATTGGAAAATGGCCTTTGCATTTGTTGTGAAACTCAAATCAAGGACATTGTCCATGGTGTCCTCCACATGTGGTCCCAAGGGAGAGACTGCTTCATGCTGGTAAATGATGTATCTCTCTGAAGGAATAGTATATATCTGATCTTCTGAGAGGAAGCTTAGACTTGGAATGATGCTGAAACCACACTAACCCTTATGAAGACTTATTCTGCTGAACCAGCTTGCAGACCTCAACAGTTTCTTGCAGTTGGCCACAGGTACCCTGTGAAAGACAGAGCCTTGGGTAAGCTTGCCTGGCTCCAGCTTCAGTCTGCCTGGCTGTTCTGTTTTTCAGGCATGACCTTGGAATCGGATTTTCTGCTTCAGGTTCAGTTTTGGCTGCTGCACCTTAACCTCTGGACCTGAAACTGAAGCACCTGTGGGGCTGTGCTGTCCTCCTGGGTGCATCATGCCGCTCCAGCCCAGCTCTGCTCATCTGGCTTACCTGCTGCGAGTTCACAGTGTTTGGTTCAGGCTGTTACTTCTCCCCTTTGATTGACCAGGAGACGATGGGCCACTTTCTTACTCATTTTATTTGGGGGGGGGGGTCCTGCTTTTCTACTTTAGAATTTTACGCTAATTCTCTTGAGTCACTGCCAATCTGAACATCCAACCAATTACCCTTAATGGAGCACCAGGCATTTGGAAGGGTTTCTTCAAAGTCAGTGTACCCATTACTGAGCCCCCTTCATACTTTTTGCTCTTCTGTATGATCAGCCTATCCCTGTCTTGCAGTCCCAAGAGTTTCTAAAACAAAAATCAATAATGATGCAGAAAGGTCCAGCCCAGGTTAAGACATCGCCTCCCAGGTTATCTGTCACAGGAGAGGTGACCTCGCTTCTACGCTACTTGTGCTCTTTCACCTCACCCAAGTCCTCAATGAACTTTTCAATCCTTTCTCTTGCTTCTCCCTTTATTTTTAGTTTGGTTTCCCTTATGCTGAACAAGAGTGAAAAAGAAAAGAAAGAAAGAATCTCAATCCAGTGTTAAGTAATTCCCAGTCCATGTTAGACAAAGGGAAGCAAGCCTAGTGAAGACCTCAGAAAGCCTGCTGAGAAGCTGTAGATTTGGATGAATAAGACATGAGGATTGTATTAACAAGATGGACAGCAAGGCATGGGTCTGACCTGGACCACCCACACATCCTCTGATCCAGCAGGGGCAGGAAGTTCCTTACCGACCGTATTTTCTGGCCCTCCTTGTTTGCAGAGAAGGTTAATCAACAAATTCAATCTAAACTTGTGCCTTTACTGGCTAAGAGAACATTCAGAAAGGAATTACAGTGATCTGGAAAGCTGGAAAATCCACAGTGGAAAGCAAATTTGAGCCCACAGTGGAAAGCAAATTTGAGCCCACAAGTGAAACAAATTTGAGCCTATAAATTTAAGCCAAGGTGGTGTTCCTGGAGAGAAATGTTTACTGAGAGCCCCATATTATAAGTGCCAGACTTCTTATACCCATGTTTCTCTAGTGTGATTAAATGCTAGTCTTAACCAGGCTTAAAGTTAGTCTAGGCTGTTTCCATTTTGATTTGAATTTAATGTGCATTACTAACTACTAAATGAAAAACTATTTCCCTTAGAGGAAGGGAGAGGTGGTGATGGATATTATACTTCATGGAACAAATTCAGTCATCAGAATTAATGACTGTTTTTAAAATGAAAAGGAATGGTCATTCCTTCTGCTCCCTTGGAGGCTTGATCTCATAATGTAGGATCATTTTCTCACATGATGATTCTGTCTTTGAGGGTTACCAGTCACTGAATATCTGTAGACATCAGAATTACAACACTTATGGGAAGATCCAGTAACTCACAGGCAAGAGTCTAAGGTTTCACCTGTGTTATAACCAGACAGAGTTAGATAGAATGACCCTTTTTAGTTTGTTTATCTCAGGGTGAAATTTTGCTCTTTAGAAGAATTACAATGGTAGACAGTGGTCTCTATGTCTTCTTGATTGATTTTGGCGTGGGAAGTCCAAGCAGGGTATTATGGTGTATTGGTCAGTTTCCTTCCTACCTGGGACCATAATTAAAAATAGGTATATGAATTCCAATTTGTTCTTTGGAACAGCTGATTTAAAGCTCTGGAATTATCATGAATGATCTCTTGGGATATGGTACGTGCTGTATTTTCTTTATTGGTAAAGTCAAAACTTTGCTAATGACCAGTTTTTCAGAGATGCAATAGAAATCACAGGAGAAGACTCAGAACATTTGCTCGCTCCTTGATGAACAATACTAGCAGATACTTAAAGAGAAATCTGAATTCTGGTTAGATTTCATTGTTATTGGTCATTTTACAAACACACACATGGGGGAACCAGGTTTACTCTAATTGAGTTGTCTTAGGAGCTGAGGGCAGCTGGTGGAATATTTAAAGTGTCAGTGAAAAAATGGCCTTGTCAGCCAAGTGGCATTTTCCTTCCCCCATTTGGGAGGTGTGGTAGAGATGAAGAAAAAGGACATCACCTGCTCAAGCTGGCATTTCCTGAAGGGAGAAAAAATTACTGCCTCTGTTTAGCTCATAACCAGTTGGAGGATGAGTCAGCGAGAGACAGAAAAAGTCTCTGAGGTGAGCAATCATCTTTTGGAGCTGGACTGAGGCTGTCAGAGTGTCGAACAGATAGGTCTCATGTCTACCCTCGAGGGACAGGGACGCTCAACAGTCATTTGCTCTGTCTCAGGGCGTAAAATTGTGAATTACATATGAAAGTAATATTTGTGATGCTCAAATGCAGTATAGAAATGAGAGCAGAGATTTTCATGTGACTACTGAGACTGCAGATTTTATAAATGACTCTATATAGTGTTTTCCAGGAGGTGCAGTGGTAAAGAATTACCTGCCAAAGCAGGAGACACAAGAGATGCGAGTTTGATCCCTAGATTGGGAAGATTCCCCTGGAGGAGGGTATGGCAACCCACTGCAGTATTCTTGCCTGGAAAATTCCATGGACAGAGGAACCTGGTGGGCTACAGTCCATGGGGTCACAAAGAGTTGGACATGATTAAGTGCGTGTGTTGGAGGCTATCCGTGGAGATGGATCTAGGAGTGAATGTGCCCTCTGCCTGCCTTGGAAAAATGCTAAAGTCTCAAGGTAGGCATTCCTTTTGAAGTAGTCTAACACTGGGCATAGGTGAAGACGTCACCATAGTTCCTGAAAACTAGATAGAGATTCCAGCTCTTTCAGAAGTGCACGTGGTGGCACGTAGCTATTAAATGTGGGCTGCTGCATTGGATGTTCCTAGAGGCAGATCCCAGGGTACCATTTCCTCTGTCTCCCCTCCCCCTCCCAATGGGTCTTCTCTAGTGGAGACTAACCTCATATGGAGAAGGCAAAGAAATCCCTGTACCAAAACTGGACCTTCAGTATCAGGAAATTAAAAAATTTCAGGAAATTCCTTGAATTATTGATGAGAATTGACAAACAAGGAGAGATACCTAGGAGGTTTCTCAGTAAGGTGATCAATCACCATGTTGATGTAGCATGTTCAGTTTAACTGAAACTTTTAAATTGCATTTACTGCTGCTCTAAGGATGTGAATGTGCTTAGGAACCTCTGCTTCCAAGCATGTGGAATGCTGGTAAGGATGGGGTCTGGGAGGAAGCTCTTTTCTCTATACCTTTCATGAAGAGAAGGACTGTTCTGTTTTGTTAACTATATTCCCAGCAACTACAGAGCACATAGGAGGGCTTAGTAAAAATATGATGATTAAGTGACTAAGTTCTTAATCTTGGAGCATTATCGGAGCCCCACTGATTAAGTTTTAGTGTGTGTATGGATCATCTGTGGATTATGTCCAGATGCAGACAGACTCTGATTAGGCAGGTCCTAATTAGGAGTGGGGCCTGGGGCTCTGCGTTTATAACCAGCCACCCTGGTGTAGGGATCCTGTTTATTCTGAACTGTGTACTGAGTGGCCAGGGTATGAGAGAATGGTATTCTTTCGTGGGTGCTGGTTATGTTTCAGGCATGGCATTTAGGAGGATTATACATTATTTTACACAATCATCACAAAGACGTGTTATGTAGATACAGTGTCTCTGTTTCCAGGTCTGGAAAGGAGAGTTTGAAAATGTTCAGGGAATTTCCAACAGTCCCAAAGATAACAAATGACAAAGCTAGAGATTACTGTGGAAATGAGAAAGTCTCTAGTGAATGCTAGGCATTATTACATTTTTAAAAACTTTATCTACATTCAGGGTTGGTGATGCTCAAAGATTACTTAGTGGTACATTTGTTTTCACCAGGAATTCATTAATGAGGCTTTACCTCTGCATTTTAATGAGAGGTTATTTATCAAAATGTCTCTCCCCATGAGGGAAATATGTATCACCTAGGCAGGAAATCTAGTTAAGAGAGATCAGTCTAGTTGAAAAGATGTTCAGAATTGAAGTACTAGAGTCTACAATGCAAAACATGTCAGCTAATGCAATATTTGATAATTCATGATGGCCATCTGCTTCATCCCAGATGCTTGGGCTGGGGGAGTTGGTGGTGGGGAGATAGAGATGATAAACTTCTTATGAGAAATCGTCCATCCTTTGCACATACTGCAAAGCTTTTCCTTAGCATCATCTCAGCTGGCAGTCAAACAACAGAGGCTTTTGTCTTGTATAACAATTACTTAGAAGTGAAAATGGGACTGGAAGGATTAAAGTCAATAGATAATAATTTTTCAGAGTCAAGATATAAAGGATAAATCCAATAATCATGCTTGCTTTCTTGTGACCACTCATCAGTGACCCCAGTGTTTGGAGAGAGTGCTAGAAAAGCAGCAGCAATGTTCTTTCCAGAAAGCTGGGATATGGTTTGTCCATTTTGCCATAGGCATCTGAAGTCCCTCCCTTTGAGACTCTGATTTGTTTCATCATGTGTAGGGGCTGGTAATCTGCCTTGCTTTGAGTCCTTAGGGAATCCAGCTCCCATGAGAAGAGACATGAGCTTATCCCTCAGGCCTGTCACACTCATCCTTAGCCCATTCATAAGCAGGGCATTACTAAACTGTCAAGAATAAGTAAGATGATTTCACAGACCTGTTGGCTCCCAGCCCAGAGCCGTTTCTGACTGGTCACTGGCTCTATTGGTGCAGGGATTCTAAAATAATGGTGAAATAAGGAGGTGATGCCAAGCTTCCACCTTTCCTGAAAGAGTCTCATACTTTATTTCTTCCAATACTCAGAGCTATTAATGTGTCAGGATGGACAACAGTGACCCTGTCCACGCTACTGCCTGTTCGCTTATAAACAAACACCTTGCCCAGGCAGGCTCTAAATGGTGGCTGCTGCTTTTGTCTTGGGTCAATACCTAAACCAAGCAAAACTTACCTTCTTGGAAGTCGAAATCTAAGTAGAAAAGGTCGAAGTTCGTAAATTTCTGGCTGGTTGCAATTTTTTTCAGCGTTTTGGAAAGTTGTTCTGCTCTCTGAATACAAAGGAAACAGGGAGAATTTCATGAAGCCTAGACTTGGGCTTTAGGGAGATAATTCAGGCAGAACAAAGAAATCAATAGTTCCCACTCCCACCCCCACTACAAGTCATCAGCAGAGAGCAGCTCTGCATATTAAATTCTGTTCACGCACAAATGGCCAACGAACGTACAAAACTGTTAAAATTCATTAGGAACCAAATCAGTGCAAATTAAAGTAATAAGATACCATTTTCTCCCCATGGTATTGTCAAGGAAAAGATGAACAATCGTGATAATAAAGAGTATTGCCATGGGATATGTGATTGAGAATGTCAATTTGTTTAACCTTTCTAGAGAACAATTTGGTGATACAGATCAGATCTGGTGTACTCTTTGACCCAATAATTTTTTAGGAATTTATCTTAAGAAAATAGACATGCCACACAAAGACATACATTTTTATATATACAAAGGTTCATCACAATGCTATATATCATAGTGGAAAATTAGAAACAACTCATATGTCCAACACCAAAGGATGAAATAAACCATGGTATATTCATGTACTCTGTATTCTAAAATGACTACAAAATTATGATGTGGAGGAATAATTATGAACATTAGAAGGTATAAAACAATACATGTGTTCTGATACTATGCAGGCAAAGTCCCCAAAATAACTAGCTATGAAAGTAACACTGGAAAGATATACATATTAATTTTGGGTGGTGAGATTTTGAGTGATTTTTGTTAATGTTTTTTGAATTGTTTTACATTCCAAAGTTTTAAAAAATTGAAACATATTTCCCTTGTAAAAACTTTTAAATAAATTCCTTACAAAGAGATTATTTACCATCTGTGAAAGAAATGTGGGAACCTTTTTCAGAGATGAAAGGAAGGCTCTGGGGCGTCTGGTCCTCCCTTGCCTTGGGAGACTTCCAGCTCTGTGTATACCTAAAAGGTTAGGTATACTCACTTCTCTGACTCTACAAATATGTCCAGGACAAGCTTTCACAGACATCTGTGTGTGTGCATACATGCATAATGTGCATCCAAGAGAGAGGCACACACAGAGACAGTGACTGAGAAACATGGCAAGATGACAGGCTTAGTGAGGCAGAGTGGGGAGACAAGACACCCCACATTCTCTTGGTTCCTCAAGCATCCAAGAGTTTGAATTTTTTTTTTTTAATTCACAAGCTTGGAGGCCATTGCCCTGCCAAAACCCCACCCCCAGTGAAAATCCTGCAGCAAACACAGGGAGAGAATGCTCAAAGATGGGATCAAAGGACCTGTGACAGCCCTACCTCTGAAGTGAGAGTCCGCAGCGTCTTGTTGGAAGACATCCAGCCGTGGCAGGGGCTGACCTGAGAGCAGGAAAACACTTTCATTACAGAAGAACGGCGCAGGTCATGGGAACGTGGCCTTGGAAGAAGTCAGCGTGAGCTCACCTGGAGACAGTTCAGGAAGGAGTAGAAATGCGCGTAGGTCACGTCCTTGTTGAGCTGGCCTGGAAAACAGAGGGACCTGGCCTGTGGCATGCACTCAGAGATACAGCAACCAACTAGGGACCCTGATGGGTGATCCCGCCTCCCTTGCAGAAGGCTGGTGTCCCCAGGGATCTTCCCGGGTTTTGCACTTGGTATTGCTCTTGAGGAAGCCTAGGCTTTCCTTCTTTTGGAGCTCCCTAGAAATTGAGACCCAGAGTTGGGGAGAAGCCCTAAGGAGTTCACTCCCATCTTGAGCTCTTGTCATGGGCTAGGGCAGGACTCCAGGGAGAGGGATACAGGGCACCGTATGGACCAGAACACCATTAACGAAGGACTTGGCAGAGCAGTGGCTTTCTCCTGGCAGTGGTATCAAGCATGGGGCCCAGGGAGCATGCAAGGTGTAGTTGACCAAATCCTTTTGTGTTTATGAAACACTGAAGTCTGACCCGATTAAATAAGTATTCCAATTATGACAGGACAATCGAGTGTCTGAAGGTCTGATCATGCTCTGTTTTATAGTTTGGTGAACTGAAGTTTTCCACAAGTGCTTGGGCAGCCATCGAATGGGAGCGGCTAATATGTTACACCTCTTCATGGCCCACCAGTTCTCTTACTTGAGCCCTCATTAGTAGATAGGCTCTATTTTTGGTGCTTTTGGTGCAAGTTAAAGAAGTACGTAAGAATAAAGTGATAAGCACCAAATGCAAGCTCATGCAGAGTTTTCCAAATATCAACTGTAGATCCAGAATCTGGGGGCATAATTTATTTTCTCTTCGCACCTCCCACCCCTGGCCCTTCCACCATATCCCCTGCTCCCCCGCCACTTCACCCCAGAGGCAATTCAACTTTCATGCTGTAGCTGGGACACAAAATCCAGGCTCTCCCACATATCAGGGGTGAGTGACTGATGTCTTATCCATTAACACTTCTCTCACGCCCGAGAAAATAAAGGAAAATAATAGGGCCTATCTCGGAGTGAAGAGAAAGATTGAAGGTGATAGAACACAGGAACACAGTCTTATTTTTCACTTATACCTCAGATCAGTTAGACTGAAAGATAGATTCAATTTTCTTGTCGTAGAGGAAAAATATATTATGTCTCTGTGTGGGTGAGTGAATCCCAGGACTGGAAAACCGCAGGCTTATTATCGCCATTAAAGTCACAGTGACACGTGGGGCCTTCTCTGTGTTCCAAAGGTGTCTGCGTTCTCACATTTTAGATGAATCCCAAGCCACTGGCTCTTGCCTTCACTTTCACTTTATGGACTCCACATGGAGCTCTCAGCTCTCATCTTTCTCCAAGATCCTGCTCTCCATCACTGAGTCTGCTTTCCCTCTTTGTGTGTGTGTGTGTGTGTGTGCATGTACTTTTGCAGTTTGCCTCCTTTCTGTGTGTGTCCCTGCCTGTCTCAGCCTAGCCCCGCCGCAATGACTGACACCTCCAACCTGCATCTCCATCCTTAACTCTCCACTGCCGGGAGGCCTTGGCTCTTGCTGACCCAGCCCCTGAGTGCCAGCCTTCCCTCTGCCATCTTGTTTCTTTGTTGGTACTGGGGCCCTGACAACCTGCTTGGTCCTGACCCTCACCTGGTGGCCTCTCTCTCTCTTTCCCCTGCCTGGTGGCTGAAGTCTCTTCAACCTGCAGGAAGCGGCACCTCATGTATGACCATAAGTAACCCTTCTACACTCTCTTCTTCCTCATCTGAAAGATTGGACTTCACTGATATCTACAGGGACTGGAGTTTATCCTGCTCCTGGATGCTGGAGAACTCATCTGCTGTCTCCCCTGTGGGGCCTAAGCTGATCCATAGCCTTGCTGCAACCCAGCTTACTCCCCTCTTCCTACTGTGCTACTGCTGAGGTCCCAGCACACGTTAGAATGAGACCACAAGGCATGTCCTGCTTCTGGATCATCTCCCAGTCCCTGTTCCTTCCCCTCTATCTCCTGTCTATTCTCGTTTTGTCTCTAATCGGATCAGGTAGATGAAGAGGTTCTTAGGTGAGTAGGTAGGTCTGTGGACAGGATAGGGGCACATTAACTGTAGTTAGAAGATAAATGGGAGAGATGTAATGGGTTGGTTTCCCTTATCTCTGGTATTTCTGCCTGTTAAAGGTTAGAGTGTCTGGGTCTGGTCATGTGGAAGGCTGTCTGAGAGTGCTTGTGATGGGCTTATGGTTGAAAGATGGAGAAGAAGGAAAATGGCTCTTATGCTTTTCTCCACTGATTGAAACTGTCAGTTTGTTATTCGCTCTTTCTTTTTATGTATTACTTTTTATCCCTGTTACTTTAATGGTATTTTCCCATATCAAGGAGCCCTGGTATAAAGACTGATCTTACCTAAATGTTATACCTACATGCAAAGAGGTGGTGTCTACAACTCCTTGTAGAAAGTAAATCTGATGAAGAAAGGTGGTCATAAATGCCCAGGACAGGGACAGGAGGGATGTCCCACAATAGTGGAACAATCTGTGTGTGTGTGTGTGTGTGTGTGTGTGTGTGTGTGTGTGTGTGTAAGGGCTGGGAGCCCATGGGTTGGGCCAGTGGATACCCTATAGTCCCTCTTAAGATAAAAGGGTATCTTCTACCCCAGCTGCTATAGTAGCAACTCATGTCTCAGTCATGTGTAAGTCCTTTAGAGCAGTTTTTGGAGTGTATTTAATGTTGGGACCATAACTGAAACTTTGGTACTAATAAATAAAAATAAAAGTTGGTACTAATAGAAACCTAGTACCAACAAAGATTAGCCACACCTTCATAAAGTACCATCTAACTGTGTTAAACCTTGGTACAACCACATTAATTTAAACAGAGATGAAGCTAGTAAGAAAATGGAAGGTGGGGTATTTTAAAATGCATTAGGTTTCAGTTTAAGGAGTCTGCCTGCAATGCAGGAGACCCAGGTTCGATCCCTGGGTTGGGAAGATCCCCTGGAGAAGGAAATGGCAACCCACTCCAGTATTCTTGCCTGGAAAATCCCATGGACAGAGGAGCCTGACAAGCTACAGTTCATGGGATCACAAAGAGTCGGACATGACTGAGTGACTTCACATCACTTCACTTCAGTTTAAGAATAATTGAGGCAAAATGAAGTGATTGCAGATGTTTTGTGGCAGAGGCCCTTCAAGGAAGGCCATATGGCAGACTTATTTGTAGCCAGCGCTCCCAGATTTCTTGACCACAGCCTAACCCTTTGACTAGCTCCCAGAATGCTTGTACAAGTGCCATTGGCCCCAGTATAATTTTACTGTCAGGATCTGTATAATCTTTTTCCCAGTGTAGTTGTATTTTCCCTTTCCTTAAAGGACAAGGACTTCACCTTAGTATCATCTTTAGATAATTGGTATCTCAGACATATTAACAGAAAGATTGTCTTCCTCATAGGCTGTGCCTGAGAGGACACATTCCTGGTCAAATACAAACTTTCTCAAAAGATCTATGCAAGTAGAATCCTAATGTGTGAGACCTGCTTTCTGATAATTCCTCAAAAAGACAGAACATTCTCATCAGGAATTCTAATTGCTAGTAGAGACTGTGGGGCTCTCACAGCCCTTGGCAGCCAGGCAGTTACTGGGTGGTGATTCACAAACAAAGTTAAAAGGAATGATGGTAAGGAGGGTGTCCTAGTTCCTTCTTCCCTGGTGGGAGTTAGCTAGACACCCATTCTTGTTCTGGGCCTCCACTGCCTGCTGATCTGATGCTGTGACATTTAACCTCTTTCCTGAATAGATGGGCTTGAATTCCCACTTGTACTACTGAGGCAGCAGAGAATGTAATCACTGACCTAGGGCTTCTTCCCCAATCCCTTTTGCTCCCTGGCCTCTTTCTTAATCCTTAAGGGGAGGCTAAAGCCAAGTCTACAGATTATCATCATCATCATGTTTCTTACCTCAAAGGCAGAAATAAATGGAAACCCCCCTCAATTTCTTGTACAACCCTGAGCACTATGCCCCGGGAACCAGACTCAGGTGTTTGGCTATTGATTAAGATGATATCCACCCTAACCTGGGCAGAGCAACCAAGCCTTGAGACTGACCCAGCATTAAGCTGCTTCACTGCTGGTTCCTGTCTTGCAGGAATGAAGATCCAAAGATTGGAGGTGGAGCAGGAACAGAATGGAGACAATGCGAAGGCAGCAGCCCCCTACTCAACCTTCTCATCTTACGTGAGTTAGGAGCCTGCCAGAGGAGGAATGAGGATGCTGGGTAATCCCACCTACTTCCCCAGTCTGTCTAGGAAGGACCCTGATGCTTCTTGAGGAATTCAAAACTTATTTCCCATGGCAACCAGACAGCAGGGATAATTTAAGATATGAATAATAACTGAAAAACATTAGAAATTTTAGGTGGTTTCAACTTTCTCCCTAATTGGATCCCCCTTCCCCGCCCCAACACACCAAACTAGGGTTGTTTATATAGAACACACTTGTTCCACCTTTTCCTTTTGTGCTGTGAAATGCTAGTCTAGATCAGCGGCTGGAGGGAGGCTGTTTGAGGATAAGACAAAGCCTAGAGCTAGGTTTCTCAGCTTTAGTACTGTTGACATTCCTGGTTGTGGAGGGACTGTCCTGTGCATTGTAGGATGTTTAGGAACATCCTTGGATTCTAACCCTTGGGTGCCAGTAGCACCCTGTATCTCCAGGTGTGATATGATAATGGGTGGGGTTGGGTGGGTAGTCCCTGGATGAGAACCACTGGCTGAGAGAATCCTCCAAGTGATTGAGTCCCTGATCAATCACCTTTTTCCTTTCCTTGCTCTCTTCCAAATTACATGGAGTCATTTTTAAATACTATGGTTGAGTCAAGGGAATTGCATGGCATATCTGAAAAAAATTATGGATACAGTCTAACTGCAGTTCATGGAAAGGGAATGGGATTTGAAGTCAGAAAACTCAAAGTCAAGTCCCTACTGGTGTGATGGAGTAAATTGGGAGCACATTTCCCCTGCCTCCAAGTTCCCTTCCCTAAGCATTTCTTAGCATGGGCAAAATCTAGAAATCTGAAAACATCTGTTGTGCTATGCTTAGTCGCTCAATCATGTTCGACTCTTTGCAACCCAATGGACTGTAGCCCGCCAGGCTCCTCTATCCATGGGGATTCTCCAGGTAAGACTACTGGAGTGGGTTGCCATGCCCTCCTCCAGGGGATCTTCCGAACCCAGGGATTGAACCCAGGTCTCCTGCATTGCAGGCAAATTCTTTACCATCTGTGCCACCAGGGAATCTGAAAACATCTGTTAGGGGAAGTGAAATTTTCATCCCCCGTGGCTCAAAGAGATACTCTCAGCCCAAGTGGTTGTACTTCACATGTCCAAGGCAGCCCAGAATGGAGTAAAGTTCACTGTGTAACCACACAATCATTTCTTAAGGGTGTGGTCGAAGCCATGTGAACAAGTGGAACATGCTTTCCTTATGAGAGGCTAAACTGTGTTTTCTTAGACAATAATAACATTCATAGTACATTTCATAACTGAAGAAGAAAATGACTTTAGTCTCATTGGTAAGGAGTGTGGTGTGTGGATATCTATTATCATCCCCCAGTAAGGGGAACTCAGTGAAGGGATCAGAGCCCTTTAAGAGCTGGTTAAAAGGTCCCTGCTCTTTTCTTGTGTGGGGAGGGGTGGAACTTGCTGAGGGAGGTGGTAGGGAGGTTGGATTAAACAGGAACTGCAGGAAGAGGACACTAGAGGACTGAAAAGACACAGGGATGTTACGGATGTAAGGGAAAGCTCTCTCCTCCACCCACTATGGAGGACACAAAGGAAGGAGTTTCAGGTAGCCCCCTTATGAATTGCTTATCTGACTCACAAGAAACTGCTTGCACCTCCAGGGTTGGTCTAAGGAGGCAGACCTGGCAATACCAGGGAATGTACAGTCTCTTTCCATGAGAGACTGGCACAGGTGCTGTCGATATGGGGCTGAGATGATGGTCCCCAGGCCTCTTCTTGGAGAAGGCAATGACACCCCACTCCAGTACTCTTTTGCCTCAAAAATCCCATGGACGGAGGAGCCCGGCAGGCTTCAGTCCATGGGGTCGCTAAGAGTCGGACACGACTGAGCGACTTCACTTTCACTTTTCGCTTTCATGCATTGGAGAAGGAAATGGCAATCCACTCCAGTGGTCTTGCCTGGAGAATCCCAGGGACGGGGGAGCCTAGTGGGCTGCCGTCTATGGGGTTGCACAGCGTCGGACACAACTGAAGCGACTTAGCAGCAGCAGGCCTCTCCTTGTAGATGCCTCTGTGAGAGGCCTGAGGCCAGTGCGTCCCATCTGCCCTTTGCTTAATTTTCTCTAGTAACACTCAGACTCCTCTGACTTTTGGAGTCTTTTTCCAACTGTAACCTAAGCCTATGCTGGCTGAGATTTTTGACTATAATATTCACTGATGGTTACACAGTACCTTGAACAGGACATGGCAAACAATGAGTATTTTTTGAAAGGACATTCTTCCCTGAAACACAGAAAAAGAACCCTGCTACACCCATGATGAGAAGGCAATGGCACCCCACTCCAGTACTCTTGCCTGGAAAATCCCGTGGACGGAGGAGCCTGGTAGGCTAAAGTCCATGGGGTTGCTAAGAGTTGGACGACTGAGCGACTTCACTTTCACTTTTCCCTTTCATGCACTGGAGAAGGAAACGGCAACCCACTCCAGTATTCTTGCCTGGAGAATCCCAGGGATGGGGGGGCCTGGAGAGCTGCCGTCCATGGGGTCGCACAGAGTCGGACACGACTGAAGCGACTTAGCAGCAGCAGCAGCAGCTACACCCAGGTTACATATACAATAAGTTGTGCAACATTTGGCAAGCTATGCAACCTTTCTGAGCCTTAAGTTTTTTTCATCAATCAAGTAGAATTAATAGAAACATTTATCTTACAGAATTGTTTTAAGGATCAGTAATGGCAGCTCTTCCCAAGGTGAATTACTACTACTTTCACAATCTTTGTAAAGCATCTGGAATGCTAGACATGCTATTAGAAATTTCCTGGAACTTTAAAGCATTTCAGAGCCAAGGACTTCAAGAATGTAGAAGCAGGGAGCAAGGTTTCTGGAGGACCGTGTTCTATAGAACTCCCAACTGGCCACCAGGCTGCACAGAAAGTGAAAGTGAAAGTTGCTCAGTTGTGTCTGACTCTTGCGACCCCATGGACTATACAGTCCATGGAATTCTTCAGGCCAGAATACTGGAGTGGGTAGCCTTTCCCTTCTCCAGGGGATCTTCCCAACCCAGGGATTGAACCCAGGTCTCCCACATTGCAGGCAGATTCTTTACCAGCTGAACCATCAGGGAATCCTAAGAACACTGGAGTGGGTAGCCTATCCCTTCTCCAGCAGATCTTCCTGACCCAGGAATCGAACCAAGGTCTCATGCATTGCAGGTGGATTCTTTGTCAGCTGAGCTACCAGGGACGATTCAGGGTGCACAGAACCCATTAGAATTCTGGCCACCAGGGGGCACTAACCACTGAGGTCTGGAGAAATCCTTCCCTTGGATTTGTTTGTCCCCTTTCTGTCTCTTGTTTGGGTTTCATTAGCTCGTTCTGTGTTCTGTATCTCACCTTCAGTGAAGGAGTTTCCTTATTTAAACTCGTACCTTTCAATTTGTCCAAATTCTTTACTAACTGTGTCTGCCCTGTCTGACTTTGATATGGTTCTGGCCACCTTTGGATACTTACCTTTAGATCCTGTACCTGAGTACTCTCTCCTTGATTGGTTCTGGTGGCATTTTAGGTGTATTCTTATACAGTTGAGCTACATATATTTGAACTACGAATATACTGACATTGTTAAAGAGTAAAAGGATCTCTGATACCAAGAGGGTGATATCTGTTGTGCAAATGATCCCAGAGAAATCTTCCATCTGGTAAGCCATATAAAATAACATGACTGCCATTTGGCAGGTGGGAATCTAGATACTGCAGAGTCTGCATGACCTTGGAGTATAATTTCTCAGGAGTGGTCATTTCATGATCAATATTCCTGTTGGCAAAAGAAAAAAGAAATATCTTAGTAGGTTATAAGGATAAATGCATGCAAATACACTTCCCTGCCCCTGACACACACACACACTGGTTATTTATTTGCAAAATATTTATGACTTTTGGACTCCCTTGTGCTTAGGATGGCCACTGACAGGTCTGGCCTAAGAATTGTGAGCAGAAATGACATTTGTCATGTTTGGTTGTATAAGAGCCTCTAGGATGCCCTTTCTCTTTGCCATGGGCTTGAACAATGTTCTAGAAGGCAGCTGCTCAACCAATGAGTCCTGGAACAGAGCTCCATGGTGATCCCTGATGGACAATGTAGTGTGAGTGAGTAAATATTTATTGTGTTATGCTATTAAGATTTTAGGGGCTATTTGTTCCTGCAGTATAACGTCACTGATCCTGACTACTGCACACAGTAAATGGAATCAAAGGAGCCTGGTACTGCTTATTATTTGTTTGGCGCTTTGAGATCTGCAACTTGGCCTTTAAAATTTTTCACAGATGTCATAGTCAGGGAAACAGACTTTCACTGAGAAATGAAGTGACATTATGTGTCCACACTATATCCTTCAATTCGGCACTAAATATGAACTTTCATGAATTTCCTGATAGACTGCTAGTCCGGGCTGTACCCCTGCAACAATATCTGTCAGCAGACAATTCAAATTTTCATCACTGCCTTTCTCTACGTGGTAGTGCTTGTGCTCTATAGAGGATATTTTAAATTTTATTTTTATCTTTTTGTTCCATAAAACTTAGTGAAAACAGAAAATGAAAGTACTGAAAGTAGTTATAAGAGCATGGTCCTAAAATCAAAGAATTTAAGACAAAGATGTAAATCATAAGTGAATTAAAAGTAGCAAATCTTTAGCTTCAATCAGACATTTATTGAATTTAAGCTGGTTGATTTATTTTCATTTGGCTTGGAAAAGAGCCAAGAGCAAAGATAAGAAATGTACAAAATACTAGAAATAAATCTTTGAAAATTTCATTTAAATCTCCCTTCCTTCTTTTCTTTGTTTCTCTCTTTTTTTCTTGTTATGTTTAAAAAGCAAGGTACAAATAGGGATTCTAGAATATTTTTTGGATTTAATATATAAGCCTACTGTTGTTCATTTTTTGCACAACTGATTTTTGTACAAGCCTTTAGTACACATCAAATTTGACTTAAGATACTAACCTGCATTAACCTGGGAGAGAATATAGAATTTTCTATGATTTTCATCTACTTTTTAGGCTTTAAACTGCCTGTTGTTAATCTAAATGGAATCACGTTTTCTAAGTTCTTAAAATTTCAGATTTACCTAATGATCCTGCCTATGGATTGAATACCATCCCTCAGACTGTGACCTTATTTGAAAACAGGGTCTCTGCAGATATAATCAGTTGAGATGAGATCATACTGGATTAGGATGAGCCTTAAATACAATCATTAGGTCTTTTTAAGAAGAGGAGAGACACACACATAGGGAAGAACGCCCTGTGATGCTAGAAGTGGAGGTTGGAGTGATGCTGCCACAAGCCAAGGAATGTTGAGGATTGCAGGGGGCCACCAGAAGGATGAAAAGACAAAGAAGGATTTTCCATAGACACTTCAAAAGGAACCTGGCCCTTCCCACACCTTGATTTTGGACTTTTAGCCTCCAGCACTGTGAGAGAATGTTTCCTTTGTTTGAAGTTACCCAGGTTGAGGTATTTTGTCACTGCCACCCTAGGGCGTTAAAAGCAGATTCTAAGCCAGAAAAGTAAGTTCATGACTCACAAGTTGGACCAGACATAAGAGACATGGGAAGAGGGAATAGAAAGAAGTCCCTAGGTGTATTCAGTATTGTCACTTTTAAGGGACCCGCTCCTAAATGGATATTGGTGTTGTCATTTTGGAAGACATTTTTCAAAATGTATCAAAATTTGAAATTGGCTTAACTATTAACCTTGATTGACATTTCTCTTTTGGGAAGTTGTCCTTTAATAACGTTTGCACAAATGTGCAAAAATGTACATACAAATATTGCAGCATTTCTTGGAGTAGAGTAAAATTGGAATAAACTAAAAAACCTGGCTACCTAAATTATAGTACACCCATGCAGCCATTCAAAGAAATGAAGTAACTAGAAAAAGGTGATGGTTGCACAACATTCTGAATGTACTCAATGCTACTGAATCATTCACTTTAAAATGGTTAATTTTACAATATGTGAATTTCATCTCAATAAAACAATTTTTTTTAATAAATTTATTTATTTTAGTTGGGGGCTAATTACTTTACAATATTGTAGTAGTGTTTGCCATACTTTGACATAATGTATGACATAAAAGAATACATGTATTAACATGGGAAAGACTGCTAAAAAGTATTGTTGATCGAAAAGAACAAATTGCATAGCACTAAGCATAATAATATTTCATTTCAATGAATATTAATCAGCCTGTAAGTTAGACTTTGAATAGAAAAAAAAATCTGGATGCAAATATAGGAAGCTGTCTCTATTGGTTAGCTCAGAGCAGGCTTGTGGGGGCTGGTAGGGAGTGACTCTGGCATAACTCTCCCTTCCTAAACCCTGCATTATTTGAACTTCTCACTACAGATGTTATTTTGTGATCAGAGAAACAATCCAAATGAAAGAGGTCCTCATATTATTTTTATTCTTTCTAAAATAAGAAAGAAAGCTAAGTTTTAATGGGAGGGGCAGAAAACATTGTCATCTTATGTCATTTCCTCTCTACCTATTTCACTTAGCCAAATAAAACTTTTGCATTGTTGCTATCCCAAGGGTGACAGACTGACCATGCGTGTGAGGGTCAAATGGGCCAGTTTGTGATGAGCACCATGTCCCCATCCAGAGGAAAAGGTGGAGCAAGTCTGATGTTTGGGGCGTTTGTTGCGGTTGGTGTATATGCTTCTACACTAGGTAATGAGTTCCTTGGACTTTGTGATAAAGAGATAGGAGGAAAGAGAAAAAGATGCCTATTTTACAAAACCCCAGCATGTAGAATAAAATTCTATATTTATGGTTTTTATTACTTTGGGAAAAATTATATGGTTTTATGAACAAAAAGGCTCTGTAACTTACAAAAAAAAGTACTCAGAAGGATTTGAGAATAGGTTGCCTACCTACTAGGGGTAAAAGACTGGTAAGGCTTGATTTGCAGATGTACAACAGCACTAGAAAGATCCCAGTGTGTGGAGGGGATTCGGGCTGCCCTGTGGGCTTGTTCAGACCAGGAGAATCCACCCAGAGTAACCAGGTTTTACCTTCACTGTGTGTTTGGAGTGCAACAGCAGGGGTGAAACAAAGCGAGTTGGGTATCTGTGTCCTGTCTTCTGTCAGTGGTAAAGCTAGCATGCACACCTATTAACTTTTGCCTTGGCATTTCAGGTTTTGTTTTTTTCTGCTGATACAACAGCACTTTGGCACAGAGCAGTTATGCTGAGCTAAGCCTCTCTGACCACCTAAAAGAGAGATGAGTTAAGAGGGAGGAAATTCTCCCAAACTCCCTCTTTAATGATTCTTTTTTGGTCAGAGACACAACCCTGATGACAAACAAAGAACCTCAGCTAATTTGCATTTATGAAAGGGCACCTCACAAAATAAGCAAGCTTAACCAAAATGGCTTGAAATCAGAATAGAACCCATTATGTTTCTGCTGGAACAGTCTCCAGTCATCTTTGCTACATCACATACACCTAGATAATTTACACATGTGGATTGCCAGGTATACCCTGTCGTGTGCATAGCAAGCTCAGGCAAGTTCAGAAGGGTCTGAGTGCCAGATGGTGGGTCACCTCTTCTGGATGCCATACAAGGTCCCTGTGACTCTGTATCTGAAAAATTCCCAGTGGCATTTTTACCTGTGTACTCTTTCTCCCCTGGTGATTTTTGAGGGGACTTTGTACTAGAATTTTAGTGATCAAAGAGTTCCAGTGGTTTGGGAAACACCTCCCAGGCCTTGTGTGCATGCTGTCACTTTAGCCATGTCCCACTCTTTGCGACCCTATGGTCTGTAGCCCACCAGACTCCTCTGTCCCTGGGATTCTCCAGGCAAGAATACTGGAGTGGGTTGCCATGCTCTCCTCCAGGGGATCTTCCCAACCCAGGAATCAAACTTGCATCTCAAGTCTCCTACACTGGCAGGCGGATTCTTTACCACTAGCGCCAAAGGCTACTGGTTGCCTTTGACAACCACTAGCTGTCAAAGGCTGACTGGGCTGAGCTGAGGCTTGAAACCTTGAAACCCCAGGAGGCTTTGGAGCCCATGTAAGATCCACTTTGTCATCTTGGGTTTGCCTGCCACCATGGTGCCTGCATCCTTCATCACCCACTGGTGAGCTCACCCTAGTCACTCGTGGAGAGGTGAGGGGTTGTGGGGACAGAACTTAGGGGAGAAATATGAAAACCAGATTGAGAGACATGATGCTCATGCCAAGAAAATAATGAAAGAGAGGACGGTGCCCAGCACATGCTCTCACACGTCACGACCATAGGGGTGGGCTTGGAACAGGCAATGAGCCTTGCCTTTGGGGTGGCTCAGACTCTGTCCTCATCCTAATGAGTTGTGCCCAATCATGCAAAATAAACCTCATGACTTGGGTGCAGGGCCAGCCGCCATCATTTCATTAGCCTGGCAGGTGTTTCAGCCAGATTGCACCTGGTTGGTGGCAGGTGTGCCCCTTCTTGAGGAAGAAGGCAAACAGACTCTGCAGAAAACGTTGCCCAGAATCAGAGCAAGAGCCCAGAGACGTGTTGTGGTTGAGTGTTCAGATTTCACCCACAGCTAGCTTTTATGCTTTTTAAACATCCAGGTAAGAGAGGGATTCCCAGGTGGGGCTAGTGGTAAAGAATCTACCTCCCAATTCAGGGGATGCCAGAGACACAGTTTCAGTCCCTGGGTCGGGAAGATGCCTTGGAATAGGGAATGGCAACCTGCTCCAGTATTCTTGCCTGGAAAATTGAGGCAGCCCTTTTCTCCAAGGCCACTGGTTGTAACCACATTATTGACTTCCCACCCAAACTCTTTGAAGAGGACTGTTGACATAGACTGGGAATGGGGTGGGGACTCACTGGACCTGCATTACCTGATGCATAGAGGTCCTGGGGCCCTTAAAAGAGGATGTCACCTGGAACATTCTGGCTGGTTGAGACACTCCTTGTTATTCTCTTGGCCACCCAAACTTCCACTGAGGAGGCTGGGAGAGAAAATTCCTCTGAGCAGGAGTTCTGTCCCTTCCCTTCTCTATTGGTTTTCTACCCTTGATTGGATGGAATGGGTTGTTTTCTGGCAGCCTAACTCCTTGGAGTCTGTGATCTCTCAGCACCTTGGCTGCTTCCTCTTAATGCAGTGCTGACCAGCTGTCCTGGATGACATCTGAAACAATGGCACTGCAGAAAAATGCTTGGGAGCTGGCGACACAGACGACCTCTGTAGGGTGGCCCTGGCTCTCTCCATTAGGTAAAAGATATTCAGTTTATAATTTCTAGGTCCACTCTGAAAAATGGAACTAGATCCATTTCTGTGGCTAGTGTTATGTGCTTATATATATATATGTGTGTGTGTATGTGTGTGTGTGTGTGTGTATCACATTTCCAGTAACTATGATATTTTCAGGGATGTCGTGTTGGGATATTGGGGAAGGTTTGTAATCACCCTTTAGGAACTAAGGCTCTTGAGGCCACTCTCATTTCTCAGTGCTCCTATTGCTACCCAAGCCTCTGCTGCTATAGTTCACTCATACTTGCCCTATTTCCAGGAATTTTTTCTGTATCACTCACATTCTGCAGTTTTTGAAGGCAATGATAGCAAAAGCCCAAGGAAGCTGGGTTAGTTTAAGCCAAATCAAGTAGAGTTACAAAGACAAAGCTAAGTTTGTCTATTTTACCTTTCTTCTAGAATTCCTGATGCTGAAAGCTATTTTCCAATCCTGACCTTCATTCATTTAACAAGTACTTATTACCTACATGAGTTTAAAGAATAGAAAAAGAAGCAGAGAACTAGCATCATCGTTAAAAAAAAAAGAAAAGAAAAAAGTCAAGCAAATATCCTAAAAGTTTTTTTAGGACAGACTTATTATGCAATTCGTTGCTGGCTTGAGCTTTTTATGAAATCACTTCGCTCATTTTGGGTAATCTCCTCCACCTTGATGTTCTGGCAGATGGGAGGTATAGTTGCCATCTGTCTTTATTTTTCTAACCCCTCCACAGGATGTTGCAAAATGGGCACCGTGGGGACACCCCACACAGCCAATTCCATTCTTTCACCCAAATGCTTGCTGTTTATTTGCCCAGACCCCTGGTGGGGAAGGAGGCTGGCACAGGTCTCTGGCTGATATCTACCTGCCCTTTGGCTCCTTGGAAAAGGAAAAGCAGAGCCAGGCTGGAGGGACCTCTGCGTGTGCAGCTTCTGCTGAAAACATGCAGTTTCAGGGATTTGGGGCTCTTGGACTAAAAGCCTTTCTGCAGATGTTTTTATACTCAGTATAACCAGTTTGTTCTCTATCCCCTCCCAGGGGGTAGGATCCAGCGATTGGAGGGACACTGGCGGATCTGACCATAGGCTTTTTCTGTTCTGTATTGAAACTGGGGGCTGAAGCTCATTGCTTTACCTTTCATAAGCTCTTTGAGGTCAGGGATGGTGGCCTCCTTACCACTGTATCCTAGAGCCAGGCACAGAGCTTGGCACATTATAAGTGGTCAATAAATACTTTTAAAAGCACGTGCATAAAAGAAAGCAAATGAGACAAGTGTGGACTGTAGAAAGAACATAGAATTTAGCCTGAGAACCTTGTTGGGCTCTCATCTTTGCTCCTCACTAACTATGGAAGTAAGTTTCTTCCATACACAACACCCATTTGTTGTGAAGTAAGTAACCTTGCTGAAACTGTTTTCTCGTTTGTAAAATGGAGCAATAGCACTTGCCTCTCAGGGCTGCTGTGGGGATGAGATGATACAGAGAGTGGTGTGGCTCTTGGCTCATGGAAGGTTTTGGGGGTGTTTGCTACTTACTGGAGAGTACCAGGTGGCTCATCACAGAGCTAACTTGGGTCCCCAGAACGTAGCCTTGGCAGACTTGGGATTCTAGGAAGAGTGGTAAACCAGCCTAGGGGCTGCCAAGGCAGGGCACATGAGCATCTCTGGATTGCAGCGTGGAATCTCCTGCCTTGAACTCACTTCACTGATTAGTTCTACACCTCCTTCACCGTAAGAGTTCTGAGACTGTCATGGAGGTATCCATGAGGGCAAACACAATTTCATAATATTCAACCATGTTTTTAGTACAAGCTTAAAAAGCTCTTGGTGAGTGAAGCATAGAAAAGCAAAAGGTGGGCCTGCTTCTACTACCTCTTGGGTTGGAGTCCAGCTCTGCCATCCGTCACTAATTGGACGAGTCATGTCACCTCTCTTAGCTTTGCTTTTCTGTTTTCCAAAATGATGGGTGGGTGGCCACTGGGGAGTTGTTTTAGATCTGATCTCACCTTCTTTTTTTTTTCTTTTTGGCCATGATCACAGGACAGATGGCATTCACATGTGCGGCATATTCTTAGGGGTATGCACAGACTTTGAGAAGCCTTCCAAAATGTTGCGGGGGAACGAAGGCATTCAACATTTTGAAATCACTACTGATATTAGCAGTTTAGCAAAACCACTTTCTTACTATGGGCCATGGGCACAAATAGGATTGGCTGTGAATTATGTGTAGGCTTCTTTGCAAAGCTCTAAGTCTATGCTATCTCAACCACACAAGTAAGTAAATCAGAAGATGAGAGAAGAAGCTGTTCTTATGGGATAGCTGTGATTTGCTTTATTTTATTTCAAAAGTCACACTTCTCAGTCTTGGAGTTTTGGCTAGCAGTAGCACATTACTTGTGATGTAATTCAGAGTTGATCATGACACACCCATTTGTTGTGAAGCAGAGCAAAGAATTAATGGGATCAGATATTTTTCAAAAGGTCTTTCAGCTTTACAGGTTGATTCTATTGAGTCGACATGTGTCCAGGACTTGTTAAGACAGGGAAGCAGGCTACTGTAATGGAGTGGAGATGAGGGGAAACTCAAAGAACCTTCCAAACATTTTGTAGTAACTCACCCACTGCAGACATCATTTCCAATCATGGCATATATGACAATGGCTGGATAGTCCAACAGCTGGTTCCTAGATAAACTGAGAAGCCATAGATGGAATCTGAATATCAAATACTTGGAAACCTAGCTTTGGAACCAATTAACATGTGAAAGAATCTTCAAATGGGCACCCTCTGGGTAACTTTTTGCTATATTTTTTTCTTTCATTCTAGGGTCTCCATTCCCACTTCCCCTCTTCTCTATAATCTTTAACCCACTTCTCCATTAGGAAAAGACCACATAAATACATACATACATTTAGACATTTAGAGTAGGTTGAAGTCTCCAGTAGGGGGACATGCTACCATCTTTCACAATATTTGTCATCAGTAAACCCAGATCAGTTTCCTGAGGTACTTATGTCCAGATGTGTAGGACATTATGACAGCTGTGGACATAGTCAACTTTGAAAAATCAAGGGTTTCTCAAGGTTCCTATTCTGGACACCCCAGGCCTTACTAATGAATTTTAAGTCAAATATGAGCAAAAATTTGTTTTCTCATCCATAAAGCAGGAATAAGAAACAGTCTTCTTTTTGTCTTTTTCAGACACTTGGGCCAGACCTAAGTTTTACCCACTTTGTATACATTTTTATGATCCTTTTGAAAGTATACATGTAAATTAACCGCATCCTGTGGTCACTGGCCCAAGAAGTGAAAATTTCCCAGTGTTTGGAGAGTGACTAACAAGTTATGGAGGTTCAGTATAAGTGGCTACTGGATAACAACAGAGAGTTTTTAATTAATTTTTCAAGATAGAAACCCAACCTAAAAACAACTTCTTATATCCCTCCCTTTTCCACTTACCTTTCTATAAATCTCTCCAGGTTTTGGGAGGATGCACCTAAATAGTTAAAATTGAGAAAATAATTAAAGTTAGTAAATTCAAGCCAGCACTATCAGTATGAGAATTTGACTGACTGACGGAAATCATGGAAGTACCATCATTGTATGGTCAAAGGTCATCCAAACCATCATACTGATGGAAATGACTTTATCCTGCAACTTTCTTAATGGGCCTTCTGCTTACTTGGCATTATATTAACATAATCCTAACATTTTTGGATTCACAGGTTTCAAGACATTTATTGAGCATGAATGGGTACACTTTCTAATAGATGTGAAAAGAAGGTATAAATCTATTGACAGAGACAGAAACTATCCAAAGATTAAGGAGTGAGTTAAGGAATGAGAGGGACTAGGATTATTCGAGAACTGCACATTTCCCTGGAAATCCCCATTTAATAGCCTGTTGGTGTTCCTGCTCACTCCTGAGGCTCCTCCTGACTGGCTGGCCTGTGTGAGATTCAGATTGTAGAGCTGATATATTTAAACTCCCTTAGTGACACGTATGACTTCCTTCCCCTACTCTTGGTACCACCAATAATGAATTTCTTATATGAAAATTGTATTCATTGAATACTCTTTTTATTGTCAACACTCTGCTAAACACTTATTAGTTCATTTGGGCCTTAGCACCACCGTACGAGGTAGGCATTGTGTGTGTGTGTGTGTGTGTGTGCGCTAACGTGCGCATGTGCGCTTGTCTCTTGCATCTCTTGCATTGGCAGGCAAATTCTTTACCACTGTGCCACCTTGGAAGCCCTAGGGATAGTAGGTCTCCGTTTTATAGATGATGAAACTGATGCTCACTTAAAGTGACTTTCCCAACGCCACACAGTTAATCATTTGGAGAGTTGCACTTCAAAGTCAGTCCCTTCCATAAGGCTGAGCTCTGGCTCCCTGTGTGACATGGCTTCTCTAGACTGGGTGCTAGAAAGAGTGACCCCAAATAAGTTCACTGTTTCTTTGTCCATTGGAAGATAATCTGCAGTAATTAACGAGTAATCCTCAGGTGGGTGGTACAATTCAAGTGGC
This sequence comes from Okapia johnstoni, assembly GCA_024291935.2. Taxonomy (NCBI): domain Eukaryota; kingdom Metazoa; phylum Chordata; class Mammalia; order Artiodactyla; family Giraffidae; genus Okapia; species Okapia johnstoni. The sequence goes on from CM044312.1 coordinate 53,824,494, forward strand.
AAGGAAGATTTTCCTGTAACTTCTAGCCTTGGAAGCTTAGGGGGAAAGCCGGTGGGTTTCTTGTGGAAAGAAATGGGGAAAGGGGCAGTGCACAGCTATTAGGAACTAACTAGCCCATGTCCCCTCGAAACTGTGTGACCATGCAGGGCAGGCCTCCTTTTCTACATACAACTAGATGCAAGCTGTATGTGCAGCATTGATGTTCTCTTGGCTGATTCAGGAATGTTAGCATAATAAATGAACATTGCTTTATTTCGTCTCTCACTGTGGTAAAACATACAACACATAAACATAACCATTTTCATCCCTTTTGAGTGTGCAATTCAGTGGCATTAAATCCATTTACATTGTTATGCAACCATCACCACTATCCGTTTCTAGAATTTTGCCGTCATACCAAATAGAAGCAGTCTCTGAGAACACCATTCTACCTTCTGTTAGTATATACTGAACTATTCTGGGTGCCTCAGATGGGTGGAATCATACTTATTCATCTTTTTGTGTTGGACTTATTTCACTTAGCATAATGTTCTCAAACGGCCTCCATTTGTAGCCTGTGTTAGAATTTCCTTACTTTTAAAGACTGAATAATTTTCCGTTGTATGTACATACCACATTTTATTTATCCATTCATCTGTCAATGGGCATTTGAGCTGCTTCTACCATTTGGTTATTATGAATATGCTGCCTATGAACATCGGTGTGCAAGCATCTGTTCAGATTCATTTAGGTTATTGAAATCATTGAACCATAAGGCAATCGTACATTTAATTTATTTTAGGAATCGTCATACATTCTTTGTTTCCTTTTTGTGGTGGAGCTTCTCTGATAGCTCCGTTGGTAAAGAATCCACCTGCAATGCAGGAGATCCGGTTCGATTCCTGGGGCAGGAAGATCTGCTGGAGAAGGGATAGGCTACCCATTCCAGTATCCTTGGGCTTCCCTTGTGGTTCAGCTGGTAAAGAATCCGTCTGCAATGCGGGAGACCTGGGTTTGATCCCTGGGTTAGGAAGATCCCCTGGAGAAGGCAAAGGCTACCCACTCCAGTATTCTGGCCTGGAGAATTCCATGGACTGTATAGTCCATGGGGTTGCAAAGAGTCAGACACCACTGAGCGACTCTCAGTTCAGGGTAGTATTAAATATGCACATAGACATGCAAATTAAGAGCCATCAGTTCACCTTAGCATGGAAGCATTCATTCACCCTCTCCATTCATTTGTTGATAACCTGCCATATGCCTGACACATAGTAGGGAATTAACAGGTGAGTTAGACACAGCCTTTATACCCGAGGATTACCATCTACGGGGGAAGACACATAACTGAACCCTGGAGTAAGGTTGAGTGCAAATCCAAACCAGAAAACTCAACGTGATTTCAGCCTATTATCTCTGCTCCGAGAAGGTGTCAGGTTTTACAACACTGAGTCCTAAACATAGACTCAAAGTACTTCTGGGTGTGAGGTTGTTCCCTTTTGCCCCCAAGAGGGAAGATAAGAAGGACAGCCACTGGGAGCCTATAGTGGCTGACTCATCTCATCAGCTGAGCCCTTCATTCAGTGCCAGCTCCAGGACTCTCAACTTCCCATTTTCAGTAAGATAATAAATCAAGAGGTGTTTAATTCTCACTCTTTGATTCTTCTCTTAATGAGAAATGAAAACTCAAGCCATGAGTGGGAAAAAAAATAAAGGGCCAGGTCAGGGATTGTCAATAATTTCCCTCATTATCCAGAGTACAACTGGGAACTGAGGTGCAGAGTACCCACAGAGCTTGAGAAAATGGAAATGAAAACCTGTCACGGCATGCCATATGGAGAGTCCCTCCCTCAGCCCACATCCCCCAATCTCTCTCTGCTGCCAAGAAAAAGATGGCAGGCCAGTGGCAATGGCTTGAGGTAGATTTAAAAGCAGCAATCACAAACATCCACCCAAGGAGAGAGGAAGTATGCATACTTCTTTACCCAAATGTTTATTTTTTCCTGGTGGGTGTTTGTAATAGGAGCAAAGAATTTTCTTTGCTCCAAAGTTGTTACACTTCCATGATTTCCATTTTCTTTTGGAAATCTCAGTTTTATGGGATTATGTAATGAGTTTACATAATTCCCGTGTCACTTGCTCTTCTGACTCCCCCTTTCCTGTAGTCCTGCTACGCTTTCACCAGCCACGTCATCATTTGGTATCTCTCTCCCTCCCAAGTTCTATCTTCTCTCTTCTCCTGTATCTAGACTTCCTCCAGGCTGCTGATTTTTTTGCTGCTACTGCTACTACTACAGAAATTACTTGGTAAAGCAGTTGGAGCTGAAAGATGTGAGCGGGAGAGAAAGATAGCTCCTAGCCTGTGGAATGTGACAAAACAAGAACAGCATTCAAAGAGCTGGCGATGCCCTTAAGAGGTCCCTACCTGGTCTCTACAGTGATAGATCAGAGAAATGGAAAAGTTCTGACTATGAAATAGGGACATTTAATTTATTTGTCAAGGCAGTCCAATGGAGAATCTACCTGTCATCAAGAAAAGAAAGAACAGGGTCCTTATTGGCCACAAGTCTGAATTTTGGCTCATCCTTTTTAAATAAGGCACTGTACATTGCAAGTAAAGCAGGGTTTCCCATAAGGTCAGTGTTGGTTTTCCTTTCATGAGTAAATTTCAGCTGACAGTTTCACTGCTGGATCAGTGTTGACTATAGCAGCAAGTGCTTCATATTCTGGACATTCAAATCAACTGGTAAGACTCTCTTAACCGTCTTCTAAATAACCTGAAATTTTTAAATTCTGTGCCTGATCCAGATACTTTTGGATTCTGTGGGAAAGGGCCAGGTTGGGATGATTTGAGAAAATAGCATTGAAACATGTATACTGCCATATGTGAAATAGATGACCAGTCCAATTTTGATGCATGAAACAGGGCACTCAAAGTCAAGCCAGTGCACTGGGGCAACCCAGAGGGATGGGATGGGGAGGGAAGTGTGAGGGGGCTTCGGGATGGGGGACACATGTACACCCATGGCTGATTCATGTAAATGTGTGGCAAAAACCACCACAATGTTCTAAAGTAATTAGCCTCCAATTAAAATAAATAAAAGCAAAAGATCTAGTTCTTATATGAGAACCTGTAAAAAAGGACTGTAAGGTGCATTTTACAACCTCCGCTATACAGTTTTTTTTGTCAGATAGTTCCAACATTTTGGCATTGACATCTGTTAGTTTTCTTTTCCCCTGCAAGTTGAGACTTTTCTGGTTCCTTATATGCTGAGTAATTTTGGATTTTATCCTTGGCATCTTGGATATTAAAAGACTCGGAGCCTTGTACTTTTGTCTTATTAGGCAATCCACTCAGGTTCAGGAGGCAAGTTCTACCCAGCCTTCTGGGAGGTTATGATTTCAATGTCCATTCCACTCTCAAAGCCTTTGTAGTATTATTCTGATTAGTCTTAGGTCTGTGTCACTGAGTGGGACCTGGACAGCAGTCTATGTCAAAGTTGAGTTCTCAGAGTCTTTGGTATGCAATTAAGGATCAAATCTGTGCATGTTCAGCTCAAGATTAAGCCCAGGAGTTCATACACTACTTTATGAGGTTGCTTTCCCAAGTTCCTCCCACTCTAGAAGCTCCTTGGTCCTTTCTGGTTCCTTGGGCTCCCCTCCATCGTCCTAAAGCCCCAGTTTTCACTCCCCTATCCTCATGTACACTTCTCACAGATTAACTCATTATAGGACCTCATAGTAAGAGGACAGAGTGGGAAAATGAGCAACAGGGGATTTGCCTTCCCCTTCTGGGAACACAGCTTTTGTCATTAGAGAGGCTGTCCCTGGTGGCTCAGATGGTAAAGAATCTGCCTGCAGTGCAGGAGATGTGGGTTTGATCCTTGGGTTGGGAAGATCCTCTGGAGATGGGAATGGCAACCCACTCCAGTATTTTTGTCTGGAGAATTCCATGGACAGAGGATGCCATGGACTGTAGCCTGTCAGGCTACAGTCCATGGGGTTGAGTCGGACACAGCTGAGAGACTAACACCCTACCCCCACAACCCTGCCCCACCGAGCATTCTAGGCACCTCCTCACTGCTGTCCTGACACTGAGAAGAAACTCCTTTCCCACTTCTAGAGTGAGAAGTAGAGAGTTTCTTCTAACTCCATCAGTTTGTGCCATTCTTCACTTCTGGATTTTGGGCAGTATTGCATCTAGTTTGGAAGATATCAGAGGACAACAAAACGCTAACATCATTGCTGGTTTGGCTGTACTCCTGATTCTGGTTTTCTACTTCTGTTTACTTTCCCAGAGTCCTCCAACATCTTTTCCATACATTCTGTCTCGGTTTTATGGCTGCATTTCTTGGGACAGACAGGGTGGAGTGTAATTACTTCATTATACCCAAAACGAGAAACATGAATGCATTATAAAGAGTATAAATAGTTCATGAAAAATGTGGTGTCATACATTGACCTAAAATAAATTTAATAATGTCATTTACCTTTAATTAAATTTTAAATAACACAGATTTTGCTTATAAATTTAGGAAGCATTTTCAAGAGCAAAATTTGTATAATCTAGTTTAAAAAATCAGCCATGAGAAATTTAAATTCTTTCTTTTCTCTAAAAATGTTGCTTGTAATAAGCAGAAATATTCAAACTAATACACTGACCTCCAACTCAAAATAGTAGGTACTTAATAATTGTTTGTTGTGACAGTTTCTGATGGTATTTCTACTACTGAAAATGCTTTCAAATTCACAAGTGTGGTTCTGAATTTCTATGACAAACTAGATAAATGATTCCCCAAAACATGTTTTTTTAGAAGAATATAATAACCTCCCCAGAGTGGTTCTAATCTACCTCCTAGTCTCAAAACTTGACATAGCTTCACAAGTATCCTTCAGCTATGCTAAACTTCTCTCTCCTTTTTCCCAAAGATACTTTGCCCTTGGAACATCTATGCACCGAGTCACCATCTCCCCATGGTTTTTGGGTTTCTATTTTTTTCTGCAAGGCTCTCTGCTCAAATGTATCTTCTCTGAAGATTTCCTCTCCTCCAGGCAGAGCTAAGTGGCTCCCACCTTCAGAAGGCCTCAACCTCCCTCTATTTTAGTGTCATTTTACAAGAACCATAATTGTTTCCGTCTTGTCTCTCTTTTCTGTTTACTTATGATCTCCTTAAAGATGGGGACTTTGTCTTGTTCACCTTTCTGTTTCTAGCAGCTATTGCAATATTGGAGAGGAAACAGAGAGAGTGGTGGGGCAAAATCCAATGGAACGTGAGAAGAAGGGAAGTAAAAGAGAAGAGAAGACTAACGGTAAAAGGCACAGCCTAAGATGCTTTGAAACTGACAAAAATCCAGCAAGTTCATTTCAACTATCAACACAAGTAGAGGTGAACTTCCCCTACGATGGCCTTTATCTTGAGCCCTAAACAAAACGGATTGATTGAAAAGAGACCCCTTAGAACTTCAGGAACCCTTGCCATGGACAGTTACATATAAAAGTGTAAGATATTTGCTTCTGAACCTGTCCTCTGCAGGTGTGCTGATTCAAGAAGTACAGAATGAAAATCTTGACCTAACAGAAGAATCTCAAGCATACGCTCATTGCTCTTCGTATTATAATTGTTGTCAAATACGCTGCCCCAACTTTGATGTGTTGTATGGGACAAGCAGAAGCCAGAAAGAGCTGTGTAGATAAATCCTAAGAAATAGTCCCACTGGAATCAGAATATCCCCATTCTTTAATGATTCTTTGAAATTCCAGGAAGTATTAAAAATTGGAACGATGTCCTCTAATAAAAGGAGGGAAATGTATCCCTCTATATGAGATATGTCACACTAAAATAGAAACTTTTGAAATCACTCTTTCGAAAGTTTCTATTATAGTTAAGTGCAGTATCTTGGAAGTATTTTTGGTCTTTGAGAGAAATAACAAGTTTTGATGCCTGCAGTCCTATAGTATATCTGTGTGCATTTGCCTTTTAGATCAAACATCTCAAAAATTGGTATTAAAATCTTTCTTTATTGTTGTGCTCACACTAGATCATAGCTCCCAAACAGAAATGTCCTAGTTGTTTTGTTATAAATAATTTCTGTTATTTCCTCTCAACATCTTGGGTTGAGACCAAATATTCCACCCAGTGGTTGGGTTCATCAAATATTTACTGAGGGCCTATTTCTGTTTGGCAAAGGTGACTTCTTTGCTACTTCCAATACTCTGTGGCTTTAAAAAATTGTCTTAAAATTTTCACTTTCAAATGATTTCTAAAAAGTTGAAATGATTTCCAAAAGTTAGAGTACTAAACAAAAAGTTGCAAAAATAGAACAAAGGATTTGCACATACCCTTTCATCCAGATTCCCTAAATGTGAAATGTGAGCATCTTTCATAATCATAGTACAGTGACGGAAATCAGGAAATTCACATTGGTTTAATACTATTGTCTACTTTACAGACCTCATTCAAATTTCACTAATTGCCTCACTGATGACCAGGGACAGGATCCAATTCAGAATTGCATGTTGTATTTACTTTCATGTCTGTCTTTTTTTTTTAAATGTCTGTTTTGCCTCCTTTAATCTGGGCTGATTCCTTAGTCTTTCTTTGTCTTTCACAACCTTGACACTTTTGAAGGGTGCTGGCCAATTATTTTATACAATGTCCTTCATTTTGGGTTTGTCTTATGTTTCTTCATGATTTAATTCAGATTATAACTTAGTAAATAAAACTACAGTAGCAGTTGCTCAGTTAAAGTACAAAACCTTTTTTCTTTCAATACAGAGATTTGTGGGAGGGATTGGGAGGGTATATAAATAATAAGCCCTTGTTTATATAATTGAATTCAGCTAAGCCTGAATTAATACTTCATTTGTAGTTTTTCTCTTAATCCTTCTTTTATTTTTTTCTTGTCTCTATCCCTTTCTGAGAGGACCATTTTTGATAAAGAAAGCTGACACAGAATGCTGGGTCAAGGTATCTAATTCTGACATTCACCTGGCCCCCAAGGCAGGTATTGGTGTCCCAGCAAGTAAGATGGTGGCTTTAGAGACTAGAATTCAAAAGTGGGACATCATGGCCTGGTGGGGAGCCTGGACAGACATGCTGGTGTGCCCAGCAGGATACAGGCACAGGTTTCAGCTCTAACAAGCTAATGGACCATGGGCAAGTTACTTCTCCCCACTCCCTTTCACTCTGATTCTGCTCCAAGCCCTCCTCCTTGGAGAGAAGTCTACCTTCAAATTTCATCCTCACCCCATCGCTACCCAGCTTTCTCTTCTCCTCCCCACTCCACCCATTCAGCCTTCCTAAGACATTATCCTGTAGATGGTCTGAATGTGAATTCCACATGCAGCCCTGAATTTTGTCCCCCCTGTTTTAGTTTCTCCAGGTCTGTCAGATTCTCTCCCATTCTCCATATGGTTTAACTAAAGGCTAAACAGGGGAACCATCAAGATGAATTCTTTTTTTTTTTTTTGGAGGTGTGGGGGCTGGGGGCTGGGTAGAGGAGCCAAGAAGTTTAAGATTGAATCTGGTTTGTGGTAAGGGGCTTGAGGTTGGGTTGGGTTGGGTTGGGTAGATGAGTCTGAAAACACATGCACTTTGGCAAATGTTAAAATTCTCCATTTTTCATATCTATATGTTTGCAGTCAGTCCCTTGTGCCCCACTCTCCCACTGAGTGGGTTAACATATGGGTGCACCAAGAGAGGCAATCTCTCGCTGTATGGATGGGCCCCTTAAGAAAACACACTCTTCAGCACTTTTGACTTTCTGAAAACAAAACAACCCCAAACAGGTGTTTACACCAGCTTTGCTAAACTTGCAAAAATAAAATGAAGAAGGTTGCTGGCAAAAAAAAGACATTCTATTTCAAGCTAGTAAAGTCCCGTTTGCAAACTGTAAAGAGATCCTCAGGGCAACCCCTAAGCCCATCAAATGCCCTCCTAGGCAGGCTGTGGCCATGGAGATTCAGGGCTGGGATTTGCTTGTTTCTTAAAGTAGAAGAGTCTTATTTATTTTGAAAGGCGAGGCCTTATGAATTTTTATTTACTTTAAAATACATACTGATATTGAATACCATGTTAACATTTGATTTTCTTCTACCCTTTATTTTAGATGGAGTGTAATCCTGTCACTCAGAGTTTTTGCCCACTATGGAGGTATTCAGGTTGGCAAAAGATTACTGTGTGTGTGCTTTTCCTCTCTTCAAAGGTTAAATATAACCCCTGAGAGTTATTAGTTAAAAAAAAGCATGTTGGGTTGACAGGTACCTACTACATGCAGCAGAGTCTGAGCTCAGGGTTGTGGGTATACGTCTTCAGTGTCAGAGGGGGAAGCCAGACTTGAAGCAAATGACGCAGCTATAAGTGAGGAGATGCAGCCACAGAAGCAGGGACAAAGGGCTTCAATGACGGTTGAATAAAAGCTAGTATTTTTTTTTTAAATAATACAATCATTTTTAGATGAGCCTTTTTTTTCTTTATTTTTGCTTTTTATTTGTTGGCTGCACCATGCAGCATGTGGGATCTTAGTTCCTTGATCAGGCATTGAACCCTCGATCCTGCATTGGAAGCACGGAGCTTTAACCACTGGACCATCAGGGACATTCCCAAAGCTAGTATTTATTCAGTCCTCCCTGAGCACAAGGCGTGAGTCCCAGTGATGAGGTCCTAAAGACTAGAACATGCAGTATGGGTGTAGGAGGTGGTTTTGGGGTCCATGTTTGCTGTGTCCACCTTCCCAGCTGAATACTGACTGGCATCCATGCTTAGAGCTCTAGTCTCTGATGGGTGATCATCACTAGAGAGAAGGTGAAACCCCTCATCTGATTCTGTTCCTGCCAACACGTTCTAGACCTTCCAGCTCAACCAGTCAAGGCTTGTCCTCCAGCCCCTTCCAGCCACAGCTTCCATCTCTTGCCCCGCCCATCTCAGTGCAAGGGTCCTCCACTGCCTCACCCTCAGCTCTTTTTTCCTTGCCTTAACCCTGCCCTTGCCTGCTGTCTCCTCCAGCCTCTCTCGGGGAGCCCCAACCCTGCTCCCCAGCCTGCACCCACCTTCCATTCCTCAGGGCTCCCTCTGCAGTCCCCTGATTTCTCCTCTACCCTTCATCCCAGCTCCTCTCTGTCGGTCTTAGACCTGCTACCTATCAGTTTCCATCACTTCCCACTCCTATCCCTAGCCCAGCTTTTTCCTCCCAAAGGAAGCTTGCTTCTTTCTGCCAGATTCTCCAGGTGGGGCCCACTGCCCCTCACCTATCTCCATTACCTTCCTGCTTGCCACTGTTTCCATGGGCCAGGAAACTCAATGCTAGATGCCCCTCTTTCTGCCCTTGAACTCTGAAAGCCTTTCTGTCATGAACATGTGTCTTTTAAATTTATTTTTGTTTTTTCAAATCTACTTACTTCATAAAAAATGTTATATTGGAAAAGTGACTGATTTTTTAAAATGATGAGTAAATAATAGGCCAGGTGATGAAGTTAGCAACAACAATGAATGATCAAGAAGCAATGTATTTCCTCATTCAACCTTACCACAGCCTAGTGAAGTTCAAGTGTGGATTGCTATCACCCCACTTTGCAAAGGGAGCCTCATGTGGGTTTTGTGATTAATTCCTTCATGTCACATGACATAGTTTAAGGAATTGACTTTATTGGGGAAAGGGCAAACTTACAAGCTGAGTTTGTCCCCTGAACTCCATCATCCTACTGAACTTAGGTGCAGCCTTTCCCCCAGGAGGATGGGGTGAAGAATCCCACTGGAGCTGGCTTGTTGTCTAGGCAACCAAGAATGAGATACCGGCGTCACCTTTGGCAATCATAGTCATCGAACCGTGATCCCCATTTTATAGATGCAGAAACAGACCAGAGAAATTTAATAATTTGCCCAAGTCACACACCAGTTCCAGCGCCTAAATTCAAAACCAGTCTGCTATTTTTTACACAAAGGAAAAAGAGTCGATGAAGCAGCAAGGAGGGGAAGACCTCTGCTCTCTGTTCTCTGGGCTTTACTTTGCATCTCTGAGAAGTAAGGTGCTGTTCTGTGAAGACCCAGACGACTCCATGGTGTTTTGACCCTACCCTGACTCCCACCCGACTCCCATGCTGTTTTGGGACTTGTAAGGGGGTGCTGCAACCCCTCCCTTTTGATGATTGTAAAGAAGGCTTAGCAGGAATCTTGGTGTGCCTAACCTCCAATGCCAGAGAATGAGTACCCAAATTAAGATGACTTTGACAGTTTACATTTTAAAATGCCGTATAATTGCTGACTAGGTTCATAGTAGAGATATCTATAGAAATTTGTGAGATCTTGTATGTAAACATCAAAAGGAAAATAGGAGCTGTTTCTTTAATTCTGACTATGCAATTTTTAAGAAATACTTTCATATTCCATTCAGCTCTTTCTTCCCTTTTTCTTCTTTCTCTCTTACTGGTTCTGAAAAATAAGTGTATCCATAAGCATGCAGGCTGTAGAAAGCTGACTTTTTCTATATTTAATAAAAACCTTGGGGAGTAATCGAAATAACTTGGCTCTGGTAGTCAGGTTACATGCTGCATAATATCAAAGGAAATATCCATAGTGAGGAAAGCAGCATAAAACAGGAAGAGGAGCTGGAGAATAAAGCCAAAACACTAAATAATGAGTAACTATGAGAAACTTAAAAAAATTTTTTTTTAAATTACATCCTTAGAAAAATAGTCAAGAAGCATTTTCAAAGAAGTTATACTAGACAGAATGTACGCTCTGTGTATTTCTAAGGATTGTGAATTTAAAGAAAAGAAAGGAAATACTGCCCCCTCCAATCCTGCAACTCCACCCCAGCATCTATTCATTAGATAAAAGTCTGACAGAAGCCATGGGTTTCAATCAAATTTTGACACGCATGTTTTTTCATGATTAGGCTCTCCTCCCATATCCTTTCTCTCTTTTTATCTCCACAATCTGAATTTTAAAGAAATGCTGTCAAGACGGTGTACCACAAAAGGAAAGATGTCGACTATAAATTGTACCGAGTACTTTTCAGAGAATTTTACTTTGGTCTTTTTGTTTTTACAAAAGATGGCTGCATACAAGTGATGTGGAGATGACATGCCTGGGGCTGGTGAGAGAGAAATGCTGCTGTTGTAGGCACGTGGGGGAGCACAGCTCCCACCTTGTGTTTCTGGCCAAATCCTCCTCCTTATTCTGCAGCTATGTGTACCCTCAGCAGGGGACCTTGGACAAGTCCTTTATTTTGCTCGGTTTCCTTCTAGATTTTTGTTGTTGTTGTTGTTATTTCTATATAAAACCAAAATCTTTGGGAAGCAGGTTAAAAAAAAAAAAGAAAAAACAATCACCCATAATTTATCAAACATTATGATTTTGGTGTATTTTCTTATGTGCAGCTATTTTTTTCTTTTCTTTTAAAAATACAGTAGAAATTAAAGCAATATCCAATTTTACATCCTGACTTTTCTTTTGGCAGTGTTTTGTCTTTCTAAATAAAAATATATGGGGACTTCCCTGGTGGCCTAGTGGTTAAGAAACCACCTTGCAATGCAGGGGACATGGGTTCCATCCCTGGTCAGGGAACTAAGATCCCATGTGCCGTAGAGCAACTAAACCTGTGAGCCAAAACTAGGGATACTGTGTATGCCAAAACTATTGAGACTGCACCAAAATGAAGATCCTGCATGAGGTAAGGAAGATCCTGGGTGCTGCAAATAAGACTCAATGCAGTCAAACAAAATTTTTAAAAGTACAAATAGGAAGCAATGGCTTCCTAGTAGGTCTAAAAAAATATGATGTTTTAAGCCTCATTTTCTAGAACTGCCTAATATTCCATGTGGGTGTTTTTGTTCTTTGATTTTTACAGTCTGTGTTGACAGAACTTTTGACAACACTGGGGCTGTCTGAATATCTCACTGAAGGAAAGAGAGAGGGCAACAAGTGGCCAGTGTTCACTTTATGTCTATGATGATCCTTAGCCAGATTCATTGACAATTTTCCAATAAACTGTTGAGCATGTCCATACACAGAGAGACAAAGCTGATCTCTTTCTGCAGGTCAGTCTCAGATGATAGACTGGTGACTGTATTATCTTTGCTGGTGTGTCAGTGGAGTGAGACAAGCTGGGTACAAATTCTGGCTCTGAACTTCTTATTGATGGGATCTGGACAAAATTTTTGGGTTCTCTACATCTATTTTCTCAGCTGTAACAATGTGGATATCATTCAGTTCAGTTCAGTTCAGTCTCTCAGTCGTGTCCGACTCTTTGTGACCCCATGAACTGCAGCATGCCAGGCCTCCCTGTCCATCACCAACTCCCAGAGTCCACCCAAACCCATGTCCATCGAGTCGGTGATGCCATCTAACCATCTCATCCTCCGTCGTCTCCATCTCCTCCTGCTCTCAATCTTTCTCAGCATCAGGATCTTTTCCAATGAGTCAACTATTCTCATGAGGTGGCCAAAGTATTGGAGTTTCAGCTTCAACATCAGTCCTTCCAAAGAATACCCAGGACTGACCTCCCTTAGGATGGACTGGTTGGATCTCCTTGAAGTCCAAGGGACTCTCAAGAGTCTTCTCCAACACCACAGTTCAAAAGTATCAATTCTTCAGTGCTCAGCTTTCTTTATAGTCCAACTCTCACGTCCATACAAGACTACTGGAAAAACCATAGCCTTGACTAGATGGACCTTTGTTGGCAAGGTAATGTCTCTGCTTTTTAATATGGTTTCTAGTTTGGTCATAACTTTTCTTTCAAGGAGTAAGCGTCTTTTTATTTCATGGCTGTAGTCACCATCTGCAGTGATTTTGGAGCCCCCAAAATAAAGTCTGACACTGTTTCCACTGTTTCTCCATCTACTTGCCATGAAGTGATGGGACCGGATGCCATGATCTTAGTTTTCTGAATGTTGAGCTTTAAGCCAACTTTTTCACTCTCCTCTTTCATTTTCGTCAAGGGGCTCTTTAGTTCTTCTTCACTTTCTACCATAAGGGTGGTGTCATCTGCACATCTGAGGTTATTGATATTTCTCCCGGCAAACTTGATTCCAGCTTGTGCTTCATCCAGCCCAGCATTTCTCATGATGTACTCTGCGTAGAAGTTAAATAAGCAGGGTGACAATAGACAGCCTTGACGTACTCCTTTTCCTAGCTGGAACCAGTCTTTTGTTCCATGTCCCGTTCTAACTGTTGCTTCCTGACCTGCATACAGGTTTCTCAAGAGGCAGGTCAGGTGGTCTGGTATTCCCATCTCTTGAATAATTTTCCACAGTTTATTGTGGTCCACATAGTCAAAGGCTTTGGCATAGTCAATAAAGCAGAAATAGATGTTTTTCTGGAACTCTCTTGCTTTTTCGATGATCCATGGATGTTGTCAATTTGATCTCTGGTTCCTCTGCCTTGTTTAAAACCATCTTGAACATCTGGAAGTTCATGGTTCACGTATTACTGAAGCATGGCTTGGAGAATTTTGAGCATTACTATACTAGTGTGTGAGATGAGTGCAATTGTGTGGTAGTTTGAGCATTCTTTGGCATTGCCTTTCTTTGGGATTGGAATGAAAACTGACCTTTTCCAGTCCTGTGGCCACTGCTGAGTTTTCCAAATTTGCTGACATATTGAGGGCAGCATTTTCACAACATCATCTTTTAGGAGTTGAAATAGCTCAACGGGGATTCCATCACCTCCACTAGCTTTGTTCATAGTGATGCTTCCTAAGGCCCACTTGACTTCACATTCCAGGATGTCTGGCTCTAGGTGAGTGATCATACCATTGTGATTAACTGGGTTGTGAAGATCTTTTATGTATAGTTCTTCTGTGTATTCTTGCCACCTCTTCTTAGTATCTTCTGCTTCTGTCAGGTCCAGGTGGATATCATTAAAGATCCTCAATTCTGATAAATATATTTTAACACATTTGACACTGGGTTGAGAGCTGCAATCTATATGTTGTTGTTTAGTCCCTAAGTCATGTCCAACTCTTTGTGACCCCACATGGGCTGTAGCCTACCAGACTCCTCTATTCATGGGATTTCCCAGGCAAGAATACTGGAAATAGGTTGCCATTTCCTTCTCCAGAGGAGCTTCTGGACCCAGGGATTGAACCTGCATCTCCTGCATTGGCAGGCAGATTCTCTACTGCTGAGCCACCAGGGAAGTCACTGTCATTTCCCCCTCCTTAACACTCCACAGAGCTAACACAATCAGTGGTATCTTAGAATTGAAGAAATACAATATGATATGAAATAATATAATATAATATGTTATATATAACAAATACTTGCTTTATATTTGAGGGAAGAATTAGGTGAAATATTTTACATAAATTGTTATTAGCATTTGCTAAGAGATTAACACCAGCTATTATTTTATCAGTAAGAAAAGAGCTATGTTGTCCTTACAACAGAACATTTGTTCTGTGTAGAATATATATTATAAAAATGTTATTTTTAGGTCATATACTTAGATAAAACTTGTGCTGTTTGGGAAATTCTGTAATACTCTTGTTCATTAGAGATGGCACAGGGATGGCAAATAGGTTTAACTTTCTGTGCCAAGTCTAATCTGTTGATGATGACTGTCAGATGTGCTGTACTGTGAGATTTGCCGAGGCGGAATCTGAGTGCAGCAGACAAGAGTGCCAAGGTGCATTAGGAATATTTTCCCCAGGCTTCGGAAGATGGAGTGGCAACACACACACTAAGTGTTTGCCATCTCTGCATTATTGTCACAAAACATTACTTGGCAGCTCATTAGGCAGTAGCCAGGCCATGGTTTCATTGGAAAGACTGATGCTTGAAGCTGAAACTCCAGTACTTTGGCTACCTGATGCACAAAACTGACTTATTGGAAAAGACCCTGATGCTGGGAAAGATTGAAGGTGGGAGGAGAAGGGGATGACAGAGGATGAGGTGGTTGGATGGCATCACCAACTCAGTGGACATTAGTTTGAGTAAGCTCTGGGAGTTGATGATGGACAGGGAAGCCTGGAGTGCTGCAGTCCAGCACCGTGTCTGGGTCACAAAGAGTCAGACATGACTGAATGACTGAACTGAACTGAACTGAAGGCCATGGTTTATCAATCAGGAGTTTTGTCAAAATTGTGTGGCAATGGACTGAATCTGGGTCCAAGGTGGGAGGTGAGAACCACACAGGGAAGGAAGAAGCAAACCCAGAAGACACAGATGTCTGGGACACACGGGAAGTGGATGGAGACCTGGAAGTCATTACAACACTTTGAAAACAAGTTCCTTTTTAAAATGGCTTTGGGGGATTTCAGCCACAAACTCTTAGCTATTTTTCTTAAAACCCCAAGGCTGGTAGAAATGTGGGTGATGCTGCACCATAGGGAAAGCAGAGTCTTTGCAATGAACTGGATTTCGATCAACCCTTGTTCAGCTAATGTTCACTTAGTTCTTGCCTTCTGAACCTTGATGTCCTCACTTTGGCCTTTCTAGAACTTTGCTGTTGGATGACTGAGATGCCCCTGTAGTCTTTGCCTTGACTGCATCTTGTCTCGTTCTCTTTTGCTGTGGGTGAAAGGCTTTGAACCCAAGGCCCCCTCTCAGAAAAGGCAATGGTATTAGAAAGGGAATTTGTTCATTTTAGTCTTGTTATCTAATTCTCTGCTTTTGGGTACTTATGAAATAAAACCAATCATTACAGGCACATTGGTGAAGATTTAAATGGAACACTACATACCATTTTTTGAAACATTCTGATAGTCCCTGTGATTGCAGTGGTTTCTTTTCCGTAAACGAAGGTAAATCGAGTTTTCTTTAATTCTGAAACAAACACATATGTGTATATTTAATTTCAGGACATTTACATGATAGAGTTCAAAGAAGCATGTTTTTATTGTGATTTTTTAAAATGTGAAAATGAACTCAGAAAATCAAATCTCTGCAGACACATTTTCTCTAAATTGTCAATACATTACTAGGAATTGTTACAAGAACAATTGTATAAAATGGGTTGCATTGATGTGATAAGATCAAACTTCTTCTTTTTTTTAATGAAGACTTCCAATTGTCCCTTTCTAACCTTCTAACCAAGAGCTGTTGTATTGTAAATCTCTTGAGCAAATTGATCATTTTTACCAGCTTGATTATTTTAAACCTGACCATGTTCCCTTTCTTCTTTTGGTTGTTGTGAAGCTGTGGCAGACACTCTTGTTGTCTTTCAGATTCCTTCTTGTTGTCTTTCAGATTCCTTTCTCCCCCTTCTTCCATTTTACTTTTCAATTTATTTTAATTTAATTAAAAATTTTTTTTTGGCCGTGCCATGTGGCACATGGTATCCCAGTTCCCCAAGCAGGGATCAAACCTGCGTCCCCTACATTGGAAGCGGGAGTCTTAACTGGACCACCAGGGAAGTTCCCCCCACCTTCATCCATTTTAATAGAAGTTTTAGTAGGACACGTGTCTGCCCCCTGAACGATGATGGCTTTACTCATCTTTACCTGCAGCTAGGAGCGTCCACCTCACTAAGCTTTGGACCATGATATGGAAGTGGAATTCTCCAGTGATGGTTTCTGGGAATGCATGTCAGGAAACAATTGTCTGGTGACCTTGCTTAGTCCTTTTCCTCCATTCTTCTGCCCACAATAGGACAGCTGCCATTCCGGGCTATGGGGATAAGTTCTACACTGAGAAGGCAAAGGGGTGAGAGTTGAGCTCCCATATCAGACCTGGACTGCATATGTGAGAGAAATAAACTCCTCTGTTATCTTATTTAAATTCCCAGACATTGAGTTTCTCTGTTACTTATAGCTGAATCTATTGGGTTAGCCAAAGAGTTTGTTTGGGTTTTTCCACAATCTCTTATTTAACAGTCAATAATACTAATGTATACAGATCTTAGAGATGAGTTTTCAACCAGTAGCAGGCTATAACTGCACATATATTAAGTCACTTCTTTGGATCCTCTTTGTCCCATCTTTGATTTTCTATCTTCTTTTGCTAAATTTTAATTTAATTTCAATACAATTTAATGTTATGTTCTCCATACTTTCATAGGCTTCCTAAAATCCTTTTTGAAATAAGACCAGGTATAAACTAATGAATAATAATTAAACTCAGACATTTTCAATTATCTTCTCAAGTGTATTTTATCTTTTCTTCATTAAAATAGACTTCCTATCTCACAATCTTACATAAATCACCATTTATTTTTAAGTGTTATATAAGTTTCACTCATTGTATTAGAGTGCTTGCCAACTGTCTCAGTGCTTCAGACAGGTAAGCATGTATCAGGTTTGGGATACATATTTGTATCCCAAATATGTATATATTTGGAACGTACTGAAAGTAGTGTTCTTTCTGAAGTCTAAGAAAACTAATGATAATAGAAAACAAACTTGTGGTTACCAAAGGAGAAAGGGGAAGGGGGGAATAAAATAGGGATTTAGTATTAACACATACACACTGATGTATATAAAATAGATAATGAAAAAGGACCTAGAGTACAGCCCACGGGACCATACCCAACACACTATAGTCAATATTCTGCAACAATTTATAAGGGAGAAGAATCTGAAAAAGAATATATATATATATATATATATATATATATATATATATATATATATATATATATATATCTGAATAACTTTGCTATACACGTGAAGTTAATACAACATTGTAATCAACTATACTTCAATAAAAACTCCAATCCGCGCCCCACCCCCGTCACTACATCTTAATGGCATGTATGTGTTAATCTCTCAGTCCTGTTCTACTCTTTGCAATCCCATAGACTGTAGTCCACCAGGCTTCTCTGTCCATGGGGATTCTTCAGGCAAGAATATTGGAGTGGATTGCCATGCCCTCCCTCCAGCAGATTTCCTCGACCAGGGTTTCCTGGTCAATCCAGGGTTTCCTGCATTGCAGGCAAATTCTTTACCATCTGAGCCACCAGGGAAGCCCTGAACCCTAATAACATTTCTTAATGTTAATAGAAGACCAAGATCTCTGAGCAATACTTTAATTATAGGATTTATGCTTGGTGGTAGAGTTTTGAGGTAAGTGACTTATTTTGCTTTTTAATATCAAAGCGACCCATGCACATAGTTTTCAAAATCAATTCGTTTTACCTGAGTGATGTTTATTGAGCCTTATTATGTTCTAGGCACTGTTCTAGGCATCTGGATTATACTGTTAAGTGAAAAAGACAAACACCCCTGCCCCTGTATCACTGACATTCTGGGAGAGGAAAAAACCCACTAAACATCACGCATAAGCAAATTATGGAGGATGCTAGAAGGCAGTAATTGCTATTGAAAAAAAAAAAAAGAGAGGAGACATGGGAACTAGGATTAGAGTTGTCAGAGCAAGCACTATTGAAAAAGTGAATGTGAGCAAAGACTTGAAGTTGTGGAACAAAATAGTTGAACTATTTATGTCTACAAGCCTTGCAGTGATAAATAGCAATCTCACACTCCCCATCCTGCCTGTTTTCTCCATTTCGAGAGGCAATTAATTTCAGCCTTATTTGGCTGAGCCTTTAAAAAGTTTTTTAATTATTTATTTATTTTTGGTTGCCCCGGGTCTTTGTAACTGTGTTCAGACTTTCTCTAGTTGCAGCCAGTAGGGGCTACTCTTTGTTGTGGAGCACAGGCTCTAGGCACATGGGCTTCAGTAGTTTTAGCACGAGGGCTCTGTAGTTGTGGCACAGGGCCTTAGTTGCTCCATGGCGTGTGAAATCTTCCCAGAAAAGGGATTTAACCCATGTGGCCTGCATTGGCAGGTGTCTTCTTATCCATTGCACCACCAGGGAAGTCCCTGGCTGAGAATTTTTGTATTTTCTTCCATATTTCTAAATAAAATACTTTCAAGGCTACTTCTTTTTAGTCTTTGGCGTTACCTACTCACATCCCGCTATCAAGAAGAAGCTTTAGCTATTTACAACAGATCTGCGGTTGCTTTTTCTTCTCTTCGCAACTCTTTTATTTCCCTGGAGTTAATAGCTGCTTTTGTTTCTCTGCTTAATGTTCTGAAGTATTTAACATCAATTTACCCTTAAATATTTGATCTCCTTTCAATATGCTCTGATATATCAGATAGTTTAGTAATTTCATCTTCTTGTGGAACTCTCTCCTGAAACCTCCTGGCCTGCTCAATCTGGACTTGTTACTTTCTCACCCTGGTGTGCAGCACATGTCCTGGGAGCCCCCTTCTTCATCCTCCGGGGATTTTCTTCACCTCTTTCTGACGTATTGGATATATAATAAAGGCCACATTTTTCTTGTTTTTGATGGAGCATACTTTTAAATATTATGTTTGAAGGATGTGTGGGAAGTAACACTATTATTAGCATTTGTATATCTGAAACTGTTTTTACTTTTTGACTTGGTGAGGTGTAGGGCGGTGAGGTATTGCTGGCGAGGGGGAGGGTGGGCCCAGAATCACAGCCTGTCACACCATAAGTACAAACACAAATAGGGTTAATAGGACTTATTGAAGAAAAAATTCAAATAGAGAAGTAGCAGTGTTCATTTGGTTTCTGAACTCTCATTATCTCATAAAAAAGTGTCTCAGACAGTACATAGCTAGATCAGCACATCTATATATTTTTAGAGAAAGAAAATTCTTGAGTATGTAAGTCAATATGTAATGATAATAATAATAGATTTCTGGGATAGATAATTGTTTTGTTAAAAAGGAGGAGTCCCTTGGCTTCTTGCTAAACTACCAATAAGAAGAAGGAAATGGGCCTCTAGGACCATCAGAGTTTGCTCATTGGCCGATGTGGTAGATTTAAGAGTGGCTTCATATCTTTGACAATCCTACCCTTAAATCTTGGCTGTCTTGTTACTTCTTTCACCAATAAGATGTGGTGGAAGTGACACTATGCCAGTTTTGGCTTGGCTTTTAAGATTCTTGGCAGCTCTGGTCTCTTAGAGCCCTGGTCCACCATCTGAGAAGTCTATCTTTCTGGAGACATCATGTGAAAAAGCCTTATAGTGGAAGCAGCCAAGATGTCCTTCAACAGGTGAATAGACAAATGAACCAGGTATATTCATACAATAGACTATTAGTCATAATACAAAGAAGTGAGCTATCATGGCAGAAAAGACAGAGATAACTTAAGTGCATATTACTAAGTAAAAGAAGCCAATCTGAAAAGGCTACATACTATGTAATTCCAACTATGTGACATTCTGGAAAAGGCAAAATATAGAGACAGTAAAAAAAAAAAAAATTGGTGGTTTCCAGGGGTTATGAGGAGGGAGGGGAAGATTAACAGGTAGAGCACAGAGGCTTTTTAGGACAGTGAAACTAATCTGTATAATACTGTAATGGTGAATATATGTCTTTACGCATTTGTCAAAACTCAGAAAGCACAACACAAAGAGAAAACCCTAATATAAACTATGGACTTCAGTTAATAATATTGTATCAATATTGACTCTTCATTTATAACAAATGTACCATACTAATGCAAGTTGTTAATAATAGGGGGAATCAAGAAGATGAGGCATACATGGGAACTCTCAGTACTTTCTGCTCAATTTTTCTGTAAACCTAAAATAGCTCAAAAATTAAAATCTATTAAAAAAAAGCTCTACCTGGAAAAGAAAAGAGGCCAGCTAAACCCAGCTTTCTGGTCACCCCTTCTCAGGCACTCCTTTACATGAGTGAAGCCATCTTGCACCCTCCAGCCCCGCACTAAGGGAATATCATCAAGTGTCTATGGTCAGTGCCACATGGAGAGGAAGAATTGGCCAGTCAAGTTCTGCCTGAATTCCTGAATTTCTCACAGTGCCAAACTGTGAGATATAATAATGACTTGTTTTAAGCCACTGAAGTTTGGAGTACTTTGTCACACAACAGTAGATATCCAGAAAGGATGCTTATAGAATTCTAGGTTAATTTCGTTTTCCCTCAGAAGTTTGAAGGGATCAATTCATTGGCTCCTGGCCTCCTAGTGTTGTTGTCCGAAGTTATTCTGTGTCTCAGTCCTTTACGAGTCTGAGTAGCGTCCATTCTAAGTGTTCTGAAGAATCGTGATGATAGGCTTGGCCTGGTTTTATTTTCATTCAGAGTTAGACATTTGATGGACCCTTTCAACCTGGAAATTCATATCACTCAGTTCTGACATATGTTCTTGAATTATTCCACTGATGGTTTCTTCTTTTCTTAGAACTCCTGTTATTTGGGTATCAGGTCACCTAGTCTGGTTCTCTGATTTTCCTAGTGTTTCTGTCCTATTTTCTATCTCTTTGTCTTCTATTCTATTTTCTGAATAATATCCTCAACTTGATTTTTTTCAATACATCTATGAAAATCTTCCTATGTCATTAGTATAATTTATCTTTTTTTTTTACCTGAATCAATATCTCCTCTTGTATTTTTGAAGATATTCATTTTAATGACTTTTATAAGTGGGATATTGTTGTTGCTGTTCAGTCACCAAATCAGGTCTGACTCTAATTAGAGTTAAGAGTTGTTCTTTTTAAAATGGT
Source organism: Okapia johnstoni (assembly GCA_024291935.2). NCBI lineage: Eukaryota > Metazoa > Chordata > Mammalia > Artiodactyla > Giraffidae > Okapia > Okapia johnstoni. The sequence continues at coordinate 53,845,914 of CM044312.1, forward strand.
TTCTGTCTTCTTGAAATTGGTTTTCTCTTTATGTTGTTTTTTACATTCGAAGTTTTTCTAATATATCTGATGATCTTGGGTTGTTGGCTTATGTTTAAAGGTGGGAATTAGTTGAAATCTTAAAAGTGGATTGGAAAGTAGGCCTGCTGGGTGTGGCTTGCTATCTATGGTCCTCGCTAGTGGGTAAGCTGGCTGGGTCTTTCTCAAGGAACCACTGCTGTAGAGTCTTTGGGGCTCCTTCCTCTTGGGATGTGCAGATTCCCCAGAGAAGAGTCTTCTAGTCTCCAGCTGGGTTGCCAGCTTTCTGGGGCCAGCAGTGGGTGGACCTTAGATTCAGCATGCTTGTGTTTACATAGGGTGTTCCTTACCACATTTTGTCTGGTGTCTCCCAGTCCACAAGCTCTTGATTTTGGCCTCCCCAGGGAATAAACCCTAGTCTCATTCAGAATAAGGGAAGGGAAGCTATCTGAGGATCTTACTACTTCTTCAGTAATCTTCCAACCTCTTCCAACTACCATTTGTTTTTAGCCTCACTTTCATTTCTAGAACTACTATATTGGAGCCAGTTCCCAAGTCCTTTGGGATTCTGCAGTGTAGACTGGTTTATTTCTCAGTCTTCCATCCTCCTAGCTTAGGATGCAACTTTCCTGAATCGACTAAGTCACTTACTACTTGTCCTTGTGTTTCTGGTTTTCAACATTTTGTGACTGTTGGCTCTTTCTGTTCTCTTTGTACTTGTGGACAAATTCATTTTCTGTTATTTTAGTAAGGTTTCTCAAGGGAGAGAAGTAAATGCTTTGTTCAATCTGCTATTCTACCCAGAAGCCTGAAATGAATACTTTATCCACTGCATCATTTATGCCCTCTGCGTTGACTATTTTATTTCAAAAAAGCAGATCAGAAATGAACATTAGATCTGAGTTCAATGCTAAAATAATTTCATGGTCAATAAAGAGGGGTTATTTTCCTTTGAGAAAGTAATTTTTACCAATATTTAGACAGAAATATATTTTTGACATCAAAAATCATTTCTAAAAATAGAATTTATGTACCAAAATACTGTTTTGCTCTTGACCTGCTTATGGAGAGTAAGTAGTGTGGATATTAATAATATAGGTACAGTTCTAATTCTTTCATTACAGAAAGAATATAGAAATCTTTACCAATAGCTGAATAGTTCCATTACTATTTCTGACCACAATTACTATTTCTGAATTTTGGAGATGAGGTTTTGTACTAAGTACTAGAAACTATTTCACCTAATCATAGACACTATTTTCTTTCATCCTCATTCTCAATACATAATCTCCCTTATAAATTTTAGGAATTAAATTTCTCATGCTGTGCTCAGGGATTCTAAAAAGATAGAAGGATCAATACAATATGTTGAGAAGCCTGTAATACAATATTTGAGATGCCTATAAATTGAAAAGATTGCTTAATAGAAAGTTATTTATATACAGGGTCAGTGTAACTTGAATGAACAGGCTAAGCTGAGGATACCATGCATAGTAAGGTTAACTGTGATCACCATTCTGGTTTCACATCCCCGCTCCGTTTGCTCCCCCCTCTCTTCTCAGACTCAAGTTTCCCATATGATCTTTACTTCTCTATTTTTCCTCTGTTCTACCCAGTCCAACAGAGGAAAACCCAGTACAATGGGTTAGTAGAAGAGGTGACAGCTTCAGTTCTGTAACTGAGGAGTGCGGAGAAGGAGTACTTAAAAGTTTTCTTTCTTATACCTTCCACACTGTCTAAGATAGGCGTGTCCTCAACATCCAGAGTAGGCTTGCAAGTTCACCATATTAAAGTCCCAGTTTTATCAGCACCATCTATTGTAGGGCCTGGGAAGTATGGCCATTTCACTGACACACTAGTCAGATTTTGATTTCTAACACCAACATTCAGAACAGATAAATCTTAGATCTACTAGTGGCTTTTCCCAACATGGGCCCAGAAAACACACAAAACCCCACTTTATCTAAGAACCTTCTAAGGACCACCACCCCTACTCCATTTCACTATGACTGAAAGAAAAACACAAGAGAAAGAGTGAAACCAAGAATAAGCCTCAAGAATAATGCAGACAAATGGGTGGCTTTAAAACTGAAAAAACAGTCACATCCTTTGTTGACTCAGAGCAGAACCCATTTGGAGAGAGGCAAAAAAACAGTTTCCCAAAGGGCTTAGGATATCAGAGGTTTTTGGGATAAACCAAGTATAATATTATTGAAGCAACAGAGATGTATCAAGTCCTTATGAAGATTCTGAATCTATTTCCAAACTCTCATCAGGAGCACAGTCAGTTTGGGTATAAGTTCTGAGATACTATCAAGCTGAATATCAGGGAGTAAGTCACACACAAAAACTTGGGGCTTGGAAGGCTAGCAACAAGGTGAGGGAGAGATAAATGGTAACATTTGATGTGAAGGATTAGGACAGGGGAGTGTACAGGAATAAAGGTGGATAACTTAGAGACTACACAGACTTTATTCAGGGACCTCTATGACTAGGAAGTTTTAAGAAAAGGGTGAATAATTTTCTTTCCAAGTGGTTGAAGCTCAGGCCAGCATGGGGCCAGGGAGATAGATTAAAGAATTTTTTAAATTCCTTCTAGTTCTTTGATACTAGCCACGGCTCAGAGCCCTTTGTAAACCTTAATTCACTGCATCACAGAAGAACCAAGGTTTCAGCCTCAGAGAGAGATAAACATGTAGAATATGCCTGGTTGTGTATTCAGAGAGTCTGGCAATGGGCTAATTATGCAGGGGGAGTTTGCAGGGGTGAGGATGACTGCAGAGGAGGTCCTAGGAGTTCAGACTTGAAAAGATTAGCAAGACAGCATGATAGATTTTGAATCTGGAGCGGCAAAATAGTACAGGGAAATAGACTTCATGGGCATCATGTTCAATAATTCATGAGCTGCTGTACTCACACGAAGCTTCTTACCTGTTAACTTTCCACTAAGATTCCTTTCTCTGACCTTCTCTGAGCTGGCAGCATTGTAACTCTCTTCATCCTCATGTTTGCAGCCTCAGATATGATTCTGGGCTACTGTATCAGGGTAAACATTAAACTGTGATAAAACTGGGGGATTTAAGCCTGTGGATATTTTTAAATCCGAGAAGATCACTTGTGGCATAGAAGAAGATTGTTTTAGTAATCTCAACAGTGTTTCTCAAAGGATGCTCTGTACAACACTAGTTTCTTGAGATATGTCTTTCTCATAAAACACACACACATTACATAGCTCTATAGTCAAATTAGTTTAGGAAATGTTTCATATTATACCTTGGAGCTATGCAAAGCTTTTGGGGCTTGTTGAAGGCTCTGATAAACCTTGCACTGATTAAGCTTGTTTCCCTTTATTTAAATCAGCACTTCCAAAACTTATTTGACCTAGGAATCTTCTTAAAAATGTGCATAATACTTTTTAACATCTTGTCGAACTAGTGCTTCACAAAACAGGTTTTGAAGAACATTGATGAATTATCTCTATGATCTATATTTGAGCATTATGGCATGGCCTAAAATCTCAAGTTTAGTCAGCTATAAGAATCTTACTAGAAAAATTTGGAGGTTGTACATATACTTTGATCTATCTAGACTGCAGTCAAATTATATCATTCCAGACAAAAATTCACATCAGTGCTTAATTTCTTCAAATAGCAGATCTTTCCTTTGTTTTATTCTTTCTACTTGACTACTGAATGGATAATTTTACTTTAAACTTATTTTCTCCAATTTGTTGACTGCAGTTATTTTAATATTGTGATGACTTTTTGCTAATTTCTTGTGGAACATATTTATTTTAGAACACACTTAGAAATCCAAGGGCTTAAGTTACACTGATTTATTTTTATATGCATCCCGTTATGCAGCTGGTGATTCAATTCATGCTGTTTATACTCCTCCTCTCTTGTCCCTGGCGTTTTCCCTAAAATGTTAATTCCTGCAAATCTGATTTGATTTAGGCAATCTGAGAAACTGCAAGGGAAGGAGGTTTGTAGATTGTACCATATTCTGCAAATGTAAAGAAATATCATTATGAATTTACTCAGTGATTCTTATTATTGAATACCAACCACAGTACCACACAATGTGCCGGGGGCTCAGGCTTCAGAGCAAAGTCAAGCCTGATTCCTGAACTGGAGATGCAGAGTCTGGTGTGGGGTGGGTGGAGTAGGGAGACAGTGAGTAAACAGTTATGACAAGTGAGATGATATTGGTATTGAAGGAGCAAGATAGGAGCACAGGAGAGAATCGTAGAGTCAGATGGGGGTTAGTATAAAGATGCTGTCCAAGGAACTGACCCCTAACTTTGGTTGTTGAAGTACAAATGGGAGTAACTAGATATGACAAAGATGACTTAAATGCCTATGAAAAATACTCAAACTCACTCATAATCAAGAGGTTACATATGAGAACAATATGTAATAAAATAAAATGCAATAATAAAACAATATGCAATAAAATACTTTTTGTTAGATTGGAAAAAATTAAGAAAATGGGCAATATTCAGTATTGACAAAGGTGTGGGGCAACAAGTATTCTTATGCAATATTTTGAGGAATGTAAATTGGTGCAGCCCTTTTGGAAAGATTATAAAAAATTAAAAATGTATAACTTCTGATCCAGTAACTTTTTTCCTGAAGACATTCTCACATGTAGTCACAAAGAGAAACATAGGAAATTCATTAGAGAACTAATGGAATTCGCGAAGACTTCGAATTAAGTTGACTGTCTGTCAGTAGGAGAATGAAACAACCGTACTATGAAATAACATGCAGAATTGCATCAGAATGTAAAATGCTTCAAGAACTATTATGAAAGCATTAACTTATAGTATATTTCACTGCAGATGGTGATTGCAGCCATGAAATTAAAAGACACTTACTCCTTGGAAGGAAAGTTATGACCAACCTAGACAGCATATTAAAAAGCAGAGACATTACTTTGCCAACAAGGGTCCGTCTAGTCAAGGCTATGGTTTTTCCAGTAGTCATGTATGGATGTGAGAGTTGGACAGTGAAGAAAGCTGAGTGCCAAAGAATTGATGCTTGTGAACTGTGGTGTTGGAGAAGACTCTTGAGAGTCCCTTGGACTGCAAGGAGATCCAACCAGTCCATCCTAAAGGAGATCAGTCCTGGGTGTTCATTGGAAGGACTCATGTTGAAGCTGAAACTCCAATACTTTGGCCACCTCATGCGAAGAGTTGACTCATTGGAAAAGACCCTGATGCTGGGAAGGATTGGGGGCAGGAGGAGAAGGGGACAACAGTGGATGAGATGCTTGGATGGCATCACCGACTCGATGGACATGAGTTTGGGTAAACTCCGGCAGTTGGTGAAGGACAGGGAGGCCTGGCGTGCTGTGATTCATGGGGTCACAAAGAGTCGGACACAACTGAGCAACTGAACTGAACTGACTGATGCACAGTATGATGTTATTTATGGGAAAACCCCAACAAAGCATTTATTTCTTTATGTACAAATACATAGAAAGGGTCTGTTAGGAAACCACACTAAATTGATAACAGGGCTTTCTTCTGGGAATGGGAATGAAATTAGTGGAGGGCTTTTATTTTTTTATTACATACCTCAGTATTTTTAGTAAAGTAAAAATGTGTTCATGGTTTGAATAAATAAATTAAAAAATAAGTAGGGTTAAAGGGGACATTGTCTCAGTGGAGAGATTTGTCAGTACAAGGCAGGAAGAGTCCTGGGCTAGAAGTCAGTGTCCTCAGATGGCCCTTCCTGCCCCAAGCCCTGCCTCTAGAGCCTGCATTCCATCCCTTCCTGCCTTGTCTAATAACTGTTCCTGCCTTTGTCTGCCTTTCTCCCTCTTTTGGCTCTTTCTATCTCTACAAGCATGTAATAGGATTTCTCATCTAAAAATGTCTCCCTTATCTCTTATTCCCCATGAATTCTCACCTCACTTCTCTGCTCCCTTTGATAGTAAAACCTGTTTAGAGTTGTGTATGTTCACCTGCATTTACTTCATTACCATCTGAACCTATTCTCTCCAATCAGACTTCCATCTCTGCCCCATGAAACGTGTCTGGTCAGAGTGTCACCATGATCACCATCTGGACACTCAGCGGTTCTTCCCAGTGCTCATCTTCCTCTCCCTCTCCCACCATCTAGCTTCTGGGCACTTTCCTTTGGAAATACTTTCTTCACTTGGCATCCAGGACACTAACTGCTTCTAGTTTCCTTTCCCTTTTAGGGCGGTTCTTTTTCTTCCCTAACCTCTACATGTTGGCATCCCCCAGCCACTGTCCTCAGCCACATTTCTTTTTCACACTCACTCCCTGTAATAGAAGGTCTCAATTTTTTGCTCTCAGAACCACTTTATGTTCTTAAAATTATTGAGGAAATCAGAGAGCTTTTGTTTATGTGAGTTATAGCTGTCAATATTTATATACTGGAAATTAAAACTTAGAAATTTAAAAGATTATTTAATTATTAATCATTTAAAATAATAAATCCATTACATATTAACATAAATGAAATATTTGTTTTCTAAAAACATTTTTTTTCCACTCCTCCCCCAATTAGTGGAAAGAAAGGCATCATTTTACCATTTGGCTAATGTCTTTAATGTCTGACAATATAAGACAACCGGGTTCTCAAATCTGCTTCTGCATTTGTCTGTTGTGATGTGTTCTTTTAAGGGAACTATATGAAGGAAAGTTTGTCTTAAATATACATTTAGGTTGGAAAGGGAGTAAAATTTTAATATCCTTTTTAGAAAACAACCAATAGCCTTCTTTGATTCTATACCAAAACTCAGCAAGTAGTTATCTCTTAAAAGGCTGATTAGTTGCCATATGGAATCTGAAATGGACTTTTTGCACCATGTTACATTCAAGTGATATAGCTTGTCCTTTGAATGGCATGATTTACCATACCAAAAGTTGGTCATTTAGAAAATATTGGTTCACTGAGTTATGCAGATATTCCAAATGGTGATACAACTTATGATGTTGTTGTCCTTGTTCAGTTGCTAAGTTATGTCTGATTCTTCGTGACCCTGTGGACTGCAGCATGCCAGGCTTCCCTGTCCTTCACTATCTCCAGAGTTTGCTCAAATTCATGTCCATTGAGTCAGTGATGCCATCCAACTATCTCATCTTCTGTCTCCCCCTTCTCTTCCTGCTCTCAATCTTTCGCAGCATCAGGGTCTTTTCCAAAGAGTCAGCTCTTCCCATTAGGTGGCCAAAGTATTGGAGCTTCAGCTTCAGCATCAGTCCTTCCAATGAATATTCAGGATTGATTTCCTTTAGGATTGACTGGCTTGATATCCTTGCTGTCCAAGGGATACTCAAGAGTCTTCTCCAGCACCACAATTCGAAAGCATCAATTCTTCAGCTCTCAGCCTTCTTTATGGTCCAACTCTCACATCCATACATGACAATTTATGACACAATATTGAAAAATCATACTTGTTGCTAGCACCATGTATCTCACTAGAAAGGACTTGGAGTAATAGGAAGTTGTCAAGTTCACAGCAGAAGATACAATTTTTCAAAAATTTTAAATTTTCTCTGAAAGCTCAAATTTTATGATTGGCAATCAATACTGTCAGTTGTTTTCCTTGAAGTGACAAGCTCATTTCATTCATTGTAGATATAATACCTGCCATATATCCAAGTCTAAATAACTATAATTTGTTTTCCAGTCTTTTTCAATGAAAGGCGTTCCATGAAAAACTGACTAATTCAGTTTTCAACTCTGTCACACAAGTGCCTTTCTTTAGGCCAAACATCATGTTTTGTTATGCAGCAGAAGTGCTCTAGGCATATTTCTGTTTCATCAGATGACATTCTTAACAATCATGTACTTACTTTAATAAAATTAATTTTTTTTTTCCTATTTTATAGGTGACATTTTCAAGGGCAGATGTCCCCTTCCGTTTTAATCTAGGAGGTGTGGAGGTGAAGACTACTATGATTATTAATATGGTTTAGTGCAATTTTGATTCATGCTCATACGTCAGCAGTTTTACTCACCATTGATTTTTTACCTCAGTTAAATGGCTACACAGTGCAAAAGACAACTACTGTTTTAGCATTGTTGTGAAGATACTGTTCTTATCCTGTGGACCCCCTGAAAGGGTCTTACAGACCCACCCTCAGAGGTCCATGGACCACACCTGGAAAATCACTGATGGCGTCTATCTCCCACTGCAGTCGGCCTCACCCAACCTCAGATTACCAACTCTCTGGCTAATCATTTGTTTTGCAAAGTATAATTATGAGATGGCTAATCATTTGCAATTATATCACATATAATTTTTGAATAATGGATTTAATAAGGTTATTAAGCCCATTAGTGCCTTGTATGTACATGTCTTCTTTTTTTTTTTCCAAACAGGAAATTAGGTTAGCAAATCTTAGCTTCAAATCCCTTCTCTCCAATTTTATGTTTTTAATGCCCCAAATGACTTGGTTTGGAGTTATACACTGCTTTTCAAAATTGTTCTCTCATATAATGTCTATTGGGTTGGAGAGAATAGATAACCTTCAACACTCAGATTCTAGGACACTTCTCATCAAAAATGTGTGTTTAAACGTCCTTGAATAGCATTACTGTGCCACTTATAACAATGGCTTTGTCTATTTCTTTCTAAGTGTTTGCTTTGTTTCTGGCCCAAATTAACAAATTTAAGTCAGAAGCAGAGGGAGCAACAGCTACTCTAGAAAATTCCATCTACTTTGTGCCAATTTATGTTGGCCCACTGGTCTCACTCTTATCTCTCTAGCTTGATATGGTAACTTTGGTCATTGCTTTTGGTTCTTTTGGGTTTTGTGACTTTTAAAAAATTATTTATTTATTTATTTTTGGCTGTACTGGGTCTTCATTGCTGCTCATGGGCTTTCTCTAGTTTCTGCAGGCAGGAGTTACTCTTTAGCTGCTGTGTGGGGACTTCCCATTGTGGTGGTTTCTCTTGTTGCAGAGCACAGGCTCCAGGGCATGCAGGCTTCAGTAGTTGTGGCTCATGGGCTTAGTCGCTCTGTGGCATGTGGGATCTTCCCGGCTCAGGGATTGAACCCGTGTCTTCTGCATTGACAGACAGATTCTTGTCCACTGAGCAACTAGGGAGGCCCCGGCTTTCATGACTTTTTAAGGCTAACAGCAGTTTCTTTCTTTTCCTTTTTTAAAGCTGTGATTGTTGCCTTGCTCTTCCCTCCAGCTGGTTCTGCCTCCCAGCTTTGAAGAACTTTTTTATCATTTAGCCCTGGCAGGCAGAACTTCTCTGACTTCTGTGCTCACTTTCAGAAGGGGAGTTGGAAAACCATAAATGCTCAGGTTAGATGTGTTGGGTTCAGGTGGTTATTTCTGTTAAGGATTTGGAGTCACCCGTTTCCCTCTCTGGCCGTTGCTTGGAGAAAATAGTATGCATAAAAGATAATAATGGAGAACCATTTTAATTAATAGCTGGTCAAACACCTAATGCAGGGCTTACTATGCATGAACTCGACTTCTATTGCACAGTAACCCTGGCCCTACAGAAATTTGGTTCTTAGAACATTTCAGACTCTGACCCACAAAGTTAGTCACAAGCCACAGTTAGCTAAGGGTTGGAAAAAAGCATAGGAGGTGGCAAGAAAACTCCCCAGCAGTTTTCCTAATGGTTCTAATTCAAGCAGCAGCTAAAGAAGGACATGGACTCAAACATAATGTTGCCCTAACAGCAACCAAACTTGAATATCAGAGGGAACTTCAGAGATCAGCAGGTGCAACTCCCCTTCATCACATAAATGGACTCCAGCAATGCTAAATGTTCCATCTGCAGCCACACAGAACCAGCACCCTTTCATCTGTAAACACAGACTTCCTCCTACTCTACCATACAGACTCACAGTGCTCTGGAATTTTAGATGCTGCTTTTTCTGTTGACACACATTACCATTTAAGTTAAAGATGTAAAACATAATGATTTGACTTACATCCATCATGAAACGATTATCACAATAACTTTGGTGAACATCTATCATCTCTTACGTGGTCAGTCGCTTAGTCATGTCCGACTCTTTGCCTATGGACTGTAGCCCGCCAGGCTCTCTGTCCATGTAATTTTCCAGGCAAGAATACTGGAGTGGGTTTCTATTTTCTCCTCCAGGGGATCGTCCCAGCCCATGGATCAAACCCATGTCTCCTGTGTCTCCTGCATTGGCAGGCATATTCTTTACCACTGCACCAACTGGGAAGCCCCATCATCTCTTATAGATACAACATAAAAAATTACTTTCCTTGTGATGAGAACTCTTAGGGTTTACTCTCTTAACAACTGTCATATATAATGTATAGTAGTGCTAATTATATTTATGATTTTGTATATTATGTCCCTAGCAATTATTTATCTTATAACTGTAAGTTTGTACCTTTGTACCTTTTGACTGTCTTCATCCAATTCCTCCTCCTCCTATCCTCTGGTAACCACAAATCTGATCTTTTTCTATGAGTTTGTTTTTGAAATATAATTGAACTATAACACTGTGTTAGTTTCTGATATATGACATAGTGATTCAATATTTTTATGCATTTCTAAATGATCACCATGATAAGTCTAGTTACCATCTATCATCGTACAAAGATATTATATAATTATTGACTGTATTTCCCTCACTGTACACTTCACTCCTGAGACTCACTTAATTTGCACCTGGAAGTTTGTATCTCTTAATATCACTCGTCTATTAATATATTACTTTTAAACAAGTTCTTCCTTCCTGAAGTTTTGGTATTGTTTTATATCCTTCTATATAGGTTACTGGGCCTTGGCTTCTTTAACTGATATAGGATTTTCCTGTTACATTAGTTGCTTTTGAAAGTGATCTGAACACAAATAACTATTTTTAATCTTTAAAAAATAGTTTTTTCTTCTTGCTTATAGAGTTCTCCCTATTGTCAGGCTCCCAGCCCTTAAGCTGCCAGCCTCATTTTTTGTTTTTGCCTTCAACCTACTCAATTTCTTTCAGAAAGCACATAGTTTTAAGGGATATTACTTTTTGAGTTTTCTGAAGCCTGAGAGTCAAGGGAACAGATTTTATTAATGTTGACTCAACTGAGTGATGTAAAGATTTGTAAAACTAAGTGGTTATGTTGTCTTTTAATGCATGCATGTAATTTCAATTAGAGTTACTTTCATCTCATAAAGGAGATATTAAATTTTGAGTGGGTGGAGGGTTTGACAGAAGAAAGAAAGGAAAACAACCATCTTCTCTTCCAAAAGACATTTTTTTGCTTCCAAAGGTACATTTTTTTTGCTTTCAAAGGTACATTTTCCAAATAACACTGTGAACATCCAAAGGGCAAGGCAAGAGGCACTTTCCAGAGATCCAGTTGAATACAGAAATCCGTAAATTTCATCCCATGTTGATAAGCATTTGGACCCAAAGGAACATTTGTTCAAAATGCCTGAGGCATCTGCCTCATCTCTCACAAACACTGCTTCTAAGTTAATGTTCTACTTATTCTTCTGATTCTGCCAGAAGAGGATCCTCATTCTAATGCCAATCTCTCTTTAGTGACTTTTACACACTTCATAACTCTTTGTTCTTTAAAGGAGATTGGCCTAGCACAGGTTATCAGAAGGAATAATTTGAATTCCCTTGATGGATCACAGCCTTGTCGTCATGGCGAAGGGGCCTGCATAACTCAATGAAGCTATGAGCCATGATGTGCAGGGCCACCCAAGGCTAAAGGTTCATAGTGAAGAGTTCTGACAAAATGGGTCCACTGGTGGAGGAAATGCCAACCCACTCCATTATGTTTTTGCCATGAGAACCCCATGAACAGTATGATTCTCAAAATCCTTCAAGCTAGGTTTTAGCAATACATGAACTGAAAACTTTCAGATGTTCAAGCTGTGTTTAGGAAAGGTAGAGGAGTCAGAGATCAAATTGCCAACATTTGTTGGATCATGGAGAAAGCAAGGGAACTCCAGAAAAACATCTACTTCTGCTGCATTGACTACACTAAAGCCTTTGACTGTGTGTGTGAATCACAACAAACTGTGGAAAATTCTTAAAGAGGTGGCAATACCAGACCACCCTCCCTGTCTCCTGAGAAACCAGTATGAAGGTCAAGAAGCAACAGTTAGAACCAGCCATGGAACAACTGATTGGTTCAAAATTGGGAAAGGAAGACATCAAGGCTGTATATCGTAACCTTGCTTATCCATCATGTAAAATGCTGGACTGGATGAATCACAGCTGGAATCAAGATTGCAGAGAGAAATATCAACAACCTCAGATATGCAGATGATACCACCCTAATGGCAGAAAGTAAAGAAGAACTAACAAGTCTCTTGATGAGGGTGAAAGGGGAGAGTGAAAAATCTGGCTTAAAACACAACAATAAAGAGACTAATGAAAGGTTGTTGCTGAACCACAAAAGACGCCAGGATTCTTGGCCTCCAAGGAGAAGAATTCAATCCGGGGCCAGACATGAGGCTTGATTGCTCAGAGCTTTTGTGTAATAAAGGTTTATTAAAGTATAAAAGAGATAGAGAAAGCTTCTGACACAGACATCAGAAGGGGGCAGAAAGAGTGCCCCCTCGCTAATGTTAGCAATGGAGTTATATACTTTTTAATTAGCTATTACAGTGAATCAAAAGAATGTCTGTAAAGACCTTACTAGACTCACTCCCATAATTTACATTTTAAGATAACAGGATTAGCCAGAAGGTTTTTTCCAGAAACTGTCGTCAAGCAGGATACATTATTCTTATATAATCCTAAGGAATGTAGAGGAAAAAAGAAAGTTTGTCCTTTCCTCCACCTTGAGAACTCCAGACCCGTCTCTCCTTGGGGACCCTTGGACTTCTTATCAACCTGCCTAGGAATTGACTCTCTCACTAAAATGATGGCCTCTGGTCCCATCACTTCCTGGCAAATAGTGGAAGCAGTGACAGAGTTTATTTTCTTGGGCACCAAAATCACTGTGGATCGTGACTGCAGCCAAGAACTTAAAAGACGCTTGCTCCTTGGAAGGAAAGCTATGACAAACTTAGGCAGTGTATTAAAAAGCAGAGACATCACTTTGCCAACGAAAGTACATACAGTCAAAGCGATGGTTTTTCTATTAGTCATGTACTCCAGCTGTGATTCATAAAGAAGACTGAATGCCAAAGAATTGATGCTTTCGAATTGTGATGCTGGAGAAGACTCTTGAGAATCCCTTGGACAGCAAGGATATAAACCAGTCGATCCTAAAGGAAATCAACCCTGAATATTCATTGGAAAGACTGATGCTGAAGCTGAAGTTCTAATATTTTGGCCACGTGATGTGAAGAGCCAACTCACTGGAAAAGACCCTGATGTTGGGAAAGATTGAGGGCAAAAGGAGAAGGGGACAGTAGAGGATAGAATGGCTAGATAGCACCATGGACTCAATGGACACAAATTTGAGCAAACTTCGGTAGATAGTGGCGGACAGAAGAGCCTGGCGTGCTGCAGTTCTTGGAGTCACAAAGAGCCAGACACGACTTAGCTATTGAACCACAACAAAAATAATTTGCATGACATGACAGTATATGAGATGGTTTAACAGAAGCTACAGCTACAAGGGACATACTGAGTGGTGACACCCTGGGACCATCATGCTGCTGTGTTTTTGCTTAATGGGGATCCATTGCAACTCTTATTCCAGACAAAGAATTTCCTTTTCTATCAAAAGGAGTTAAATATATTCTTTGTCATTGCAGCTACATGGTAGAGCACACAGAAACAGGTGGCAAATAGACACCAAGAGAAAGACAACCAGATAGCTTGGGCCTCCACAAATGTATTGAGAAGAAACCTCACCTCACAGGGCAGGGGGCCAACCAGCCAGGGTGTGCACCTTCTTGGAAATAAAGCTGATAAGGACAGTGCTTAGAGTGAATGTGGAACAAGTTCCACAAACAGAGTGTGTTTTGTACATGGCAACACAGAGCCTAATACAAGAAGGTGCCAGGTCAGCACAGACTAGCTCAGGATAGAGATGATTTTCACATAAGCCACAGCTAGACGGTTCCTTCCTTTGTGTCATGGGGTCAGACTCTCTCTGCAAAGCCCTTATAAGAATTATAAGCCATTTGTGTCTGAAGACTCACAACTTTTCCTCTTGCTTTTACCCCACTGACTTTCTAAGGAGGATCTGTCTGCTTGCTGGGCTCTGACAGGATGATGGGTGGAAACTGCAATAGGATTGGGGAACTAGCAGGATCTCATATTGATCAGAGAGGAACTGCCTGGTCTGAGGACAGAATAGGTGCAGAAAGGAAGGGGGGCAATGGCTGTTCCCAGGCCCTGAGTAAACACCCAGGGACACAGAGCACAATGGGTCTGTGTGACACTCAAGACTTGTCATGCGTCATCTCTACTTTCAACTTCAGAGCATTAAGGCCAGGATGATTCTAGGACCTTGAGACTTGCCTATTATCTTTTAGAATGTTAATATATGTGAGAGTAAATAAGAAAGTTCTTCATTTCTTGAGTCAGAAAAATTCAGTGGTGTGTTAGAGTATTTTTTATCAGAGCCCCGAGCAGGAGTGCTCTTTCCTTGCCAGCACAGACAGAATTTAATTTGCATGATAATCCATCACAAGGTAGACGCTATGTCAGTGGTGGGTTTGTTGTGTCACTTGTGTTCCAGAAGCAATTTCTAATGATTCTCATTTTAACATCTCAGGAACAAATCTCATCTCCTATTGTTCCTTACATAGACACGTTGAAATTTCTGAGGGTGTGCAAACATACATACCTGCTGGTGGAGTACAGAAATCCAGTAGAACCAGATAGCTGGGGCCAGTCAAGCTCATTGGTAAGAGATACTGGTAAATTGAAGAAGGATTTCTAAAGGAAAAACAAAGTAGTAATTATCAAAATGGTCACTAGCTTTCAACAGGGAGTAAGGTTGTCTATTGTTCAGGCTTTGCCCTCTGCCTGTCTCTCTCTCTCTCTCACTTTGTTAATCTCTTTAAGGGACTTTGCATTTAAAGCACATGCCTCTTAAGGTTAACCATCATCAGAAAATTCACAGAGATCAGCATCCACTCTTAAACTGGCTTCCATTTAGTTCCTGCGAAAGATGTAGAAGCATGGCATCTCATATTCATCCCTCATTTGAGAGAGGTGCTTCAGGACATGGATAAACTTTCAACTATTTAATTTCTGAGATTTTCTCCATTTTTAAGGTTGGGTAATCAGAAAATTGATCATCTGAAAAGTAATAATACTCAAGCCTCCAGCAAAAAAGCCTTCCCTGAGTTCACAGGTATGCCTTCAGTCATTAGGATGGTGTCTCCTGACATCCTTGGGTGGGTGGGGGTTCTTAGACACCTTTGCAAAATCTTATGGTTCCTTTTCTCATGAAGAGGCACATATACTCAACGTGGCTTGTGATTTTGAGGGGTTCACAGAACTCCTGCAACTCTTGCACAGCCTCCTTTTCAGGAACTCCTGACATGGAGTTCGAATTCAAATTTAAATTAGAATTCCTTTGAACCACATTCTATGACTTGTACAAAATTACAAAAGAAAAATGTTGCTAGCTATGTCTCCTGATTGTTCCTTAATAAAGATGACCTCTGGGATAAACCCCTCCTCTGGTCTAATTCCTAGAAAAAGCTCATCTAGACTGATGTGTTTGGAATAGGCTTACCAGATTTAGCAAATAAAAATGCAAGTGCTCAGCTAAATTTGAATTCTATAAACAAAATGTGGTATACATATTCAACAAGATACTACTGAATCTTAAAGCGAAAGTGAAAGTGTTAGTTGCTCAGTCTGACTCTGTGACTGCATGAACTGTAGCCTGCCAGGCTCCTCTGTCTATGGAATTCTCCAGGCAAGGATACTGGAGTGGTTAGCCATTCCCTTCACCAAGGGATCTTCCTGATCCAGAGATCCAACCCGGGTCTATTGCATTGTAAACAGATTCTTTACCATCTGAGCCACCAGAGAACCCCATTCAATCTTAAAAAAAGAAGGAAATTCTGACACATGCTACAACATGGATGAATCTTGAGGAAATTATGCTAAGTGAAAGAAGCCAGTTGGAAAAAACAAACAAAAAAAAACTATTGCATGATTCTATTTATATGAGGTATCATGTGTGTGTGCACAGTTGTTCACAGGGATTTAATATGAGGTATTAGGGGTAGTCAAACTCATAGAGAAAGAAAGTAGAACGGTAATTGCCAGGGATTAAGGGGAGGGGAAGTGGGAATTGCTGTTTAATGAGTATAGAGTTTCAGTTTTTGCAAGATTAAAAGTTACAGAGGTTGGTTGTACATATACTTAACACTACAAAATTGTTTGTTTAAAATGGTTAAGATGATAAATTCTGTTATGTGTATTTTATCACAATTAAAAAATGAATATGCAAGAAATTGAACTTAAGTTAAACAGGGAATAATTTTTAGTATAATTATGTCTTGGGCAATATTTGGAGCATACTTACACTTAAAAAATTATTTGTTGCATATCTAAATTCAAATTTAACTGAGTGTCCTGTATTTTACCTGGGAATTCCCATTTGGATAAAATCTCTAGTCCAGTATGATTAGGGATTCTTTTAAGAAGAGGAAGAAGAGACATGGGTACTAGGCCATGTGATGATGAAGGCAGAGACTGGAGTGATGCTTTCACAAGCCAAGGAACACCAAGGATTGCCAGTGGTTACCAGAAGCTAGAAAAGAGGCACAGGACAGATTCTCTCTCAGATCCGTTAGGAGGAATCATCCTGCTAATATCCTAATCTCCAACTTGCAGCCTACAGAACTATGAGAATAAATTTCTGTGGTTTTAAGCCACTCAATTTGTGGTGCTGTGCTGTGTCAGCCTTAGGAAATGCTGACATGGCCTGAACTGGACAATTTGCTTATAGTTCTCATGAGGGTCCAAGA
This sequence comes from Okapia johnstoni, assembly GCA_024291935.2. NCBI lineage: Eukaryota > Metazoa > Chordata > Mammalia > Artiodactyla > Giraffidae > Okapia > Okapia johnstoni. The sequence goes on from CM044312.1 coordinate 53,862,816, forward strand.
TATAAACCCTTCTCAAAATAAGTCATGTAGTAACTATATTCATACACAGTGGTTATCCCATGGTGTCCTGCAATTTTTCCCATGGTTCTGTGAACTTCCTTCACTCCCGTTTCCTCAGTCATCTTCTCCTTGCACATGCCAGTCCCAAGGAGCCCAGCATTATTATTATTCCGAGTGTGATTTCCAGCACAACTGGAGGCTGTAAGTGGATGGGAGGTTGTTGGGAAGGATGGCTTCTTGGAATACAACTGTATTTGTTACAATTTAGCTATGTCAAAGGAGCAGAAACTAACTCATGGAGGCTCCCAATAAGTCTCCATGGACGATGCAATTCCAGCAACTGTTACTTTGTCCCCGCTTGGCAGGAAGCACCCACGCTTTCTGCTCAAAACTCCACCATTACCATGACTCAGCTACTCTCTCTTTTAGTTTCTGTTTCTCCTGACACTAAAATAAAATTCTTTCTCTGCTTTTTCATCTTATTTTTTCCCTAGGTCTTTGTGCTTATAATATATGTTTGTGGTAGGATTTGAGAATATTCGATTCTAGACAAGAAAAACACAAGAAAAACAAATAGAGTGGATGAAACTCATAAGATGTGTTAAGTAAAGATAGTGAGGAAGCAAGTGGTTTGTGAAACGCAGGCAGAATTTATGAGTTGTGCTAAGTAAGTTAGCGGCCTGTAAAAACACATTAAAACTTTAAGAATGACACAATACACCCCCACATTACTCTATCATCATTTCTTCAGTCATCTGCACAATGAAAACCCCAGATTTTGAAAGCTGAGTATGGAACTGGGCTTCTGATTCTGGGTGGGTCTGCTTTCCCTTCAGAAGAAGGTGGTAGGCAAGAACTCTTCAAACATAGGGTGGTGTGTCTGATAGCCTCTGGAACCTAGAATAATAATGTCAGTGTGCTAGCAGAGTAGGGGAGGGAGTCTGTTCTAGGAATCAGGAGATCTGATTTCTATGTCTGACTCTAGAAATTCAGTACAATTTCATGGTTTGGATATGACATACCGGAAATGGGTTCCATACTCCATGGAGCCCCCATTCTCAATCAGAGGTGGGTAAAAAAATTTTATCTTCCTGGTCAAGGCAGAAAAGATGTTGAGAAAAGGGATAGGACTGGTGAGGAAATGGCCAGCAAACCTATCTTGAGAAGGGAGGGTTGCCTCCATTCCCCAGTATTATCCCAGTTGTTCTCTCTGGATCAACCTGAAAAAATGGTCTCAACTACTTTGGAGAATCCTGGACTCTGCTGCTCTCCAGGAAGCCCTCCCTCACCAGTCCTGGAATCATCCCCATCAGGAGTGGACAGCAGCTGGAGCTGAATTGCCGCTGGGATCAGGGTGGGTGTGTGTGCATCCCACATTTGGAGCCCTGAAAGGCCCAGGAAGGTCACCTGTATAGGCATATCCTGGTTACTTGATTAACCTTGAAATAATGCAAATCTTTGTTTTCCTGGTCTAATATTTCAGACTTCATTTACAGTGTTATGGCAAGGTTTTACTGCTACTAGCTGTGCAAAAGTAAGGAAAATATAGCTTTACTAGTGTTCCAGTTCTGATATCACCAACTATTATCCTATCTACTTCAACAAGACTGTTGGGAAGATCAAGACAGCATCATATTTAGAGGATGGATCACCAACCATCTCTCTTTCCAAGTGAGTTGTTTCTGGTTTTAAGAAGAATAAAGTTTATTGCCAGAAATAATAGAAAAGATTTGAGCAGACAAATGGAAACCTCACATATTTTTTTCTTCCTTAGTAAATTTGGTAGATAAAAGTGAAAAGCAACAGCCATTAATAGCAAAGGTTTTATAGACCCTAGAAGAAAGAGAATGTTTAAGTCATATCACATTAAACACTAAAAGCCTTATTCATGCAACATTATACTCAGGATATTTCAGGCATTTAAGGCAGGAAAAATGCAAATTAAGATCTCCCTCATCAACTCCTGCTTATTCCTCTGGAGCTTTATGTTCTCAGGAAACTCATCTTAAGTGTACCTTAAATGTACGTACGTGGAAAGACTTAATATTTACCAAGAAAAACTTTCCAAACTTGTAAACAGCACCAGAAACTCAGTGAGTATAAAATCAACTACTGCATTGCTTCAAATTTTCTTCTGACTTTATCAACGACATAAAAATGTTTTATATCATAACTGGCAAGTGTATAGCATTTTTGTGTAATATTTTCACTTAACATTACTTTGTGTGTGTTTCCATACTTTGAGAAACCTCACTGGTTCTCATTTTAATTAATTTTGGTATGTATAATACTGTGGATTTGGGAATATTTTAAGCCCTAGCTTCAATAAGAAACTTATATTTTCATTTCATAAAGCCATCTTAAGTGAGAGAAAGAGAATAATGACATCCGTAATCCATACATCTGGTTCTGCCAGCCTTTCAATGACAAAGGGAATATTCTTGCTACCTTTATTTTACTGTTTACATTTGAGCCCTCCCCATCCAGCAAGGCTTTGCACAGTGTATTCTTTAAAAACAACAACAACAACAAACTCTTAACTGAGTTAGACCTAAAATGACTATTTTTGAAAAGTACAAAATCACTTGGAGAAATCAATAGCTAACTGCTATTGGAAAAAGATGCCAAAGATATCATCAACAGTAAACAAGTCTTTTTAAAAATGTATTTCCCAGGAACTAAACTCTCAAAGCAAACAGGTTTGTTGTTGGTCTTTTGATAATGGAGTGAGAGTCTCAAGACCTGGGAATCAGAGACAATAGCTATATCTGTTTAGCATTTGAGACCACGGGGCTCCCAGTCCTGTTTGGTCAGCCGTTCTTTCATCTGTCCTGCAGGTGGCATAGGTGAGGTTTTTCCCTTGCTTTATGTCTTTCAATCCCACCGTGCTACTGAACTACTCCTGCCTTCTCAGGAAGGTCCTTCCTCACTGCCCCTCCTCTGCACCTCCCCCTACACAACTCTAGTGCCTTATTCTTACAGGAATACTGATCTATGAAACTTTAAGGGTTTTCCTTGACTCTCACACACACTTTCTTCTTCCGGTCCCATGCTTTAGGCTTTGCTTTGTGCATAAATCTGAGAAATGGAATATTTCCTGCCATATCAGTAAACAAGGATTTCGCAGTTATCAGTGACTGCAGTTCTCCTATGTGAGCTGGTGAGCCCTGAGGAAACTCAGGAAGGAAAAGAATACTTGCCATCTAGCAGCCATCATACTACAGCCACTCCCTAAGGTGAGCCCTGAGGAAACTCAGGATGTGAAAACACAGGATACAGCCCCAGTTAGCTGAGGTGCATGTCAAAACAAAGATTTTAGTAAGCCCAGACTCTTACATCTTCCCATACATAGAAAAATGCTAAATTCCTTAACTTGGAATATCTGGTTTTCTTTAACTAACAACAATCTTATGATGTTCTGACTACCTGCTCTTTGCTGCAAAGCTCCTGTGTATACTAGTTCCCTCCTTTTTTCCTTGGAGCAGTTTCTCAGACCTATCTGAAATGCTGTCTCTCATTCTGCCCCAAATAAAATTTAACTTGCAACTCTCACATTGTGCATTTTTAAAAGTCAACAAATCTTATAAACGAAGGTACACCCATTTTTGGTGCTTGAATGCATTGTTTCCCAGATAACTTTTGCATTTTAAACCAGAGTGGGGAAGGGAACTAACCTCAAGTTCCCTTTATGTGCCAGGCACTGAGACAGGAAACTTACGAAAATTGTTCAACCTCATGGAACAACTCTGTGAGGCAGGGATTAATTTTTCTCCCTCTCTTACTCCACTCTCTATTCCACACATGCTTTATGAACAACTACCATTATCAGATGCTGAATATTACCTCTTAAAACGAACAAGTACCCAGGTCTCATATGAATAGCAGTGAATTAAATAACCATGCTTTATCCTAATCAAAGATACTGAAAAAGGGCCTCTTAAATGGCACCCTCCCCCCCCATCCCCATCACTAGTTCCAGTCTGAGGGAGATTTCTGTATTTTCTGTTAGTCGATGAATCCCTTACACTGGGCAGTGGGGCCCAGAAGAACTACTGTGAACAGAATTTAGAGGGGGTTTGGACAACTGCCAAATCACAGAGCTGGTAAAGAGTAGGGGCTGCAATTTGAACCCAGGTTCTGGTGGAACAGGGGCTTCCCTGATAGCTCAGTTGGTAAAGAATCCGTCTGCAACGCAGGAGACCCCAGTTTGATTCCTGGGTTGGGAGGATCCACTGGAGAAGGGATAGGCTACCCTCTCCAGTATTCTTGGGCTTCCCTCGTGGCTCAGCTGATAAAGAATCCACCTGCAATGCGGGAGACCTGGGTTTGATCCCTGCATTGGGAAGATACCCTGGAGAAGGGAAAGGCTACCCACTCCAGTATTCTAGCCTGGAGAATTCCATGGACACAGCTTTTCACAGCCTTCTTGTATCTGGTCCTTTCTTTTCTTTTAAGCTGCCAAATCTCCTAGAATCACAGCGTTGGCTAGCTGGATTTGCTAGTTGTTGAAAATGAAGCAGGAATGGTCTTTCAGACGCTGAAGGAATGGTCTTTCAGACGCTGTTTCAGGTAAAAAGTTCAGAAATCTATACATAACTCTAGAGTTGCCTCTAACTTTTCCTCCTCTGTCTCTTTTATGGAAGCCATGCATAACTTATGAAGAATGCAGAATGAGTATTTTGCAGATAAATACTGAAATTATATGTGGACCCTACATAGACACCTCTGTAAACACCCCATTCACATTCCCAGGGCCTGTTCTGGCCTGACACAAGCTGAGAAAAGGCAGCCACAGGGAGAGAACAGGGCACTCTGCTGCTCTGGAGGTTTATCTTCCAGAGGGATCTGGCAGATGAAGTTCTGGGAAAACAAGGAGAGGACATTTCATCGGTAGTTGCAGGCGTAACTAGAGTAAGCAGCACTGTTTGTGCAGCCAATGCTTTTATATAGACAACTTCAAGAACGTAATGCAACTTTGAGTTAGATTTGCAAGCTTTAGACTTTCATGTGTAGTGGGATTAGCCTATTGTCAAAGTCCCCGTGGCCTTATCATTCATTAATGGGTGGAGAGTTCAGTTCAGTTCAGTCGCTCAGTCATGTCCGACTCTTTGCGACCCCATGAATCACAGCACGCCAGGCCTCCCTGTCCATCACCAATTCCCAGAGTCTACCCAAACCATGTGCATCGAGTCGGTGATGCCATCCAACCATCTCATCCTCTGTCGTCCCCTTCTCCTCCCGCCCCCAATCCTACCCAGCATTAGGGTCTTTTCCAATGAGTCAACTCTTCGCATGAGGTGGCCAAAGTATTGGAGTTTCAGCTTCAACATCAGACCTTCCAATGAACACCCAGGATTGATCTCTTTTAGGATGGACTGGTTGGATCTCCTTGCAGTCCAAGGGACTCTCAAGAGTCTTCTCCAACACCACAGTTCAAAAGCATCAATTCTATGGTGCTCAGCTTTCTTCACTGTCCAACTCTCACATCCATACATGACCACTGGAAAAACCATAGCCTTGACTAGACGGACTTTTGTTGGCAAAGTAATGTCTCTGCTTTTAAATATGCTATCTAGGTTGGCCATAAACTTCCTTCCAAGAAGTAAGCGTCTTTTAATTTCATGGCTGCAATCACCATCTGCAGTGATTTTGGAGCCCCCAAAAATAAAGTCTGACACTGTTTCCACTGTTTCCCCATCTATTTCCCATGAAGTGATGGGACCAGATGCCATGATCTTAGTTTTCTGAACGTTGAGCTTTAAGCCAACTTTTTCACTCTCCTCTTTCACCTTCATCAAGAGGCTCTTTAGTTCTTCTTCACTTTCTGCCATAAGGGTGGTGTCATCCGCATATCTGAGGTTATTGATATTTCTCCCAGCAATCTTGATTCCAGCTTGTGTTTCTTCCAGCCCAGCGTTTCTCTTGATGTACTCTGCATATAAGTTAAATAAGCAGGGTGACAATATACAGCCTTGACGTACTCCTTTTCCTGTTTGGAACCAGTCTGTTGTTCCATGTCCAGTTCTAACTGTTGCTTCCTGACCTGCATACAGGTTTCTCAAGAGATAGGTCAGATGGTCTGGTATTCCCATCTCTTTCAGAATTTTCCACAGTTTACTGTGATCCACACAGTCAAAGGCTTTGGCATAGTCAATAAAGCAGAAATAGATGTTTTTCTGGAACTCTCTTGCTTTTTCGACGATCCAGCAGATGTTGGCAATTTGATCTCTGGTTCCTCTGCCTTTTCTAAAACCAGCTTGAACATCTGGAAGTTCACGGTTTACGTATTGCTGAAGCCTGGCTTGGAGAATTTTGAGCATTAATTTACTAGCATGTGAGATGGAGAGAGAGAGAGACAAAAAAGAGAGAGAGAGAGATTGAGAAACACAGCAAGTGCCAGCCTGGCATTCTGTCTAAAGGGGCACAGAAAATAAACACTTTCCAGCTGGGTAACCTGGAAGACTTTCCTTAACTCCTCTGTGTCTCAGTCCCTTATCTATAGAATGGACATATAACAGCACCTATATCATTGGAAGGTTGAGTGGATTAGAAAAGATAACCAACACCTAAAGTTTAGAATTGTAAATGCTCAATAAAAGTTAGCTGTTAGTGGTATCGATAAGAAGGTCAGGGTAATAGAAAGGATACCTATTCCACATGTGGATATTTAGAGAAGGAATCTTAAAATAAGTGTTATCCAATGTACGCCCTGTAAGGTTAGTAAGAGGAAGCCAGTCAAAGAGGGGTAGGGGAAAAAGAATTTAAACAGTAGCTATGCCATATGCTGCAGGTGGCTCAGTGGTAAAGAATCCGCCTGCCAAGCAGGACGTGCAGGTTTGATCCCTGGGTTGAGAAGATCCCCTGGAGAAGGACATGGCTAAACCCACTCCAGTATTCTTACCTGGAAAATCCTATGGACAAAGGAACTTGGTGGGCTACAGTCCGTGGGGTTGCAAAGAGTTGGACACAACTTAGCGACTAAACAACAACAATGTCATATGGAAAATCACAAAGCAAAATTCATCATATTATATACACAGAAGACCATTAAACCACCCCCTCAACCAACCCCAAACACCAAGTTTGCCAGTTTCCTATTGCTATGTAACAAATTACATCTAAATTCAGCAGCCTACAGCATACTATATATAAGCAGATCAGTAACAATAATTTCTCTGCTCCTGGGATGACGTCTATTCAATGCACATTTAAACTTCAACTTGAGCTAAATAAGTAATTTTCAGGGAGGAGGTATAGCATTTCATCTTTAACCCTATGCCAGTCCAGAAACTTATGGGGGCAGTGAAGATACAGTCAAACATAGAATTCTAGCAAATATGACCAGTAAATACAAAGAGGACAGTCTGGCCGGCAACCATCTTTCATCATTTTGCCTGAAAATAGCTCTTTTTATTTTTTTATTTTTACCTCATCAGCTCCTCACAGTCTTTTCCTTTTCCCTCTTCTATTATTTATTATTTAAGCTCTAACCCCATGATTTATTTATTCAATGAATGAGTGGAGGAATGCGTTTATCTAAGTGCCCCATATCCAGTGAAAATGCATTGTGTAGCTGGACTTTTCATACAGAATTAAATTCTTTCCATCACCATTTTGTAACTTCCCTGGTAGCTCAGTTGGTAAAGCGTCTGCTTGTAATGCGGGAGATTTGGATTTGATCCCTGGGTTGAGAAGGGATGTCTCCCCTGGAAAAGGAAATGGCAACCCACTCCAGTATTCTTGCTTGGAGAATTCCATGGACAGAGGAGCCTGGTGGGCTATAGTCCATGGGGTTGCAGAGTCAGACATGACTAAGTGACTAACTTACACTTTCACTTTCATCATTTCCAGAGGGACTGGAGAACTATATCCAAATTCATAAAAGTGAGAAAACACAAGTTCAAAATGTCATGTTCTTACACAAAGATAATTGCAAATCAATCTTTTGTGGGGCCAATGAAAAAAATTCTTTCACAAACAGAAAAAATAACTCCTGTAAGGGCCAGGAACAGATAACAATGAATGAACATCGTAAAAGTCCAGTCTTCAGATACCATCAGTGGATTATCTAAAGGTTTGGTCATTTCTGAAGCAGCCAGGCTGCCATTTGTCTGGGGTGGGGTAGTTTTCCTCTTTTGAGAGGCAACATTCAGCCTTAGATTCTAGAGGAGGCCCAAAGTCCACAGTCAAACTACAGAGGTGTGGAGAGGGGAAGCTGTTACTGGGGCACCTAATGAACAGGCTTGAGCTGCGCTCTCCATCCCACTAGCTCACTCACAAAAATGCTCTCATTTTCGTCCTCTCCCCTGTTTTACCTTCGCCCAAGAAGCTGTCACACAACCTCTCTTCTTCTATCTTTCCAACTTAAGTCAGTGCTGCAGCCTCTGGCCAGGGTCCCTGCCTCCTCACACTCCCCCGCCGTCTTCAGCAGTGTACCCCAGAATCTCATGGGGAGCTTCTTTAAAACATGGATTCGGTTCAGGTAGGTTCGTGCTGGGGCCCTAGAATCCTTATTTTTTAAAAGTGCCCTAAATGGCTGCAGTCACTAGCCAGATTTCACAAAGGCTGCTCTACAGGTTACTACAGCTATTCAACACCATCCTCACGTGGCACCACCCACTGCCCCAGCCTCTTCTCCTGGTCCTCTCTCTCCCACCACTCAACCACCTGCGGCCCCTCGGACCCCTGGGCTTGTCACAAGCTCTTCCTTCTCCTTCCTCCTTTAACCAGTTGCTGTTATTGGTCAAGCATTATCTAAATCCTGACGTTCTTGACTGCTCTGGCCTTTCTCTGTGACGTACCCTCCTCCAGCTCTCATCACACATTATTATATGAGAGGAAAGTATATTTCCATCTTAAATCACTAGTTTGGAGATTCTTTCACAGCAGCTGGGCCTCTTCCCTGCTTGATTAATAATTACTCTTTTAAGAAGGGATGACCTACCCTTCGTTTTTTCTGGCTAATATGTTATCAATGTGAGATCATGACCTTTTTGTTTTTTTTTTTTTTTTTAATTGAATTATAGTTAACTTGTAATGTGTCAGTTTCAGGTGTACAGCAAAGTGATTCAGTTGTATATACATATTACATACATATACACATTCTTTTTCAGATGCTTTTCCATAATAGGTTTTTACAAGATATTGAATATAGCTCCCTGTGCTATGGGCTTCCCAGTGGGGCTAGTGGTAAAGGACTCACCTGCCAATGCAGGAGACTTAAGAGACCTGGGTTCAATCTCTCAGTTAGGAAGATCCCCTGGAGAAGGGCCTGGCAACCCACTCCAGTATTCTTGCCTAAAGAATCCCATGGACAGAGGAGCCTGGCGGGCTACATGTCCATACGGCAAAGAGTCAGACACGACTGAAGTGACTTAGGACATACCCTGTGCTATGCAGTAGGTCCTTGTTGTTCATGTATTTTATATATAGTAGTGTTTATATGCTACCCCAAACTCCTACTAAATTTATCCCCTTTGGTAACCATAAGTTTGTCTTCTATGTCTGTGAGTCTATTTGTATTTTGTAAATAAGTCCATTTATAACATTTTTTAGACTGCACATATAAGTAATAGCATATGACATTTGTCTTTGACTTACTTCACTTAATATAATAATCTCTAGGTCCATCCATGTTGGTGCAAATGGCATTATTTCATTCTTTTTAATGGCTGAGTAATAGTCCATTGTGTATATTTACTCTTTGATTCTTCTTGAACTACTTTCCTTTGGGTTCTTTATCAACTAGGCTTTAAATTCTTGGTGATACCATCTGCAATTTCTGCTTCTGGAATCTTTGAACCTCATATTTCATTTTTTTCTTAACACTGAAAACACTTTGTATCGGGGTATAGCCAGTTAACAATGTTGTGATAGTTTCAGATGAACAGTGAAGGACTCAACCATACATAAACATGTCCCCATTCTCCCCCAAGCCCCTCTCCTATCCAGGCTGACACGTAACATTGAGCAGAGTTCCAAGTGCTAAACAATAGGTCTTTGTTGGTTATTCATTTTAAATATAGCAGTGTGTACACGATCTTCCCAAAGTCCCTAATTATCCCTCCACCCCACCAGCTACCATGAGTTCATTTTCTAAGTCTGTGAGTCTCTTTCTGTTTTGTAAGCAAGTTCATTTGTATCATTTCTTTTTAGATTCCACATATAAGGGATGTCATATGATATTTTTCCTTCTCTGTCTGACTTACTTCACTTAGTATGCCACTTTCTATGGACCTTGTATTTCATAATGCTCCCCATGATTCTCCTCTAGGATTGGTGGTTTAGCTTCTACCTCTGACCAATCCTCCAGTCATTGCCTTAAGTAGGAAATCCCCAGAAAATTACACAGAAGCCAGACTTGACTCCCAGCCCTTGGCAAGGACTAGGCTGGGTAATCCCCAGGAGAGGCATGGAAGGAACTATTTGAAGGAACCAGTGAATGAATGGTATATAGCAATCAATTCCAACCATTCAGAATTATTTTCAAATGCTAGAATTGTCCTCTTCCCCCATGCCAGTGGATTTGAGATTCTAAACATTTCCTCTCTGAAGCATCACTACCATTAAATCTATTTTATGGCCGAGAAACTTGACAGAGAGTGAAGCAAAATGGTAGATACAATTAACTAGAGGGCAAGGATTGTTCTCTGGCCTTAGCAACACACTGGGTTGCACAGGTGTTTACTGACTCATGCTGCCTCTCCATGTGGAGATCTCTATCTAACATGCCCAGGGAGCAGGCATGTAGGCTGAGTAATTATAAATGCTTTTCAGAAGTATGGAGCTTAAAATAATTTCCTCTTGTAGTTTTTCAAAACAGCCAGTGTTTGTGTCTTTTTAATTCTTACAGAAGGCATAGAGGGCTAAGATCATTAATGATTTCAGAGGCATGAAGCTGCAAGAAAACCTGACTTTGCTGTCAGGTAAGAGGCGCAGATGCTCACCTTGAGCAGGAAGAAAGGAGCACTGAATTGATCAGGACTGAAAGCAAGCCCATCTGCCCTGTGCCCGCAAACAGGGAAAGGGAACAGAAGAACATTCTGTCTCTTGTAGCCTGATTGCTGTTGGAGAAAAGGATTCACCATGGTACACACAAGTCTCTCTTCCTGACAGAATAAATGAGAAATAACTAGGATTGGGGCTTCATTCCTCATTGTTTAGCATCTTTAATCCATCAGCTTTTAAGATGTCTGAGGAGCAGAAAATGTAATTTTGTCCAGTTTTGTTAAACAACAGCCTTTCCTCATCTGAAAAAATAATTTAAAAAGTATCCTAACTCTTAATATTTCTGGAGTCAACATGAAGTTAGTGGAGGTAGAATTTCCATATTTTATTATGCACTATGAAAATCAGCCTTTATGCTTAATGGAAGCTTTATGCTCACTGATAAATCAAGAGAGCGAAGGCAGGGCCGGGTAGTGAGAGGCAGGGTGAGAGCTCAGATACTGGCTCTGTTGTCTGTAGGCTAATAAAGAGTAGACTAGCTTGATTTACAAAATCATCTCCAAGAGAGGAAAGAAATGCAGAGGGGCTTGAAAGACTGGAGCTGCTTTGCTCTCGGGTGAATATGCATTTTCTGCAGCCAGATTAAGGATTCATTTTGTCCTTGACACAGCACGAAATTCAATCTGTGCTTACTTATCCTACAGAAAACAGCCTGCCAGGGGTTGTGTGAAGATTTTATAATAGTACAGGCAACAGTCTTCGCTAGCAAAATAAACATTTGGGAAACTGTATTTCGAAATCGTTTCTTCTTCTTCTCTCCCCACCAATCCCCAGCCCGTCATGCAATTCTGGTTCAGTGAAAAGCAGCATTTAATATTTTGGAAATAATTTTCAAGCAGATGGGGGAAGAGGCAGGAGGGCAGCTTCTATTACTAGCCTTGATGATCTCTCTACCTTCCCTTCTTTGTCAACAGAACAACTCAAGCAGTGACTGTTTCTCCTTTGAAAGAAAATAAAATAAGACAGCATGAAAGTGTTCTCAGATTTGCTCTCTGTTTGCCTCTGAAATCTTTCTAAGCTGAGGTCTTCTGTGTGATATGGAAAGCTCATTTTGAACCTGACTGCTGAGGACATCTTGCAGAGACGCTATGGTGGTTTTTTTTTTGTTGTTTTTCTTTTTTAAAGAGGAAGAGGGCAGGATTTTCTGTCCCTGGCAGAGTGAGCCTCAGAACCCTTTGTTTGTGTGTAACAACGACGGTGATTCTTCACACTCTCTTTATTGAACTACAAATATCTTTCCAGATGAACACTCTCCTAATCTAATTAGCCGTAAACAGGCCTCCTGGGTGCCACGCTGCTTTAGCTAGAGGACAGAATGAGCAGGAGGGGAGAGGGGCTAGTGCAGGAAAGATACCCATGACTGTGAGTCTTTTTGATGGGCACAGTTGGGATAGGGTGATGTATCTGCAGGAGACTTTTCTGTCTTATAGGGAGACGAAAGCAAAGACATATTGACTAGTCTTGTAAAGGGCAGAATGGCCTACTATGAACAATGAAAGCTTGTTTTTCTATAGCACTTAACTGCTCTTCCCAGAATATGACTTAGTAGTTGGCACAGCAAAGGAATGGCATCAAGCACGTTGGAGGTTCCTGAAGGGTCTTGGATGATTAATATGCATCCCCACTGTCAGACCCTGAGAAAGGCCACATAGCCAAATGTTCACTTTGGAAGAGGTGATCCCACTATGGTTCCTAGTGGAACACCAGATCATGAGGGACAAGGGTGGGGTTAGGGGTCAGTGGGTACTTTTAAGTTTCACAGTCGGTGGTACAGAATCCAAATTCAGAACCTCTGTCTGTGCAGAAGGTTGGAGAAAGGTCACACAGCACCATTTTTAAAGACAACTTTCAGTTGTTCACCCTCTTCATGTCATTTTGGGAAGGATTCCTAAAGGAAGTTGAGGAGGGGATAATCTGACCTTTGGTGAATAGCAGCCAGTGGCGGGGGGGGGGGGGGGGGGGGTGGAAGGGTGGTCTCCTTGGGTGAGGCAGGTCCTAGGTTAATAAGAACCTGAAGAAATGAGGTTCCACTGGGTCTAGGCTATGCCGACCACCAGCCAGACCTCCAGTTCCATGGGACCCACATGGCTGAATAATCAGCACCGGCCTCTGACAGCTGTTTCCTGCCAGTTATCCAGCCTTGAGCCAACACATAGGATTTCTGTTGTACTTCAACCTCCTTGGACATTCCTGCTTTCTGGTGCCCAGTGTTGGCTGGAATGGATTCCAGACTTGTTCTGAAAAGGTTTGAGTCACCTGTACTGGGTTAACACCAATGGCTTCTGGGTTCCAAGCCCACTCCTCTATTCTCTGCTCTGTGCTATGGGGCTGCACTCTGCAAACTACACTTCCCAGACTCCTCTGCATCTCCCTGCCAATGAAAGGTGCAGGTGGGAGATGGACAAGAAGGGCAGGAGAAGGAGAGGAGGAACTATTTTCTGGCATTTAGTTGAGGTCAGCATTCTTCAGCAGCTCTAGCCTCCAGCTCCCTTTGCTGCTTCCGTGTCCTCTCTGCACTCCTCAGTGGTTCAGAGGCAGCTGGTCCACGTGGCTTCAGCAGTGAAAGTACAGGCTGTGCAGTGGTCCAAGAACCAGCTGCACCCCTCCCTCTGGGTTCTGGTAATACCTCTTTCTCCTGTTGTTCTTTAGCTCTGGAATCAGCAGTTGGTTCTTGCAATGATTAATCTCTGATAATTTTAGCATCCCCCCTTTTGTTCTATGGGGCTTCCCTTGTGGCTCAGCTGGTAAAAAGTCTGCCTGGAATGCGGGAGACCTGGGTTCAATCCCTGGGTTGGGAAGTTCCTCTAGAGAAGGGAAAGGCTATCCACTCTAGTATTCTGGCCTGGAGAATTCCATGGATTATATAGTCCATGGAGTCACAAAGAGATGGACCTGATTGAGTGACTTTCACTCACTTATTTTTGTTCTAATGTTGGTATAATCAGTTCCCTGTATTAAATCCATCAGTGTAGCCAGCACCCTATATTAAATCCCCTCTGTTGGAATGGTTTCATTTTCTTGACTGACCCCTGATAAATGTTGATTCTGACACTGACAAGAAACCCAGTTTAAAAGGGTTCTACTTGTTGAATTAGCAAAAAGTTGGAGGCTTTCTCGCTTCGTGGTGACATCACTAAAAGAGAACCCATGGGCAGAGTGAGGACTGAGGACAGTCAGATGGGCAGAGATGCTCTCCTGGGGAACTTCACACTCTCTTAATATATTCCAGAAATATTTAGGTTGAAAGATGAGCCCACACCATGCTGATGGCTTCCCAATTTTGCCCTACAATGATCTGTCTTAGGGTGCTTCTTCCTTGGCATTTCTACACATGAAGAATTTTGAAAACTACACTGCAGTACTCCACAATCACATCTTTCTTTTGTAAATCCTCAAAGTTGGACATTGGAGGCAGTGGGGAAAATGACAGTGGTTCTCAAAGTATAGTCTGAGGACCCAAGGGGAATCATTGAAACCCTCAGAAAGTATTCATGAGATCACTATTATTATCACAATAGTAAGACTTGATTTACCTTTTTCATTTTAATTCACTCATAAGGGCACAAGGAGTTTTCAAGAGGCTACATACATGGATACAGAAACAGATTGTAGGCAGAAGCAGATATGGGAATTTCAGTTCAGCTCAGTTCAGTTTCTCAGTCATATCTGACTCTTTGCTACCCCACAGACTGCAGCATGTTGGGCTTCCCTGTCCATCACCAACTCCCAGAGCTTGCTCAAACTCATGTCCATTGAGTCAGTGATGCCATCCAACCATCTCATCCTCTGTAGTCCCCTTCTTCTCTTGCCTTCAATCTTTACCAGCATCAGGGTCTTTTCCAGTGAATCAGTTCTTCCCAACAGGTGGCCAAATTATTGGAGTTTCAGCTTCAGCATCACTGCTTCCAATGAATATTCAGGACTGATTTCCTTTAGGATTGACTGGTTTGATCTCCTTTCTGTTCAGGGGACTCTCAAGAGTCTTCTCCAATACCACAGATCAAAAGCATCAATTCTTTGGCACTCAGCTTTCTTAATGGTCCAACTCTCACATCCATACATGACTACTGGAAAAACCATAGCTTTGACTAAATGGACCTTTGTCGGCAAAGTAATGTCTCTGCATTTTAATATGCTGTCTAGGTTTGTCATAGCTTTTCTTCCAAGGAGCAAGCGTCTTTTAATTTAGCTCTCTTCTATTCAGATATCAAGGAGATTCACGAAGGTAGAAAAAAGTGCTATTATTCTAATTTAACTTTTGTTTTAGAAAATAAAGTTATTTATTATAAAAATATGTTATTTATGTTAATATGTTTCGTATTTCTATTTTCTAGTGAATTAATAAATCCTGGTGTGGAGTTGGAACACTCTCTTCACTTTCACTAGTCACTTAAGTTTCATGCTCCAGCCCCTGGTCATCTGGAGTTTATTCCCCACATGGAGGTCAAATCCAGGGAAATCATTTCCAAGATTTTCAATGGCCCAGGCTGCTTCTCCCTTCCAGGGGGTCCATGTCCTTGCCCCAGGACACATACTCTTCCTGTCCTGTTGCTTCAGTCACCATCCTTACATTACTCACAAGAGTGTCAGACTCCAGTTATTTTGACCCCAGTCTCAGGAGACACCTGTCCAAGTCACTTAGTGGCCTCCCACAGTAGGGGAAGCATCGCACCCTTCCCCTATGGGGACAGCTTGGCCTCAATGCCATACTGACACTAACCATTTCCAGCCTCAAGCCACAGGTTGCAGAAATAGTTTTCCCTCCCTTCTTCTGTGGGTGCTGCTGCAGTCCTTCTAATATTTGACTGTGGAAGGTGGGAATAGTTGACCCCCATTATCTTGGGGTCTCAGTTGAAAGTTAGGTAGAAATAACTAGTCCAATTTTTAACATCTGTCATAAAATCATCCTGAATTTCTAATGAAATATCTCTCATTATTTATATATTACACATGAGGAAATTAAAGTTCAGAGAAAATATTAATAATTTAAGGTAAGTGACTAAGCCAGGATTTGAACTCTGGTATGTCCAAAATTGAGGAGGGCATGACAACCCATTCCAGTAATCTTGCCTTTAGAATCCCATGGATGGATAAGCCTGGTGTTCTATAGCCTATGGTGTTGCAGTTTATGCATATTGTCAAGTTGCTTTCAGAGAAGTTCTAGCAACTTAAGCTCTCATTAGTGGTGAATGAACATATACCTTTCACCATATTCTTGCTAAAAGCAGGCCTTCATCACTTTTTAACCTTTGCCTATTTATCAGACAAGAAATGATATCTCACTGCTGTTTTAACTTGTTTTTCTTTGATTACTACGGAAGATGAAACTGTTTTTATATTTATTGGTAGTGTTCTTGATCACTAAAAAATTAAATTGTTTTTCCTTATTGATATGCAGGAACTCTTTATTATTCAGTTCAGTTCAGTTCAGTTCAGTCGTTCAGTCGTGTCTGACTCTTTGCAACCCCATGAATCGCAGCATGCCAGGCCTCCCTGTCCATCACCAACTCCCGGAGTTTACCCAAATCCATGTCCATCGAGTCGGTGATGCCATCCAACCATCTCATCCTCTGTCGTCCCCTTCTCCTCCCGCCCCCAATCCTTCCCAGCATTAGGGTCTTTTCCAGTGAGTCAACTCTTCGCATGAGGTGGCCAAAGTATTGGAGTTTCAGCTTCAACATCAGTCCTTCCAATGAACACTCAGGACTGATCTCCTTTAGGATGGACTGGTTGGATCTCCTTGCAGTACAAGGGACTCTCAAGAGTCTTCTCCAACACCACAGTTCAAAAGCATCAATTCTTCGGTGCTCAGCTTTCTTCACCGTCCAACTCTCACATCCATTCATGACCACTGGAAAAACCATAGCCTTGACTAGACGGACCTTTGTTGGCAAAGTAATGTCTCTACTTTTAAATATGCTGTCTGGGTTGGCCATAACCTTCCTTACAAGGAGTGAGCGCCTTTTGATTTCATGGCTGCAGTATTGTCATATGCTATAAATATTGCTCTAGTTTTTCACTTATCATTTAATTTTATGAATTTTTTGACATTGCACACATTTGAATATTTTATGTTATTAAACCTAGTAATAATTTTTTTGGCCTTCCCTTTGTAATATCATGCTCAGAGAAATTGGAATACTTCCTAACATTTTTTTTCAAGAAGGTATAAATCTGTTATGTTTTCTGAATCTTTAGGTGACTGGGAATATGTTTCTGTGACTCTCATGTAGGAACAATATCTTGGCAGTTGGAGCATTTTTGACACAGCATCCTCAAAATGCTGTAGAAGCTATTCCACTATTTCCCAAAATTTACTGTTGAGAGAAAAGTTTGATACCAAAAAGATTTTTGTCTCCTAGTATGTCCCCAGTTATTTGTAAGAGCAGAATGACTGCAAGATTATTCTTTATATTTGGAATAAAAAGGAAAAGCCAGACACGATGAGGAGAGTCTGTTTTACACTTTCTGGAGTTCAGTGGGTTTTGGATTAAAGTCAAGGATTTCTTCAACTAAAGAAAATTATCTTTTTTTTTTTTAATTTGGTCACGACTTCCTCTCTGTCTGATGTATTCTCTTCTTCTGGGTTTCCTATTCAATCTCCAGGACCTATCCTATATGCCTCTTATATGAGTTTCAGAATTTCCCAAGTGGGCTGACTGGTTTTCTCACCCTGTTTGTGTCATATTGTCCAACTTGCTTGTCAGTGTGGCCATCTCATTTTTACATCAGGCAATTATTGTTTCACCTAAAAGTAGTTCTCCCTGATCTCAGACTGTTTCTTTTTCACGAGTGCTGTCTCCTCAAATTATTACTGAGAATCTGATTTAATATCTTACAAAATTCACTTTCCTGTTGCAAGCTTTTTTTTGAAAGAGCTCTCCTCTTTGGAGATCATGAACATTTTTTCTATATTCAAATGTTTCTCTGTTTTCTCATCCTTATGAGGGAGTGCTGTGTTTGCCCAATTTTGGAAACTGGAAGAGGCCCAGTTAGAGTGTTCAGATTCATGTCTGATTTCTTCCATGTGCAAAAAGGGATCAAGGAAGAATCAATCATTTCTATAGTGTAATTTCTCTGGATCAGCAGTCCTGTTTTCTAGGAGTTTGAAGAAGGAGCCCATCCCAAGGTGGTCGTGTGACAAGGGCTTACCCACTGTGCCCACATTCCTTTCCACCTGTCAGGGGCACCATCCTCCTTCTCTAATGGACAAGATGGTCTTGTTGTGAGAGTGTTGTTCTTATCACATTGTTTGAAATGGACTGAACTGAAATGGCAGCGGGTGTGCCTTTTATGGCAGATTGTGCTGAGAAGGGAAATTCGCACCTGTTTGGAACTGGCATTACATTTATAGAGAGCAAGGGGGAAACAAACACAAAGGCCAGCATATCGGGGATGATTACTGCCAAAATTACTTACCAAAGACATCTGCGAAGCTGTGATCCAGTCAGGAGGGATGTGGAAATGAGCCCCAGCTGAGTCTCCCAGCAAAATGACTCCCCTGGGCTGTGAACCTAGGGGGCACAATTTATTTGCATTATTTATTCACTCAAGTAGTTTGGCGCCTCCAGGTTAGGTAGTTAGGTGAGCACATACCCTGGTGTGTATTTCATGCATGGAGCATCATAATAGTGATACACTGCCACTTTTTGAGTGTTGGAGGGTGAGGGGCATAGCATTTAGGAGCTGAATGAGATTTCTCGGCCACTGAAACTGCCAAGTAAGCTGTAGAGATGCAGGTGTGTTTCCTAGCTCTGCATAAAACAAACTGCTGTGCAACCTCTTGAGTGAATGATGGGTGAATAAAAACATCAAAACTTTATCTGAACTCAGAAATATGCCCAGATTTTGGTCCTGAAAATTGCTTTCTTGGAAAGCATACCCATTTCTATTATAATTCACTTTAGGAATTAGTGATCTCAAGGAGCAATTTTGATTTTTCAAACATGTTATGGATTTTTAAAGTCCTGAATCTATAAAGGCAAAAGTGCCAAATGGACGATTATGGCTGATTGATGGAGAAATGGAGAAATAAAGTCTCTGTGCAGTCTTGTACATTTGAGGTTACAAATCACTTAATCTGATTCTGAGGAATTCACCCATGGATGATGCATGTACACTTCCAAAATTCTTCAAGTCCTGAAAAAATCAAGTGATGTCTCCCAGAGTCAGAGAGGAGAGCCTCCTTTCCCCGCCTACAACCCCCCTGAATCAAGCCAAGGATGGTCCAGCCTCACTCCAGTGGCTCCCTATCTCAGGACTCTGGGACAGCTGGCATTTGGCTATGCAACTGGGGACTGAGAAGGCCCAGGACATTGAGGAGGGGATGGGATTTGGGGAATCCAGGAGACTTCCCATAGTAACCCCAGAGCCTCATACCATGGCTTCACTTAGATATTTATTCATTTATTTGTTAATTCATTCTTTTATTCATCCAACAGCATTTCTAAATGGTATGACTTATGTATTGGGTCCTTACGTTTTCTACTTCTATCCGACTCCTCTGACAGCTTAGAGACAATTAGACTTTAAGTTGGTTGAGGACAAGGACTATATCATATCTGCTCATGAAAACTCAGAGCCAAGTATAGTCCCTGGTGCATAATAGGAATAGGCATTCATGAAATAGCCTGTTGAGTGAATGAAATATTTTTAATGTATAGTTGATTAATAATGTGTTAGCTTCAGTTGTACAACAAAGTGATTCAGTTACACGTATACATGTATCTATTGTTTTTCAAATTCATTTCCCAATTAGGTTGTTACATAATATTCAGCAGAGTTCCCTGTGCTATACAGTAGGTCCTTGTTGGTTATCCATTTAAAAAGTAGTGATGTGTACATGTCCATCCAAAACTCCCTAACTTTCCCTCTAATAACTTTCCAGTCATCCAATAAAGGAATCAGTTAAACTCAATTTTTCTTTGTCTAGATTCTGTCTCATTTCTATAATCTTTTTCATATATTTTTCTAATTTGTCATGAAAACAAATATAAACTGGTCAACATTATGCTGTAGCATCAGGCATTTCCTCATTTGTCTGTTCAATTCAATTTGACTCAGACTAGAAAAGAATATTCTATTAGTATAAGTACACTGACTTTTACCATTCATACCTTCACAGAATTTCTTCTCGTATGGGATTCCATCTTTTGGATCAACACCCTTTAAGAGAGAAATGATGAGATTAGCAGTTTGCTTTGAAATTTATGAGACACAAGTACAAAATCCTCCCCAGATGGCTTTTAAAGCACAAAGGCAAATCAGTAGATAAAATCCTTTCAAGTCTCTTGAGCCCTTAATCCAACATAGCAACATTCTATGTAAGTGAGTTAGGCTTTAAGGACCTGGGGGCAGGAATAAGGAGAGATCCTGAAAGTGGACCATCTTGTTCAGAAGGACACAGGGCAGGGTTCTGAGTGCTGGAAGTGTCACTGGGAGGGAGCACTGAGGCACCATTCAGTGACTGGGACCCAGGGGTAGAGTGGGCTCAGCGGTCTCTGAACTGGAGCTCTGAGTATCCTGACTTCTCCAGTGCTTAAGGATCAATGCTTCTAGAGCAGTGATTCTCAACAGGGCTGGTTTTAAGGCAGCCCCCTACCCGCCCCTGCCCTGCAACCATCCCCAAGGGACTTTGGCAGTGTCTGGAGACATCTTTGGTTGTTCCAGTGGAGGGAGGGGGAGCTACCGGCATTTAGTAGAGAGAGGCCAGAGATGCCGCTGATCATCCTACATTTTGCAAGGCAGCCCAAACCATAAGACATCCCAAATGTTGATACAATAAGACTGAGAAACCCACAAGTGAGGTTGAGCTTGTGATTTGGACAGGGTTACCATAGCAGAGGGCATTTCCTAACACTGAACGCTAAGTCCGTGCATTAGTAGCGTAACTGGTCCTTGGAAGGTTCAAGCAGAGTCTGGATAACCCTAAGGAAAAGTTAATACACATATATAGTTATGTTTTTTGTTTTTTTTTGCTTGTCAAAATGTGGTCTGGAGAGCACTGGCATTCCACTAGACAGTAATGGTATTAACAGTATTCTAGGACGAGCCTGATGGCCAGAGATGTATTGGAAACAGTGTGTTCACTCTCTTGGTCTTGGGGGCTCCCAGTGTGCAATAAAACATTAAAGATGCTGAGAAACTTGGAAGTAAAGAAAACTGCTTAGGCTTATTTGACCCAGTACTTTCTAAACTTGGCTAGAGCAACCCTCCTCCCATTATCTTTTAACCTCCCACTCGACAGCGGAGTTCCTGGACACAGTTAGGGAAATGTTGGACTTGGTGGTTGCAAAATCCTCTCTGAGTTCATGATTTTGTGATTCTGGGAGTCATTTTTCCTCTATGGAAAGGGATAGGTGTGAAGGTCATGTGTCTTTTTCCTATTAACTGATGATGAACTCTGAGACTTGGCTCTCTGGGCTCTGGGTGGATTTCCACTGGTGTAGCACAGTCTCTTACTGGCCTTCCATATGTAGGTGGGGTCATATGTCAGAGGCAGGGATGGGGTCATGGAACCAAGATAGGAGCTTCACATACTAATAACCTCCGTGTCATCCAACAGGACAGCTAAGCTTGACTCTATCAAAACAAGAGCTGCCTTAGGGGTCCTGACACCTCCATACCTTAGGACTAGGGGTGATGTCTTCCCCTCCTCATGAGAAGGCAATTTGACTAATGATAGAGTGGGTGGGGTGGGCTATACTGGGGTGCAATCTGTCTTACTCTCCATATCCCAGAAACAACAGACCATCAGTGTCCTGCAGAGAAGAAAACTATTTACAGAAACTTTCTCCTCTTCATCCAAGCAGATAAATTAGGCAGCCATTGAGAGGCAATTTATCTTGAAGCTGCTGCTGCTGCTGCTAAGTCGCATCAGTCGTGTCCGACTCTGTGCGACCCCATAGACGGCAGCCCACCAGGCTCCTCCGTCCATGGGGTTTCCCAGGCAAGAGTACTGGAGTGGGGTGCCATTGCCTTCTCTGTTATCTTGAAGCTGGGGAATCTTAAATTTCAAGGCCCCTTGTTTGTATGATCCCTGCCTGTGTGAGTGCTGGGAACAGCTGGGAGCTGTAGAGTGTTTTAGGTGGAGAGGAGTCTGGCTGCAGTCAGAACAATGTTTCCACTTAAGCACTCCTGGTAAATTGGAAAAGAGATCTCAAAAGAAAGGGACTTGAATTTCCAAGATTCCAGGAATTTGTTAAGATTTCTTTTATCATTCTAGTTAATCATACTTTTATACTTGATTTTGTATTTGGTATAGTTTTTCCTTCACGAGGACCCCTCAAATCCTATAAGTTCAAGACCTCACAAAATTTAGATTTGCTGCCATTGCTGTCCTCAGATAAGTGTTTGGCTTTTCTCCTTCCTTCCCTCTTTCCTACTGCAAGCTACTAATCTACTATTCATAAGGAACCAGGGTAGCAGCATAGACGCTTCGGGATGTAGGTAGTGGGAAAACTACAGGTAATTTCCACTCTGCCTGGCTGGCCTTATGAAGCAGGAAAAAAATGGCTGCAATGAAATGGTGACAGCATGTGATTTGCTCCACCAGCTGTTTGGGTTGCTGTAAAAACTTTGCTAACACCACGATCCATTTAATTTCACACTGTTTCAGACAGAATCAAGGGGTTAGATGTGAGTGACCTTAAACAAGACTTACAGTGGCTGTGACTGAGAGAGCCTCAGCTCTCATTACATCTTTGACACTTTTCACGTGTGATTGGATTCTATGCCCCTCTTTCAAACAGCAGAAAAAGAGTTGCCTTAGCCTACCGTCTTATCTTCTTCCTTAGGTCTGACTAATCAAACAGGCAATGGGCTTGTAAGGAGAGCAGAAAGCTGGAAAATAGGGTTGAGTCTGAATTTAGTTGCTTACCCAAATGCCATTACAGTTTGAATCTTGATATGAGTCCCAGTTGTCTGGCCTACAGAGAGGACGGCCACATTAGTCTTCAGCATATATTTATCATTCTGAATGTCAGCTTCACAAATGAAGGAATGAATGAATGAGTGCTACACCAAGTGTCACTGATAGCCAACAGGTTCTTCAAGGAAAAATGCCACACACCATTGTGTGTTGTGGCCCACAGAAGCCTCACTCGGCCTCTTTGTCATTCTCTTGGCTTTGGGTGTTTGCTGGGAGCTGGGGACCAAATGCAGCCTTTTCATAACTGACTACATTCATGGGCGGTATTGTTGGGTAATGGTGCTGATGAGCGTAATGAACACATCTGCGGTTTATTTTCTTCAGACAGACGACACCATTAAAGTTGGGCCTCTAAAGTCCCAAACATCTGGTTAATGCTTCAGCACTGTAGTCACAGCTAAGATGAAGGCTGGCATATCCAGTTTGAGTTCTGAGATGCGATTGGCTGAACGTCAGCCTGGGACTAAAATGAAACCCACACTCCACTCCCTGCAGCCCTTGCCTTACTCTTGGTGGAAAAGACTACACTTTCTGGGCCCAGGGCTGCCTGTAGAGCTCAGGCCGGAGGATGGATAAACATCCACAATAACCTATCTACTCACTTGTTTCTTCCATTAGACTGTAAACTCCTATTTCTATTTGTTTACCACGCAACATGATTCAGAGTGCTTGGCAATGCTCGATGAGCATTTTGGGGGGCAATAAAATGAGCAATTACTGTTTTTTTCGTAGAGTTTTACTTCAGTGAGGACATGGAGGTCCCTTCTCTCTGTAAGCATGAATCCCCTGGGCTGGAGGAGATAATTATGCCTCCTGCCTCCTTTTCAGAAGGTAATTTTCAAAATCAGTGATGAGCAGAGACCATTACCTTCTGCCCGGGTATACCATCTTGTTGCTGTCATTGCAATCTCTCCCTCGCCAGTGAAAGCCCCGCAGTGTCTGAAAGTGAAGAGCACACACAGGAAGGGTCAGTTCTGCTTTGATGTTGTCCACGGTGAAGGCGAGTCAGAGCTGTCAGAGGGGTATTGACATCTGCAGTTTCAAATTCAAATGTAGTCTGGGAACACCAGAGATCACTAAGAAAATTAAGATGAATATGCTAAGACCTCCCGAGTGAGGTGAAATATAATATGGTACCAGGGCCAATCACAGGTGTAGCGTGTGTGTGTGTGTGTGTGTGTTGTGGTGTGTGTGCCAATATGTGAATGTATGGGGGTGCATCTGTGTGAATTTGCAAATATGTGAGCATGTGTACATTCACATGGGTGGTTATGCAAACGCATGTTTCACACACGTGTGTCTGTGTGTACATGTGTGTTCATGTGTATGTGTCTATGTGTTCTTCCACACACAGCAGGGCCATCCAACTCCCTGAACTTTCTCTATTAATCATCAATCTTCTCAGGCCCCAAAGCAATTGGTTTATTCTGTCCAATGATTAATAATTTTACTGAATAATTAAAAATTCTCTAGCCAAACCGGTTACTTGCATGGAGTTATTATATTTTTGACATGTATGACTCAAAAGGATCAAGAGCTATGATGATGTCAAACAATGCTTTTATTTCTCGAATTGCCAGGTAGAGTATCTGAGATCCCATCAACTTTGGAAAGTTTGTGACATCTGTTGCTTGCTTGTTGAATTTCACAGAGAATATTACGATATCCTACCTGTTCTAAATCAAACGTGCACACAGACACATATACATTTTTAAAAAGTAAGTTAAAATATATTTAAGAATTTTGAAAATAATTCATGACATGTTATCAAGATAACTGTTATCCCCATGGAGAATTCCAGCTGGGAATGGCTTCAGGAAATGAAAACGGTCTAGGACTAAGATCCACTTTGATGGTCCATGTGGAGATACCATAAAGGTATATAAACATTATAAAATGATGTATTATCAAATTAATAATACATTCAAATGGCATTCAATCTTGTCTTATTAAAGGAAAGAAATTTATAGGAAGTGATGCAATATTTACTGAACGTCTGGTTACTCTTAACAATACTTACTGGGAAATCACTGTATTTGTCTGAATCTGCATCTTTGAATGGCACAGAATTTTGTATAGCTCTAGAAGAAAGAAAATGAAACACGTGTGAGCTAAAAAAAAGAAAGTGTGTTTGTAAAAATAAATACAGACGTGTTTAGATATGACTGTGTTGAGTTTACTTAACAAAACCCCATTCTAAAAATAAAATTAAGGGTCTAAATAAAAATTTAAAAAGTAAAGATAAAATTGAGTACCAGCCCAACTTTGCTTGTTCCTGCCCTCCACTCAACAGAACAATTTTCTCTCTGACATTTTACTTGGCCTATGTGGGTAAGTAAAATATAATGAACTCAAGTTTTAGAGGGCATGGGATATGGCTGTTGAGGTCCTCAGGAAAGGAGACTGCATTTTTGTCCAGTCAATGAACTTAGTACTAGAGATTTTACACATTTTACACATTCTAGGACAGAAGTCTTAAGATTCTCCTCTTTTAAATCACTTCATCTGAGAACTGTTAGGCATTTAGTTGTCACTCCCCTTCAAGAGCCAGGCGTAATTGATGTGATTGATGGTCAAGCAATTAATGCCAAAAACTACGGATACCTCCTTTGAGCGAGGATTTCCCCTGAGTCCTCACTACCAGACTTTCCCCAGCTTCCAAATAGCAAACACTGTTTTCCCTTTAGGAGAATCATTTACAGAGTAGCAGGCAAGTGCCATCATATGGCAGAGTGAGGTTACTTTGGAGCTTAGAATGTAGAGAGAGTAACACTCTCCCTTATAGGTTTTAGTAAATGGTCTTCTGAATCAAGAGCTTCTCAGCAATTCTGAGAGTCTCAAGGTTAGCAAATTCAGCCAGAGCCAGCATGGAGCCTAACTGGCGGTGTGGAGCCTGTCTTAAGAGCTCTGGGATGGTGGAGCCACCGGAAGTCCACTTTATAGACCTCTTGGGAGATGACATCCCCTGTGAGAACAGGTAGTGTTCTCCCATCTATGTATTTGACCTCTTGGATAGCTGTTTTAGGCTCCTAGTTGAGAAAAGGAGGAAAGACACAGAGTGAGAGAAAGAATAAGAGGAAGAGGGGGAGGGAGAGGGGTGAGGTAGGGAGGAGGGAGAGGATGAACAAACCCAAACAGCCATATTATCAGTCTGAGAAAAAGCACTGGGTAAAAGGTCTCTCTCAATGATGCCAAAACTGTCTCCTCCTACCTTTGCCACCTTGGGGGTGAGAGTTTGTCTGTGAAGGAAGGAACAATGAGTTGTTTCTAGAATTAGAACGTTTGGTCATTAAATTAACCTTTACTTGTTTATTTTAAAGGCTCAAAGTAACTAACCAAAACCATACATTCTAGACATGCATGGGTAGATTGGCCATCCTAAATCTCATAAGTTGCAATTTACATAAACTCCACAATCCCTTATTCATAGCCCGCATATCCAGAGTCCTGAAAACCAAGAGCTGTTTCTTACTTTCAATGTTGCAGCTAATCTATTTGGTGGCAAAATTTGACCTAAACCAATCTAAGGCAATTCATAACCAATACCCTACTTAATATCACTATCCATATATTTCACTGCTGAAATATAAATGTGTTTAATCAGGAGGTGCTAAGAGTGTAAGTGAGTGTGGTGAGTTATAGTATATGCATGATATGTCACTTTCTTAAAATCTAGGAAATTCTGAATTCCAAATTACATCTGGCTCCAAGGTTTTGGATAAAGCATTATTGACTTTTACTATCATTGCTTCTGCACAATTGTATATAAATTTGATACATTGTGTATCCTTACAGGTACCTGGTTATATGCCAAAATATTCATTCATTCATTCCATAGCTATTTTTGAAGTCCCTACCATGTGCCAGACATCATATTAGATGTTAAGGATGAGTATTAGATACACTTCCTATGCTAGAACAGCTCAGTGATGGGTGGGGAAAACAATGCATTAATAGATAGCTACAGTGCTATAGAGAAAATTCTCTAAGAGGGTTGTGCATGCAGAGGGAAGACATTTCCCTCTCTACAGGGAAGGAGGCAATCTTAAGGTGAAAGTTCGAGGATTAGAAAGCATTTTCAAGGCAAGTAATTGGGTGACAGGCATTCTAGTAGGAAGGAAAATTATGGGAAGCCCTTTAACATAGCTCTAGGTTCTGAAATTAGACTCCTTGGATTTGAATCCCGGGTCTGCTGTACATAACCTTGAGGTAAATTATTTCATCATTTTTACATCTGTTAGCTCATTTGTAAATGGGGTCAATGTCAGTACCTGCTTCCTTGGACTGTTGCAAAGACTAAATGAGTTGTTACATGTGAAGCAAGGAAGACCTGTGCGAAGCATGTGAGAAGTATTCACAAAATATTAGCTCTTTTCTTTATTATGCACAGTGCTAACAGCTTTTCCAAGGGTGGCTTCTAGGACTGGGCAAACAGGCCTAAGTTGTCTGCTCTTATGACATTTTAGTTTCTGGATATACTCCCAATTGAATTCATGGATTCTCTTCAGATTTTCAGGTTCCCAGCTACACAATGTCCAATCCAATTATGCATGTCCATTATTTTTAGATATTTTTACAGTAAGCTGCTTTGCTGTAAGTACCTTCACAGCAAGCATTTTTGTTACAAACATTTTCACTGTGTAACTAATTGGCCATAAGACAATTTTGCCATAAAAGGTAAAATGACTGGTTGATAGTTTGTTTTGATATGTATCATACAAAAATCATGAAAAATGATGATGATTTGCCCCAAGAGCCAGTTTCTTATTTCTAAACACACTACAGTGGAGGAGAAAGAGGCTGAGGGCCTGAAAACTGCAGGTTTGAACTCACATTTCCCATAAAACTCTGGAATGCTTATCAACAGACATGTGACAAAATGCCAGGATCACACAACAGTACAGAGGCTTTCATAACACAGTACAATGTGTGTGTGCTCAGAGGTGTCCGACTCTTGCAACACCATGGACTGTAGCCCACCAGGCTCCTTTCTAGGCAAAAGCACAGGAATGGGATGCAATACAAAGCATAGGTATAAATATGCATCCTAGTATTTGGAAATTGTATCAATTCCTCTAACAAAGGAAGAAATTTTAGCAAAAAGAAAAAATGTGATGCCGAATGAGGAGGTGAATCAGTGTGTAAAATACCAAGAATGAAAGAGCTGGAAGACAAGTGCTCAGGTACAAGTCACACAATAAGGTCAGTCATCTGCACAGTAGTGCCATTAAATCTACTCACCCTTTAAATGGACTTCCCTGGTGGCTCAGGCGGTAAAGTATCTGCCTATAATATGGGAGACCTGGGTTCAGTCCCTGGGTTGGGAAGATCTCCTGGAGAAGGAAATGGCAACCCACTCCAGTATTCTTGCCTGGAAAATCCCATGGATGGAAGAAACTGGTAGGCTACAGTCCACGGGGTCACAAAGAGTTGGACATGACTGACTTTCACTTTTCACCCTTTAAATACATTCAGATATTTTGTATTTAGTAATAAAGTCTCTTTAATTTTGTAATTAGTCTCATGGCTAATTAGTTATATGGTGAAACTAATGTTTGTGGCAGCAAAGATGTTTAAAACAGGAAACTTACAGTGAAAATACCTAGAACTCCAGTTATCACCTTGGCTGGTGCAGCTAATCAGCTGCATGCTGCTCCTGCCCTCTGCCTGGGGTCTGGCTGACAAGCTTGACCCAGTGAGCAATTGTGACTGCAGCTGAATATTATTCGTTATATAATATTGAGCTTTTCAAGCTCAAAATGCCTAAAACTATGTCATGAAACTGGGGCATTACAACAAAAGAAAACTAGGGAAAATAAAATATCCATGAGTATCTGCCTCACATTTGAATCCCAGGTAGCAGTGCAGGGTCAGAGTGGCTCTGTTTCTTCTGCATGTGGATGTGTTACATGCATCTCTGTAAGATGAAATGAAAGCAGAGAAAACCATGGAAAGATACATCCTGACATGTTTACATGGCTCACTGTGCGGTGGCGATAGGGACTGAGGTGAGTGGCAAGAGCAGGGCATAAGCAAGAAGGAATAAATGAAAAACGCCAAGAACGATGAATTAAAAATGCAATTAACACAGGATATGATAGCCTGTGTGAATTTATGTGAAATAATACATAGGTGGGCTTAAGCATTTGGAAATTCAATAAAAAGAATAAATTATCGATATTAAGAGGGGACCCTCCTGACTCACCATTCCTGCAATAACAAAAAAATTAGGCAGTGTATAGGCACTGTGAATTCTGATCAGAACAAAACAACAAAATCCTTGATTGCCCCATGGTAGCAGCCTGGTATCCTACACATTTGTGTCTCTAATAAATTAGTGTTTTTTCTTTGTTTATTCACTTGTTTCTTCACTGAGTCCAAACTGAGGTCAAGCACTGTGGTAGGAACCAGGACTAAAAAGTTTACCAAGAAATGGTATCCTCACTCTTCAAAAGCTATTGGTAGGTGTGGGAGACTGATGGGGAAGCAGCCAGGGAAGAACAGGGTGCAGGAGCAGGTGCCAGGAAGCGTGGGATACCGAGGAGGCTAGCTACGTGGCCGAAGACAGGCTGGGAGCTGGAAAACTTCTTACCATGGGTGGAGATGCCACCATTGCATTTTGAAGGCATTAGAACAAACAGAGGGGCACAGGGAGAGGCACGGAGCAGGAAAGGCATTCTTATTGGAGGGGATTTTACGGAAGGGTTAATGCAGTAGAAGACATGTAGGTCTTGTCTCTACTGCCTGCTGACTGTGTTAGTGGATCAGGCATTATGAACTAGAACCAACTTGTTCATTTGAAAGTGGGGCTCAGAGTCAAGGGACAGGCAATATAGTGGTTCTGGGTCCAAATGTCATATGTATCCATGACTAGTTCTGTGACTTTGGGAAAATAACTTTACATCTTTTTAAAGGGGGACAAAAATGGGGTCTGCCTAACAGGGCTGCATTTACAAGAGTTCCTGGTAAAGAGACAGTACTGGGTTATTCTTCCTTGTCATTATTATCACTGAGCACAGGTTATTTGAAGAATAAATGAGGTTGCATTTAAATGTGCTTTATAAACCAAACAGCTCTGAATAAATTGTGACCTGGTATGAATTATACTAGAAGCACAATGATTTTTAGAAGAAGAAAAACATATTGCTTTTGCTTTTTCATAAAAAGAATTTCCCTTTTAAATTGGGCCAGGAAAATCTCTGGCCACAGATGCTCTTGAATTCAGTGTTTCAAAGGTGGTTCAATTGCAGAGATGTTGTTTTGGTCCTACAGGCCCACATTTGACACACACAAAAATGTAATGATGATTTCAGCAAGGAGGAGACAGGAGTCTCAATTCAACAAGAGCTGGGCATGATGAAATGATCAGGGGCCTGGGGACCTAGGGACCTGGCTGTCTCTCAGCCTCCCAGCATCTTCTTTCATGTCTGATATTCCCCCTCCACTCCTCATATCCTGATGCTGTCTGCCTCCACCTCTATTCACGAAAAGCAGTGTTGATAACTGTTTCCGGGATCTAGGCCAGCACTTCGCACAGCTGGCTGACAGGAACTCATGTGGGCAGATGAACCAGGAAAATTTTTTAAACTAAGAGGTTCTGAATGTGGGTCAGAAGCACAGCCTTCTCCTCTCCTGAGATACTTTCAAAGCAGAAGGGGGCTGTTCAGTGGCTTTAGCTTCCATGAAGCTCGTGAGATGAAGGATGGAGGAACATAGGAAAAGTGCCTCTGTTGTGGGCTCAACTGTGTTCACCAAAGAGAGTTGTTGAGGTTCTAACCCCTGGTCCCTGTGAATGGGAACTTACTTGAAAAGAGGATGTTTGCAGATGTTGTTAAGTTAGGATGAGGTTATTAGTTCAGTTCAGTTCAGCCACTCAGTCTTTGTCACCCCATGGACCTGCAGCACGCCAGGCTTTCCTGTCCATCACCAATTCCCAGAGCTTGCTAAACTCATGTTCATCAAGTTGGTGATGCCATCCAACCATCTCATCTTCTGTCATCCCCTTTTCCTCCTACCTTCAATCTTTCCCAGAATTAGGGTCTTTTCCAATGAGTAAGTTCTTTGAATCAGGTGGCCAAAGTATTGGTGCTTCAGCTTCAGCATCAGTCCTTCCAATGAATATTCAGGACTGATTTCCTTTAGGAGGTTATTAGAGTGGTCCCTACATTACCAGATGGCCAACACTGAAATCAGATTGATTCTATTCTTTGCAACCAAAGATGGAGAAGCTCTATACAGTCAGCAAAAACAAGACCCAGAGCTGACTGTGGCTCAGATCATGAACTACTTATTGCCAAATTCAGACTGAAATTGAAGAAAGTGGGGAAAATCACTAGACCGTTCAGGTATGACCTAAATCAAATCCCTTATGATTATATAGTGGAAGTGACAAATAGATGTAAGGGACTAGATCTGATAGACAGAGTACCTGATGAACTATGGACGGAGGTTCATGACATTGTACAGGAGACAGGGATCAAGACCATCCCCAAGAAAAAGAAATGCAAAAAAGCAAACGGCTGTCTGAGGAGGCCTTACAAATAGCTGTGAAAAGAAGGGAAGTGAAAAGCAAGGGAGAAAAGGAAAGATATACCCATTTGAATTCGGAGTTTCAGAGAATAGTAAGGAGATATAAGAAAGCCTTCCTTAGTGATCAATGCAAAGAAATAGAGGAAAAGAATATAATGGGAAACACGAGAAATCTCTTCAAGAAAATTTGAGATACGAAGGGAACATTTCATGCAAAGATGGGCTCAATAAAGGACAGAAATGGTATGGACCTAACAGAAGCAGAAGACATTAAGAAGAGGTGGCAAGAATACACAGAAGAACTGTACAAAAAAGATCTTCATGACCCAGATAATCACAATGGTGTGATCACTCACCTAGAGCCAGACATCCTGGAATGTGAAGTCAAGTGGGCCTTAGGAAGCATCACTATGAACAAAGCTAGTGGAGGTGATGGAATTCCATTTGAGCTATTTCAAATCCTGAAAGATGACACTGTGAAAGTGCTGCACTCAATATGCCAGCAAATCTGGAAAACTCAGCAGTGGCCACAGGATTGGAAAAGGTCAGTTTTCATTCCAATCCCAAAGAAAGGCATTGCCAAAGAATGCTCAAACTACCACACAATTGCACTCATCTCACATGCTAGTAAAGTAATGCTCAAAATTCTCCAAGCCAGGCTCCAGCAATACATGAATCGTGAACTTCCAGATGTTCAAGCTGGTTTTAGAAAAGGCAGAGGAACCAGAGATCAAATTGCCAACATCTGCTGGATCATTGAAAAGGCAAGAGAGTTCCAGAAAACCATCTATTTCTGCTTTATTGACTATGCCAAAGCCTTTGACTGTGTGGATCACAATAAACTATGGAAAATTCTTCAAGAGATGGGAAACCTGTATGCAGGTCAGGAAGCAACAGTTAGAACTGGACATGAAACAACGGACTGGTTCCAAATAGGAAAAGGAGTACGTCAAGGCTGTATATTGTCACCCTGTTGATTTAACTTATATGCAGAGTACATCATGAGAAATGCTGGGCTGGAGGAAGCACAAGCTGGAATCAAGATTGCTGGGAGAAATATCAATCACCTCAGATATGCAGATGACACCACCCTTACGGCAGAAAGGGAAGAAGAACTAAAGAGCCTCTTGATGAAAGTGAAAGAGGAGAGTTAAAAAGTTGGCTTAAAGCTCAACATTCAAAAAACTAAGATCATGGCATCCGGTCCCGTCACTTCATGGCAAATAGACGGGGAAACAGTGGAAACAGTGGAAACAGTGTCAGACTTTATTTTCTGGGGCTCTAAAATCACTGCAGATGCTGACTGCAGCCATGAAATAAAAAGACGTTTAATATTATTTTGAGTCATTAAAGCATTATCTGTACATGTATCACCTGTGGTCTGGCTCCAGAACAAGAATGTGAGCACTTGGAAGAACATAGTTAACCAGGAGCCTAGGAACCTGCCATGTTCCCCCACCAGGGCTCAGACCAAGAAGTCTGCATCTTTAAAACCTCCCAAACGGCTCTATAGCTTGAATTGAGACATGGGAAAACTGAGGTTCGGAGACATGAAGGGGTCCAAGTCCTCAAAGCTGGCTCAAGACACTGCACTGCAGAGGAGTCCAAAAGAGGATGTTTCCAGAGAACAAGTGTGGTCCAATATACCTGGGGGTGTATGTTGGGTCCTTGTGGCTGGGAGAAGTTATTTTTTTAAAAAACTTTTTGGCCCCACCACGTGGCAGGTGGAATCATAGTTCCCTGACCAAGGATCAAACCCATCCCCCTGCAGTGGAAGCAGTCTTAACCACTGGAAAGAAGTCCCAGAAGAATTACCTCTGTAAGACTCAGTTTCCTTCTCTTCAAAATGGGAATAGTGATTATTCCTGCTTCATGGAATTATGAGAATTCAGTGCAAAATGCAGTGAAAGTTCAGTATCTGGCCCTGGGAATAGTGGCCATACACTGCCTGGCAGCAGCCCTGCCACAGTTACAAGGGAAGGAGCTGGGTGGAAGGGGACCTATGCTGTTTTGCCTATTAGTCCAACATACCTCTCAGGATACTGTTTCATCTTTCAATATTCTGGACAGTAATTACTATGACACCCAGCACAATCTTAGACCCAGAGTGAGCTGGATCAGGGGAGTTTAAACTGAGACAGAACGGCTTGGGAACTCTGGACAGTATCTCTGCATTTGGAACCCTGTTCATAGATATTGGAGCTAGGGTTTCAAGGTAATAGGTTGCACTCTTGAAAACAAAGGTCCTTTTTCCAGCCTCATGGGTGCCTTGCACTAAAGATGCTCAAAGAGTTCCCACCATAATGGGGGGCCGACCTCATCTGGATCTTACGCAGCAAGGAGGGGCTGTCTTGTCCCCGGTGTGAGCATGCACTGGCAGGCAGGCTGTGTTCCATCCCGGGACTGTAAGTCAGGCTTGGAGGTTCAAAGATGCTGGTAGTCAGTATATTTCCAAAATGATTTGTTCTAAGCTAATTTGTCTTCTAGTTTCTATACAAGTCATGAGCAAGAAACACTTTCACCTTCAGAAAGATGCCTTTTAACTTGAAGATCATTTTCATCATTAGAAAACAGAAACCACCAAAGATGCTCTCCCCTGTTAGCACTCAGGAGGGGGCACTCATATACATACAGTTTAATCTGCTGACAGATCTTGGCCAAAAATGGGAGTGAACAAATATCAGAACCACTTCTGGAGTATGTCTGGAGAGAAAAGCAAAAACAGAAAGTTATTTATTTCAAGGAATGGTTCTCCAGTTTCTAAAAGTACTTCCTCTCCTCTTGGCTGCACAGTTTGGGTTTCTGGACTCTTCTTTCTCCAGAATCTGGGCCAAAGTACTTAACTCAATTTACCCCTTGTTCCTGTCCCCACACTCCAAATTCATTGCACCTGTGTGCTGACTCCTTGGCTTGAAGGTCTCTCTTCCCCAAGCCAGCTAGTCCCATCTTCTTGTCTTCTCCAGCTCTTCCCAAAAGAATAGGCCCACCTTGGTCCATCCTACTCAGACAACATTCTTCTCCTCACTATCCTCAGTGGCTTTAAAGAAGGATTTGAAAAATAAAGACTGTTTTCAAATAAGATAATTCTATCCTGTTAAGAGATAAAGACTAACAGGAGAGATGGCTTAGGAAGAAGGAAGGCCCCTTCTCTGGGGGGTGGAGGGGTGTAAGGGGTGCAGATGAAGCCCCCCAGAGTTTCCTGAACTAAGGGATTTCAGACAGCAGTTTACATAAGACTCTAGCTGGGGGATAAATTAAAAACCCTGGCTTTTTTTTTTTTTTTTTAATTAAACAGTGCTTTTAGAAGTATTGCAGTTCCTATGATGCTTTTCACAGATAAAAGGAAAAACAACTGGGTAGAAAAAGTCAGGAATTGGCATTTATCAACAAAGAGAGAAAGGGAGACAGGTATCTCCTGCTTTTTTCATGTTCACTTCACGCCACCTTGATTCGATGAAAGACCTACGTTAGTATCTATTTTCATGAACTGAGAGAAATCTGAAGAGGAGTTTTCACTTTCATAAAAAAACAGGAAAAAAAGCAAAAAGCAAAAATAGTGTTCATCATCTGTTCTGCAGGAGCCAGTGTGAAGCCAGTGAGTAACCCCGAGCACTGAGAAGGGCCCCGCCCAGCTCCTTCCCCAGAAACCACACTGAACACTTCAGTATCAGGCAGCCATAGCTTTGAACGATGTCTGTGAGCTTCTGTGCTTGATCTCCACTTATTGTTAGCAAGATGAGTGTTAAGGTAGTTGCTGCTTAGCCTTAGGAAAGACTTCATAGGAATGGTCTACTTCTGGATAGCGGGGAAACATGTGGTAATTCTCACCAACCTAGAGAGTCCTTCAGATGGCTGTGAGTGGTACTAACAGTTGTCAGTATTCTGACCCTAGCAAAGGCAGACAAGTAACCTTTTCTGGCTATAAATGAGATATTTAAGGACCTTTGTGATGTTTGTACAACTTTCTAGAATGAGGAACAATCCTGACTGGTGCCCTCAAATGCGTGCAAGAGGTGGAGACAGAAGAGGCTGTCCTTGTCGTCATGGAGCTCACTCTCTAGAGGAGCACAGAGGTGGATAATCCCAGCTCTTAGCATGCTCTGTTAGGGCTGCCATGGTCCAGGCATTAATGCAGCTTTCTAGGAACTGGAGGAGGAGACAGGAGAGAAAGGAAGAGACAGATGCTCCACGCTTTTCAACTCAAAGGCAGTTTGCAGACTTGGCTACAAATGTAATTCGTGGGCTCCACCACAATCTACTGACTCAGACAGCCTGGGGAAGGCCTGGGAATTTGTGTTTTCATAGTTTCAAGTCATTCTGATGCTCACTAGGGTTTGAGAACCACTGCTCTAGACTCTGGCTGAAGAAAGTGGATCACAAACCAGAAGCATTGGATGTCATCCAGGAACTTTTAGGACTACGAGTCTCTGGCTGTGCAGTTGACTTGTTGAATCAGAATCTGATTTTAAAAAGGTCCCAGGTGGTTGGAGTCCAGACCAAAGCCAGAGAAGCAGAGGAAGCACCCCACACAGGGCTGTGGGCATATGAGTGGGGCTGGCATCTTGCAGGACATTTCAACCTGGCTGGAGCATAAGGAGCCAGGAGAATGTGGTGAACCATGGAAGGAAGGACACATTAGGATGAGCCTGGAAGGCTGCATCATGTGCTGTCTTGAGGGCAGTGGGGAATCCTGGGAGAGATCACATTGTATTTCAGAAAGACATCTCTGGAGGAGACATGAAAGCCTGGAGAAAGCAAGATGGGACAGAGAAACCCGTTGGCAGATAAAGACCCTAAGGCCTGGTCCTGGGCTTTCTAACCTCAAGGCTGAATAATTCTGTGTTGTGGGCTGTCCTGTGCATTGTAGGCTATTTAGCAGCATATCCGGCATCTAGCCACTATAGTCAGCAGCCCCCAAATGTCTCCAATTGTTGCCAAATGTCCCCAGGAGAGGTGATGGGGGACAGCATTGCCCCTGGTTGGGAACCACTGATGGAAGGTGGGAGAAGGGGGATGGTGGTGCAAAGATGGGATGTTTGGAGACCTGGTGACTGAGATGAGCAGTGTAGACACACTGTAAAACACACACCAGCATGCAATTATACCATAACATGGGTGGCAATTTGTAGAGACACATTCTAAGATCCAGAGTCAGGTTGCATTTGAAAGTTTGAGTTACTTTTTTTTATATTTACTTTGTCTGAAGGCCTTGGTCTATTAACCTAATGGCAATGCAGATTTTAACATGGATGATAACCAATACATCAAACATTTTA
Organism: Okapia johnstoni; assembly: GCA_024291935.2. NCBI lineage: Eukaryota > Metazoa > Chordata > Mammalia > Artiodactyla > Giraffidae > Okapia > Okapia johnstoni. The sequence goes on from CM044312.1 coordinate 53,899,557, forward strand.
TAAGGACAGCCTGATAATTACTACACAGGAGATACAATGGAATAAAATGCACAGCTATTCACTGTCAAAATTCAGCCTGAAGCCTGCAGCTGTCTTTGACATTCCTTGTGCAGACATTGGATCTAGGATGTAGGCAGAAGGTGATGTAACTTGTCTAGGGATCCCCAGAACTCCTTCTGTTAAGACAGATGTTTTGATCATCCAGCCTTTTCATCACATGGTATGGGAAGGGCTAACCTCTTCTTACAAACTTGCAAAGGGAACTTAGATGGACACAGAGCAGAACTGCAGAGAGCCTCACTTGCATATTTGACAGCCCCTTCCTTTCGATTCAAACCTTCCTAGACAGAGGCAGAATGGGAGCTGTTATTATCTCAGAGATGGATTTAAAACAGCACATCTGGCTGCATGTAATCCCATCTAAAATGAAAGTCCCAAATCTGGGCTGTCTGGGGCATAGGATTCAGGCAGCATTTTCATGTTTGCCATCTATTTAGCCAACTTCTACTTGCATCTGGAGCTTTGCCCAGCACATGATGTTAAATGAATACAGAACAATAAGCAGAGGTTAAATAAATGAGAATGTGGTGAATGGGGTAAATAGAGGCTCAAAGGGGGAGCATAACAGGCAGATTCTTTATCATCTGAGCCACCAGGGAAGCCCCCTTCTGTACATAGCCAACTTAAAACTGAATTTCTGAGTGATATAGTACTTTTAAACCGTTGTCATAGATTATTTTTCTTGAATTTGCATGCGTGCTAAATTGCTTCAGTCGTGTCTGACTCTTTGTAACCCTATGGACCATAGCCTGCCAGGCTTCTCTGTCCATGGGATTTCCCAGGCAAGAATACTGGAGTGGGTTGCCATTTCTTCCTCCAGGGGATCTTCCCAACCCAAGGATCGAAGCTGTGTCTCCAGCTTGGCAGATAGCTTCTTTACCACTGAGTCACCTGGGAAGCCCAGGGCAAGTTCTGAACAGTAGCAATTTTTAAAGTCTTTCCAGATGGATCTATTGAGTAGATAGGTTTACCATCAGGGCCATTGGGTTCAGCTGTACAGATTGTACACTGCACAATTTTAATAGTCACACAGCCTGTGATATTAATGGTGATTCCTGAAATTCAGTACTGAGGAGGTCTGGTTGAAAGCTATCGTAATGGTGGAAGGGTTAGAAACTGGGCAGAAGCTAAACCTGTATGGGTTTCTCACTTACAAGCCATGTGGAGTGAGGAAATTACTTAACCTATCTGATTCTTAGTTTTCTTATCTGTAAAATGGGGTTGATAACAAATATATGCTAGCTACTTTCTGGCATTTTTGTGAGAATAAACTGAGGACATAACTCAAGTATTCTATACATTTAGATGCTCAGTGATCTGGCAAATCCACGAAGACCTCCCCCCCAACCCCCCGCCCGGCTCCTCAGCCACAACACTTAACTCTTCCCCAGTCTGGATTTTCTGACAGGTTGTACTGAAATGGTATGCAACCTACTGTGTGTTTCTCTGCATTCTGGCTAGGTCTACAGTTACATCAGCCATCACAGTGGAGTTAACTGCAGCCAATATCCTCTGAGCAGTTTTTTAAAGACTCTTATTTGCATTTCCTGATGATTTTTTCTTTGATAGCTTTAATTTAGAGAGTAAATAAATTGCAGGATAATTTGAGGAGCTTTTTTTTATTGTTGAATTGTTCAGTTGATTTTTTTTTTTTTTTGCTTTTTGCAAGGCATGATTGGAATCCTGCCCCATGAATTATGCCGGCAATTTTGGTGACAGAAATGAAAAATTGTAAAGTCCTAATTAGTCTTTGAGTCAATGCCAAGGCAGTTCATTCTAGTGAAGTAAACAAGGCCCCAAGAATAAATTTTTAGATGCATGTTGAAAGAGTTAAAAGAAAAATGGTATTATTCTTCAGTCTGTTTAGAGTTCTGAAAGTGGTGGTCAAGGTTTCATGTGAAGCTTCAATTTCTTGTTCAATGTCTTAAGTGGATTAATTGAACCAGCTATGGTTGGCCTTTAATTACTCACTGAATTAAATAATAGTTGACGATGCAGGCATTATGATAGATTAATTGATTGTGTATAAATGTCTTCATGCTGTCATTCAACATGCATCAGACTTGTACATCAAAACCCATGTGCCCCCCTCAAGTAGGGTTGCCAAATACAATATTGTGCTGGACATACTTATACTAAAAATTATTCATTATTTATTTGAAATTCAAATTTAATCTTCTGTTTTTATTTACTAAATCTGGCAGGCTGAGCCACAAGGAATTTTCCTCCCTTTTATTTCCATGTTGCCAAATCAATACTACTTTGAATGTATTGCATCAGGTGAAGGATAAGCTGGGCCAGCAGGGAGAAGCCAAGGATGAGGGGCATGTCCTCTCATTTCTGGTGAATGCTTCCTTCCTGCCAGAACTGCTAGCATCAGGGGAGACACTTCTCCAAAGGTTTACCTTTCTGCCTCCTTTTCATCTGGGGCTGAAAGACCACCAGGGCCCAAGTCAAATACTTGAATTAATAATAACCAGTTTGAACTAAGCATTCTGTCCGTTGAATAAAACTATGATTGCAAAGAGGAAAAATTAGGGGAAAGGAATAATAATGATGATGATTTTAGCTAGCATCTGTTGAGTGCTTGATAAGTCCCAGGTATGATACTGGGCACTTCACACACATGGACTCTCTTAGGTCCTGATACCTAGCTTTGGGAAAGGAACACTGTCATTGTCCCGATCTCACTGATAGGGAAACTAAGGCTCAGCCTAGATCACATGTTTAGAAAGTGATGGAGCAGGAGGCTACAGTCTCCTCCAATATCATCTGCTGGAGGGCAGCAATTCTCAACAGTGAGTGCCAGAGGATATGTGGCAATGCCAGGAGACATTTTTGGTTGTGGTGACTATTGGGGGGGGCCTGGCATCTAGTGGATAGAGGACAGGGATACTGCTAACATCCTACAATGCCCTGGACAGAACCCACAACTAAGGATTATCCAGCTCCAACTGGAGGTGAGAAATGCAGCTGTAAAGAGAAGGGAGGAGAAAAAAGAGAAAAAAAGAGGATGAGGTTCATATTTCTATTTCAATCCCAATTCAACTGTGGAGTGTTGTGGGCTCGGGTCAGGAGTAGCCCCTGGCCTTCAGAGTGGGAGAGCAGGGGCCAGAGGGGGGTGAACATGCCAAGGACAATGCTGGCATTCTCCATGTCAGTTGCTTACCAGAGCTGGGGATTTCTTGACAATCTGTCTGGCCTTCTCAAGTGTAAATTTCCATGCCTCCTATAAAAATAAAGTGGGACAATATTACAACTTGTATCCCATCTTTTCTTTTTCTGGGTTTCCAAAGTTAGGTTTTTTAAGTTTGTAACTTAGCAATAAATGCATTATTCTATAGTTTTCTGATAAAATAACTCACAGGAAAGCAATTTCATGTTAAAAACTCTCTTTAATAAGGGATTTGCTTTGTGCCAGATGCTACGCTAAGTGCTTTGCAAATATTATGTTATTTAATCTTCACAGCATCTCTGAGAGATATAACTTTATTACAGATGAAGAAATTGAGATGCAGAAAAGCTAAGAAATTGGCTGTAGATCTCAGAACCAGTGTCCAAAAGAGACGCCATCTGAACCTTTGTCTTCTTGCCTGCTATGCTAAGCTCAGTGACTTCTCTTTGGGTCTGCAAGCCCCAGTGCAGGAGGTGCAAATTTCTGTTATGGTTTCCTTTTTGGTGGCCCTTGTTAGCTTAAAGTTCATTCTCCACAACATCGAGGGTGGTGTTCCTCTGCCTTAATTATGGGTCCCCTGTTTCTCTGCTTTGGAAATACCCCTTTGCATTTGAGGCCCATCTCAAGCATCTACAGGGTCTAGCACAGTTCCTGATACATTGTGGGTACTCAATAGATAGAGAAAGAAAAGTGAAAGAAACATTTATGATATTGTGCCAAACAAGGAAAAAATAGGTTATCAGATTTTGCACATACAGAAAAGAAAAAAACCCTGCAAATGTGCACGTGTGTGTGCTCAGTCTACTCTTTGCAACCCTGTGGACTGTAGCCCACCAGGCTCCTCTTGCCGGAATTTTCCAGGCAAGAATACTGGAGTGGGTTGTCATTTCCTACTCCAGGGCATCTTCCTGACCCAGGGATCGAACTCGCATCTCCTGTGTCTCCTGCGTTGGCAGGTAGATTCTTTACCACCGCACCACCTGGGAAGCCCCGTGCAAAGAAATATGCCGTAATAATAATTGGTGATAACTTTTTCCTAAATTTTCAATAATGAGCACAAATTCAGCAATAAATGCATTTTTTAAAAAAGAACTCAACACACATTGCCCTGTTGCTTGTTGAAAATTATCTGTTCCCAGTACAGGGATGTAGTGAGGACCCTGAGATCTGGGGGTGAACAGACTCTCCTGTCTTCCTGAAGTTTTCGTTCTGGCAAGGAGGCACCAGGAACAGGTACAGTAAGCACAGTAAGTGGAAGTGAGATGAAGCAGAGAGAAAGTGCTGGCAACATCTTTTTAGGAAAGGCCATTTGGATTCCTTTGAGAGAACTGATCTGATTTTAACCCAGCTCAGTTCTCTAGGGAGACCAATGTTTACTGAGGAATAAAGACAAGGAAGAAAAAGGAGGAGAAGAAGAAGTGACAAGAGTTTTGCCATGTACCTTCTGACCCTTTAGTTCTGGGCATAATTGCCACTTCTGGGTCCCCCCTGGAACGCTGAGGGCAGATGTGTATGGTCTTGGCTTGACAAGAGCAGCACTGTCTCCCACAGTTAAAGTGCACTAATACCATCATAAGAGAAATCATGAGTGCTTTTAAAAGATGCTTTTGGTAAAGTTAAATCCTAGGTATTGGAAAATAGTCACCGTAGGATATAGTGGAACACAGATACAATAATAGACTGCAAATTCCACCCAAAGGTCAGACATGCCACTATTTGATACAAAATTAAAAGCAGAGGAGCTCCCTCCATTTGTCTTCCTACATAATAGAAATGGCCCCAAAGCCCCACTTGTCCTTTTCTCTTAACTCTTCTGTCTTCCACTGGAATTATTTATGCATTTACTGCCTCCAGTGGGCAGTCAAGTCCTCAGGAACAGCTTCTTTCAAACCTTGCTCCATTTGTAAATTAATTTATGCCATTAAATTTGGGAGTGAGGAGCAGCTTGTCCTAATAAACGTTTAGAAAAGATCAGGAGTAGATCAGTGAGCTTCTCCCTACCCCTAAACCCCCTCATAAATGCCTGCTCCTTGACAATAAAAAAATTTCACGTCTAAAAGCATCACTTTATGTCCCAGGGGGCTTCTTCCTTTGTGGGAGCTTGTCACTGCTGTCACAGTGTGATGTGAAGAAAAGGCACTTTCTGTAATTTTCAAATCTACTGCTGCTATAATTGATAGCAGAGAACTTGATCACTAAAAATTATTCCCTGTAGAAACTCATGTCTAATAATACTATTTTTCTTTATTTCCTTCACTCCTGAGAGTACCAGAATTCAACTCTTTAACATCACAGAACCTGAGAAGGACCAGTTCATGACTGTGTCCTGTCTAATTCACCCATACTCCTGAAATGTTGAGGGACATTGTATTGAGATCTGGAGCATCCCGTGTGCACTGTATTCTCTCCATGTTTTCCCATCCTTGTCAATACAGTGCAGTGTGCTTTGGCTGAAACATCTGAATGTTTGGGAAATGCCTTTCCAAATGGTACTCCTTACCCTGAAGTGGCTCAAACCCTTGAATATGCTAATATGTGCAATGGCTCTCCCAGCAGGGAATTTAGTTAACAGATTTCCCAAACTTTTAAAACTTAACAAAAATTTTCTTTTCTAGCACATCCATTAACATCTCCAAGAGTGGGAGTAAAAGCAAGGGTTTTTGTGTCAAACATGTCTCATTTGAATCTGAATAGAGTCACTTACTGGCTCTGTAACTTGGGACAAGTTATTTATCCATGCTAAGCCTCGGTTACCTCAACTATAAAATAAGGATAATAGTAATTACTAGTTAACACTTTCTACACTGATAGTCTTACCATTTTGCTGTCATTCTTCTCTCCCAGGATACAAAATCCTTGATGATAAGGATTATGTGTCATTCACTATTACATCCCTAATATATAATTCATGGCACAACACAGATACTTTATAAGAACTTGTGGAATGAATGAATGAATGATTGCACAGAGAAATGACTGGTTGAATGAATATTTCTTTTTTCTTTCATTATCAATCATATGCTCGTGACTATGCTTGTCCCTAGGTTACATGAATTTCCACACAGGTGCGTAGGTGCTAGGCATACAGAGCCAGAGCTCTTCCCCAACCATGTGATCCTTCACATTAAATCATGCACATGCCATAGGAGCTAAATTTGCCATTCCCCTGAGCCTTGGTGATATTATCTGGCTTGTGTTAAAACTTCAGACTTAATTTATTCTTGGAAAACAGCATGACAATGGTGGGAAAGGTGCTGGAATTCAGAGACTTGGACCATGTGCTCTGCTTGCAGACAGCCATGGTTAAATTATATAATCTCCAAGTCTCTGCTATCTGTACAATTGGATGTAAAGACTCAAAGACATTTGTTAAAGCTATTTGTTTGCTTGTCTTAAAGACAGGCAAAGGGGGAAAATTGTAGTCAACATGAAAATGAAGATAATTGTTCTCTCACCTTGGTAGCATTTTCACTGTTGGCAATCTAGCATTTTTAAGCCATTGTTTCTAAAGCCTGAGGACCACGCTTCTATCTTCTGGAAAACTACAACTTCAGAATGGAGGGTGCAACTGTAATCAGTGATTGGAGAGAAAGTTGGGGAATAGATTGTGAGCCGGAAATAAAACTCTCCGGGCTGGAAGCCATAATAATGTTTCCGATTCACTGAGAGCAATCATCTGAGCATAAGCAGATTCTTCATCAACAATGAGGGGCTTGGTTCTGGAAATTCTCATTGGATCCTGCAATTTGTTATGGTCAAATCTTTTCAATTTCTCATTACTTTCTCCCTTTGATTGCGGTGTTTCCTTATTCCAGTTTCAAATCTCCTTCAGAGTCTCATGAGCAAATTGCAGGGGAAGCCATTACACGGGCTCATAGAGATATAAGCCCTCACTCTAGAAGCTTATAGTCCAAAGAACCATGGATATGTATATTTTATTTTTTTACTCAAGGACTTGGAAAATTCCAAGGACAACATGACATGGCTCCCTTCCCATATTTCCCAGTTTTATGACTCCGGAATATGTTAAAAAATGACATCAGTTCATGTCATTTTCTTCTTCTGGGGACCAAAAAGGGGAAAAAAAAGAGAGAGAGAGAGAAGGAAAGAAGAAAGAACTGTGAAAGTTACTGAAAAACACCACCACTTTTGAATGCATTCCCTATGCTGTTAGATATCTTTTCCTCATACATATTTTACCATTTTTCCTCTTTTTCTTCTCCTGGGCCAATTCTGCATTGTGGACCTATTAGTGTCATTTGTACATTTAGTCACACTGTCTCTATCCTTTTTCTCCAGGAAATACCTTTTAACACAGTCTTATTTTAAATAACACTATTCCCACCCCCACAACTTTTCCTATCATTTCCTGTAGTTTCCAGAGAGATATATGTTCCTTGCCTCTGGTTTCTAGCAGCTACACACATTCCTTGGCTGATGGCCTCATCACTCTGATCAACGCATTTGTTATCACAGTCTTCTCCCATGCTGATCTCCTGCCTCTCTCTTATAAGGAACTTTGTGATTACATGGGCCCCATCCAGATAATCCTGGATAATCTCTCCATCTCTAGAGCCTTAATTTAATCATACTTGCAAAGTCTTTTTTTGATTCTGAGGATTAGGATACGGACTTCTTTAGGGAGGCCATTATTCTGTATACCATACTGCTCATTCAACAAATATTTATTGAGAAATTAATATACTCAGTGAAATGTTCTGGGCTCTGGGAAAGTCACAAAGAATTTAAGAAATAAATCAGCCAGATTATCTGCTTTCATGGAGCTTATACCTTAACAGAAGGGGCAGACATTAAATCATAATTTTACAGTTGTTTATCTTATTGTACAACTGTTTCATTACACTTATGATAATTTCTAGAAGCATGGAGAGCCATGAAAGGAGAGAAATCCTAGAGGACCTAACTTAGGGCATCAAGGAAAACTTCTTAGAAGAAATGATTTCTGATCTGAGCTCTGATGTGGGTGATTAATTAGGTGAAGATGAGGGCCAAGAGTGGAAGCTGAGAGACTAGTTATTAAAACTTTAAAACTCAAAGTATCTTTTAGAACTGTTCAAATTCACTAGGGTCATTAGCTTTTCTGGAGCTAAGGGAAGAAAGCATATTCTCAAGAGAGATACAGTTGCCATTATTTTTTAACTCTCAAAAGCAGGCAAGAAAGGTTTACAAATTTGAATACCATTTAAGTACCTTCTTGGAATTATCTGATTTCTTCTCCTTATCAGAAATCAAGGGTAACCTAACATTTGTGTTACTAGTGCTGTCCACTGAGGATTCTTGAGATCTCTAAGAGTTTAATGACCTCCAAATAAGACATAAAACTTGAATCTGAGTAGACATATTCTCAGGAGAAGGCAATGGCACCCACTCCAGTACTCTTGCCTGTTAAATCCCATGGATTTAACTGTAGCCTGGTAGCCTACAGTCCATGGGGTTGCTATGAGTCGGATACGACTGAGCGACTTCGCTTTCACTTTTCCCTTTCATGCACTGGAGAAGGAAATGGCAACCCACTCCAGTGTTCTTGCCTGGAGAATCCCAGGGACGGTGGAGCCTAGTGGGCTGCCGTCTACGGGGCTGCACAGAGTCGGACACGACTGAAGCGACTTAGCAGCAGCAGCAGCAGCAGACATTTTCTCCAAGCTTCCAAATGTGGGCTTAAACTGAAATGCAGCTTGGAATGTCTATCAAATCCTTTGAAATGCTGGGGGAAATGATTGAATAGCAGACTGTACATTCAAGAATGGTGTTAAATGCTATTCTCAGTTCTGTTAGAGTTTTAAACCTTCAAGTCTTCAGGGAGCGATTTAATTTAGTGGTCTCCGATATTTACAGCCTTTCTGTTTCTGTGATAATTTCTTGTCTAATGACCTTCAAAGAGTTTTGTGGAGGCAAAATACATAAGAGTTTGATGGAATCTCATTTAATTTTTACTTTTTAATTATGAGAAAAGGATCATCATTTCTCCCTATATTTTTGGCCCTTTGATCTTTATAAGCCATTTTTTTTTTTCTTGCCTTGCTTGCTCTGGTTTTGTTTTTTGTTTTTTATTGTAAGAGCTCTTTGAATCATGGAGGAAATAATTCATAGTGTGGCATATTACAAAAATGCTTTCCCAGTTTGCCATTTGTCTTCTGACTTTGTATATGCCAGGTTTTTCACCAGTTAGATGCATTCATATTCCCCTTTGTGACTTTGGGATCACAAATTATGAATAAAATTACTTAAGTTTTTCCTCTTTTATGGTTCCATTCTTTATGACTCAACCTTTAATTCATTTGGGATTTATTTTGCCATAAAGAATAGAATAGAATATCCACCTTAAATTTTATTCTTAAATGGCTAGTCTTTAATCCCACCCATTTACTGAATACGTCAGTGTTTTGTAACTGATTTGAAATGCTATTTTTTTATCAAAAACAAAAATCTCAAATGCATTTGAGTTTATTTTTAGACACTATATTCTGTTCCAATTTAAGCTTTTAGGCTGACTTTTCTGCATCTAGATGGTTATATTCCCCTGTAATTTATCTCATTACTCATAATTTCCTGAGATGTTTAAAGAGGAACTTTAGAAACACTGTCAAGTAAACAACTCCACAACCAACAATTTACTTGAATTTTGACTTCTCATTTACAAAATTGGGATAATGGAATAGCTCTGCAATTGTATGAGAGGATTTTCAATGATGTATGATAAGTACTTAGTCCAACTTTTGGCGTGTTACAGTCACTCAAATTGTGGTTGTCAATTACCTTTTATTTTTCATCCCCTAATGTGTACCTATCATACAGTAGGGGCTTAGTAAATGTATATTATGAGAATAACAGAATGACTGTCCATGACTTGAAAGTCTATCAGTGTCAGTCAAGACTTTTTCACCCTAGTACCATTCCTGGCTTCAGTTATCAAAGATATGTTTGTCTTCCAGGAATGGCATTAATTTATTAAGTGAGGTAATTTGGAAAACTTTATTAAGTCTTCCAGAATATTAAGGCACACAAAAACTGTTCTTGGATGTACGTTCTCTTCAAAAATAACATTTGATTTTCTAATGGTTTGCCAAGTCACAGCTGAAGAACAGCTACCACTCAAGAAGGAAATTTCCTTAACCCAAAACTCTGATGATCACATAATTGGCTCCTTTTTTAATTTAATAATGTGTTTTCTTCTAGACCTGGATTTGTGAGAAAACACTCACATACTATACAGAGTTAGGGTGGAGAACAGAAGAAGAGTAAATACAGCAAGCTGGGTAGGTTGACTAAACAACCGAAGGAGAAAAGAAGCTTGATTTTTTTCAATTTAGTTCAGGTTTTGAGCTACTAGTTTGCTAGAGTTGCCCGTGGTAGTAGCCATGGAGGCACCAATGTAACAATGATGACAGAGGAAGTAATTTCCTTTCCTTGTTTGACATAGAAATTCTGCCAAACTGAGGACACTTAATTCATTTTTATTTTATATGTACCTGACATAAAAAAGTCAAGTCATAACAACACAGATAGATTAAAGAAATTTACCCAAAACACACACACACACACACACACACACACACACACACCCCGTGTTGAAAAAAAAAATGGAGCTCAGGATCAGAGATTACCTTTATTGAATAAGAACAAAGGATTAATTGCTGGTTACTAGAGAACATTTTGGTTTTAAATAGGGGAGACTCTAAACACCCTCTTACCAACTTGATTTTAGTGCTCATTCATGGATTCATTTTATTTTTTAAAAATGTCACCATTTATTGAACATCTTCTTGATTCCAAGAACTGTGGTAGCCTCTGTTCTGTGGTAGCCTTTGGAGGTATATTCTTATGCCTCCAAAACTCATTCAAGTTGGGGCTCCTATTATACTGAACTCTAGGTTGTTACAATAGGAGAATAACACAAAGATGCATTTCTGGGAGATAATTATGTCCTTGTTCAGAAAGGAGGAGTGGAAAGGACAGAATGGATGCCCATGATGAGTCATCTGGAAGATTAGTGGCAGGAAAGCCCAAGTCAAGATAGATGGATCAAGACATCCTTTTTTAAAAAAAAAATAAAAAATACTTTATTGCTACAAAATGGGATCAAGGCATCTTAAGGATTAAGTTTGGTCTGTTAAAGAGATAAAGAAGAAGACGCACGGGAAGTATAGACACTAGCTATTTGGGAAGGAATGTAGCGAGAAGGCATTACTGTCCTATTTCATAGAAAGAACTGGGTTCAAATGTAATCCATTCATTCAATACACATTTATTGGGGAATGTGCCAACCTCCTATACCCAGAACAAGCAGTGGGGAGAGAGAACTGGCTCAGGTATAGTCCCAGCCTGACAATTATAGTCCAGCAGTCAATCTCATAGCTCCAGACACATGAACTAATGACTAACATACAAGCTGGAAACTGCAATGCTAGCTGTTAGGATATAGCCATTAGTATCATGGGGACAATGAGGAATGGAATCTAATCCTCACTGGAGTAGGAGCATAGGTGTCGAGTGGTTTCTTGAAGAAGGTGATGACTGAACCAGCTAGATCTTAAAAGATGACTCAGGGAAAGGGCATCACAGGTACAGGGGGAAAAAGAACAAGGTTGAGAGGTGAGAACAAGCAGGATGTGATGGGAATGATAAGTGCTGAGATGCTGCAGAGAAGTGGATGAACCAGTTCCTCCAAGAACAAGGCTGGGGCGGTAAGAACAGGCTAGTTTATGCAACTCAGGCTTTGTCTTGACCTTGATGAATGGCTCTGAGGGATTCAAGCAAGAAAGGGAGCATTGTCAGATTTGCATTTTGGAAACATCCCTTGGGTGCCTGGATTTGAGGGTTTCAAGGTGGGAGGTGGAGCTATCAATTACAAAGTTGCTGCAGAACTCCACCCTAGAAATGATTATTGTTGTTGTTCAGTCACTAAATCGTGTCCAATTCTTTGTGACTCCATGGACTGCAGCATGCCAGGCTTCCCTGTCCTTCACTATCTCCTGGAGCTTGCTCAAACTCATGTCCATTGAGTCAAGGATGCCATCCAACCATCGCTCATCCTCTACTGCCCCCTTCTCCTTCTGCCCTCAATCTTTCCCAGTATCAGGGTCTTTTCCAATCTTTGCATCAGATGGCCAAAGAAATGATAAGTCCCTGAATGAGGCAGGCAGAATTGAGGATGAAGAAGGGGAACAGACTAGAAAGAACCATTTAGAAGGGTGAATGCTGGTGTCAAAACTGAGATATGCAATATGGGAGGGATAGCTGATGTGGGGAAAAGATAATAGTCCAGTTTCTGACAGGTTATATTCAAGCTGTCTTTGGGACCTACAAAAGAAGATATTTATCTGGCAGCTGCATGCAGTGGCTGAAGCTCTGAGGAAAGTCTTGAACTTTGTTTGTGAGACTTAATAACAAGAGCAAACGTTTTGTATGTTTACGATGATCAGTCACTATTCGAAGAATTTTCACATATGCCAATTTGTGTAGTCTTCACATTAGCCCTTGGAGGTAGGCTCTACGCTATTCCTCATTTAACATATGAAAAAACACAAGGCAGTTAAATGCTATATCTCAAATCACTTAGCAAGTACATGGTGGGGCCAGGGACACTGATTCCCGCAGGACGGCATCGGGCAGTCTGTGCTTATGTGCCAGGCTGTCCTGACTATAATTACTAAGGGAGAAAGCCCAGAGTGAGCATAGTCCTGGCTGAGTGGGTCCTGGTGCTTAGGAAGGGAAGGGTAGCCTCAAGGAGACAGAGTAGTGCAAGGAGAACCAGGAAAGAGCAGAGAAGTTTCTGGAAGGGAGTGGCAAGCAATGTTAAACGCAGAGGATAATGGACAATACTGATCCTGGATTTGATGTTTAGGAAGTCATCGGTGGCCTTAAGGAGAAGTGTTTCATTAGAGTGATGGGGCTAGAGGCCAACCTGCAGTAACTTGAGAAGCAAATGGGAAGTGAAGAAAATCTCTTCTTCTTTAAAAGATAGCTGGAAGTTGCTGCTGCTCCTAACTAACACTTATTAATGCTTATTACAAGCAAAGAAAGCACCATCCTAAAACTCAATCTCCTGCCCCACTATAAAATACATATACACACTAATAGGTATGTATGCATATAAATACACCTGGAGATATATATTGAATTGTTAAATATTCACAACTACCCTATGAAGCCTGAGTATTATGTGCACTTTACAGATGAAGAAACTGAGGCCCAGAGCAATTGAGCAACTTGTTTAAGGAGAGATAGAGAGTAAGAAATGCAGCCAGGCTTTGAGCCCAGGTGGTCTGGCTCTAAGATCTGTGCTCATAACCACAATATTGTACTACCCCTCAATTAGAGGAAGGAAAAAATTAGACAGTGGCTGGAGAGGAATGGGAGTCCTGGGGTGTATTTTTATATTAATTTTTGGAATGGGAGCAACCTGAGCTGGTTAATAGGTATCCTCCTTTTCCTCCTTGGGTGTAGGTAACTTCAGTGCAATTTGGCCCAATTAGCAAACTGTTATGAGAAAATCCATAAAAAAGGAGTGAACTCTAAATATATTGTTTCTAAAACCTTCAGTTCCCTCAGCCCTTCTAAGAGGTATTAGCAGTGGGGGTTTGGAGACTTAAAGCCCATAAACAGAGTTTGTTAATGAATCCATGAGAAAAGGGGCAGAAGTCAAGGAACCAAGGATGAAGCTGGGGGTAAATGGAGACATGTGACTTTGGGTGTCTGGGAAACTACCAGATGACAAAGAAAAGGCCAGCAGCAGGAGGAGAAACGATATTTTCAGGCTTGTTGATGGCAGCTTTCAGGATTGGGCCAACAGTTTTTACCCTTCAATGCTCATCAGAAGTTTTGTAGAAGTGCAGCTGCTCAAATCTCACCCCAGAAGTACTGAACCAGATGTCCTTGGGTGGGACTCCACACATATTTCTAAAAACTGCTTCACATTCTAAAATTAGCTAAACATTTATACTCTGGTATGTTCCATTAAGACCAGATAAACCCTCGCAAGGGAGGAAGTAAAGCAAATACATGTTCAGAAAGGCCCTTTCCATCTTGTTTTTCATTTAACAAAACTTAAAAAGCACCTACTATGTGTCAGGCATTGCACAGTCCTGGAAACATGATGGTGAGTGAGAAAGACATGGTCCCTATCCTCAAGTGCTACAAAAGAAACAAAGTGCTGTGTGAGAGCTCGAAGAAGACCTTCAGATGGAGTGTGAGGAGGGACATTTCAACAGGAAGCTGGAGGAGGAGAAGTAGTTGACTGTGTAGAGAACTGGAAGGGTTCTAAGCCAAGTACCCAAAAACAAGGGCTCTGAGGCAGATGTAACCAGAAGCCTTGCATGTGTAGTCAACACCTGCTGCACCTTGAAGGTAGCCATCTCCACTTCTTTCCAGGGAGAGCCCAGCCCTGCTCTGCTGAGCTTTCTGTTCCTCTTTGCAGCCTCTGTTAGAACACTTGTCTCTTCGTCAGAGTTTGTTTACAAGTCTGCCTCCCTTGTAGAATCACTATTTGCATCGTGACTGCCTGCCTCATTTGCTGCAATACTGTCCTACATAATTCACTCTATAAATATTTGCTGCTTGAAAAAAATCATTCTGTAGAAGCTACAGGACTATAGGCAAGTCTTTTGATCCTCCAGGTCTCAGTGGACTTATCTATAAAATGGAGGAATCATATCTGTCCTGCAGATTTGTGATGGTTAAAAGAGATAGCTTACTCAATGTGCCTTGCAGTGGGGCTAGCACACAGTAAGTGCTCAAGAAATGTTTGTTGAGGCATGGCTGACTATGTGAATGACTGACCAAATGATTTAACCAGTAAGGAGAAAGTTGGGATTCTTGTGCAAGATTCTTAGAACTTTAGCTCTTCATAATATTTCCATTTAAACTAAAACTAAGAGATGTTTACTTTCTGATATTGAGAACTGGCTACTCTGAATGTGCTTCATAATCTCTGCCAAACACACATGTGCTGATGTGAAGAGTTGCAGGTCTGAAGTCCGAAGCCCCAGGGTAAGTTCAGGTTCTACTCACTAGATATGAAACCTAGGTCAAGACCTTAAGCCTCAACTCCAAAATATGTTTAATAGCTATATCTATAAAATAGAGTTTGGCCCTGTGATACTATCTAAAGTTGGAGACATCAGTACACACACACACACACACACACAGATGGATAGATTCATAGGTTACATACATATTTACTTTACTAAATTCTCCACCAGGAGGATCTAGAAGCAATGTCATTCCAGTAACAACTTGAATACCCAGCAACTAGATCTTGGTTTCTAAACACCACTTTCCAATAAAAGGAACCAAGTCATCTTAGAAAATGGTGAATTTTAGGGATGGGGCAGAAAAAATACAAGATGACAATACAATACTCATCTGGCATTACCAGAAAGTAAGGAAGT
This sequence comes from Okapia johnstoni, assembly GCA_024291935.2. Lineage (NCBI taxonomy): Eukaryota > Metazoa > Chordata > Mammalia > Artiodactyla > Giraffidae > Okapia > Okapia johnstoni. Next base: position 53,915,202 of record CM044312.1, read on the forward strand.
TTGAAAGGAAAAGAGGAAAAAATGAAAGAAGGAAGACAAGCAAAGGAAAAAAAAAAAAGAAATGGCATTGTGTTGAAAAGGACACAGGGCAATCTGAAAGAGATCCTAGTGGCCAACACTGAAAAAAATCAGAGCAAGAAAATAAGTAGCAGTACTGGATTATAACTCAAAGTATAAAATACTTACATACAAGTCTATATTGACATAAATGAATAACTGAATAAACAAATAGGGAAGAAGAGACATATCTTTGTAGAAGAATTTCAGATAATGTATGTAGATAGATACTCCCTTCTCCAGGAGGTAAGCTTGGAGCCCCCATTCCGCTAGATTTAGTGACTCAGTTCTAAAGAATAAAGAAAAGGAAAAGGTAAAAATAACGACTTTCCAGTAAGGAAACCTGGCAAATGCCACCTTAACCAACTGATCAAGGTTAATGTCCCCCTGAATATAGCATGGGTATCATGTATCCCTGATAAAATGTGATGACAAGGGCACTTAGCATCGGTGGTTTTCCTTCCAAAAACCTGTTAGTCTCTCTACTCACAATAAAGACATCAGAAAAATCCCAATTCAAGGGACATTATATGAATATATTTAATCAGTACTCTGAGAACTGTCAGTTCAGTTCAGTCGCTCAGTCGTGTCCGACTCTTTGCGACCGCATGAATTGCAGCACGCCAGGCCTCTCTGTCCATCGCTAACTCCCGGAGTCTACCAAGCTCATGAAAAACAAGGAAAGAGTGAGAACCTGTCACAGACTAGAGGAAACTAACGGAACACTAAATGCAACATGTGTCTTGGATTAGATCTTGGAACAGAAAAAAGGACATTAGCGAAAAAAAAAAAGGTGAAAACCAAATCAAGTCTAAACTAGTAATGACTAGTAATAGTCATGTGTGCCTGTATGCTCTGTCACGTCCGATTCTTTGTGACTATAGCCACCAGCTTCTCTGTCCATGGGATTTCCCAGGCAAGGATACTGGAGTGTGTTGTCATTTCCTCCCCCAGCAGATCTTCCCACTCGAGGGATTGAACCCATGTCTCTTACGTCTCCTGCATTGGCAAGCAAATTCTTTACCACTGAGACACCTGGTAAGAAATAGTCATGTGACTATTGACTAAGGACTAGTACATGACAATTACAAGAATAATGTGGCTTCTTTAGTTTTGACTAAGTAGTGTTAAAATGTTAACATTATGGGAAACTGAACTTGGGTGAAGATGTACTCTCCATGGTATGGTATGATATTTTTACAACTTTTGGTAGATCTGAAACTATTCCAAAATAAAAAGCTTATTAAAAATAGTTTGGGGGTGATTAGATGGTAATGCATCTAAAAGCATTTTGTGAGCTCACATTATGAATGGAAAGGTACTGTCCATTGTAGGATGAAATTTAATGATTAATAAATCTTAGAAAATGTCAAATTTCCTGCTCATCTATAATTTTTTCCTAAACTCTACTACCTTCCATTAAAAAATATGCCAGATATTTTATTAATGCCAGATATTTTCTTAATAAACTTAATGTTTAAAAAATATAAATTCCTGAGGTAAGCTTGTTTATTCCTCAAATGAACAAGAATTTGTCCTGTGTCACTATGGACCATAGTCCTCCAGGCTCCTCTGTCCGTGGGATTCTCCAGGCAAGAATACTGGAGTGAGTTGCCAAGCCTTCCTCCAGGGGATCTTCCTGACCCAGGGATTGAACCCACACTCCTATGTCTCGTGCATGAGGGCTCCCCAGGTGGTGCTAGTGATAAAGAACCCACCTATCAATGCAGGAGACATAAGAGACACAAGTTCGATCCCTGGGTCAGTAAGATCCCCTGGAGGAGGGTATGGCAATCCACTCCAGTATTCTTGCCATGGACAGAGGAGCCTGGCAGGCTACAGTCCATAGAGTCACAAAGAGTCAGACGCAATTGAAGTGACTTAGCACACATTGGCAGAGAAGGCAATGGCACCCCACTCCAGTACTCTTGCCTGGAAAATCCCATGGATGGAGGAGCCTTGTAGGCTACAGTCCATGGGGTGGCTAAGAGTCGGACACGACTGAGCGACTTCACTTTCACTTTTCCCTTTCATGCACTGGAGAAGAAAATGGCAACCCACTCCAGTATTCTTGCCTGGAGAATCCTAGGGACAGCAGAGCCTGGTGGGCTGCCGTCTATGGGGTCGCACAGAGTCGGACATGACTAAAGCGACTTAGCAGCAGCAGCACACATTGGTAGTCAGGTTCTTTACCAGTAGCATCACCTGGGAAGCCCATCACTTTCTCATAAAAAGTGCTAATCTACTTCTGAATCTACTTCTATCAGCTTCCTGGTTGGTTGGATTCCAGGGAACCACAGATTCCTTGTGCATGCCCACAGGCCCACACACTCAGCACTGGAGAGTTATGGTGGTTTCCTGAAGAAATTGGATTTACTGTGGGAAAAGCTGTTGCAAAGTCTAGATTGCTTTCCTAAGGCAGCAGATCTCTTTAGCAGTAGTTTAAATGGGCCAGAGGGCCCAGAGAAATAGGAGAATCCATCACCACTAGCTTACACGTTCTGAATATAATTCTCTTTTAATGTGGATCAAAGTGCTCTAAAGTAAGTCTTGAGCCCGCCTTAGAGGTGCTGGTTGATGCAGCCTGTCCCTCCAGTTCAGAGGTGGTGAAGAAAGGGATCTGTTCAAAGCCACAGGGTCTGCTTGGTGATCTCAGAGTTAGGGGACCAGGAGGGAGCAGCATAAAACTGAGGAGGCTCCAGGCTGCCCCTGGCCCAGTCGGAGCATGAGCACATGCACTGTTATTCTCTGACCTAATAATGAGAGGTTCACAGCAACAGGGCACACATGGAGGAACCACATCTGGTTTTCAGTTGGCGAGCTGTGGCATCAGAATCACGCTTAGGCACATGCACTCAGCAGCAGTAGGCAGGGCCTTGCTTTGTGTGTGAATGAGAGGAGGGATGATATAAATAATCCCCCTAAAGTAGGTAACACAAAACCATCTGGGTGGTCTTTGCAACACAGCTTTCGGGTTTCCTTTTCCTCACCTCTTCCCCCCTCTCTTGCTTCTCCTTGTCTTGTCCTCCTCTCCCCTCCACTCCCCCTCTTCTCACTCCATCCTCCTGGTACCCACTGAACACTGCAGATTGTTTCTTGCTTCAATTAATTACGGATGGGAACTGTCGTTTTGGAACACATGGTAGAAAAGGATATGAAGATGTGGCTGAAGGACTGGCAAGAAGTGGGCTGAAATTTCACCTTCACTGCAGATGATGTAGGTTCAGGGGATCCCTACAAGCTGTTCTACCTTTCGCTTTTGGCCCCCCTAAAGTCAGATGCCCATTGTTCTACACTGTGGGGCTCCCCCTGCAAGCCCCTGGAGCAGAGAGACCCCTTCATCCCTCCACCTTGTAAAATGCATTTCACAGGGACAATGGCTTGCATCACACCACATTTTACTGGCATCTGAAACACACACAAAGCAAGACCTCAAGTGTGTAGAGTCCTGCTTGTGAGGAACTAGCTGGCCCAGGAGCAGTGGTTTGACTCAAAATACCAGTACCCCAGGAGAATCAGTGAGGCACAGAGCACAGTGGAAACAACTTGGGCTTCCACGACAGACTCAGGGCTGAAGCTTCTCATTGCCATTTACTAGCTGTGAAACTGGGAAACACTCATCTTCTAGTCTCAGTTTCCTCGTCTGTAAGATACATATACTCCCCCAAGAGCATTGCTAAATGAGATCACCCATGTACAGTGCAGTGCCTGGCACATTTACTCATGTACATGATGGAGGGGATAAAGATGGGCAAGATGCAGAGCTGCTGCCTGATATATTTACACTCTAACAAGGAAACCTATGTACACGTAATGTCTTCATATCTCTGTGCCTCCCTTTCTTCACCTGCAATGTGTGGCCGCCAGCACCACCTACTTCATAAGGTGAATTATGTATGAAGCATTGTGAACAGCACCAGCACATGGTAGTACTCAAAAAGCATTTCATGCTGATGACTGAGAGGAGAGTTAACATTTTGTGGAGAGAATTAGGAGTTATTTCACAGAGAAAGTGGCAGTGAGTGAGATGAGCTAGAAGGATGGGCTTGACCTTGATGGGTCATTCTGGGCAGAAGGGATTATTAAGAACAAAGGTGCAGGGAAGGTGGGAAGGTGGGAAGATTGAGGCAACAAACAAATATTTCTTTGTTATGTATAAAGCATTGTCCTACACATTGGGCGTACAGTGTAAAGAAGATAGAATCTGATCTCCTGGAGGTTATAGCCTAGTGGGAGAGACACACAGACAATCACACAGGTGTATCATTCAAAACAAAGCAACTTCAAAGAAAAAACAGGAGCTCTGACAAGAGGAGTGTGTAAAAGGAGCCAGGGTAGGCTTCCTCAAGCTTCAGGCAAAGGTACTGGGGTGGAGTGACAAGATCATATCTACTTATAGAAAGACAGCTCTGGCATCCATGTGCAAAATTTATTGGAAAGAGGGCAAGATTTGGTTGGACTAGATGGGAAGATGTAGCAAGAGTGACATCAAAAGATGGTTGTGTGATTACTTCATACAATGATACTGTTACTCATAATAACATGGATGAATCTCACAGACAAAAGAAGCCAGACACAAAGAAGAATATATCGTATTATTCTATTCACATGAAATTCAAGAGTAGATCTTCGTGTAAATAAACTATTCTGTGATGGATTTCAGAGTAGTGGCTATAATGGGGGGTGTTATTGGCTGGGAAAGTCATGAGGAAGGCTTTTAGTGGGCTGGAAATTATACCTGTATCTTTACTACTAATTTACACTTGCTTTGCAGGTGTAATTTGTGTGTCACAGGAATGAAAGGAAAGGTCTGATATGTACCATTTTAAAAAATACATACTCAAAATGTAATATTAAGGGGGAAAAGTAAAATATTGTATATACAACAGTATCATAACTCTCAAAGAAATTAGTATAATTTATTTAAAACTAAAAAGAAAGCATTCAATATTTTAACATTGGTTATTTCTGGTGGTGGGATTTCAGTTAACTGTTGTAAAGAGACACCCCTAGGGGATTTTCAAGAAACACTGACAGAAAGGTTAAGAGATCAACCAGCCTCTCTGAATGAAGGACAGGGACATGAATCTCAGTTCTGGTCCTTCCCAGGGGAGTAAGTTTCAAGTTCCATAACCTTTCTAACCATCAATTTCCTTAGTCTTAGAAAAGGCGTCATCCAAGGGTGCCTCCATGCCAGGGGTATTTGGGAGATTAAACAGGATGAAGAACAAGCACAGTGAGTGCTCAGTAAATACCTGTTATTGCTATTAAATGAAATCATGGAGGCAGATGACTGTCCACACTGCACCAACTGCTCCTCTTTTCTGGGTCATCTGTAGAGCTGGAGGTTGGCAATGCGGTTTTGAGGAGAAAACTGAACATTTCTGAGATGAAATCCTCTAACTTCTTCTTACCCGGAAAGGATGGTCAAAATATTCCCAAACTGGGAATTGAAAAGGGGGTGGTGGTAGGAGGACAAGGAAATGCTACTTTGAGTATAAATTCTACAGAGTATAAAAATAAAGAATGTCATTTTAAATGGGATAAAGTTGAACATTTTGTGACTATGTACAGCTGTGAGTGTGAAAATATATAAAATGATGTTATTTAAGGAAGTCATGAAAACCCATATCACTTGCCTTTGTATATAGGGATGTTTCTTCTGTACATTATCAAATAGTGAATATTATAATATCATATTTGCATGCTATTTGAATACATGAAAAAATTTTTAATTAAAATTAACAAACTCTTGCAGACATCAGTGGAGCCAACAGCTTCTCGGGTAGAATTAAGGGAAATTTAACTACCAGTTTAAGTCAATCATCAAGGTAGCATGAAATGCACATGTACCCCAAATATTTACATCTTTATCTCTCTGCTCAAGGAGACAGGCTTATGATATTTAATATTCATTACTCAGTCACTCAGTTGTGTCCGACTCTTTGTGACTGCATGGACTGCAGCATGCCAGGCTCCCTGTTTCCTCAAACTCATGTTCATTGAGTCGATGATGCCATCCAACATCTCATCCTCTGTCACCCTCTTTTCCACATGCCGTCAATCTTTTCCATCATCAGGGTCTTTTCTAATGAATCTGCTCTGCTCTTCACATCAGGTAGCCAAAGTATTGGAGTTTCAGTTTCAGCATCAGTCCTTCCAATGAATGTTCAGTGTTGATTTCCTTTAGGATTGACTGGTTTGATCTCCTTGCAGTCCAAGGGACTCTCAAAGTCTTCTCTAGCACCACAGTTTAAAAGCATCAATTCTTTGGCGCTCAGCCTTCTTTATGGTCCAACTCTCACATCCGTACATGACTACTGGAAAAACCATAGCTTTGACCAGACAGACCTTTGTTGGTAAAGTAATGTCTCTGCTTTTCAATATGCTGTCTAGGTTGGTCATAGTTTTTCTTCGAAGGAGCAAGCATCTTTTAATTTGATGGCTGCAGTCGCCATCCACAGTAATTTTGGAGCCTAGGAAAATAAAGTCTGTCACTGTTTCCACTGTTTCCCCATCTATTTGCCACGAAGCGATGGTTCTGGATGCCATGATCTTCATTTTTTGAATGTTGATTTTTAAGCCAACTTTTTCACTCTCCTCTTTCACCTTCATCAAGAGGCTCTTTAGTTCCTGTTCACTTTCTGCCATAAGGTGGTATCATCTGCATATCTGAGGTTATTGATATTTCTTCCATCAATCTTGATTCCAGCCTGTGCTTTATCCAGCCCAGCATTTCGCATGATGTGCTCTGCATATGAGTTAAGTAAGAGGGTAACAATATATAGCCTTGACATACTCTTGACGTACTTGACCTACTTCCCAATTTTGAACCAGTCCATTGTTCCATGTCTGGTTCTGTTTCTTCTTGACCTGTATACAGGTTTCTCAGGAGGCTGTTAAGGTGATCTGGTATTCCCATCTCTTTAAGAATTTTCCACAGTTTGTTGTGATCGACACAGTCAAAAAACTTTAGTGTAGTCAATGAAGCAGAAGTAGATGTTTACTGGAATTCTCTGGCTTTTTCTATGATACAAGGGATGTTGGCAATTTGATATTTGATTCCTCTGCCTTTTCTAAATCCAACCTGTACATATGGAAGGTCTCAATTCACGTATTGTTGAAGCATAGCTTAAGGGTCTTGAGCATTACCTTGTCAGCTTGTGAAACGAGTGCAATTGCATGGTAGTTTGAGCTTTCTTTGGCATTGCCCTTCTTTTGGATTGGAAAGAAAACTGACCTTTTCCAGTCCTGTGGCCGCTGCTGAGTTTTCCAAATTTGCTGGATATTGAGTGCAACACTTTAACAGCATCATCTTTTAGGATCATGATATTTAATATTGCCAGGCAGCAAAACTGTGCCAAGGCAAAAATGTGTTAAATTGGCCTTTTTTCAATAAGAATAAAAAGGAGGTGACAAGTTATCAGAAGCCTGTTACGTTATACACAGAAAGACTACAATTATGGGGAAAGCGGCATAAAATTTTGTTTTATTTTATTCTCATAGGAAGTTTTTGAAAATCATTATTTTGATACCTAACCGGATCTAATCTTATAGTTTCATTCACAGCATGGGTAAGACTTCCCAGGTGGCACTAGTGGTAGAGTCTGCCTGCCAATGCAAGAGATGCAGGAGATGCAGGTTTGATCTCTGGATCAGGAAGATCCACTGGAGGAGGAAATGGCAACCCACTCCAGTATTCTTGCATGGAAAATTCCATGGACAGAGGAGTCTCATGGGCTACAGTTCATGGAATTACAAAGAGTCAGATATGACTGAGCACACAGAATTAGCAGGAAATTGTGTCAACACTTGCCTGTCTCTGTCTGCATTCCAATAAAAAATTGTCTAACATGATATAATGCGCACAGGGTATTCTGAACAGCTATCTCTGAATAATAATGATATTGGTAATAATTACATTTTATTTATACTTATTTACACAGCTGGTATTGCACTAAGCATTTTATATGTATTAATTCACCTACTTCCCCCAACAAATGTAGTAGGGAGGTATTTTAGGTATTTTATTAGGCCCACATTATGAGTGAGAACAATAAAGCTTAGACAAGGGGAACCAGCTGCCTGAGTTTTCCCAGGATGTGGGATTTCCAGTGCTCATACCAGAAAAGTCTTGGGCAAAATGCATGAGTTGATCACTTTATAAAAGTAACTTGCTTGAACTTTAAGGGGTAGAGAGGGATTTAACCTCTCCTCACCTTGGCTGGCCAGATTTCCTATGTACTGCCTGCCCAAGTCTAGATTACAGTCCAATAAAGAGCAAAGACATTCTTTGGCAGCATGGGGGAGGCATCCAAGTTGAACTTTGGGAATATTATTCTGGGTGATGTAATGGAAAATGCCATTTTGCAGGTCCCTGTCCCAAACCACGGAGCCAGTGAAGCTGAATCTCCCTTCACAACGTGTCCAAAGGGCTTGCATGTCATTGTGATCTGACATTCAGAATGAAAAACCACTCACCTTGGGAAGGGGATAGAGGTGACACAAGAGTTGGCCAGGATCCTGTTTACAAAGCTCCAGGGTGTGACATACCACATCAGCATTCATATCTGCTCTGAATCTGGTGGGAAATAGGGCAAAACAAAGGCTATTTAAAAGCTCCCAGGCATTAGAAAACAGAAGTAATTTCAAAAGAAGGTAAATCCCCAGAATGGATTCTGGCATGGCCTCTGAGTCCAGTCCCGTGTAGCTGCTGGATAATAACGATTTCCTGCCACTTGCATTCTACTTTTACAGTAAGGTCCTGGGGGCGGGGAGAGAGGGGCTAACAGCACTGAGCTGTAAGCCAGCCTCTTGCATGGGCACTGGGATGCTCTTCTGGAAAAGCCATAAATAAAATTGAGATAGGAGAAAACAACAGGGGTGTAATTTGATGAGAACAATATTTTAAAGTTTGCTGAGCCTTTCAGCAAAAAAATATCTTTATGATATGGCCTTAAACACCTGAAATCATTTTCTTAGGTGCAATCAAAGCATCTCTTTTCCTTTTAAAGTAAATTTATTTTTTTACCTTTGACTTTTTCCCCTGGGGATGGTGTAAGGATAGTGTTCTTCAAGCGTTTTGGTTTATGTTTAGATTTGAAGGGGCTAAAACAAATCTTCCATATTCATTTTCTACCTGCCACTCCCAACAGGCTTCTTAAACCAAGAAAATGAATAAAAAAGAATTAAATGATACCATAAAAAAGAATGAAATAACGCCATTTGCTGCAACATGGATGGACCTAAAGATTATCATAAGTGAAGTAAGTCAGACAAAGACAAATATTATATCATATTACTTATATATAGAATATAAAAAATAGTTCAGATGAACTTATATATAAAATAGAAATAGACTCATAGATGTAGAAAACAGACTTAAGGTTACCAAAGGGGAAGGGGGGGATAAATTAGAAATATGGGATTAACAGATGCAGACTAACATACAAAATAGATAAACAACAAGGTTTTACTGTGTAGCACAGGGAACTATATTCAATATATTGCAATAAACTATAATGGAAAATAATAAAAACAAAATATATGTATAACCAAATCACTTTGTTGTACCCTTGAAACTTAGACAATATTATAAATCAACTATACTTCAATAAAAAAAGGAAAGAAAAATTGAAGGTCACTAGTATGTGAAAACATAGACTAAGATCATGGCTTCCAAATTTCATTCCGGCTGAATGAGACTAACAATGTGACTGGCAAGATGACTTTTCAGCCTTTTGTGAGCACCTGAGTTAAGAGGGCAAAGCGAGATCATCATGAATCATCCACTTGGCCCCAGGGTTTCTGTATGGGAGGTGGAGGGGAAGGTAACCAACTTAAAGGTAGCTAAGCAGTGGGACAAGCTGTTTGTGACACACAAGGTCTATTACCAAAGTAACATCTACCCAGGGTTAGTAAATCAGGAGAGGGTGACTGTTTTCACACATCTGTTCTCGATTTAATGGTTCATTTATTTAACTGATGACTACTGTCTTTGTGGGAATCTGGTATTGAGTGGACTCAGAAGGGTGATAAATAGGACTCTGCTTAATTTTTTTTTTTTTAACCTAAGGCCAATATCCCATCTGTGGCAATTCAGAACTACAAGAGCCAACTCATCATATGGTGTCCAAGACCTATTCTCTTTTCCCTGCAAATAGAGCACAATTTCAAGTAAGTGAACTTGAATATGAGAGTGAAGATGGGGGCCCCTCATTCAGACTGGTGTTCTCTGAACTGAAAAATAGGAGAGGGAGGCTGGGCATGTGGTATCCCTCCCAAATCCTCTAAGACCAGAGTTTTACCATCAAAAAGACTGAAAGTGAGAAGCACTCCTTTGGACAAGAATAGAAAATACTGAGCCTCATATGTCCAGACAAGTGTAACACGACAAGGATGTGCAAACTGCAAAGAAGTGGCCAAGTAGCATGTGTGCTCTTGACCAACCTTAGGACCAAAGGCTTAGGCTACACATACTTTGTGAAATCCTTAGGAAATCTCCAAATTTCCTACCAGGGACTTCCCTGGTAGCTCAGCTGATAAAGAATCCACCTGCAATGCAGGAGACCCTGGTTCGATTCCTGGGTGGGGAAAATCCACTGGAGAAGGGACAGGCTACACACTCCAGTATTCTTGGGCTTCCCTGGTGGCTCAGGTGGTAAAGAATCCGCCTGCTATGTGGGAGACCTGGGTTCAATCCCTGGGTTGGGAAGATCCCCTGGAGAAGGAAAAGGCTACCCACTCCAGTATTCTGGCCTGGAGAATTCCATGGGGTTGCAAAGAGTTGGACATGACTGAGCAACTTTCACTTTCACTTAGGAAATCTCTAAGCCTGTAATAACTATTCCCACCCAACACTGCTTTCTCTTTTCCAGAGCAAGCAAATAAGACCAAAATGGTCACATTTCAATTTATATCCTTTTACTACCTTTACAGGAGTGAGTCTTGTGGGGAGGAAACTTCAAAACATTTGGCAGAGCTAATTAACAAATTTAATTAGGATCATGGTAGAATGAAGTCAATGCTGATCATCGTTCATCATCATCATAACTCAGAAGAAGGGAGCAAGGTCAGGGTTAAGTTTGGACAGACAAGTAGAGTGATAGCCTATGGCAGAGAGCAAGGACAGGGCCTTTCACACATGAAAGCTCTCAAATTTAAACCTTTGACATTACTTCCAAAGGAGGATTTATGCATTAATATATAGTCGCAGAGACACACTCACAGCATTGAAAGAAGCTCTTCCTCATACGACTTAACACTTTTATCCCACTTCTGTACTACACTCTTCAGAGTGTACTATGAATTTAATCATTTATAGAAATCTTGTAGTTATTTTTTTCATATTTACTCTTATTGAATTATAGCTGATTTACAATGTTGTTAATTCCTGTTATATAGCAAAGCGATTTTCTTATATATATCTATATTTGTGTGTATATATATGCTGTTTTTTTTATTATTATTTTCCATTATGGTTTATCCTAGGAGTTTTTTTAATTGGAGGATAATTGCTTTACAATGATATGTTAGTTTCTGCTGCACAACAATGTGAGTCAGCTGTTAAGTATACATATATAACCTCCCTCTTGAGCCTCCCTCCCACCCCCTTGTCATTGTCCTGTGAATGGCTCAGTTGTATTACTTTATATTTTTGTCCTTTAAAAATACATCAATTACACTTAAGGTGTATCAAGATTGTTATAAACTCTGTTTTGCATTTTTCTTCTAAACATGTTAGTAGTTTAGGCCTCTCCTGATCTCTGAGAGCTCTTAAGTTGGAATATAGGAATTTATGATTGAGAGCATAGATACTACGAAGCAAGGGAGATGAGCAGAAGACCAGCATCAGGTTTGATATGGCAATATTTGGCACAATGGATGTCAAAACAAGGAGGACTGGGCACATGGTTCATGGCTGGGCGAGGTTGCTCCTGGAAGTAGCCCCACCCTGTCTGACCTGGGTTCTTGGGGGAATGAACGCCTGAGTGCTAAGGTGCCCCACTTCCTAACAATATCTTGTGTTTGCCAGTGGGTAGGAAATGTAATTGCTGAATAATTAGTCCATGAATCACTGAGAATTGACTGGTGTGAAATAATGAGGAGAGATGCCCTCTGGCTTAGGAAACACATTTAATATTGGAAGCCTGAAGTTTAGGTAAAACTAAATTATAAGGTTGTCATGTTCAGGGTCTACATCAATCCAGAACTTCATGTGATTGATTAAAACAAGCTGTAAGAAGAGGCCACCATAGGAAGAGAAATTTCTATCAGCAAACAACTAATATGGGTCCTGAAAAATTGCTCACAAACAAAACAGTGGATGGAACCACAAAGTGGGATTGTTTATTACATCTACCTTTCTTCAAAGTGGCTTATCCCATGCTAGTGAGAATTAGTCATCTTATAACTTTGAGTCATCTCAAAGAAAAAACTTTCCACCTTTCCCTATCACCTACTCTTTCAATGGCTTGCTGGGCCCATTCTTTCTCAACCCTCTGTGTCCATTTGTAGTTATTTGAGGTGGGGACTGTCTCTTGTACAGTCCACACCTATAGTACTAGTGCAAAGTCTGTCCTCCCTTTGATCCCGTGCTTACCTGGCTCTTTCACTCGGCACCCTTCAGCCAGCTATAGAATAACAATGGATGTCCCAGTGAACCCAGGCCACTTCCCTATTACTCCCAGCACACTTGGTAGCTAATCTCTGATATCCCTTTTAGATATCTGTGTGTACTGCCCTTTTTGGCGTCTGTGACTGCTTTCTACTTACCTCTCTGGTTCCCTGATCCAGGTCCAAGAAAACCTCTCTGGCCAAACTGATGTTTCCCCAGTGCACCTGGCTCAGACTAGGTGTGTAAACAGATTAACTATAGGCTAAATTTTTTTTTTCTTTTTTTATATGTTCAAGTAATTTTCTTTGGAGCAGTCTAGTCAGAGTTCATCTGTGGTAATAATTTTGTTTTTAAAAAGAATTAATCAATTTAACAAATGTTTATCAAAGAATTTCTATGCTTAAGCATTGCCCCAAGCCCTGGAGTTACAGGTTTCCCTGGTGGCTCAGATGGTAAAGCATCTGTCTGCAATGCAGGAGACCTGGGTTTGATTCCTGGGTCAGAAAGATCCCCTGGAGAAGGAAATGGCCACCCACTCCAGTACTCTTGCCTGGAAAATCCCATGGGCATAGAAGCCTGATGGGCTACAGTCCTTAGGGTAACAAAGAGTCAAACATGACTGAGCAACTTCTCTTTCTGGAGATACAAATATCCCTCCTTTCTTCCTTCCTTCTGTATATTCAGTATTTTGCTTAAGCATTAATATTTTGCTTAAGATGAAAAAATGTAGTCTTAGTTCTCAGAAGTCTTTCAATCTAGTTAACAACTCAGAAAAGTAAATGGAGAATTACATTACAGATATGAAAAGCACACAGGAGTTTGCATAGGAAAGGAAGAATTTGTGTGAGTGTGTGTGTGTGTTGGAGGTATCTTTCTTAGCCTGGGGAGAGTCAGGGAAACTTCCAGAGAAAGTGACCCTGGAGCTAAGGTCCAAAGAAACAGGAGATGAGGGAACATTTCATGCAAAAGTCCCAAAGCAAAAACCTTCTGATGTGTGTGGAAAATTACAACTGGTTTGGAGCGTGGTATGCTATAGAACAGCCAGGGATGAGTCTGAACATGTTCTCAGAGATCAGGTCATAAAGAGCTTTGGGCAGGGAGCTAAGGAATCCTGTAAAGTGTGTAAAAAATTTTATGTTGGAGATTGCCATAATCAGTTTTGCATTAAGAAGCTATTTGACCAGCTAGAATGTGGATTATGGACTTGCAGGGCAATGGGGGATCCAGCAGGCCTGGGGTCCTGTTAGGAGGCAGTGGCAGTAATAGAGATACGAGCTAAGAAGATGGGAGTCCCTGCCTTCTAACCACTCCCAGTCCAGGGTCCGTGAAAAATCACTGACACAGTAGAGAGAGGTTAACATAAATAGAGGCAGGGGCACAGCACGATGGAGCACCAGTTGTCCCTTTGGTCTGTATCATCTTAAGTTTCTTTTGTCTTTAGAAATCTTTAACCGCAGGCTACCCTGCTGTGGGGGTAGTTTCTCTGAGCCACTCTGCTCTGAGGCTAATGGCATATAAAAGAGGATCCATGTAAGAATGTTCACAGCAGCACTCTTCACAAGAGATAAAACCAGAAAACAAGCCAAACACCCATCAATGGGTGAGGGAATAGACTCTTGTAGAGACACAATGGGATATTCTATGTACTCAGAGTGCATGAGCTACAGCAATACCACTAATCTATGGATGAATCTTAGACATACAGTTTTAAGTGGTAAGTCCCCAAAGATTATGAATGACGTGATACTCTCTTCACAAAGAAATAACTAAAATTTAAAAATATGCTTTAAAGGAATATAGAAAATAAGCATACAAATAATCATAATAGGTTTTAATAATTATATATTATTTTATGATTATAATGTATTATGTTAATAAAATATACATATATATAAAACTATACAAAAAGGAAAACAAGAGAATGATGAGCATGGACTTTATTACTTGGATGGAGAAAATCATGAGAATGAAGACAGAGACCCTGTGGTTAGGGTAAGTTATTGTCAAGGTCCAGACTTTGCTTTGGGTGGTAGGTTTGGGCGCTAATTATATTATTCAGAGTAACTAGGTAAATAACTGGATAAGAATTACAAGAAAGTCAAGTTTGGATTCTGATGAGAAAGTGCCATGAACAGGAACATGACGTATCTGATTCAGTGTCCTGAGCTCAAAAAAGAAAAATGGTAGAAGAGAGGAAGCAGACAGAAAATGACAGTGGCACACATACGGGGTCCTAAGGGGCAGGGGTTGGAGAAGCGGGGAAGGCCAGGAAACCAGCAAGTGGGAGGCAAAGAGAGAAGAGCCTGAGAAGCATGTGGCCTGAGAATCCAGGAGGGAGCACAGAGAAAGCTCAAGAGAAGGGGGCAAACATCCAGTCCCAGCCACTAGGATCTCCTCATTTATTGACATTATTGGTCAAAATGCTTTCGAATGGCTCTTGGAGAGAAACTGAGCCAAGCTGCCACACGGTAATTTGAAGGGAGCCTTTGCCTAGGATGACGATCTGAGTCAGGTTTGAACTTTCCACTATTAACAAGAACCAGATAGGACTTATGCCCACGTACAGTAAGTACATCCAGCTGGAAATGGAGCCAGCCGTCTCCCAGTTTTCTGCCCTCCCCGCCCCCTCCATGTCCCAGCAACCGAATAAGATGCATGTATTAGCATACTCACAGTTTTATGATGTCTGGTCCAAATATATGCACCACTAAATAGCAAGTGGTCTTCAAGAACAGTTTTTCTAAGAAAGATAAAGCAGGGGAAATAGATTATTATGATGAATTTAACACGAGTCAATAATGATCTTTGGAACTGAAGCTGAGTGCTTAATTTATCATTAATTTGAGTGATTAATTATAAGGATTTGGGAGAAATGTTACAGTTAATGTATCCATGAAAATATCATTTCCAACTCTGGTTAATGTAAATGTTACTTTGCTTACTGTACATGCTAAAGAACACTAATTTTTGATAAAAATACAGTTAAATTCTGGAGTCTCACTTTCTTTTGTGCAGCAGGGAACACCTGAATGGTGGTGAGGATCTCGTCTGTTGATGATGACAGAAACAAGATTTGCTTGAAAGTAAATAATCTGAAGTATTGCTTTGTTGAAAATATTCTTCTCTGGTATTCATTTGGGGGTTAAAAGGACTTTGACTATTTAGCTTTTGCTGTTGGTATCCCAGAGATAAAAAGATACTAACAGTCACACGTATCTCTGCATTGCCATCTACACCAGCGAGAACACACACATAGACACACGCAAACCCACTACCTAAACAATCTCCTTCCTCCTGCTTCCCCTGTTATGAGAATACAGGAAGGCTTTGTGGATCAATCTGTTTGCACAAAGAAACCTGTTGTGCAAACCTGGTCCTGTTTCTCTAGTTTGTCAGCCTCTGTGGAACCCTGGTAATTCCAAGGAGGACTTTAGCAAGGTTAAGATAGATGGACTGTCCAGGAACAGAAGGGAAACCCTCCCTGAGAATTTTTCTTGTCATATTTACCTCAAATTGGGCTACCAGTTACTTGGAGAGCAGGGTAATGGAACAACAAGATAAATATGGGAACTCTCTCTAGTACTCTTGAAAGCGAAAGTATTCATTGCTTATTCGTGTTCCGCTCTTTGTGACAGCATGGACTGTAGCCCACCAGGCTCCTCTGTCTTATGGAATTCTCCAAGCAAGAATACTGCAGTGGGAGTACTAGTAAGAGTGCTAGTACTCTTGAAAAGTGAAAGTCACTCAGTCGTGTCTGACTCCTTGTGACCCCATTAACTGTAGCCTGCCAGGCACCTCTGTCCATGGAATTCTCCAGGCAAGAATACTGGAGTGGGTAGCCTATTCCTTCTCCAGGGGATCTTCCCAACCCAGGGATTGAACCGGAGTCTTCCCATCAGGGAAGCCCAATGTAAATACTACTTTCATATTAAAATAGTTTCATGAGACTTTTTTTTTCGTGATAAAGCACAAGACTTCAAACTCGTTATGCTTTTTAAGAAGGAACTTAAAACCAATCACATATTACTATTGACCTTAGAGAAATAAAAAGAATGATAAGGAAAGACCCTAATGCTGAGAAGGATTGGGGGCAGGAGGAGAAGGGGACGACAGAGGATGAGATGGTTGGATGGCATCACCGACTCGATGGACATGGGTTTGGGTAAACTCCGGGAGTTGGTGATGGACAGGGAGGCCTGGCATGCTGTGATTCATGGGGTCGCAAAGAGTTGGACACGACTGAGTGACTGAACTGAACTGAACTGAGCTGAAGGAAATACTATGACATCTGCATGGCAGCAAATTAGATAATTTAGAAGAAGCAGACAAATTCCTAAAAAGACAAACTGCTGAAACTGACTTAAGAATAAATAGATAATCTGAATTGAGATACACCAAGAGATTTAACTAGCAATCAAAAATGTCCCATAAAGGAAAGCCCAGGGCCAGATAGCTTCACTAGTGAATTGTACCAAACATTTTCAAAAAGCATCTGACTAGATATTCTCCAAAGAAGTTACACAAATAGCTAATAAGCACATAAAAACATGGTCAACATCATTAGCTATTAGAGGAAAATGTTAAAAACCACAATGAGATACCACTTCACACCCACTATGACATGATAAGCGCAAGAAGTGATGAGGCCGCGAAGAAATTAGAATCTTCATATTCTGCTGGTAGGAATATAAAATGGTACAGCCACTTTGGTAAACAGTCTGACAGGTCCTCAAAAGGTTAAGTACAGTGTTACTATGTGAGCCAACAAGCCCACTGCTGGCATATACCCGAAAGAAGACAAACATTTCCCCACAAAAACTTACACATGAATGTTCATAGTGGAATTATCTATACACAAAATCAAATAAGTGGAAATAATTCAATTCAAGTGTCCATTAATGACTGAATGGATGAACAAAATATTCTATCTACACATAACAAAATAGTATTCAGCTATAAAGAGTAATGACTTCCTGATGCATGGTACAACATGGATGAATATTAATTATGCTGAACAAAAGAAACATACTTCTGTGATTGCACTTATATGAAATGCCCACAATAGGCAAGTTCATAGAGACAGAATGTTAATTTGTGGTTGCTTAGGACTGGAACGAATGGAGGATTAGGAGTGGGCACCTGAGGAGGGTGGAGGTCCTTGTTGATACAATGAAAATATTCTTAAATATATGGTGGTGATGGACGTACACCTCCGTTCAGGTGATAAAGAATCTGCCTGCAATGCATGAGGCCCTCTTTCAATTCCTGGGTCAGGAAGAGCACCTGGAAAAGGGATAGACTACCCCTTCCAGTATTCTTGGGCTTCCCTGGTGGCTCAGATGGTAAAGAATGCACCTGTGGTACGGGAGATGTGTGTTCAATCCTTGGGTTGGGAAGATCCCCTGGAGAAGAGAATGACTGTCCACTCCAGTATTCTTGCCTGGAGAATTCCATGGACAGAGGAGCCTGGCAGGCTACAGTCCATGGGGTTGCAAAGAATTGGACACAACTGAGTGACTTAATTATTAATTGAAGTATACACTTTAAATGCATGTGTAATTGAACTAAATCTCAATACTACTGCTATAAAATAAAAACAGCACCCCCTTGAGTGTTCCTTTTTAGGGGTCCTAAGGAACTTTGATGTTCTAGAACTCAGAGACTTGGGTTTCAGCACTGGTAACTGGCTTTGATCTTGGTCAGGTTGATTTCCCTTCTGGGTTTCAGTTTCCTCATCTGAAAAGTGTAGGCGTAGGATTCAGTTCCCTTCACTATGTTGTCTTGGAAGTCTGGAGGATTATACAACAGATATTCAAAATTACATGGACTTGTAAAGCACTTTGGAAATGAGTTTCCAGTGTTGTTTGTGTAGAACTAGTTTAGCCAAGAACAGAGCAATTTAAAAATTGACGCCAGGTGTTCTTTGATACACTTGCAGTGTTGCTTGAAAGGCAGAGAACAATTTTCTTCTTTCTGGTAAAATAAGAGATGCTTACGTGTGTGTGTGTGTGTGTGTGTGTGTGTGTGTATTTTTTCTAGAATCTTGTTTTGCTCAAGCTGAAGTGAATGGCAGCAAGATTTTCCTAATCCTCTGTGCAGGGCCATCTGAACAATCAGTTTCCTCAAATTCTGTGATGGTTAACAGCGAGAGGCTACTGCAGAAATAGCTAATGTGGGACACAAGCTGGGTTTCTGAGAGCTAAACTCTAGATAGACCTAGAAGAACACAGAGCAGAGATAGGCAAAGTCTCTAGAAAAAGTCTGATCGGGCTCAGTCAGCCATAATTAGATAACCTGTTATTGCTACAGCTGAACAGAAGATTGACACTAACATAGTGCTAGAAACCTATCTGACGCAGAAAGTCTACAGTTAAATTGTGCTTGCAACCAGGAAAGTATAAGAGCATTTAATTTCTACAGAATGAAAAGGAATTGAAACAGCATAGGGATAAAAGGAAGGGCAAAGGGCAAAGGAAGGTTAAAAAAGGAACAATTGCACAATCATTATATGTTGAGTGAAGTGAGTGAAGCCGCTTAGTCGTGTCCGACTCTTTGCGACCCCATGGACTGTAGCCTACCACACTCCTCTGTCCACGGAATTCTCCAGGCAAGAGTACTGGAGTGGGTTGCCGTTTCCTTCTCCAGAGGATCTTCCCGACCCAAGGATCGAACCTGGGTCCTCCCACATTGTAGGCAGATGTTTTACCATCTGAGCCACCAGGGAAGTCCTCATCATATGTTAAGTGTATCCATATGTATGGGTGTAAATAAAACCTAGAACATTTCAGGTAGCAAGTCACCTTCTGGTTTACCATCATTTCTTTTCTCATAAGAAACTTTTGAGGGAGTGGTATTTTCACCCTCATTCTATGAGAAGAAACTTTGAATTGAAGGCTTCCCCAGGGGTAGAGTGGTTCAGTAAGAGATTAAAATCTTTTATTCCAAAAGCCCAAGTTATTTATAGTATGCATTTCAATGTACTTAGGACATTTTTTGATGCCTCATCTACCTCATTTATGGCAGGTATATACCAACTTACTAATTAGAAATTTAAAACACAGTGAGTTGACTACCAAGATAGTTCTATGGCTGTGTGTTCTAAAGCTGCATGTAAATTTTCAGAGCCTACAGAATGTGAGGAGAATTGCCTTTCTCATTTTAAGTTGACATCAGTTTTTAACTATCATACTCCACGGAGATAAGATTTCTGCACAGGTGACCCAAGAAAGTGAAGTTCTAGCAAGACACTGAGGGCATAGGAGTCTGCTGACCCCTAGTGAGAATGATTCCATTAATCATTTTTCCATTAACAATTCTGAGATTCTTCCAAGGTGTTTACTAATGAGAGCCAGGGGCAAAAGCAGTAGGTGAAACTGAAGGTCAGAAATACTTTGCACAATTCGAAAAAACTGTCTTCCCAGGCACAGGAAAGGCCAACATGATTTACTGAGTGATTATTCTCAAGAATGTTACTGCATGCTTTTTCTGCTAAGGTTATGTTTTATAAACTTATTTAGCTTTGGAGGTAAAAGCAGTATTACTTAAAAGTAATTTTAAAAATCATAACTGTTGCTGTGCATAATTTGACTTCCCCTCTCTCCCACTCTCCTGACTCTCCAGAGAGAAGGCAACACTGGATGCACTCAGGCAGTGTGGATGTTTTCATATTTTATAAACAAAACAGTCCTATGATGTCTTCTAGAAGGAGAAATCTTTAGCCAACGGTCAGACTATCACTGTCACCCCACATAATTCATATGACTGTTCTGTGTTCCTCCACCTCCACAAAATAGAAACAGTATCATCCGCTCTGCCTTTATGTCTGTCAGGTGAAAGAGCTTTTAATCTTAACTGAGTACTTTATTTCCATCCGGACATAAATGTTAATTAACAAAATGAAAATACCCCCAAGTAGGCTTATGAATTCTTTGAAAACCTCCTCCAATTGAAAGGTAGCCCACTACTGAAAACAGAAATACCTACTTTGCTTTCCTTTGGTAAAGTGCTAGCTACCGTTTTACCGGAATCTGACTTTCAGCCTCCCATTTTACCTGAACAAAAATTTTATGTTAAGAGTCCGAAGGAGCCAAGATGGAACCTTGAATACCAGCAATCTTGGTTCATGCATTTTTATGTTTTGCTGGTACATTAGAAAAGGATCATCTGAGAAACAGGGTTTTCACTCATGCTTTCACCTTTGAACAACAAAACTTTGCCTAAAAAGAGAAAATCAAACTCAAGGCACAAATGGTGATATCTATCAGTGTGGTCTACTACACAGAAATGAAAACTAATCAAAACAAGTCTTAATGATCATTATGACTATTTATTTTTTCCTTGTAAAATGATAATAACATTTTCTTCTTCTTCCTCTAATCAGAGATGTGAGAATATAAAGTAAGGTTTATAATAGATGCTGAATGTCCAATAATAAGGGGATGGATAAATAAATAAGGGACATTTATATGGTGAAGTACTGTAGAATAACTTAGAGGTTCTACCTAAGTCTATGTATATCTTAACATGTATAGATCCAACAAACATACTGTTGAGTGAAAAACAGAAGTTGCAGAGTGGTATATACAGTAACCGTTGATGTAAAAATGAGATCCCCACAAGGGAGGATTCTGGGAAGATGGTGGTGGAGGCAGCAGAGTTTTGGTATTTCACTGAATCTCTATTAAAAAATAAAAGTTTATGAATAGGAAAACCAAAACACTATGAACATTAGTTACAGCAAAACTAGATATCTCCATGAGCCCCCAAATACAATTAAGGCAACAAGAAACCACTCACAACTGTGAGACTTGGGGGTTATCAGAGTCAGTGTGGGAGAAAGTAAAGGGATGCAAGGGCTAAACAGGCGAATCTCCAAAACAGTTTGGGTACTGATGGCAAAGTATGGTGGGCCAGTTAAGAATATTAGCTGAAAGTGGGAAAGGCAGGGGTGAGGTTTAGCCCACTGAGTACAAAAGACTCAAGGTTAGGACAAAGGCGTTTGAGTGGTGAGGCATCCCTGAATTCTAGAAACTGGTCTACCAGAGCTCCCTTCCAGGATGAGGCTCACACTGAGGAGAAATGAGCTGGATAGAAGCAAAACAAAGAGAAAATCCAGATAAAAGTGGGCAGGAAGGTAGAATCAGAAAATCTCAAAATGCAAGCAGCTTTGTGTTTATTTTTTAACACCACACGAAAACAACAGAGGATGGAATTCTGTGCATTTGGAGAGGCTGCCCTGAACCACTTCTCTTTCTAAGAGTTTTGGAAAACTAATTTCACATAAAAATGAGCAACAGAAATGTATCTAGGTCAACTCCCATACAAAGTTATTATAAGAAGAAAAAAAAGAATAAGGGACAGAATCACACAGAAGCATGCCAGAAAATCGTGCCAAAAACAGGATAAAAACATAATGGTATTTTAAAATGAGTGAGAAGTATTAATAAAATGATACAACACATGAAAGAAGAACAGAAATCAGAACTGAAAAATCTCAGAAATGGAATGAAAGAATTCAGGGAAGAACACAAAATTATAAAAGAAATGACGTCCATATTAGAATTAACGTGAGAAGAAAGGAATACGATAGCTGACATTGTAAGAGAAATAAAAGTTGCAAAAGAGGAAAACTTTCAAGATAAATAAATAAATGAAGTGATTAAGAAGTATTCATCATATATTAATGCATATATATGGAATCTAGAAAGATGGTACTGATGAACCTATTTGCAGAGCAGCAACGGAGACACAGACATAGAGAAAGACTTGTGGACACAGGTGGGAAAGGAGAGGGTGGGATGAATAGAGAGAATAGTATTGAAACATACTCACTACTGTATGTAAAATAGGTAGCTGGGAGGAATTTGTTGTACGACACAGGGAGCTCAAACCCAGTGCTCTGAGTATCTAGAGGGGTGGGATGGGGTGGAAGGTTCAAGAGGGAGGGGACATATGTATGTCCATGGCTGATTTATGTTGATGTATGGTGGAAACCAACACAATATTGTAAAGCAATTATCCTCCAACTAAAAATTAATAAATTTCTCAGCCTTAAAACCATCTTTTGAGAAACCTCCATGCCATGAGAATGAAGTGGAGGAAGAAGTGAATGCACAGGCTGAAGCACAGAAGAAGAAAGATGAGGCAGAGGTCCAAGTAAACCTGTATAGCCATGGAAGCCACAGAAGCAGAACAAGGGAAGTCAGAGGCCAGCAATGCTGGTACAAATTGTTGGATGGCATGCCAACTATCTAGAACTTGTCTCAATGGGTCTGGAACATCCATGGCTATTCTGATCACCTTGACCACCTTTGAGAGACCCACCTTGCTCATATCAAAGGGGTCCCTTTTGGTCCTTTGCCCTGGATCTGTGATTTTTGTACTAGTTATCTTCTCAACTGTGGCTGAATGTAACATATATACAATAAATCATCTCTTTTGCTGTCTTAGCTGAAGAAAAAAAATTGTTAAATTATTCATTCAAGAGATAGGCAAAGTCATTAATACAGGAAAACAAGATTTAAACTGTGGATACTGTAAACCCCTGAAGAAGAAAACCAAATCAAGAAAACTGAGCAAATACTAAAAAATTTGTGAGATTATAAAAAACTGTATTTGAAGCCACACATTGAGAGAGCATACTGTGTACCTGAGAACATCAATATACAACAACTGACACCAAGATATAGTCTAGTTAGATGACTAAATTTTATAAAGATGAAAAAAAAAATCATTTGAACTAGGCAAAAACAGTAAATGACTTATAAGAAAAGGAAAATTAGATTATCATTAAACTTTGAATAACATATTTAAGACACTTAGGGAAAGAAATTACATGCCAAGGATTTTTATATCTGGAAAAACACTGACTTTCAAGTATAAAGGACAAGCCAGTTTGTTATTAACATGCAAGAATTCAGGGACTATTGTTCCCATGAGTCCTTTCTGAGGAATGACCTTTAGATAGTAACTCGACTAGAGAGACATCTGCATAAGGGCTGGTGGTGAACATCAGTTTTATAGCTGCTGATGGAACTAAAACTAAATGAGGGTGCAAAGGGAAAGTATATATTGTATGTAATGGCTGTATGCTCAAATAATACAGTACAATGATTAAAAAGTGTAGAGATATGGGGAAAGCATATTCAAAAAACAATTTAACTGCTCTCAAGGATTATAAAATATATTAATATATTAATAATAGTACATCAAAAATGTAAAAACTGGACAAAACTATGATGTTTGGAGATACCCAGTTGGAGGATAAAGTTATAAAGCACTACAAGAAAATGATTATAGTAACAGGCAGGTTTTTTTTTTTTTTTTTTTTTAGGGAGAAGGAGGAGTTTTTGATGGGATGGAGCATGTGGACGGGACTTTTGGAGTAGCCACCAATCTGCTCCTTTTTGAACATAGCCCTGTTCCTCTGGACTATGTTTACAAAGATGTTCAGCTTTCAATAGCTGATAAAACTATATATTTATTTTGTGTGGTTTTCTGCATTTGTTTCCTTTTACCAGGAAAAGATTTAAAAATTACCCATAGATAATACTACACACCATTAGATTCACAGACAATGACGTGAATGTAAAAGTATAAAATTTGACAAAGCTAACATCCATTAAGTTCACATGAATGGTTCCCTCTAGAGAGGTGGAAGGAAAATGGAACTGGGATCAGGGGAGGCCAAAGCACCTTTTTAGTTTATTTGTCACCTTGTAATTCCATAAAAGGCAGATGATGCAATTACGTAAAAATGTTAGCAATAGTCAGATTGGGACATTGCAAACACATGTATTTGTGTAGTATCTTCTCTTAGTTTTTATTTTTAATTAAAAAAATGAGCTTATCAGTGTACATTGTGACTGTAAGCAATAAATTTTCTAAACGTGCATTGATGCCATTGACACAGCATTTGTTAAGTCAAAGATAAAACTATCATGAGTCCAACTATCTTACTTAAAAATAATAATGTAGGCATCTTCGAAGAATTAGTTCCTTAACATTAAGTAAATGAAAATTTGACTCAATGAAGTTTACTTGTGATTGTACACCTAAGAATATTCTAATATAAGGGAAATAGAATCAATATTTTCATTCTGATGAACTTTAAAACAACTATACGATTTGCTTAAGGGCTTCCTGGGTAGCTCAGTGGTAGAGAATCCACTTGCCAATGCAGGAGACGCAGGTTCAATCCCTGGATCAGGAAGATACCCTGGAGAAGGCAATGGCAACCCACTCCAGTATTCTTGCCTGTCAAATCCCATGGACAGAGGAGCCTGGTGGGCTACAGTCCATGGGGTCGCAAAAGAGCAAAACACAATTTAGCAACTACACAACAACAACAACATACAATTTGTTTAAACCACAGATCATTTCCTTCTTTTGCAGGATGTGTAAGGGATTTTATTGAGATCCAATTTATATCAATGGAATGTTCCCAGATTATTTTCCCATTTGGAATTTTAAGATTCATTGTCTTTTCAGACTAAATAAAGCTCTGTGTTAGAAGGGAAATATGTGCATTTGAGAATGCGTATGTGGTTAAATTAACATAAATCATTGAAAATTATTTATTATTGATTTTTTTACCTTCCTGGTACTTAAGGTCATGATCACTAGGTGGGCAAATCATTATACATGATTCATAAAAAAATTGGCCATTTGACATTTTACTCCCTAAATGTCCATAGCAATCTCAGTCTGCTATGACAGAAAATGAATGTTTGGGGAAAAAAATGCCTCGAGTCTTCTTTTGTGTGTTTCTTTTAATTCTTATGATTCCCATAAGACTATCAACTCACAGAAAGAACACAGATTCTCCTCTGTAAACTCATATAGGGTATAAATTCACGCATGATGGCTCATGAGAAAAGAATCAGACCCATAGCCAAGTGACCCTTTTTACATTACCAGGCAAGTAGCTGCACAGTCTCTGCATTGAGATCTGGACCGTCGAGTTGTGAACTTGAGCAAGCTGTTCAATCATAGACACCACCAGCACACACCCTGCAGGGAGCAGAAGAGAAGTCAGCTATGTCACATGGAAAGCTTCTCTGGAGGACTGGAAGAAGGAAGGGGGATATGTGTGTGTCCTTAAGAACACAAACCTTCCCAAAACAGAGAACTTTTCTTTGCCATGATTTTTATAATCAACCACATGAGTGAGTGCGCTGAGTTTTTAGTGAAATACGATAAGAAAATTGTGACTTTGGGGGTCAGAAAGACAGGTTATTAGCTGACTTTTGTCACTTTTAAGATATGTGACTTCAGGGAAATAATTGACTCTTGCTTTATTTCCATTTCATTTTGATCATATGGGGGAAAGAGGTGCCATTTGTAGGAGTTAATGTGTAGAAGACAGCCAGCCAGCATGGAGGACAAGCTCAGTGGACACTGGCCTTTGCTGTCTGCTTTCCCTCCCTTCTGCAGTAGCCAGCTTCACTGTGAATAGGATCATTCCCACCTTACACATGCTCAGCTTGTGACCTGGGCTCAGATTTTTAATTGCAGAAAAGCAGTGGAAATAGCCCAACACGTGGAGTCAGAAAGCCTGGGACTGAGTCCTGCCCTTGAATCTTGAACTTATCATGCATCCTTTCTAAGCCTTGGCTTCCTCACTGCAAAGTAGTTAAGTTTCCTGTAGGGCTGCTGTGATGATTAAATGAGATAATAGTACAAATGAAAATGCCTTTGAAATCATAACACCATTGTAAAATATTATTTTACCTCCCAGCTATAAAGCACCCTGCTTAAAAGCATGTACCAATACAATGTGTCTAGAAGGAACCTTGGATTAAATTAAGAATATAATCCTCAAGCTACCTTGATGTATGATAATGATTAAGGCTCAGAATTGCTAGGTTAACACCCCTAGAAGGTTCTGTCACCAGCCTAAATTGCCAGGGAAGCCCAAACCTTCTTTGTCCAAAAGGAGGGAACTCTCTTCTATACACAAGGGGTTGGTTGGTCAAAGATCAGTAACTCTGAGAAGAAACTGTTCAGCTTCTTTGAGATAAGAGAAATGGCATTTATTAGCAGAGGCTGGTTTCCAAGGAGGCAAAAGAAGGACTACATCTAAAATAAAGAAGTTCCAGGGTGGCTGGCCGAGCAATCAGCTCACTATTATCCATCTGCTCAAGGAGCTGGGGACCCAAGTCCACATGCAGCATCGTTAAAACCAAATTCCCACTAGGAATCCTTAAGGGAAAGTGGCTGATAACAGATATGAATAGTACAACTGGGCTTCTCTAGACAGAAAGAAATTAAACCTCCCATAGAATGAGAGATTGCCAACAAAGAAAGAGAGACTTCCACCTTTCTAGACACTGCAACACCTAATCAGGCTTTGGCCTCAGTTGTTCTGTACCCTTCAGCAAAGTTGGGCTCACCAAATCTGAGATAGTTCAACCTTGACAGGCAAAGTCTTACTGCTCTGGGAGTACCTTCCTCTGGGGCATTCAACTTCAATTACCAAGGTGGACTTGATGTGCTTTTAACCTAATCCATGCATTGAGGGCTTTATTACATTGCAGTGAATTCAGTAGCTGATACTTATTAGCACTTTACAGTCTTAAAAACATTTTCATATATATTTTGTTTTATTTTACCAATAACTTTTCAAGAAAGGGGGCTTCTCTGTGACTCAGTAAAGAATCTGCCTACAGTGTGGGAGACGGGGGTTCAATCCCTGGGTTGGGAAGATCCCCTGGAGAAGGGAATGGCTACCCACTCCTGTATTCTTGCCTGGAGAATGCCATGGACAGAGGAGCCTGGTGGGCTACAGCCCATGGGGTCACAAAGAGTCAGACATAACTGAGCAACTAACACTTTTTCAAAAGATGGATGCAATGCAATCTCATTTCAGAATATTTTTAAAATATACAGCAGTATTAAAAAGATAAACATCACTTAAATCATCCAGAGATAAACAAAATTCACTTTTAAACACTTTATATAATATACGTGAATATTTTTAACATTTATAATGCACTTTTCAATCTTGATTTATGTCTCTGCTAATCACTTGTTAAGTTAGGTGGAGCTAAATACATTTTAATAACTGCAATTTAAAATAATTATAAGTAATTATATTGCAATGTAATAAGAGGATGCAGTGTGGTATAGTTAAAAAGGGAGAAGCTTTGAAATAAAAAAATAAGCTTTTTAAAAAAACAAAGTTCAAATACTGGATCAGTCACTTAAAATGGTGTAACTTTGAACAAGTTACCTAACCTTCTGGAACTTCTTATTAAGAGTTTACAAAGAAGACATACACGTGGCTAACAAACACATGAAAAGATCTCAACATCACTCATTATCAGAGAAATGCAAATCAAAACCACAATGAGGTACCATTTCATCCTATTCAGAATGGCTGCTATCCAAAAGTCTACAAGCAATAAATGCTGGAGAGGGTGTGGAGAAAAGGGAGCCCTCTTACACTGTTGGTGGGAATGCAAACTAGTATAGCCACTATGGAGAACAATGTGGAGATTCCTTAAAAAGCTGGAAATAGAACTGTCATATGACCCAGCAATCCCACTGCTGGGCATACACCCTGAGGAAACCAGAATTGAAAGAGACACGTGTACCCCAATGTTCATCACAGCACTGTTTACAATAGCCAGGACATGGAAGCAGCCTAGATGCCCATCAACAGATGAATGGATAAGGAAGCTGTGGTACATATACACAATGGAATATTACTCAGCTATTAAAAAGAACACATTTGAGTCAGTTCTAATGAAGTGGATGAAACTGGAGCCTATTATACAGAGTGAAGTAAGTCAGAAAGAAAAACACCAATACAGTATATTTACACATATGAATAGAATTTAGGAAGATGGTAATGATGACCCTATATGCAAGACAGCACAAAGATATAAAGAACAGACTTTTGGACTCTGTAGGAGAAGGCTAGGGTGGGATGATTTGAAAGAAAAGCATTGAAACATGTATATTACCATATGTGACACAGATGACCAGTCCAAGTTCAACGCATGAAACAGGGCACTCAAAGCCGGTGCACTGGGACAACCCAGAGGGATGGGATGGGGAAGTCGGTCGGGGGGAGGTTTGGGACAGGGGACACATGTACACCCGTGGCTGATTCCTGTCAATGTACGGCAAAAACCACCACAATATTGTAAGGTAATTAGCCTCCAATTAAAATAAATAAATTAATTTTTAAAAAAAGAGTTTACAGTTAGAGCATAAGTTCCTTGTGGGCAGGATTGGGGTTTTCCTATTTCTAACTTTGAGTGCCTGGCTTGGAGGAAGGAGATAAGAGATGTTAGCTGACTCGAAGCAAACTGACTAGAGAGCCACCTGAGGGACACTTCAGTTGTCACTTGGTGGAGACGTCCATAGAAAAGGGTTAATGGATGCAACTGACTTTGTGTTCTGGCTCAGTCATGACATTGCTAACTCTTTGTTCCATCTCATTACAGGACATGGCTCCACTTCTCATCCTTCTGTGCAACAACCAGCACCCTCTCTTAAGTCAACCAGCAGATTCTATAGCAAATAGTCACAACACACAGCTCAGGATCAAAGAAGAATGTGGTAGAGGCTGTGGGTTGAGCTCTTGCATAGCAGTCACTTCATAGCGTCTCATCAATGAGCTGCAGCATTTGTCACCCAGAGTGGACTTGAAACACACAGGTATGTATTTGTTTTCATCTTTGGCATGGAAGGACAAATGCAAAGAGAATTGTGCTGCCCGAGACCAACCTGCTTCTTTGTCTTTACAGAGGTGAGGTTTTCTTTTACTCAGAGCAGTCCCAACAAGAACTGATGAGTTTCATGGCTCCTTAGCACTACTTGCTTAAATAGGAAATCATTAGATAGTGCTACTTGGCAAGTCCTAAATAAAAAAGAACCCCTTCCCCCCAAAATTTAACTGTCTCTAAAGATTGGTGTACCTTGCCACTATCGCCACTCTGCCTAGCGAAGAGTTGTTATGATCAAAAGAACGGCAGAAAAGCAGGTAATGGGGCTTGAAATAAGTAAACGCCCATTCTGGGCTCAGCTTTGATTTGAGTCCCACTCACTTGGACATCCCCGCCCATTTCCACTGAGCTCAACTCCCCTTGGGTTGTTAATTTAGGGTCTGCAGTGAGGTGTGTCCTGAATCCTTTAGTAACAAGAATAGAGAAATTGACTTTGGTATAGTTTCTAATAAGAGGTTTCACTGTCTTGACAGGCTGAAAAAATGTTTTCCCTTGGAGAAATGCATGAGCAGAGTCATTCTTCCCATTATAGACTATTCTCTGGCTGCTAATAAAAAGGCCTGGGTTTGCTGAAGCAAGTTTGTCCAAGCTACTGTTCATTTAGGAAGTGATGAGAGTGGGTGAGAACTATGTATTTTGCTCAGTGGTCACCATCTGAAATCTCCCATATGGAAAATCTCTTCTCACCCAAATTAATGAGTATAATAGAAACAGTCACCCCTGACATTGTAAGAAAAGAAGCAAATAGGCTAGAATAAAAACACCTGCCACAGGAATCTGCTTCTAGACACACATCTCAGGTAGACTGCAGACTGTACCATGGAATCTTTTTGAAATGAAACAGAACTCTCGAAACTCTAATTATAATCATATCTGCGCTGGCTGGAGATGTGGCCAACTGCAGAGAGAGGTCTATTAGATTTCCCATTTGTCTGAAGCCTACACTTCATCGAGAAGCCTTGAAAGCACCTGGCAGTTGTCAGAACGAGGGTCGGCGTGACTACACTTCCTTTTTGACCCTGAGTTGGGGCATAAATAATTCATCACATGGCTAGAATATTCTCTGCAGATTTCAAAGAGTTTTGCATACATTTTCATCTCATTTAAACTTCACAACAACTTGACTCATCGCTGTAGGAATTATTCCTATGCTGTAGGAATTATTGCTACGTTGTACAGACCAGCAGTCAGGGGCTCAGGGAAGTTAGGTGCCTTGCCAAGTATATAGCTAGTGAGCAAGGGAACCGAGACTGGAACCCGGTATGTAGTCTGAGTCCCTTCTGGATGCCAGGCACAATGCTGAGCTGTGAGTACAAGCTGAGAACAAACTGATATGGTTCCTGCCCGCTCAGAGATTATACTCCTTTAGGGAAAAGTGACCATAAACAAGTAGGCATACATGCATTTATAAATAATTTTAGGTCCAACGAAGAAAAGGAACAGGGTGAAGTAACAGAAGGCAATGAGAACGAAGATGGTGTAAAACTTAGCTAGAACTGATAGAGAGGGAAGGCTTCTCTGAAGAACACACACAATCTTATGTGAAACAGAACACCATTCCAGGTTTGATGCATGAGACAAACGCTCAGGGCTGGGGCAATGGGATGACCCAGAGGGATGGGATGGGGAGGGAGGTGGGAGGGGGGTTCAGGATGGGGAACACATGTAAACCCAGGGCTGATTCATGTCAATGTATGGCAAAAACCACTACTATATTGTAAAGTAATTAGTCCCCAACTAAAATAAATTAATTTATTTTTTTTAAAAATGGCTAATATAATAGAGAGGAGCAAGCAGTTTGAGGGGCCAAGAAGGCTTTGTAGGCAGGAGGAGCTGATATCCACTTAATGGCAATGAGACTGGGAAAACCTGGCATTAGGAGATGAGGTGCAGACACAGGTGTAGGTCAGGTCCGTGGGTTTTGTAGATGGCAAAAGAGGTAAGGATTCAACTTGAAAGGAATGGGGAGCTGTGAATAGGTTTTGAGGAGGGGGCTGCTTCCATTTGATCTGTGTCTTAAAAATATCATGCTGGCTATCCCGAGAAGGAAGGATCTTAGAGGGCAAATATAGGGTCAGAGAGATGAAGAAGGAGGCTGTTTTGGTCCTGGGGATAGATGATGGTTTATTGGATAGAGTAACAAGTGACAGTGGGGGTGGAGGAAAATGGACAAATCTGAGATCTACTGTGGAAGTTGACCCAAGGGGATTTATTAATGAACTGATGAGAAATGTGAGGAAAGTAGAATCAAGGATGACACTTTTATTTTTGGTTTGGGTACCAGAGGAGTGTAGAACACAGGTTTTAGAGTCACAGCCCACCTGGATTTTTGTCCTTGCATCCTTGTCGGACCAGCATGACATTTTCAAGTTCATTTCCCACATGACCCATCTCCCCCAACCCGGTGCCCCTCCACAAATGCCTAAATTCTGTTCTCAAATTTTCCTAATCAGGTGGGAGCAGAGGATATAGTTTTATATGTTGTAATTCTAACCAACAACCTCTATCCCCAGACTTTCACACTTTGGTGAAAAGGAAATAAGAAAGAAAGGTAGGAAAACAATCACCTAAAATGATCCTACAGCCAGCCTTGTTTCCCTAAGATACTAGTTACCAAGCCAGATAGGGTAGAACACACCCCAGCTGTGAATACTACTCTTTCACCTTTTTTTCTGCTTTCTTCTCAGTCTGGACATGGATAAGGTGAGAGGGTAGGAAAGGAAAAGAGAAAGGAGGGGAGGAAAGAGAAGGGAGAAGCCATGGTATAGTAGAGAGTGAAGAATTTGGGGCTCAGAGAGACCTGGATTCAAATCTTGCTTCTATCACTTATGAGTTGTTATATTTGGCAGGATTGTTAACCTCTCTGAACCCAGATTTTGGTACCCACAGAACAGAATAATAAAGCCCCCTTGTGTGGTATACATTAAAAATGGTCACAGACATTTTACACTTCCTCCCATCAAGAGGTGATGTCTATTTTCCAGCCCTTTGAATCTGCCCATGTGACCTTGCTTTGATCAGTAGAATGTAGAAGTGACAGCTTTTCAGATCCAACTCTAGACCCCAAGAGGCCTTGCATCTTCCATTTTTCCCATTTAGAATTTCACAGCCATGAGCTTGAGCTAGTCTGCTGGAGAGGCCACATGAAGGGAAAGTCCAGTAATAGTCTGCCAACTACCAGGTTTGTGAATGTGTGTGTGTGAGTTGCCATGAGGCCATTCTAAATATCCAGCTCATCATTCCACCATCTATCAACTGAGTGCAGCAGCAGAAGTGAGCCTACCTAAGACCAGCTCAAGGGCCACTGAACAATGTCCAGTCAAAAAATGCCAACCCACAGGATTGCGAGCTAATAAATAATTACTGTGTCAGTGCACAAAGGCTTGTAATTCGGCAAAGGCTATCTGAAAACCTGGCAAAGGTCTTGTGAGGATTAAGTGATACAACACATAGAATGCACAGGATGTCTGGCACAGTAAATGTTTAAGGTTAGTTTCTACCCCACCTACTGAGACCATCATAGGGTAAAGAACATATCTTCCATGACTTTTTTAAAAATAGAAGCTCAGAAATCTATTTTTGAAAAACATGTAATATCGCCAATCTTTTTACTTTTCTACGGTTGAACTTACTTTTATTATAGATATCTTGTATTTTCAGTGTATTTGGGCAGATTAGGCTCTGTGTCCTAAACCAATCATCACCTGGAATATTACTTTTATGAGAAAATGCTCAGTGAGTTTCAAACTTCCATCTCTCCCAAAAACACTGGCAGTGAAAGAGGCACTATATATTGGACAATTACTGGTGAGAACAAGGCTAAGGGCATGCAAGGGGGGGCAGAGTCCAAGCAAAGCAGCAAGAGGAAATTAGCAGACTGTGCTGAGAAATACAGAATAGTGGGCTTGGCTAATTTAGAAACACATAAAAAACAATGATAAAGAAATGTCAGTGAAGACACTGGGAGTCAATCCATCTTGTTATTATTCAGTACATACTTACTAGCACCCATTATGTGCTCAGAGGTTTGAGTATACAAAGAATAAGAGAAATCACAGAACACTAGGAAATGCTGAAGATTAGAAGAGTAATCTAGTCCTTGCAACCTGCAAGTGTTTGGTGGAGGGACCTGTTAGTGCTTTGGGAACACATAGGAAGAAGAAACTAACGCTACCTTTGGTAAGTAGTGACATTTGCCTGGAGGAGTTTAGTGTTAGAAGATGGGAGGACCTTATTTGACAAAAAAAAAAAGGCAGGAAAGGACTTCAGGAAGAGAGTAGTAGTATTTCTAAAGATCTGAATGTGAGAATGAGAAGAGCTGGCCAAGACTAGAGCCCAGGCTCCATGGGAAAGGAAGAGTAAGAAAGTTAGGAAGGAGATATATCATGAAGAGGCTTGAAGGTCAGATTACAGACCACTGGCTTCATGCTCTAGAATATGCTGCTGCTGCTGCTAAGTCGCTTCAGTTGTGTCCAACTCTGTGCGATCCCATAGACCGCAGCCCACCAGGCTCCTCTGTCCCTGGGATTCTCCAGGCAAGAATACTGGAGAGGGTTGCCATTTCCTTCTTCGCTAGAATATAGATCAATGGTTTTCAAACATTTTGCTCTGAACACCCAAAAGAAATTTGAAAAGCTATGAACTCTTCTACATTTTAATGGATGTTAAAATATTATTAAGGGATATAAGTTCCATTAGTTGTAAGGGGTACAATCCCAGGAAGATTGTAAATACTACAATCAAAAAATTACATTAATCTTCCATATGTATCCAAAAGAATCTAAATATTATAATGATTTATACCTACTCTCATCTACTTTAAAAATATATGATCAAATTCTTCTTTCACAGTGAAAAATTTGCATTGATAATTCCTTTCCTTGAACTCATATTTCAGTGAAAAGTCTACTTCACTGAATTTTCCTTCCACTAGAGTTTTATCCCAATATAATGTATTTTTATGGTTGAAGGTATTTTTTCACACTAAAAATATGTATAAAATTTAAATAAAACCTTTACTTTCTTGTGAATAAAACACTGAAAGTATTTTAAAAATTCTTCTGGAGAGAGTTTTCTTTATTAGTAAAATTAACTTATCTAAGCAATATGTATTGTCAATTTGATAAATAATTTCTAAATAATAAAGGTAAAATTTTCTTGGAATTACATCTTTTAATGAGATGGTTGGACTATTTCAATTAATACCTATACCTTTCAAAAAATATTACTTACTCATGTAAAGACACAAGGTTCATGTCAAGTATCATGTCTGTTTTTTTTTTAATTGAAGTATAGTTGATTACAATTTGTGTTAACTACTGCTGTACAGCAAATTGATTCAGATATATATATATATATGTATGTGTATACATTCTTTTTAAAATATATACTTCTCCATTATGGTTTATCATAGAATATTGAATATAGCTCTCTATGCTATACAGTAGAACCTTGTTGTTTATCCGTTCTATATATAAAAGCTTACATCTGCTAACCCCAATGTTTTTATTTTTCATTTTTAAAGAGGTAACAGCTGAGAAAACATGCTTACTTAAATAAGTAAAAGAGAATGGAAGGACTTCTGATATGGTGGTGTCACTCAATTCTTTAACTCCTCTGAGTTAACTGTCAAAAATCTGAAAGTGATCAATCACTGAAAATTATTTAAGTCTCCCTTCAATTGTGTTGAAAGCAAAAAACTTGATAAAACTGAGTTGCAAAAACATTTGCTGCCCAATCAATGGAGCCTTTCACTTTCTCAATTTCTGAGAAATATAAAAAAAAGTTTTACTAAGACTTACCTTTTAATTCTACCTACTACAGTTTCACTTGGTGAGACCTTGTTAAAAACTAATATGCTCAGAAACAATTGGCAAGTTGAAATATTGTTCTTTTCAATACATTTTTGCCTATACAACATTTGAGGTAAAATTCTTTATCTTATTGTGTACTTCATAGACATTTTTGTCAAATGTTGGAGCTGCAGATATAGTTCATTCAAGCTATGAAAAATGTCCTCTGTATAAACCTAAATGGCAAAGTCAGATCTTATTATCAAAGAAATTAACCAATCAGATTTTCTTTCAGAAGAGTATAACTTTATTTTTCCATTTACTTTTGTATTTGAATTTTAAGATAGAGAGAGGATGGATGGATAGAAAAAGATTGATTAACGGGTGGGTGGATAGATGGACAGATGGATGAATAGAAAGAAGGGTAGACAAATAAAGAGTAAATGGATAGACAGAAAATAATCTTAGACTATGCCCAATCATTTTTATCCACAAACTTAATTGCTAACTTGAGAAGTTCTCACCTGCCAGCAACAGCTTACTACTGCCAAATTTCTCACAAACATTTTGTTGAAAGAAAAAGGTGTTTACTTTTACCTGTCTACTTAACAACCCAAATTTAGAAATTAAATAAAACAATAAAACAAGATCTAAACTCAGTATAAATACAAACCTGGATGGTTTTTCAAGGAAATATACCCGAATATCAATAGTGATCATCTGAGTTTGGGGACTCCAGTTCATTACATTCTTTAAAAATATCTGTATTTTCTAACATCTATATGGAAGTCATATATTCTTTTGTAATTATAAAAAACCCCAATAAATTATATTTTATCAAACAATTTCTCTTTGAATAAGCTTTTTAATAGTTGCCTTCTACTTCAATAAGTTTTAGGAAATTATGAAAAGACCTTTGTTCTTTCAGCTCTCTGCTAGGTGTTTTCACAAACTATATCTCATTTAAATCCTCACAGCAACCTCATGAAATTGGTACTTCCCATTTTACAGATGAGAAATATGAGACTCAGAGAGGGTAAGCAATATGCCTGAGGCCTTTCAGACAAGTAGTGATTCAACTGCTCACGGACTAGCTAGTGATTCCTACCCAGATCTATTGAAATTTGAAATTTATACACTGCTGAGTATCACACTGCATTACATTAAAATTTTGGATTCTGAAAGTGAAAATTATCATTTGCGTTAATTAAAATAATAATTGCTATACTGATGTCTATATGATTTGTGAATACAGTTTCTTAATGTTCTTTTCACTTTCTAATGATGTTTTCTGGAGAACAAAGTGTTTAACAAAGTACAACTTGTATTTTCTTTTTGTATAGTTCTTTTGATGTCATATCTAAGAGTCTTCACCCAGTCCAAAATCACAAAGATTTTTCTTCTGTACTTTCTCTGAAAGTTTTTAGTTTTAGTTTTCACCTTGAGGTCTAAGATCTATTTTGAGTTAATAATTATGTATGATTTGGAGTAAGGAATCAGATAGTGTCAGCTCTCTAACTGGTTTCTTTGAAATTTTTGGCTCTTCTGGCTTCTTGTCATTTCCATACAAGTTTTAGGATCAATTTGCCAATTTCTACAAAAAAAAGATGTTAGGATTTTGAAGGAATTGCGTCTAGTCTATTAGATCAATGTGGTGAGTATTGCCATCTTAACACTATTGGGTCTTCTGATCAATTAGCCTGAAATATCTCTCAGGCTGTAAAACACTTTTTCCTGTAAAGCACCTTTAATTTCTCTTTACAATGTTTGTAGTTTTCAGTGTAGAGTAATCGCATTTCTTTCGTTAAATTTATTCCTATTTTTATCATATTATGAATGGAATCGTTTTCTTAATTTCAGTTCTTAAACATTTGCTGTTACTATAAATAAATATAATTAATTTTTATATTAATCTTGAATCTTACCACCTTACTAAACTTGCTAATTCTAGTACTTCTATTGTAAATACCTAAGGATTTATACATTCAGGAACATGTCTGAAAATATAGCTTTACTTATTTCTTTCCAATTTGCTTGCTTATATCATTTTTCTTTCTTTATTAAGCTGAATAGAATCTTCAAAACAATGTTAAGTATAAGTGGTAAGGTGGACATCTACCATGTTTCTGATTTTGAGAAAAAAGCATTCAGTCTTCCTTCATTAAATATAACATGAGTAATAAGTTTTCATAGATGTTCTTTATCATGTTAAGGAAGTTCCTTTTTCTCTCATAACTTCTTGAGTGGTTTTAACATGGGTGGGTGATTGATTTTGTCAAATTATTTTTCAATTTCTATCAGGATGATAATGTAGTTATAGCTTCTATTCTACCAATTTGGTATATCCTATTAACTGATTTTCAGATCTTAAAACAACCATGCATTCCTAGGATAAATGGTACTTGATCATGGGGTATAACCTACTTTATATGTTGCTGAATGCAGTTTTTTTCATGTTTTTTAAGGATTTTTGTGTCTATGTTTATACAGGATATCGGTCTATTATTTCCTTTCCTTGTGATGTCTTTGTCTGGATTTGATATTAATGTAAAAGATGGAATGATCTGGAAAGTATTCCTTCCTCTTATATTTTATGAAGAAAAGGGAATGAATTTAAATGGGTTAGTGAATACATTCAAAGTTGCGGCTCTAAGTTGATTTCACTTTTCTTAGGTTCTTTCAGGTCTTCCCAACACGTGCACGGTTTCCAAATCAATCAGGGATGTGTGGAGACATTATCTTGGCCTTCTATGATACTCACATTACTAGGGCTTCACTGTTTAATTTTTGGCTGATCTTCATTGTCCCACCTAGGGCCAAAACCTTAAGCTAGCAAACTGCATGTTCTCCTTGTTAATTCCCAACAGAGTCCATCACTTTTAGCCAACAAAGCTATCTTTGAATCCTGGCTGAATCAAGTCTGTCCCATTAGCAGTAGACCTGCTGGTTTTTGCAGACAGCTCCACAGTAATGAAACTACTGTTCTCACTAACTAAGCTGAGGGCAAGGGTAGATGGAGCAGCCTCAGGCAAAAAGGTCACAGTTTTGCTGTTCTTCCTGAAGTGCAAGTAGTTTTTCAAGAATAAACATTCCTCAGTTCATTGTGGTCCGATGGTTGATTTTTAGTGTCCCAAAATGGTTGCTTAAGACAGTCTTTCCAGTTTTATGCTTGGCCTTTTGTGCAGAGGCTCACCAGCCACTCATACCATAACAATCAGAATTCCCTCTTGCACTTGTTTATATCTGAAAGACTCTGGGGCTTATGTTAAAGGGCAATCTAATCTGTTTTAATTTACATTTGACATTTTTAAATTGTGGGAATCATATTTTAAAAAAAAGGACTTTGTCCAGGGAAAGATTCAGAAGATTTGTCCTCTTTGCTAACATTGAAGAACAATTAGTTTATGAGAGAAAGGGAATAGTAGTGGAGTAATTTGTTTTTCTTTCCAAATTCTGAGTGTGAAGGCCGGGAGAAAAAAAGCTGGACTATCAACCCCTTCCCCCTCAAAAACAAAACAAAACAAAACAAAAAACCCTCAACCCGCAGCATAATCTTCATCTATTAATTTCCACTATATAGTCATGCCTATTTGGTGAATCACTTTGGGATTAAGTCACATACATTCTCTTTTGCAACACTCTTTAGTGTTTAGTTTGGAGACTTTTCTTTTTTAATCATTTCTATGACTGGTTGGCAGAATGATAAGATTAGTGAGGGCAGAACCTCAGAATGTGATTGGATATCACTTCTGTGATTATGTTATGTTCTATGATAAGAGAGGGGCTTCCCATTTGGTGCTAGTGGTGAAGAACTTGCCTGCCAATGCAGGAGACATAAAAGACCTGGGTTTGATATCTGGGTTGGGAAGATTCCCAGGAGAGAGGGCATGGCAACCCACTCCAGTATTCTTGCCTTGACAATCCCATAGACAGAGGAGCCTGGTAGGTTACAGTCCATGGGGTCGCATCCAGTCGGACGTGACTAAAGCGACTTAGCACACATGATAAGAGAGATTTTGCATATGCAGTTGAGGACTCTAGTTAGTCTACTTTGAGTTAGTCAAGGTTATCCTGGGTGGACCCAACGTAATCAGGTGCACCCTGTAAATATAGAGGATTTTTTTTTCCTCTAGCTGTTCTTAAAGAAATAGGTATGCTGTTAACTTCCTTTGTAAAGGTGTAGCCTCTAAGAACTGAGAGTGATCCCGGCTGACAGCTTGTAAGTACATGGGACCTCAGTCCTGAAAATCCAAGAAACTAAATTCTGCCATCAACCAGTGAACTTGCAAGAGGACCTGAGTCTCAA
Source organism: Okapia johnstoni (assembly GCA_024291935.2). Classification (NCBI taxonomy): domain Eukaryota; kingdom Metazoa; phylum Chordata; class Mammalia; order Artiodactyla; family Giraffidae; genus Okapia; species Okapia johnstoni. Next base: position 53,954,709 of record CM044312.1, read on the forward strand.
CTCACATTGCAACCCCAGCTGGCATCTCAATTTCAGCCTTGTAAAATTCTGAGCAGAGAATCCAGTTATGTTACATCCAGATTTCTCATGTGCAGAAATTGTGAGACAGTAAATTTACACTGTCTTAAACTGAAGAATGTATGGCAATTTATTACACAGCAATAGAAAGCTAATAGACTACGAAATCTTTTTTTTTTCCTATAAGTGAATCTTTCAATAAGATAGCCAAGATTTGAGAATTTGTAGTTACACAGATAAAGATTGACAAGTAATTATTCAGTTTGCTCGGGCCTCTTTGCTTTATGTTAGGTTTAATTTTAGGACTTCTATAGCATATTTTCAATTTTTTTTTTTACTGATTTCCCAAAGTGTACATAATCACAACTCCTTTGGGTACTTACTATGTACCGAGCACAGTTTAAGTCCTTCGTGTGTATTTATTCATTAGCCCTCCATATAACCCTGGCTTCCCAGGTGGCTCAGTGGTTTAAAAAAAAAAGAAAAGAAAAACAAAACCCTGCCTGCCAATGCAGGAGATGTAAGAGACCAGGGTTCAATCCCTGGGTCAAGAAGATCCCCTAGAGGAGGAAATGGCACACCATTCCAGTATTCTTGCCAGAACAATCCCATGGACAGAGGAGCCTGGCAGGCTACAGTTCCATGGGGTCCCAAAGAGTCAGACACAATGGAGGTATGAACACATACCTAAGCCTCTACGCCATCCTAGCATGCAGGTCCCATGTAATCTCATCTTATAGAAAGGGGACACGAGGTACAGAGGGTGAAGTTGTGCCCTTATGTCACATATGTACAGAGAGGCAGAGCTAGGACTCAAATCCAGCCAGTCTGAGCCCAGAGTCCAAGCTCTCTTACTCTTAACCACCATGTCTTACTATTATTTTTGCAAGCTCATCTAGAAAATGTGGAATATTCAGCAAGCACTGAGAAGAAATTACAAATCATTTGTAACCTCATTACTCACAGATAACAACACAACCACAGTTAGCATTTCGCTGTTCATCCTATCTGGGACAACAGCTATATAAACAGAGAGGTGGGTACATTACAACTTCTGGGGGATTTCACTCCACTTAATGTTTTGTGACATTTTTTTTCTCTTTCTTATAATATATTTAAACTATGATCTAGTTTACTGCCTCTCCCTTTCCCTCCAAAAAGGAATTTATTCACTTTCTTCTTGAGGAAAATCATACTGTCCACTTGGATTTTTCAATTTTGCACTTTGAGATCTTTCACCAGAACTGTGCACCTCTCTCTAGAATGTCTTTGTGGGTCTTCTCTGCAAGGGTAAGACCCCAGAACAAGCCAGAAAAACAAAAGGCAGATGTGAGCTTAGTGAAAATTGAGGTGATCAGAAACCTACCATCTGTGCCAAGGCTGGGGTTAAATTCTATGATAATCTAAAAATAAAAGTAGAGGAAGGATTTAGGAGAGGGGAAATGGGAAAGTGAGGGACAAAGTGCCGAGGGCTGCATGAAACTGCAGCTGGGAACCAGAGGGCATATGGCTACACCTCGAGCATCAGCAGGGAGTGACTGTAGACTGCCAATACCAGCCAAAGAGCTGCACCAGCCATGACACGTCCATGTGGGAGCTCTGAGGGCCGGAGACTGTGAGTGTCAGGGTGACTTACGCACAATCCCTCCCCAAGAACTGAGAGCAACCCTCAGAGAGCGGAGAAGGAAAAGAGCCCTGAATTATCCAGAGAGACTAAATCTAAACCCACGAGTGGAAAGATGAAATGTTTTCTTCCTCACCAATGACTGTGGTGGTTTATGAACAAGTGTTCAGATATAGAAAAATAGAGAAAATAAAATTTCTATCCATGTAAATTGTGATCATAGATTTTCAACCTTCTCTGCTGGCTCTGTCTAAATCTTTCGTATTTTTGTCAGTGACATTGTTACTTTACCATTCCCGCTGGCTGAAAGCTTAGGATCACTTCCTCTTTATCATTTAAACATAAAGTCATCTCTGACCATTGTATGTGTGATGTGGGGGTTGGGAGAGGAGGTTTTAACTGACTCCAAAGGCATTTTATATATTTAACCAAATATGAATGATGGAAAAAAGGGTTTTTTTTAAAACTCTTTAAAAAGCTTCCTGTGCACCAAATAGGGCTTAAATAAAAACAAAAACCAAAAACAACCTGAAAAGTCAATGAATACATTTAAATGTCAATGACTTCGAAACATAAGGATTTTTTTGCCCCTAAATCACCCATGTAAAGAAAATAATGTTTTGCAAAAATGAACATGACTTATTACTGATTTCATAGCATTTGAAAAGCAGCAGAAAGAGGTCCTGCGCATTCCATCACAGTAGAATCAGAGTCTGCTTGGTGATCAAATGAAATGTATAGTTCAGTGCAAAGAAATTATGGTAAAACTTGGGAAAGAGGCCATTAGGGTTTTGCATGGCTTAGTTCTGATTTTGGAATATGTTCAAGGCCTGCCCTCCAGATCTGCTGGTTGGTTCCCACTGCAAAGGCTCATCCTGGCATAGGCGCTGTGGTTGTTTATTTATGATGGGGATGTTGGCTCAGTCACTCAGTAACTTCTACAACGGCTCCTTGTGGAGCATCTCTCCAGTCACAACAGTCTCTACTTTCCTGAGCGTTGCCACCTCCCTCCACGAAACTGGCAGCCACATCTGCACTGTGAGCTCTCTTCACTCCCACCTGCCTCTTATTCACTGATCTAAAGACTCAGCCCAGATTCTCTCTTCCAGAAAGTTATATTGACAGCCAGAAGGAGAGTCCCTCTCTGTGTGGGTTGACCTCTTATGTGCAAACTCTGGATTATGGGAGCCAATGAGTTGGAAGGCATGTAGTCTTGCTTTTTCATCTGAAAGTTGTTGGGATTAACAGAAGTCCAACCAGCAATTCCTCCTTTCCTCCCACCCTCTCCAAGAGGCTCTCCCTCTTACCACCAGCTGCGAGTGGAGTGAGCTTACTTTGCTGCTTTCTAAGACACTTCCACATTTGGCCAGTGACTAAGGGCATCCCCAGGTCCCCTTTCAGGAGATACCTCCCACCACCACAACTGCTGAAGGCGCACACTTGCCCCACAAAATTGTGGTAAGACAAAATGGTTATTTTAAAATTTGTTTTGCAGTAATATATAATCAAAACAACCACATCTGAGGATCCCCTCAACACCTCTTGCTAACTCTCTATGCCTCATTGGGAATGGGGCAGGAAAGGAAATGAGTATATTATGTCTACTTTATGGAAGTGAAAGACCACATATCTCAGTTCAACCATCCTAGAAGTAAAACTGATTTCACTTAAGCCTTTCTCAAGAGCATTTCTGCTTTATAAGCTTTAGGTATTTGTTTTGAGAAAATAGAAGGTGGTAAATAATTACGGGATGGAACCAAATATTGAGTGGGGACAACCTCCTAGGCATGTTTCCAATGGGGCCACAGATCTCTGCTTCCAGGCCTGTGGAGAATATATTCTCATGGAATCTGGGTCTTAAGGTTTTAATTTAAAAGAAGACTTTGAAACCATGGATGTGTTCTTTACCATGTATACTGACTGGAAATCATGTTTTTTTTTTTTTTTTTTTTTTTCAGGAAATAGGACTAAATCAGATATTTTCTCTACAGTCTCCAGAAATAATTCATGTGTCACACTCTGTATCCAAACTTTTCATTTGTAAGAGATGGCCACTATATTTATCCCTTGAGTTCTTTTCCTGGCTTCTTAAACCAGGATTTTATTTTGGGATCTGCTCATTGAATAATTACTACTCATAATTTGGCTCCATGGACTGACCCTGTGAAAACCTGTTGGGAATCTCCAGATATGATATGAATATCAAAGGTTTTACCCTACTTTTACTCCTCTTCAAAACAACAACAACAACCAAACAAAAACACCAAACAACAACTTGGAAATAAAATACTTCAATGAAAGTTAAGTGAAAGAGCCATATCTCATCCAGTGTTCAATGTCTTCAGGTGACTGTCTGTTTATTGCCAACTCTGGACTCACTGACAGAAAGAACAAAACTAAGATGGCTGAATCCTTACTGTGTGCAAACACCATAAATTTACATGTATGATCTCAATTCTCACAGCATCCCCATGAAGTGGGTATTATGTGTCTCATTTCATCGGTAACACAGAGGCATGGAAGTGAAGTGTTAAGTAAGTGGCTCAAAGTTTCAGATTGTACAGGATGGAGCAGAGGAGGAGGAGGGGGAGGCAGCAGTTCAAAGGTCAAAGTCTACCTTTCTGATATGTAATGCTGTCTGTTGTCCTGAAAGGCAGATGAGAATTTCAGGCTGTTATAGTTGCCATCGGGGGGGAAAGATTTCTATCACCAATGAGGTGGAAAACTTTTAATTCAAGCTAGCAACTATATAGCACACTTCTATACACACATATTTGCATACAGAGTGAATGCTTACTTTAAGACTCAAAATTTTTCTCTGCTAGTGAGGTTATTGATACGTTAACTGGACTCTTTTGGTCATGGATGTCATTACATAGGTGGTTTTCTATGAAAGCCAAGAATTTGACCCCATGATGTTCACATTAAAAATACACAGAATAGGACTTCCCTGGTGGTTCAGTGGTTACGAATCTGCCTGTTAATGAAGGGGACATGGATTTGATCCCTGGTCCAGGAAGATCCCACATGTCTCATGGCAACTAAGCAAGCACTCCACAACTACTAAGCCTGAGGAGCCCATGCTCTGCAACAAGGGAAGCCACAGCAATGAGAAGCCAGAACACCACGACTGCAGAGTAGCCCTCACTAACCGCAATTAGAGAAAGTCTGAGCACAGCGACGAAGACCCAGTGCAGCCAAAGATAAATAAATAAATTTATGTATTAAAAAAGAAGTAAATAAGAAGTAAAAACAGTTGAGTTTGGTTTAAAAAAAAATGCACATGGAAGCATGTAAATTATCATATGTGAAACTAATCGCCAGTCCAGGTTCAATGCATGATACAGGGTGCTCGGGGCTGGTGCACTGGGATGACCTGGAGAGATGGGATGGGGAGGGAGGTGGAAGGGGGGTTCTGGAAGGGGAAAACATGTACACCCATGGTGGATTCATATCAATGTATGGCACAACAAATACAATAATGTAAAGTTAAAAAAATATAAAATAAACGAATTAAAAAAAAAATGAACAGAATAATTACTTACCTACGCAGGCATGGCCATTGGAGTGTCTGGTGTCAGGCCAGTCGTCATAGCCCGAAGAGGCAAAGGTGTGAAGGGTCAGGAGAAAAAACAGAGGAGCAACCATAAGGATTTTCCGAGGAGACTTCATCTCGGAGCTACTATATCAGGAGACTCCAGGCTGGCAACAGAAGCTACAGGCTGAAGGATGCTGAAGTTGAGGCCCAAGAGCTGATTAGTCTCTCCATTTCTCTTCTGTCTTCTAACACACACACACCACACTCACATACACACTTTTCACTACGCAGAACCCAGAGAGGGAGCCGCACGGCTCGGGTCTGGGAAGAGCTGGAGGAGCCCCTGGTGCACAATCCTTCTAAGCTACAAACTGAAGGAAAAACTGCCGCAGGTTGCAGCTGAGGCAGCCAAGAGTGCTTTTGCACTTGCTGACTGAAGTCAGTGGCAGTGAACCCCAGGAACCTTGTAGCCTCCCGGAATCATCCTGTGGCCTGGTTAGGCAGCTCTTCCTCTTTCTTTCTTGCAAAACAAAGCTAAACTAAAAGTAAAACCGAAGAAGAAAACCTCAACCACAAACACACAGCACTTTAGCAATTTGACAGCAGTGTTCAGACTGTAGAAATTACCATCTGTTATATTCAGAAGTTATATAGTTTAGCTCTAAACTGTTTTATATGGTGAGACTGGGCTCCTTCTTTGGTGGTTAAAGAATGTTCTGGTCAACTAGTCACTTTCCTTTGGAGATATTGGATTATTCCTTCAAGGGTCAAGTTTTCCTAGGGCCTTTAGTTGGTGTTCAGAAAATGAACAATGAGATAGTCATGGGGCAGTTGGCACTGGTGGATTTTCAATCTAATAAAAAAAAGATGAGCTGAAATTAATCAAATCATTTTTATTTGGCTGTGTATGATACATCTCTTTTCTGAAGAATTTCAAAGTATGTTTAGATCCCTCACCTGAGAATGATTCATTCATTTTTGAGAGACTGATTTTCTACTTTGAAGATGAGAACTGAATGCTATTTTTCCAAGAAAAAGAAAAAAAAACTAACTGAAAACTCAACCAGACTGTAGATAAAGACATATAATCTAACTGCTTTGTTCTAAAATAGGATAGAGCAAAGTCACAAGCCATTTCTTATTCAATAAGATAAGAGGACTGGGGCAAAGGGCCACAATCTAGATGGGCCTAGGGATCAAGCAATTAACATTCTCCCTGTTTAGGCTCTGAGGAAAGCTTGTTATAAACTTCATAAAATCTTATAAAAGCTATCAAGGGACTTCTCTGGCAGTCCAGTGGCTGAGATTCCACGATCTCAATGCAGGGGGCCAGGGTTCTATCCCTGGTCAGGGAACTAGATCCCATGTGCTGCAACTAAGAGTTCCCATGCCACTAAAGATTCTACATGCACTGACTAAGACCAGGATCAGCCAAATACATAAGAATATTAAAAACTATTTTAGTTGTTTTACATATTTAATTAAATATAATATTTCTAGTAACATTTAATAGAAATCAAAATTGATAGAGATTTCTTTTCCTCCTCCTCTCCCTGCTTTTATTTAAGGAGTAACATTTTAAGTAGCAGGTCGAATTTTAGAGTTGTATTCTTTCTAAGATGTAGGAGATACCAATTTTTATGGTTTGAAGGTTCCTTGTGTAAGCATCAGTTTAACAAATGCCAATTTGTCAAATCTCTGAATCTGCAACACAAACCAGAGTGTTTCCCTCCTTAAGGAAACACTGGCTGGGTCAATGACTACCACAAATGTCTTTGCTCATCATGGGCCCTTTGCTTCCTTTGAGGCTGAGCTGCCAGTTTGCAAGGTCCCTGACCCTGTGGCCAAGAGAAGCTCTAGAGGTCACCAGGACCACCAGAGGGTTCAGGACCTAGGGAAATTCTAGAGAATTCCTGAGGAGGCAGAATAATAGAGTTATTACTAGCACTGCCTGCAAAGACAAAAAGTCACTTGTTCAACTACCCTGTCTGATGTTCACTTCTAGGTCATGTATTAGACCAGTGGTGGAATCTTTCTAAACTTTGATTTCCTCATTTATGTTGGGATAATAATAACATTTCTCAGGATTCCTGGAAGGACTAAAGTAGACAATAGATTCACACTATAAAGCAGTATGCCATGCAAGAAGTGTTTGATAAAATAAAGCTTTGGTTACTATCCCAGCAGGAATATGATGAAATCTGCACCCGAGGCCAGATTTCAAGAGAATTATTGTAAGACATTTACAGTAGTTGCAGGCCAAGATATAGGAAAATGATACTGCTTGCATTTATTGAAGGCTGCACTTATTGAACACCATCTGTGTGCAGGGCAGCCCTCCAGGAACACAGAGGGTAGTTTGCTAACAATAGGTGGGTGAGGAATCTTTGCATAGCTTCAGAAAGAGCCAGTGGCACAGGCTCTGGGCCTGCTGGGGCTTACCTGGTGATTCAGCAGTAAAGAATCTGCCTATGATGCAGCAGACGCCGGTCTGATCCCTGGGTTGGGAATAACCCCTGGATGAGGGAATGGCAACCAGTTCCAGTATTCTTGCCTGCAAAATTCCCATGGACAGAGGAGCCTGGAGTGCTACAGTCCATGGGGTTGCAAAGAGATGGACACGACTTAGTGGCTAAACAACAACAAACTGGACCTCCTGAGGGTCTCTTAGTCTAGGTATATAGCTGTGAGCCAGCCTGGATCACCTCAGGGTGAAGCAAATTTCTCAGTGTAAGACTGTGGGCAAGTTTTAGACCCATAGTCATGTGTGCACAAACTTGGGTAGTTTCACCCACAAACACTCCTGGAATCATGGTCCTGAGGCAGACTGGATGCTTAGGTTTCAGGCAGGGAGGGCTGTACTGGGAATCCTGGGCTTAGTTGTGCAGTGTTGAGACAGTCCTTTGCCATTTCCAGGGCTGGAATTCCTCAGCTGTAGGGGAACGTCAACATAGAGTGGGTCTCCCTAAACAGAGGTGATTTTCATGCTTGAAGGGTGAATTCTTAGTTGGCAAGGTCAAAAGAGGAACACAGAAACCAGGAAATGACTTGCTAATTGATACTGCAGGGAGTGCTTGTGCCCACACGCTGCTAAACAAACCTCCCTCCCACTGCCCAGGTGGCGGTGGAAGTGGGGGTGGACGTGGTGGGCCCTACCATTTGCACAGGCTCTCTCAGACTGCCTGGTCTCATCTCCCCTGACCATCTCACTGAGCACTGAGTGCCCATGGCCTAGAATCTCTGCACAACTTGCTGAAAGGTCCTGGACCTATGGTGTGGTTTCTCCAAAAAAACCCTTGTTGGACTCTGTATAATGTCCCCCGAGGACGCCCTGCTGTCAGAGGCTCCATTTCTGATGTTCTCAAAATCTGTTTTTAGAAAATGAGATTTCTTCTTTGAAGCACTTTGTTACTTGCTTCACTAGGAGAGTTTGGATTCGAATCACAGCCTGTCCTGCTGCAGAAGGCTGAGGGTTTATAACCTCTTGAATGTAACACCGGTGGTTTATTCTCGCTTTTTCTGTCTGAATATGCTTCCTGATTAGTTTTCGAACTGAACTGGCCTCAGTCACCTCATTCACAGCAAGTTCCTTAATCAGAAAAACAAAACAAACCCAAAACAAAACTGACCTGGGTGACAGGAGATACTGTAAAATCTGGTGCTCTCTCAAAAGCGCCTCTTCGCTTTGACTTTCTCCTCTTTCCGACGCCAGGGATCCGTCTCCTTGCTTCTGGCTTCCCAGGATTCTCTGCAGTGACCCTCTGTTCAAACCAACCCAGATCCTTTGCCGGCCCCTTCTCCACAGTCAGAGTTTATTTATTCTACCTTCATTCAGTCTCTCCTGTTCCCTGCTATGGAAATCCTAAATTAATCCACGACAAGGGTGCATGTCGGCTGATTAAAAGCATTCTGGGGGGGTTTCCCTGGTGACTCAGTGGTAAAGAATCCACCCACCAATGCGGGAGACATTCCTGATCCAGAACGACCCCTCATGTGCAGAGAAACTAAGCGTGTGTGCCACAGCTATTGAGCCTGTGTTCAGGAGCCCAGGAGTTGCAACTACTGAAGTCCACGTGCCCTAGAGCCTGTGCTCCACAACAAGAAAAGCCACAGCAATGAGACTGCACTGCAACTAGACAGTAGTCCCCCTGTCGCTGCACTGAGAGAAAACCTGCACAGCAATGAAGACCCAGCACAGCCAAAAATAAATAAATAGATAAATAAAATTATTTTAAAAAAGCATTCTGGGCTTAGGATCAGGTGAGCTTTCATCTTCATCATGATTTCAGCGCTTACTGTATGTTCTTGAGCAAGCTGATCCACCTCTCTGAGTATCAGCTTATTTAACTATAGAATGGGTTATATCAGGCCAAATATTATAGGAAAATTATGAGGATGACAGAGACAACATGAATTTAAAATAAACTAACAGTAAGTTTTAGATACATTTAAAACTAACAATGAATTAACACTATCCTTCTCCAGTATTGGAATTTTAACATGTTTTACTTTGTATATCTTCTCAGAGCCTTTAAAGGGATGTCCATTTTAGTAATGTACTTAAGTAGATACAAAGTAGTAATTCAGAACACACTAGAGGAGTGGCCAGCCATGGGTATTATCCCTGGAGGGAGAGAAACTTGCAGATGTATTGTAGGAAGTATCCACGTGATAGGAGAGAATGTGGAAAATCACCCCAAGAGGTACACTGGTAACTTCCAGCAGGAAGAGACACCCACCAGAAAATAAGCTGGTGATCCTCAATGTGTTAACAATGTAGCAATGGTAGCAACCCTGTGACCCAGACATACAATGTGTTCTGTACTCCAGCACTCCTTTCCTGCTCCCCATTAATCATATCCCTCATTCGACTTTTAGAGATACATTCACACTTGCTGGCAGAGGTATGCCATTTATAACTACAACTGCCTTCTAAGGAGAGTGAATTCTATTAAATAGAACTTCTTGTGTCTGCCAGTCAGCTGACAGTAAATTTGGGAAAAGAAACTGTGGCACGTGAGTTGCTTTTCATCAGTAAAATTTGGACACGAGGTAAAAGGAAGGAAACAGGAGCTGAGAAGGGAGAAGCAGAATCAGATGAGATACAGGGTCTTGCTGACTGAAGAGCCAACAGAGAAGTGCTGGGACATGGGGGTGACAAAAAAACCCTGAGCTAATAGGAAGCTGTGATATGAAGAGGAAGTTGTTTGCTGTGCCGTGTGAGAGATGATGCTTTGCCTAGATTCTGAATGGATTCTTGTGGAAATCAATGAGGAAATGAGTTTCATGTTTGGATCAGAGCTGGGCAGAGCAAAGAAGGCACAGGTAGTAACAGATGCAGGGGCAGGGGGACCAGAGTTTATATGCTCAGGGATTCACGGGTATCTTGGGGAGGGCTTTGGACTTTCACATGTTATAGATAGTCTCATATGCTTTAGACTCCCATATGCTATAGACTGGGGGGAATATGGGCTTAAACTAGTTTTACCTAGATCTGCAAAGTGTAAAGTAGAGTTCGAAGGCACAAAGCAGAATAAAATAAACAGGTGAAGCAGATTCATTCATTCTTTTTCTTTTTACATTTTTGGATAAAAGAAGTTCAGAGTGGGCAGTTTAGGGCTGTTGAGGTTGTCCCATGGTGTCTTCAGGCACCCAAGCTTCTAATTTTCTGTTCGACTGTCCTAGAATTAGTAGGGCAGAAAATTTTAGACCTAATATGGCTGCTAGAGCTCCAGCCATCATGTCTATGTTCCAGAGCAGCAATAGAAGAAAGCAGAAGGCTAGTGAAGCTTACACCTTTCTTTATGAAGAGCTTCTTTCCAAATCTTCCCAACACTTTTGCATACATCTCATTGGCCACACATGGCTACCAGGGATGCTGGGAAATAAGTCATGTAACCCCTCCTAACTTAAGGAATCTGGGGGCAGGTGGTCTTTATTCTGATGGCAACATGCTCAGTGAAAATCCAGAGTTATAAGCAGAAGGAGAAAGAGAATTATTGGGAGGCAACTGTCTGCCATGTGTGTTATACATAAACATACATGAATATTTTTTTTCTCAATTGAATATATTTTATTACCTTGCATTATGAGCTTTTGAAAGATGGAATGAGGCACATTGACTTGCCCTATTCTTCCTAGTGGTGTTTTCTTTAAAATATGGATAGCAGATGCTCCCTAAATGCACTTTTCTCTCTAACTCTTGTCCTGGACAGCTCATGGAAAAACATATTGGCAAAAACTTTCAAGAAAATCACAGCTGAGACTGAAATGAGACAGGCTAACCTATGGTCAGGGGACTGTCGGGAATAAGCCAGGGTCCTGACTTACTGGGGAGTTTGCCACTACATTTAAAAAATATGGATTAGTTAAGTCTCTTCTGGGGGTATTTTCATGGAAGAAGTGTAAAATTCACTAAGCTTCAAGCTAACCATGAACAAAATGCTAAAAGCAGCTTCAAGGTGCTTGTGGAAGATGTAGGACATTGCAGCTGCAGAATGATCTCAGAGGCAAAGGGGCTAAATATAAGGAGACCTTGAGAACTTGTCTTGAGCTGCTGCTACTGCTGCTAAGTCACTTCAGTCGTGTCCAACTCTGTGCGACCCCACAGACTGCAGCCCACCAGGCTCCTCCATCCCTGGGATTCTCCAGGCAAGAACGCTGGAGTGGGTTGCCATGTCTTGATCTAAGTGTGTACTATTTTACTGCATGAGCCCCCAGATGCACACAATGAGTTCAGAGCAGTCTATCATAGGCTTCTTTGGAGTTCTGCATTCGGTTCGAAGCTCTCTCCCTGATACCCCCAGTCACTGTGTCAAGAATTAGTGGACAGAGAATAAGGGGAGAGGAGAGAAGATCATGAAATTGCTTCACACAGTATCTGGCACAGAGCAAGTGCTTACAATGTTGCATCCAAATCCACATCCAAATTCCTGCCAAGTGCTTCCAAAGGGAAGGTGATGGAAGGGAAGCAAAGGGAGGGATGAATATACTTTAATAGATTTTAAAAAAATAACCAGAATAAATATATCCATGAATGACCTTACATTAAGATAATATGGGCTTTTAGAGAAAAAGAAAGATACAAGGAGTTTTATTAAAGATGAAATTAGAGTTGAAGAAAAGTAGTAATATAGTCAAAAACACAGCAGATCATATTACCCTGATGCTTACAACCCATCATGGTTCCCTATGGTCCAGCAAATAAAGAGTGAATTCTTTGGAAGGGCTCACAAGTCTTCTCATCATTTTGAGACTCCATCCCTTCAGTCACATCTCTCATCACTTTCCCATGTGTCCTATGTTCTGCTGACATCAAATTACCAGTGTTGTCCCTAGATGTGCCCAGCTGTTCATGCCTCAGTACCTTTGCATGAACTTTCACTCTGCCTGAAATATCCTTTTCCTTAACTTCCAGGACAACTTCTCCTTTTTGTTCAAGTTTACCTCTTCTCAAAAGCCTTCTGTGTCCCTCGCCAAACACAAGTGTTTGATCCACCCTCATTGTTACCAAGACACTTCAGGCAAGCCTCCACTGGCCCTTGCCTCTGTAGCCTGGACATTAGTGTGGGCATCTGATACTTCTTCCCCCCTACCCCCACCACTGGATGCTGCGGGCAAGTTGTTTAGCTCTATCACTATGGAGTATGCATCTACTCGTGGCAGGTAGTCAATAAATGAATCATGGGGGAGAAAGGGGGAGCAAGCCAAAAGAAAAACTTTAAAGATAGTATAAAAAATGCTATGAGAGATTTAAAGATATTATGGCAATACAGTGGAACAGATGACATTATTTAGCATGTTTTCAGGAGTATTATACAAAAGGAAAAGCATTAAAGGCATATAATTTTGTGTTCAGAACTAAACCCTAGTGCAAATGCTGCAGAATCATATCAGCAAAGGATGAAAAGGAGGCTGAGCACCCAAGTTAGGATTTGAAAGGCAGTCCCATAACTGTGTAGCAAAAATCCAAGAAGCAAGAGTGTTATGTTGTCAGAGAGAGAAGTCTACAGTCATGCAATTTCCTCCCGATTTGTCATGCTTTTGTAATAAGATGGCAGAGTTGATTTCTGTGCAAACTATGAACCTTCCCTGTTTGCTCTGATCAAGAGTGACCCTTCATCAGACCCTCATTCCTCTACCTTCTCCTGAGGTCATTAATTAGACCATCTGCTTCCCCTGGTGTTTTCTACTTTGCTGGAATACATTTCAGGAGTGGTTTAGCCTCTCGGGAGACACCATCACACTGTTCTGTCACACCAACACCTCTACCCTCCCAGTACTCAAGTCAAAAAGAATGGGACCATCTAACCAGGTGTTTCCTGTAACACGGCTCCTTTGAAGCATCTCTGTGCAAACTGCCCAGTGGAGGTGAAGCAACCATCTGGCACCTCATTTTAAAAGCTCTAGTGAGATATCTCTCCCAGGAGGTTAGAATACCTTATAGCTGCAGGCCATGAGATAAGAAATCCACTTAGTTTTTGATTTAGAAATTTCTTTTCCACTCTTTGATGTGAGAAAGTGCTCAGACTTTAAAACAGACCTGTGAGTTTAGAAGGCGGGCCTGACTCAAGATACCCATGTGGGAATGATCTGTGCCAGGCTTCAACCAGCTCTACCAAAGACAATCCCGTTAGCACATAGCACCATGAACAACGTCCTTGAATTCCACCATGCAGGAAATAGTTCATTCTCAATCAGCAACAGCAGAAAGCTTTAATCCTCGCATTGTTAGCTCTGAAACTTAGATGTTTTATTTCCATGGAATCAGAGGTCTTAAATTACATGATTATTAGTGGAAAGAATCAAGTAGTGGTCCTTTCTCTGCATTTTCTTTCATATGTAAATTTTAATAAAAATATAAGGAAATACTGTATTGATCAAAGACAAGATTTTTCAGTAAACAGTTTTCAGACATTCAGCATGAAAACAATTATAATAAAATATGAAAATGTTTGATTTAGTGCCAATATGTGGCTTTTAAATAAAACCAAATATATTTCCTATTAATTGTCAAAGAAATTAAAAAGTCAGCCTGATTTGACTGGATCCACGGTCTTCATAGAGTTCTAGAAAACTCTTCATTGAGTTATTCAACACATTTATTGATCATCTATTACTGAGCACCTTATGACCAGGTGCTGTTGCAGGCATGAAAGTTAAGAAAACTTACAGATTCCCACCCTCACTGAGTTTACATTCTGTGGACTCACCGTGGACCCCAAGTGCCATATGGCAAATCAATTTATTTAAATATGGTTGAGCCAAGGAAAATTGGAAGTGGTCAAACAGGAGATGGCAAGAGTGAACGTCGATATTCTAGGAATCAGCAAACTAAAATGGACTGGAATGGGTAAATTTAACATCAGATGACCATTATATCTACTACTGTGGGCAAGAATCCCTCAGAAAAAATGGAGTAGCCATTATGGTCAACAAAAGAGTCCAAAATGCAGTACTTAGATGAAATCTCGAAAACAACAGAATGATCTCTGTTCGTTTCCAAGGCAAACCATTCAATATCATGGTAATCCAAGTCTATGCCCCGACATGTAATGCTGAAGAAGCTGAAGTTGAATAGTTCTATGAAGACCTACAAGACCTTCTAGAACTAACACCCAAAAAAGATGTCCTTTTCATTATAGGGGACTGGAATGCAAAAGTAGGAAGTCAAGAAACACCTGGAGTAACAGGCAAATTTGGCCTTGGAGTACAGAATGAAGCAGGGCAAAGGCTAATAGAGTTTTGCCAAGAGAATGCACTGGTCATAGCAAACATCCTCTTCCAACAACACAAGAGAAGACTACACATGGACATCACCAGATGACGAACATCAAAATCAGATTGATTATAGTCTTTGCAGCCAAAGATGGAGAAGTTCTATACAGTCAGCAAACACAAGACGAGGAGCTGACTGTGGCTCAGATCATGAACTCCTTATTGCCAAATTCAGACTGAAATTGAAGAAAGTGGGGAAACCACTAGACCATTCAGGTATGACCTAAATCAAATCCCTTATGATTATACAGTGAAAGTGACAAATAGATTTAAGGGACTAGATCTGGTAGACAGAGTGCCTGATGAACTATGGACAGAGGTTCATGGCATTGTACAGGAGACAGGGATCAAGACCATCCCCAAGAAAAAGAAACGCAAAAAAGCAAAATGACTGTCTGAGGAGGCCTTACAAACAGCTGTGAAAAGAAGAGAAGGGAAAAGCAAAGGAGAAAAGGAAAGATATTCCCATCTGAATGCAGAGTTCCAAAGAAAAGCAAGGAGAGATAAGAAAGCCTTCCTCAGTGATCAGTGAAAAGAAATAGAGGAAAACAACAGATTGGGAAAGACTAGAGATCTCTTCAAGAAAATTAGAGATACCAAGAGAACATTTCATGCAAAGATGGGCTCAATAAAGGACAGAAATCGTATGGACCTAACAGAAGCAGAAGATATTAAGAAGAGGTGGCAAGAATACACAGAAGAACTGTACAAAAAAGATCTTCATGACCCAGATAATCACGACGGTGCAATCACTCACCTAGAGCCAGACATCCTGGAATGTGAAGTCAAGTGGGCCTTAGGAAGCATCACTATGAACAAAGCTAGTAGTGGTGGCGGAATTCCAGTTGAGTTACTTCAAATCTTAAAAGATGATGCTGAGAAAATGCTGCCCTCAATATGCCAGCAAATTTGGAAAACTCAGCAGTGGCCACAGGACTGGAAAAGGTCAGTTTTCATCCCAAGCCCAAAGAAAGGCAATGCCAAAGAATGCCCAAACTACCACACAATTGCAGTCATCTCACACACTAGTAAAGTAATGCTCAAAATTCTCCAAGCCAGGCTTCAGCAATACGTAAACCGTGAACTTCCAGATAATCAAGCTGGTTTTAGAAAAGGCAGAGGAACCAGAGATCAAATTGCCAACATCCGATGGATCATCAAAAAAGCAAGAGAGCTCCAGAAAAACATTTTTTTCTGCTTTGTTGACTATGCCAAAGCCTTTGACTGTGTGATTTATTGATCACAATAAACTGTGGAAAATTCTTCAAGAGATGGGAGTACCAGACCACCTGACCTGCCTCTTAAGAAATCTGTATGCAGGTCAGGAAGCAACAGTTAGAACTGGACATGGAACAACAGACTGGTTCCAAATAGGAAAAGGAATATATCAAGGCTGTATATTGTCACCCTGCTTATTTAACTTATATGCGGAGTACATCATGAGAAATGCTGAGCTGGAGGAAGCCTAAGCTGGAATCAAGATTGCCAGGAGAAATATCAATAACCTCAGATATGCAGATGACACCACCCTTATGGCAGAAAGCGAAGAAGAACTAAAGAGCCTCTTGATGAAAGTGAAAGAGGAGAGTGAAAAAGTTGGCTTAAAGCTCAACATTGAGAAAACTAAGATCATGGCATCTGGTCCTATCACTTCATGGCAAATAGATGGGGACACAGTGGAAACAGTGGCTGACTTTATTTTTGGGGGCTCCAGAATCACTGCAGATGGTGACTGCAGCCATGAAATTAAAAGACACTTACTCCTTGGAAGGAAAGTTATGACCAACCTAGACGGCATATTAAAAAGCAGAGACATTACTTTGTCAACAAAAGTCCGTCTAGTCAAGGCTATGGTTTTTCCAGTAGTCATGTATGGATGTGAGAGTTGGACTATAAAGAAAGCTGAGCACGAAAGAATTTTAGC
Organism: Okapia johnstoni; assembly: GCA_024291935.2. Taxonomy (NCBI): domain Eukaryota; kingdom Metazoa; phylum Chordata; class Mammalia; order Artiodactyla; family Giraffidae; genus Okapia; species Okapia johnstoni. The sequence continues at coordinate 53,971,590 of CM044312.1, forward strand.
TTTTGAACTGTGGTGTTGGAGAAGACTCTTGACAGTCCCTTGGACTTCAAGGAGATCCAACTAGTCCATCCTAAAGGAGATCAGTCCTAGGTGTTCATTGGAAGGACTGATGTCGAAGCTGAAACTCCAATACTTTGGCCACCTGATGTGAAGCACTGATTCATTTGAAAAGACCCTGATGCTGGGAAAGATTGAAGGCAGGAGGAGAAAGGGATGACAGAGGATGAGATGGTTGGACGGCATCACCGACTCAATGGACACAAGTTTGGGTAAACTCTGGTAGTTGGTGATGGTCAAGGAGGCCTGGCATGTTGCGGTCCATGGAGTCGCAAAGAGTCGGACACGACTGAGTGAACCTAACTGAACTGAACTGAGTCATTTTTGCTTTTTGTCCTTATTCATTCACACAGTCAGAACAGCAGCTGTAGGGAGAGCCCCTCCTTGGGAGACTCACAAACCTACCATTTGCATGGGGCAGGAAGCTGGCATCGTTTATGTTACTCTGCCCTTGAGCGGTCCTGAGGCTGAGCTCTAGAGTTCACATAGTTTGGTTCATATGTTGACTTTTAAGTACATTTCATAGATAAAATGAAACAACTTCTTGTATCACTTAGTTAATGACATGAGGCCTTTTCTCTGACCACTTGATATAAAATATCTTCTATTTTATATTCATAGACCCCTTTGGAAATCTGATGAAAAACTATGGATCCTTTTCCTGGGAAAAAAGCACATACACAAACACACTAAATTTGACATGTGAATTTTAAAGCATCATGGATCCTTGAAACCCACTTATTTATTTTCTGGGAGTTCATGGGTCCTAGGTCAAGAACCCATAACTTGGAAGATCTTACTTTTCTCAGCTTCTTATTCTGTATTCCACACAGGTGAAATTCCCATGAACTGGTGTTTTCCTCTTTAAACTTGTCCCCTTGGGTTGAGAAATTTTGTAAAGTTTGAAAGAGAAGTGAAAGTGTTAGCCACTCAGTTGTGTCCAACTCTTTGCTACCCCGTGGACTGTAGCCTGCCGGGCTCCTCTGTGGGATTCTCTAAGCAAGAATACCAGAGTGGGTTGCCATTCCCTTCTCCAAGGCATCTTCCTAACCCAGGGATTGAACCGGGGTCTCCCGCATTGCAGGCAGATTCTTTACCATCTGGGGCACACCTATTTCCATATTAGCATTGTGATAGAAGCTCTTCCTGCTGGCAAGGCAGTCAAAACGAACATCAGCCCTATGTCTGGCTGCTGTCATTAAGCAATGTGCGGGAAACCCCAGTCCAAGGGCCGATCTTTCCCCACACCAAATGCCATATACTGGCTCTTTTCTTCTTTCCAGTTTGTAGCAATAACATCAAAGTTCTTTCGCAACTTTTCTTTGCATATTTGATCAAGCTCTTTTATTTCAGTTCGTATTCCTCTTTTCGCCTTTCGTAAAATCTGCTGAATACCTTATCGCGGTCATTCAGAGAACAGGCAGTGGGCTGTCTCCCCTTTCCCTGCCATGAAGGAATGTTTGCAGAGGACAAAATGGTGACATTAACTTAGAATTGTTTGTGAAATTAATTTTTCAGTGTGGTAGCCTGGATAATGGCCCTCCAAAGATATTCATGTCCTAATCTGGGAATATGTTACCTCACATGGCAAAAGAGATTTTGCAGATGTGATTAAGTTAGAGATCTTGAGCTAGGGAGATTAGTCTGCACTACTTGAGTAGGCCCAACATGTTATGAGGGTCCTCATAAGAGAGAGGCTGAAGGGGCAAAGTAAGAGTAGAAGATGCAAAGGGCAAAGTTGGAGTGATGTAAAGAAGGGACCAAAAACCAAGAAATACAATACTTTCAGCCTCTAAAAGCTGACAAGGAAAGGTAACAAATTCTCACTTAAACCCTTCAGAAAAAATGCAGCTCTGCCAACACTTTGAGTTTAGCACACAAAACCAAGTTTGGAATTCTGAGCTCCAGAACTGTAAGATAATAAATTTGTGTGTGCGCATTTTAAAATATTTATTTATTTATTTGACTGCATCAGGTCTTAGTTGTGTCATCTGGAATCTTTCATCGTGGTGCATGGACTCCCTAGTTGTGGTGCGAGGGCTCAATAGTGTGGCACCCAGGCTTAGCTGCTCGGTGGTATGTGCGTCCTTAGTTACCTGACCAAGAATCCAACTGTATCCCCTGCTTTACAAGGAGGATTCTAATCCACTGCACCACCAGGGAAGTCCAAAATTTAAGCTACTAAGTTTGTTGTAGTTTGTTACAGCAGCAATAGGGAGTTAATACAATCATTGACTATTTCATTCAAAAAGAACAAAAGAGTAAAGTAGAAGCAAGATCAACCTTCCAGAGGAACCTACCTGAGCTCTGTCTGCTAAAACATCTGGAAAACAAGGTGTCTGGAGTTCATCTGTGTGTATGTGCTTATTTCTCCTCACTGACTGTCTCTAGACAGTTATGCCTTCATAGTTCTTGTTTGTGCTTCTGCCTTTCTGTCTCCTCTCTATCTTCGTACAGCGTAGATGCTTCCCTGCTCTCATTTAATGTCTTCATTTTCTTGTGGGCTGAAAACCAAACAAATTATGATTCACTTTAAAAACAAAAGAAAATAGGCTTTGAACGAGAGCTCACAGAATCTATCAAAGGGCCATATGACCTTTAAAGGTTTTACGGTGGCATCTATTTTGACCCTAGAGGTTCCATAGTTTGTCATCTTTGCTTAGAATAGTTTGATATTCTGGAAAAGCATTCTCCAAATAAAGAGAGTTAGCTCTGTATTATTAGATATAAATCTCACAAGTAATCTTATGTCAATCAATAATTACTATGGTGCCGTGCTATACAGAGGTTAAGAGAAAGTTCAGTGGAAGCCTGCTTACCTTGTGTTGCCTTGAAGCATCTTGAGGCAATCTGAACCTGTTTCTCCCACTATAAAACGGGCTTCATAGCACCTGCTCTCTCTTTTTCCTTACTTGATTCTTACAACTGTCAGATAAAATACTGTATGAAAACGCTTTTTAGCTGCAAAATGTGATAGAGTAATACTTGATAGCAAAAGTCGCAGTGAAAATTTTATTGATTTCAACCAGTGTTTGGGTATATGGTTTTCTTTAGGCTGTTTGGTAGAAATTCATCCAGCCATTCTTCCATCATTCTTTTAATCATATGATGCTGGCTGAGCATGTTTATTTTTTATTTTGTAATTCCTAGCTCAACTGCCTGCAGCTTTCATATTGACTGAAACCTAGAGAATGCAGAACGTATCTCCTTCCAGTGACCTTTGTCCTAGGGCAGCCAGGCCTTGAGATTTACTGGCCTAAGTGGAAGAAAATGACATAAGAGGCTTTCAGATCAAACAAAAAGGAGAGAGGGAAGCCTGACCCTTCTGTGCCAGGAAAGTAGAGGAGAAGGACATCAGAGGTGAGTGACCAAGCAGTTATAAATATATATACAACTTCTTTCCATCGGCCAAACTGAGGGTCCTAAACGTCAGAAAGATTGGTGGGGGGTGGGAGAGTCAGAAGCAGAGAGGTTTCACCCTGCTTTGGGACTGTGAGGCGACACCATCCCACAGAAGGAATCTCTCAGCTGCGTGAGGTGCCTGTGACTGAGTAAGAGGTATGGTGCGGAAGGTCTGGCAGGGAGGAGGTCTGAGTTAGAAATCCCCAGTTTCTCCTAGCACCCTGAAACCTCCTCATTTCCTTTCATCCACTTGCCATCTGGAACAGGAGGTGGGGTTCTTCCCTGGCAGTCCAGTAGTTAAGAATTCACCTTTCAAAGTAGAGAGTGTGGGTTTGATCCCTGGATGGGGAGCTGAGATCACACATGCCTCAGGGAGAAAAAAACCAAAACATAAAACAGAAGCACTAGTTAACAAATTCAATACATAAAGAAAAAAATGGTCCATATAAAATAATTAAAAAAAAAAGAAGGAAGTGGTAAGGAGATCTGGAAGGTTGAGTGTTTATCTAGTAGACCTGATCACCTCAGAGAGATTGTTCAAACGCATGGAGACTGAGATTTTACTCACTGACACGTTTAAAGTGTAACCTCCATGCACATTATCCACAGGATGAAAGGGAGATTCTATCATTAGGAGAAAATAAGGAAGCAGTATCTTAGTCACATAAGCTGGCATTGTGTGCAATTTTTGACCCCAGTTAACCTGGCAATGATACCAAGAATGGAGGAGCTTGTCGTGGGGTGACCCAGCCCTTGCCCTGGAATAAGATCCAGTTCAGGCTTATGAGTGACCAAAGGCTGAAGGACGAAAGGCCATAACAGGAGAGCCAGGGACCACAGAGCCAGAAGGTGGCTAACTCAGCTCAGGGAGCAGGGGGCTCCACCGCGGGGGGCCGTGTGGTTACTGGGGGCAGGGAACGTGCTCACCTCTTACAGGAGTGAGGCTCACGAGGCCATGACACTGAACTGCACAAGCCTGGTGCCTTCCTCAGGCTGTTCTAGTTGCAAGTTACAGGAATCTGTGGGAACCAGTTTGAGCAAAATCTACATGTCAATGGCTGGGTAATACAGACGCTCATGAATGCCAAGGGCAGAGATGCCGCAGGGCCTTAGGAAGGCACAGGACCTGGGAACTATAAGGAATCCAGAATGGATGTCCTCCCTGTTTTTCTTTGAGCCTCCTCTTCACTCTTCCTTTTGGCTTGGACCATCTTCCCCTCCTCATGTTCAGACGGGATGGCCACTAGGAGCGCATGAGTTTACACGTTGCAGGGTCAAGTTTCTCTCCATCTCAGTTGAAATTGTGACTCATTTGCCTCCACATCAACTCTGGCTGGGAGAATGGGTGATCAAGTGCAAAAACCGCTCCTAAAGCAGTGTGGCTTGCAGGAGGGGACTGGCAGTGGGCGGAGGAGAGCTTGGTACCCATGGACTCAGGAAAGCAGAGTCCGCACCCTCCTGGCCGTAAGTCAGGAAACACAGCTGTAAGCGCTGACATTTTCTCTCACTTTGTCATTTTGTCACCTTAAAAAAATGCAGTGGAACTGTCTATGAAGAAAACAAAATTAACTGTGGGGAAACAAACCAAATCAGAAAATTAGTTTAACATTGGAATTTCACAACAGGTTGGTGTACTAGTTTTCTCATGGCTCCTTAATGAGTCTCAGGGAAAAAAAATTTAATGTGATTTTGATTGCTTTATTCTCAGGTCAGCCTGAGAAGTTTTTTTATGATGCTAAATTATTCTTTTTAAAAGAAACTTGCATAGATAAAAGTATAAGTACTGGGGTGTCTGGGAGTTTAGAGGAAGAGGATGGAGAAAACAAGTGTGAGGAGACAGTGAGAGGTGCCAGAAAGAGGGGCTTTCTCTCTACTCCATCATAGCCAGAGCTGGAAGTACGCCTGTGTTTGGTTTTTTAACTTATTCAATAATAGACATCCATTCAAAATTCAAGATGAAAAATGTAAAATATTTTCTGCTATTTCTATAGATGTTTTAATTTTTCTGCCTTAACATTTTGAAGTATGCACACAGCAAAATGTGCAGATCTTAAATATGCAGTTCAGTTAGTTTTGACACATGTATATATGTGTATCATTTTATTTTTAAATGTATTTTCTTCGTATGACCTAACTTAATCAACACTCAAATAGCTTTAGCATGATAGTCAAGATTCATAAATCAAATGAATTTTTGTAACTTGGAATTTCATGAGGCTTATTGAAGCAACTATGTGAATTACCATTTCAATGCCATGCTCCCCACACCAAGCTCACAACCATGTTTGGCTCATAGAATGTGAATAAATTTCTTCTAGTTTGAAGTAAATTGTTTGCTTTATTCATAAAATTAAGTTGCTCAAGTCTTTGCCTCTGGTAATAAACAACTCTTAGTTTGGTAATTTTGTTTGAGTTATTTTTAACCACTTTTTATTATAAAGGTAGATCATTTTTATTGTTCAAAGGTGAAAAAAATGTAGAAAGGCTTCCCCCCACATTTCCTCACTAGTAAGTCTATTCTAGATATAACCAATATTTGTAGCTTGGTATACATGCTCCCTAGCATTTCATACATATTAATTTTTAAAATAAAAAAATACTATCATACATTTTTATAAACTGTTTTCCCTTTACATTTACCAATAAACATTTGTCTCATGTCAACATTTGTCTCATGTTACATACTTCCATTTTAAATAAATGCATATTGGAGCATGGAATTTGCTTAAAAAATAACCTATTGTTGAAACTTTGGAGTATTTCCATATATTTGCCATTAAAACCCACATGATGTTATACATCCCCAAAGTAAAAACATTTTCCAGTCCACTAATTATTTCCTTAGGATAAAATTAATTATACCACTTCAATTGCTAAGTCAATGTTATACACTTTTTTTTTTTGAAGGCTGTTTTTCATATAGCGAGGATTCCCATGAGAAATTCTTTGCCAATTTGGGCTTCATTAGATGCATAGAATAGGTCTATATTCTCCCCTCACTTCACTAACAAAGGAAGAAAATAAGTCATTCCTTTAATTTGTATTTCTTTTGTTACTATTTAGGTTGGGCCTTTTCCCCTTACGTTTATTTTTTCTACATATATATTTTTCTTATTTTATTTTTAGAAATTTAAACAAATCTTAATTTTTATTTATTTTGGGCTGTGCTGGGCTTTCTCTAGTTGTGGTACACGGATTTCTCACTGCAATGGCCTCTCTTGTTTTGGAGCGTGGACTTCAGTAGTTGCAGCTCTCAGGCTCTAGAGCACGGGATAGTTGTGGAATTCAGGTTTAGTTGCTCCACAGCCTGAGGGATCTTCTGGGACCAGGGATCGAAACTGTCTCCTGCATTTTCAAGAAGATTGTTAACCACTGGACCACCGGGAAAGTCTCTGTATTTTTATTTTAAAAAATGCTCATTTATGTCTTGTCTTTTTGGATGGCTTATGTTTTTCTTATTGTTGCTGTTTAGTTGCCACTTTGTGTTTTTTGCTATCCCACGGACTGAAGCCCACTGGGTAGCTCTGTTCATGGGATTTCCCAGGCAGGAATACTGCAGTGGGTTGTCATTTCCTTCTCCAGGGGATCTTCTCAATCTTCTCCAGGGATTGAACCCATGTCTCCTGCATTGGCAGACAGATTCTTTGTCATTGAGCCATCAAGGAAGCCACTGATCTGTAACAGCTGTTTGTACATAATAACGGAAACTGTTGCACTTTCATATATGCTGCAGACACTGTTCCCTGCTTGTCATTTGCCTTCTGGTTATGTTTCCTATTGCAGTTCTGGTGAAGAATTATAGGTCAGCCCTGCAGAGTTCTAAGCATGGAGTGCAGCAGCTCGCCTAAGAGCTGGCCGCTCACGCAAAGGATCTTGGAGGTTCTATTGAAGAGGGAGGGATTTAAACATATCTAGGGAGTGAATTTTGCTGACCAGATGAGAGATATGAGAGTGAGGGACTTCTGGCCCAAATAATGAGGCAGAGAGCGATGTTTTGAACTAGGTGAGGACCATCAGGTGGAAGCACACACGGGAGGAAGATGATGAAGATTATTACATGGAGTTATCATCTCTGGATTGTCTGCAACACCCAGGTATGATGCACCTGCAGAGATCCACAGCTGAGTTCAGTCTCTGGCACATAGTGGATTGCCAAGTGGGTCAGATTTACCTGAAATGAATTCATTGTCAGCCTTCATCTAGTAGGGTGTTCTCCTTGGTGCCTTTTGACCTCTCATTTCTTGGTGCCAGCCCCTCCCAACTAGTTTCAATAATCTCAATTCTGCTTCTTTGGAACCCACAGATCCCGAAGAGAATAAGGGTCACAAGTGACATTCCCTTTACATCTGACCAAGGGTCAGGACCGTCCTAGGGGTTTTGTTTCCTTTTCTTTTTCTACTCTGGGGTTTGTATGGCTTTCCTAACTAAGGTAAATATTTGCATGGATCTGCATGGATTTCCTGGTAGAATTCAAAAAGTGGCTTTCACCCCTTTCTAATCTTTAGCAACTTCTTTGGCTCAGGTGGAGCAACTTATTTGAACTGTCTTTCAGCCTCAGAGGAATTAGATGGTCCCTAGAGAAGGTAGTGCTCTGGTTAGCAATGGCGTGAAATGCTGCTACCACCCAGCAAGTGCAGGGAGCGGCAGAGCATCCTGTGGGTGCTCATGGGTGAGAGAAGCAGTGTACTAGCTCTGGGGGAACAAAGGTAGGGGGTTGTTAAGTGAGTGGATGGAGGGGAGAGTATTAGAGAGAGGGATCTAAACAGAAAAGCTTGCAGGACATTCAAAACAAAAGTCACTTAATTCTGTAGTTTTCAAAATTCATTGCTATTATAAAGCTCACATTTGGACTAATTCTACAAGTCATTAATCATCTATTACCAGCTGTATGGTATTTGTGATCACATTAGAGCTCCACAAGCAATTGAAACTTCCCCTTTGTGCATAGAATGGCCTGACTATAAATCTCAGGAGAGTTGGTACATCTAGAAAAATGGTATAGATGATCTTATTTGGAAGAAGAAAGAGACACAGACAGAGGAAAAAACACATGGATACCATAGAGGAAAGAGGGGGAAAATTGGGAGATTGGGACTGACATATATACACTGTTGACTACTATGTATGAAATAGGTAACTATTAAGAACCTACTGTACAGCACAGGGTGATCTGCGCCGCCACTTTCTCCTCCTCCTTCTCCCACAGCAGTTTCCTCATCTCCAGGTAGTCCAGGCAAGCCCCTCCGGGCAGCCTGCTCACCTCCCACGTCTGCAAGTATCCACGACCCCATGTGGGCTGCAGCCCCGGCTCTGGATACTGCCAAAGTCGGGGTGCCTGGAGCCCCGTTGGCTGTTGAGGTGGCAAAGACAATCACCAGTGATGGGCTTTGTATATAAAAAGCCAAGGGGTGGGTCGATGACGTTCAGATCTGGGAGCTCAGGGATGTCGTCAGGCTCAGTGTCCCCATCTACCTCTGGTTCTGCTTCCCTGGGGGTGGCCTCCTTCTCAGGGGACCCCAGCACCATTAGGCTCCCTCCCTCCTTCCTCCAGCTCAGCTGCAGAAGAGAATTGTATCCTAACCAAGTTCCATCCAAAGAGCTTCCCTGGTGGCTCAGATGGTAAGGAATCTGCTTTGCAATGCGGGAGACCTGGGTACGATCCCTGGGTTGGGAAGTTCCTCTGGAGAAGAGAATGGCAACCCACTCCAGTATTCTTGCCTGGAAAATCCCATGGACAAAGGAGCCTGGCAGGCTGCAGCCCATCGGCCCACAAAAAGTCGACATGACTGAGGGACTAACACCCATTCATATATCATGCTCTCCTTCATCCACTCACAAAAGTATGCAAACTATGGGCAAGCAAGCTTCCTCTTAGGTGCTACAGAGGGTTTGGAGGTGGGAGGAAGCAACGTGATCTACCCCATATGTAAACTTTACATCCCTTTGATATTTCATGCTCTTGCTTCTTTTTCATTCACACTTAAAATGTTATCGAGCACCTACTTCTGCCGTGCCATGCCAGTCACGGACAACTCAGAGATGAATAAAGCACAGCTTTGTCCCAGAGAAGCCAATGGGCAGTAGGATGCCAGAGGCACATCAGAGTTTAGAATCCAGTGCCACTGTTGCTGTACAGATGCATGAACACAGTTCTATGGGATCACCAAAAAGGATACAAGTAACTCTGTGTGTTGGGGCTTCACAGAGGTCTACGCAATGCAGACTTGTGCAGGTAAAAAGGATTTCAGCAAGAGGAAAGTGTGGAGGGAGAAGCTGTGAAGGAGAGGGAGGGAGCTTTGTATGCAGATGTATGGAGGGTTCCTGAAGACAGTGGCTAGAGCAATAGAGGGAAGAGGTGAGTGGAAATGTAGGAAGCCTGCAGCATGGGAAGAATTTAGGACCAAGTGTGTGCACTTTCTGCTGAAGAAAGGAGAGGTGTTGCCCCTTGGGTCATCTTAGGTTGTACCTTGAAAGACCTTGCAGAAGTGGTTATGGCATAGAGGTTACTTCCCATCCTTTAAACAGACTGACAGTAGAAACTGAAAGGTTTTTTTCTACTAGCTTTTAATTCCATTTCATTATCAACATCAAATATTTATGCAGATTCTGTAAGGAAGTGAGTCCCACAGTCAGTGAGGGGTAGGAGATACAGAGGTTAATCAAAAGATACAGTCCTTGGGTCTTTATGTTTGCAATTTAAAATAGAAATGCATGAGAAGAATTAATAGTAGGACAGATATGTAACATTTTTGTTAATCAAATGTTAGCTATAAGATTTTGCTAGGTTCTTTTATTTTGTTTGTACCTTAGCACAGTGGCTTTCAAAGATTTTTAACCATGACCCAAAGAAATTCATTTTATGCTGTGACCCAGAACCCATAAGAAAATTTCATCAAGTACTATTGAGATGCAGTCTGATGTTTTATATCCTCTTGTATTTTATTATTAAAAAAAATTCTGATCACTGACCCTCTAAATTGATTTCACGACCCACTGCTGAGTTATAACTTGCAGCTTGAAAATTTCTGTCTTCTCATGTCTTCGAAGGGGTGATGAGTGTGTAGGGAAGAGGAATGAGATCACAGATAGGGGAGAGAAAACGTGAGCATGTCTGTCATTAGTAAAGAGGTGACAGGAGCAATCACCACTGTAACTTTCTGTGCCTTAAGAGGGGAGTGAATGACTGAGGGGGCTTCACTAGGTAGAGGGCTTTATTTCTCCAAATTAGAAGACAATCTTTTGATATCTGGTAAAGGTATAGAGTAGTGTGGATAAAACTATGTGGTGCAGAGCATTCTGAGATAATCATGGACATTCTTTAAAAAAATCTGTTGAGTGATGAAATAAGTTTGAGGAATGTTAAAATTTATATACCCAATTTGGATAGCTTATTTATCCATTTTTATCCAATGGATATTTATCCACTAAATATCCTTCCATATTTATAAGCATATATCAAGAGCTGAAAATACTTCTGGTAACAAAATAAATTTTATCCTTTTTTAAAAATCCAAGATTTGCTCTTCCTAGGCCTACTAGTGTTGGTGGCAGCAACAAGTGTTGGCCACATCTGCCAGGTCCAGGCCATGTTCATTTCCAGCACGGAGATCATGAAGCCCAACGTAGAGAAGTCGGAGGAGTTTGAATCAGGCATCTTCCAGGCCCTCTCAGAACAGGAGATGAACTCAGACCTCAAGGCCTAGCTGCATGAGCTGAACATAACGGCTGCCAAGGAAACTGAAGTTGATGGTGGCTAGAAAGCTATCATCATCTTTGTTCTCGTTCGGCAATTGAAATCTTTCCTGAAAATCCAGGTGCGGCTGGTGCACAAGTTAGAGAGGTTCAGAGGGAAGCACATCATCTTCATCTCTCAGAGGAGAATTCTGCCTAATCCAACTCAAAACAGTTGTACGAAAAATAAGCAAAAGCATCCCAGAAGCTGCACTCTGACTTCCATGCATGACACCATCCTGGAGAACTTGGTTTTCCCAAGTGAGATTGTGGGTAAGAGAATCCCCATGAAGCTGGACAGCAGCTGACTCATAATGGTCCATTTGGATAAAGCACAGCAGAACAACATGGAACACAAGGTTGAAACATTTTCTCATGTCTATAAGAAGCTCATGGGCAAGGATGTTAATTTTGAATTCCCAGAGTTTCAGTTGTAAACAAAAATGATTAAATAAAATATTATTCACACAAAAAAGCCCAAGATTTAACTGATTAAAGAACCCTTTGTGTTCTGTCATATTATCATCTTGCAGACCATTTGGGAAATACAGATATAAACGGGCATCACTACAGAAGACACAGCTGAGAGCACAGCTGAGAGTGCAGAGTCAAATGGGAGACTGTTTGCATCCATGGTGGCCTTGTTACTAATAAAGGGTCTAAGCCAGGAAAACGTCTTCTGTAAAGAGCCAGGTAGTCAAGACTGTAGGCTTTGGGAATTCCCTGGTGGTCTACTGGTTAGGACTTGGTGCTTTTACTGCCATAGGCCCTGATTCAGTCTCGGATCAGGGAACTAAGATCCCACAAGTAAGTAAGTAAATAAGAATATTGTAGGCTTTATTTTTGTTGCAATTACTCAGCTCTGCCTCTACTGTGCAAGCAGCCATAGACAATACATAAGGGAGTGAGTAGGCTGAGTTTCTGTTCAACTTTATTTATGGACATTGAAATTTAAATTTCATATGACTTTCCTACATCAAGAAATGTTATTCGTCTTATGTTTTTCCTAAGCATTAAAAAAATGCAAACACCATTCTTAGCTTGTGGGTTATGCAAAAACTGACAGTGGGCTAGATCTCATGTGTGGGTCATAGTTTCCTAGTCACTGGTCTAAATCTTTTGGTTTTGCTTCTTCACAACTCAAAGGAGAGTACAGGAGTCCAAGTGAGGACCTAGGGAGGCCAAGAAGCTGGAATTTGGAGGAGTCCACTCTAAGAAAAGTTGGTTGGAGGACATTTGAGGAGCTAATTTCTGGGTTGCAACTGTGTTATGACCCTCAGGAAGAGGGAGAATATTATTAGAAGTCAGTTGTATTAGTTATGGTAACACTGGCTGCTTAAACAACCCCTAAAGATGAAAGTGAAAGAGGAGAGTCAAAAAGTTGGCTTAAAGCTCAACATTCAGAAAACTAAGATCATGGCATCTTGTCCTATCACTTCATGGCAAATAGATGGGGAAACAGTGGAAACAGTGTCAGACTTTATTTTTGGGGGCCCCCAAATCACTGCTGATGGTGATGGCAGCCATGAAATTAAAAGACACTTACTCCTTGGAAGGAAGGTTATGGCTAACCTAGATAGCATATTTAAAAACAGAGACATTACTTTGCCAACAAAAGTCCGTCTAGTCAAGGCTATGGTTTTTCCAGTGGTCATGTATGGATGTGAGAGTTGGACTGTGAAGAAAGCTGAGTGCCACAGAATTGATGCTTTTGAACTGTGGTGTTGAAGAAGACTCTTGAGAATCCCTTGGACTGCAAGGAGATCCAACCAGTCCATCCTAAAGGAGATCAGTCCTGGGTGTTCATTGGAAGGACTGATGTTGAAGCTGAAACTCCAATACTTTGGCCACCTTATGCGAAGAGTTGACTCATTGGAAAAGTCCCTGATGCTGGAAAGGATTAGGGGCAGGAGGAGAAGGGGACGACGGAGGATGAGATGGTTGGATGGCATCACTGACTTGATGGACATGGGTTTGGGTAAACTCTGGGAGTTGGTGATGGACAGAGAGGCCTGGCGTGCTGCAATTCATGGTGTGGCAAAGAGTCGGACACGACTGAGCAACTGAACTGAACTGAAAGATAATTTAAGTCTATTTCTCACTTTCCAAAACAGATGTTTCTGATGATCAGCAGTGGTTTTCCTCTAAGTGTTTACTAAAAGACCTAGGTTGCTTCCTTCTTGTGGCCTTATCCCCTTTATCCCTCAGTTCTCCATGCACTGTGGTCCCTTGCGTTAGTCTGTAGAAGGGAAAGAGCTTGGAGGATCTTATGTGAGAGGTTCTTATGGATCAGGCTTGGAAGTGGCACACCTCACTTCTGTTCACATACCATTGGCCAGAACCCAGTCACACGGCTACAACTGACAGCAAGGGAGTCTGGGAAATATAGTCTTAACCTGTGTGGCCAGGAAGAAGAGGAAATGGATTTGATGCCTACTAGTCAATAAAGAAGTAGGGAAGGCATTCCAATAGAGGGGGCAGCATAAGTAAAGGCACAGAGAGGGGAAAAGCTGAGGCGAAACAGGGAACTACGTGCCATTTGTGGTCGCCAGAAGTGTTTGTGGAAAGGAGAGGTTAGAGATAGGATGTCTGTGGTATAGTGCTCAACACTACCCACCTCTCCCACACCCAAACTCCACCTTGCATGGGATAGAAATGGTTGGGCATTTAATGTGATGACTGAAATGAGTATTTGTGCAGGATGTGGGGGGTGGAGGGCTGCTCTCTCATTTTCTCTTCCCCCTTGAAAACATAGATCAATGATCTCAGAGTGGGTGCAGGGAAGAAGAGACCAGGAGCAGGGTGATCAGGCTTGTGTTTGCTTAGGTTCCAAGCCACTGGGCTCTGCATGGTCATGCACTTCCTGGCAATCTAGTGTCTCAGTCCATCAGACAGAGACTGGGAGCCCATGTTCCAGGTGTAAAGAATCAGCATTTTGTTGGCATATTCTTTGCCTTCTATCCCCACAAGAGCTTCTGATGCACCAGTAGATGACTGGACACTGAAAACTGAGGCAGGATCAGGTTTTAACATGACTACCAGCAGGCACACCCACCTTGTGCTAAAATCTTTCTCAGGTTCCTGCTGTCCTGTTTTATCTCCTTTTTCTTTCAAATGCCTTGAGGAAAAGTCCAGAGCCTTCCAGGGAAGCTGTGACATCCTCCTGGGAACAAGCTCCAAACCCAGGGTGAGAGGTATTAAAGGGTGAAGGAAACTGCCATCTGCATTAACTTCTAAGTGTAGTCAAGAAAATTGTTTCTGTCTGCCCAGGCTTGACAAATCAATCACTCTATCATTCTGTTTCCTGAGTTTCCTGAGAGCAAGCTCTCAGCTTTTCTGTACAAATACTTCCTAGTACTGAACTGGAGTAATAGGCAGGAGGTTATCAGCAATCATATGAGAAGAGAACCTTTCTCTACCATCATTCTCAGCACTAAATTGCTCTTATCAGCGCAACTTAAAAGGAGGAAACTGCCCTTATACACTAAGCATTCTTCCTTTAGTGATGCTGTCCCTGTTGCTCCTTACAGGCTGCACAGTTACACCACTAAAGCTCACTTGTTGATGCCACCATCTCCCTTTGAGACCCTTTTCTCTCTCCCTGCATTCCCTTCAATGATGTTCATGCACCTTTTTCTCAGTCTCCACTCCTGCCTCCATTAAGTTACAACAAAAACATCCCAGAGCCACTTGAGATTGTCCATGCAATGATGGACAGGCTTGGCTATGTAATTTGCATGTACTTGTGCAAAATGAAAATGTGGGTGCCTGTTGAAAAAGCAGGAAAAAAGGAACCATATGTTGATTTTGTCATGCCATGAGTAATGGGAGAGGTTTTGTCCTCCTGTCTTAGTTTGCTAGGGCTGCTATAACAAGATGCCACAGACTGGGTGCCTTAAATCTCAGAAATGTATTTTCTCACCATTTTGTTGGCTGGAAGTCCAACATCAAGCTGCTGAAAGGTTTGGTTTCCCCTGAGGCCTCTGTGCTTAACCTAGAGGTGGCCACCTTCTTTCTAATCCCTCACATGGCCTCTTCTCTGAGTCTATTTTTCTTCTTATAAGACCATCACTCCTATTGGATTAGGGCTCCATCCTAGGACTTCACTTAACCTTAATTACACGTCTTTAAGGGCTTCCTTGGTGGCTCATATAGTAAAGAATCTGTCTGCAATGAGGGAAACCCAGGTTCAATCCCGGGGTTGGGAAGATTCCACTGGAGAAGGGAATGGCAACACACTCCAGTATTCTTGACTGGAAAATCTCCTCGACAGAGCCCATGGAGGTCACAAAGAGCACGACTGAACAACTAACACATGTACACATGTGCACACGTGCGCGCGCGCACACACACACACACACACACACACACACACACTTCTTTAAAGGCCCTGTCTCTAATTACTGTCAAATGCTGTTACACTAGGGGACAGGGCTTCACCATATGAATTTTGGGAGGACACTGTTCCATCCATAACACTCCCCAAAGTAAAATGTAATGTTGTCCCCAAATGAAGGGGAAGAAGCTGTCAGGCAGGCAAGAGCAACAGATGGTTCCAACCTTGCTCATCTATACCCTCATTGTAACACAAATGTGTTTACCCAGCCCCAACTTTCTTTTCATACTGGTACAATTTTGTTTTTTAATGGTATAAATGTCGGGTCACAAAGAGCTGGACACAACTGAGTGACTGAACTGAACTGAACTGATTAGAGTCAAGGGAGGAGATTTAAGAGCCTGAAGGAGTGATGGTTAACTCTCAGTTAATCTTAGCCCCATTCATCCCCTGCTGCTGCTGCTTCTAATTTGCTTCAGTCGTGTCTGACTCTGTGCTACCCCAAAGATGGCAGCCCACCAGGCTCCGCTGTCTCTGGGATTCTCCAGGCAAAAATACTGGAGTGGGTTGCCATTTCCTTCTCCAATGCATGCATGCATGATAAGTTGCTTCAGTCATGTCTGACTCTGTGCAACCCCATGGATAGCAGCCCACCAGGCTCCTCTAGGAGCTCCACGGAATTCTCTAGGCAAGAATACTGGAGTGGGTTGCCATTTCCTTCCCCCATTCACCCCCATGTCTGCTGTAATACTATAGGGTGAGAGAAGAGAAATAGATTCTGAGTAAGGTGGGGGAGACTCAGGTTTATTAACTGGACCACGAGGGCCCATTTCAAGTGTTGGTCACTTTTCTTCCTTAATCCTTAAGGTAAACAATACACTGATACTTCTGTGAGATTTACTAGAACAATAACCAAACAAATTCTTCACTTTTCTTGACATAAATTAAATCTTCCCTGGTGCTTCCCTGTTTTCTTTCCTCTTTCCATACCCCAAATTTGTCCCAAATCCTCTCTTTAAGATATATGGAGGGTTAGAGATTTGTCACTAGTATATCAGCTCTTAGGTTTGCCTTCTTCTCTGCCTAATGCTCTCTCATTATCCACAACTCATTATTATGTGTATTCAGCAACATATATTTATTGAACACCTACTTTGTACCAGCAATTGATCTGGGTAATTTGGAGGCATCAGGGAGGAAAACCAGATGAAGATGTCTATGCTAGGAGAGCTTACTTTCTACTAGAGAGGTAGAGAATGCCCCATAAGTATAATAAATGGATAGATCACATATTGTAGGTGCTGACAATGCCATGGGAAGTGAAAAGATAGAGTAAGATAAGGAGAATGGGGAGTTCCATGGCTTGGGGACATATTGATATATTGGAGTGCTCACAGTGCATCTCCTGCTGAAGATGATGTGCTGGATAGTCTTCGTTAGCCCTTCCAGATCTACTCTTTAACTTTCATCCTGCTCTGTGCCCAGGGAGGATGATCTATATGGGCTCCACCAATGGGCCTCTCTCTGTGTGACTTCTCATTGAGTTGGGCCAATGGATGACACTGGCAGGGCATTAGAGGGCAGGAGTGCATTGAAGTCAAAGTTTTTATTCCCCTGGCCACTGCATTTCTAGGTTACAGATTGGCAGCGGCTGTAATCCTGAATGAAGTTTAAGCTCTTTCCAGGTTCCCTCTCTTGAGTTCCAAGTGGTGCTCTCATTGTTGTTAACCCCATGGTGCCTCCTCTATTCCTTATTGGTTTATATTAAATCTCTCCACATCTTTGTAAAATATCCTTTTATTGCACTCTCCCATTACCCCCACTTGAATGTACTACTTGTTTCCTGCCAGAATCTTGACTTATATAATAATTAGTAATGAGAGAAGTGCCCCTGGGACACAGCCTCTTAAAATGAGATTTTGTGATTGAGTTGCCTACTGGAAAAGGTCAGTTTTCATTCCAATCTCAAAGAAAGGCAAAGCCAAAGAATGCTCAAACTATTGCACAATTGCACTCATCTCACACGCTAGTAAAGTAATGCTCAAAATTCTCCAAGTCAGGCTTCAGCAATACGTGAACTGTGAACTTCCAGATGTTCAAGATGGTTTCAGAAAAGGCAGAGGAACCAGAGATCAAATTGCCAACATCCGATGGATCATCGATAAAGCAAGAGAGTTCCAGAAGAACATCTATTTCTGCTTTATTGACTATGCCAAAGCCTTTGACTGTGTGGATCACAACAGACTATGGGAAATTCTTAGAGAGATGGGAATATCAGACCACCTGACTTGCCTCTTGAGAAACCTGTATGCAGGTCAGGAAGCAACAGTTAGAACTGGACATGGAACAACAGACTGGTTCCAAATAAGAAAAGGAGTACGTCAAGGCTGTATATTGTCACCCTGCTTATTTAACTTATATGCAGAATACATCATGAGAAATGCTGGGCTGGAACAAGCACAAGCTGGAATCAAGATTGCCAGGAGAAATATCAATCACCTCAGATATGCAGATGACACCACCCTTATGGCAGAAAGGGAAGAAGAACTAAAGAGCCTCTCGATGAAAGTGAAAAAGGAGAGTGAAAAAGTTGGCTTAAAGCTCAACATTCAGAAAACTAAGATCATACCTTCCAGTCCCATCACTTCATGGCAAATAGATGGGAAAACAGTGGAAACAGTGGCTGACGTTATTTTGGGGGGCTCCAAAATCACTGCAGATGGTGAGGGCAGCCATGAAATTAAAAGACGCTTACTCCTTGGAAGGAAAGTTATGACCAACTTAGACAGCATATTAAAAAGCAGAGGCATTACTTTGCCAACAAAGGTCCATCTAGTCAAGTCTGTGGTTTTTCCAGTAGCCATGTATGGGTGTGAGTTGGACTATAGAGAAAGCTGAGAACCCAAGAATTTTAGCTTTTGAACTATGGTGTTGGAGAAGACTCTTGAGAGTCCCTTGGACTGCAAGGAGATCCAACCAGTCCATCCTAAAGGAGATCAGTCCTTGGTGTTCATTGGAAGGACTGATGCTGAAGCTGAAACTCCAATACTTTGACTGCCTGATGTGAAGAGTTGACTCATTTGAAAAGACCCTGATGCTGGGAAGTATTGGGGGCAGGAGGAGAAGGGGAAAACGGAGGATGAGATGGTTGGATGGCATCACTGACACAATGGACATGGGTTTGGGTGTACTCAGGGAGTTGGTGATGGACAGAGAGGCCTGGCGTACTGCCATTCATGAGGTCGCAAAGAGTCGGACAAGACTGAGCGACTGAACTAAACTGAACTGAACTGCCTATATTTGAGAAATATAGAGAAAATCTCCATAATGGGAGGAGAGGGAAAAGGATAAGACACTGATCATCCTTGGCATGCACCACTGTCTCCTCTTAACAAATTCTCATACTCTGGTTATTTTTCCATTCCTAAAAGTACAGTGAGAACTAATGTACTCAACTGCAGATCACACACACATTAGCTCCCTATGGCGTGGAATGAAGATTACACTGACAGGAAGAGCCAAGTAGAAGCCCCCAAATAATCACCTTAATGCAATGTATTCCCTGAAGTAAGCAATGGTTTGTCCTTGCAGGAATAAATATATATCCTAAATACACATTTGCCTTCCTTTCTCAGAATTTTTCTGCTGGAATTCCCACTCATGGGTTTACAAATGCCTTATCCATTGACATGGTTTCTCACAAAATGTTGTATCAATCTAATGCACTTATTTGGTGGTGAAGGAGGTGTGGCAAAGAGCTCTTACTCCTGTTACCCCAAAGCAGATGACTTGATAGATTGCTGGAATGGTCTGATGAAGATAGTTCCTTATAAGCAGGTACTATCTTCTTCAGTGTGCATGGACCTAAGAACCAAGAGAAATGAGAGTGGCTTGGGTAAAGTCTGAGGTTATCATTATCTTGATATCCGTATTCTATGAAGGGATGTTGTGCCAGAAAAGAGAGTTCTAGTTCAATTAAATCAGGAGTTGAGCCTATCCCCCGGCCATTTTCAGACTCCTCTTAGCAGTGAACTAACAAAGAAGATGTGGAGTGCACAGTACTGGCTGGGGGAATTGATACAGGGATCTTGTAAAACTAATTTCTGAAAAGACTAGAATAAATTCACAACCAACTGAAATAAATGTTTAAGCAAACTAAAGCCACAGAGTATCACAAAAAGAAATGGTTTATGTAAAATATATTAACAAGGACTTCTTCTTTGGAGAAGCAGAAGGTGCAGTCCCCAGAGTCAGTAGGTAATTACACTATTCTTTTTCTCCAAGAGAAGCATCTGCCAAGATTTTCTCCCATCCTGGCATATATCCCTTTGAAATATGCAAGGTTTCCACAGCCATCTTTGTAATTTGTTCTTCATATTCAACATAATCTTTATTCATAGCTACATCAGAGTTTGATGATTGGACCACAAAGTAAACATCATGCCAGAAACATAAAGGCTTTAGCCAAGAGAAGAAACTGCCCAAAATTCTTGTTTGGGGAAGAAGGCAATTTTTTTTTCTATTGGCATCAGTCTTCTGCTGCTCTTTGCTGCACAGGATGCTTTAAGCACCATGATTCTGCAGAAAACACTGCATTGACTTGACATCAGCAGGAATAATCACTAAATCCCTTGGCCTGCTGGGTACCGGTCTGCCAGACATGGTGTGACTGAGACTCAGTGGTGTCAAGGTCATGGCTCAGGAGTGGTATAGTAGTATCAGTGAGACAACAACATTGTCTGGAGGCTGGGTTATTGTCCATCATTGGAGACAGACAGCTTGGCAAGAAAACGATTTGGCTGTTCTTTGGCTGAGTGTACACAATCTCATCCAGGGAATCTACAAAGCTGCAATAGGAACCAAGGGCAAAGGAAACCTGTGATTATAGCAGATAGACTAGACCCAAGGTTATAATGGTTTCAGCAGTCACCTAAGTGCTACTGCCAGCTTTTAAGATGGAGCTACCTGCCCAGCCCTGCCATGCTTGGCCAGATCCTACAAATTTAAATGGTCTTTGATGACTATGCCCTTGCTGTTCATGTCTTCTGCAAAGGCACTATTGCCAGTTAGTGGGGGCTTGAGTTAAGGGTAAAGATCCTAACTCTGACATCTACCAGCTGTTGTTCCCAAGGCCAATTGCATGGAATTTCCCCAAATCTCAGATTCTCATAAGAAAAATGGGAATCATAATATCTACTTCACAAGGATGTTGTAAGAATTAAATGAGATCATGTTTGTAAAGCACCTTCAATAGCCTCCATATCGAGTCTCAATAAATGATAGTGGTGCCAATCAGCATCACCATCACCATGAAGACAGTTTCTCCAGAGTCCAGGAGAGCAGAAGATTCAAATGGCCCTGGGGATGGTCTTTACTTCAATGAATCTTTCATGAATTAGGTTGGGCAATAGTTACACTAATAGGACTCGAAGATGACGAAAATGAGAGATACATATTTGAGTCACTGGCATTGAATATAGTCAAGACTTTGAGGACTGAAGACTGCTTCTATGAGAAAAGGAAGAGATACAATACATAGCATGAATTATCTTAGGAAAATGATCGAAGTTAAAAGAACCAGAGGAATCAGAAAAATAGGGAAAGAGAGAGAGAAACTGGGAAGAGAGCCTAAATGATATTTCCAAAGCCAAAGGAGAAGTGATGAGAAATCATCATTAAAGGAGAAATCATCATTAAAGAGGTGATGACTAATAGAGGGGTCATGCCAAATGAGGACTGAGGAAGTTGTTGAATTTGACAGGAAGGAGGTCTTAGTCTCAACAAATGGACAGTTTCCAGGAAGGGCACATATATCAGTCAGGGTTCAATAAGAGAGGCAAAACTGGTAGGATACCTATGTTGTTTATAAATTATTTGTCAATTATAGATGTTAATATGAATGTGTTATTTATTGATTATGTCAATGATCAATATATAATTGAGAATAAATATTAATGCTTATGATTATATGATATTGTTATAATATTATATTAATTGTCATTAACATATTTCTGTATTTATTATATGGAATTGGATTATACAATTGTGCTGATTGGCTCAGCTAACCCAAAGTCCATAGGGCAGGCAGTCCGGCAGAAAAGACCTCCAGCAGGCTGGCACACTGTGGGGCCAAGCTGAAAGTTGTTCACAGTCAGGCAGTTGGAAAAAAATATCCAATGGAAAAAGAGAGCAATTGCAGGGCCAGCTGCTATTCACAACTCTAGCTCAGGAAAGGCCTAGGTCCTCTTTCAGAGGTCTTCCAACTGATTAACTCGGTCCAACCCATGATAATCTCCCTTTTGATGAACTTAAAGTCAATTGATGAGGTAGCTTACATCTGTAGAATCCCTGCACCAGAGCATCTAGATTCATGTTTGTTTGCTGAGGTAACTGGGACAACATGGGAAAACAGCTGCTTCCTCTCTCAGTCCTCCAGTTTGCATGAAGCAGTGTCTTTTGCAGCCTGCACTGATGGGAAACACCAGAAGGAGACTTCTCTGGTGATTCAGCCTAGACTAGTTGACACACATCACAAGGCATTGTGTGGTGGCTGAGTGGTGGCAGTGCAAAGACAGTGTTTCCACGAACTTTGGGGAGAAAGTGGAAAACATTCACAACAAAAGAGAGAAAAGAGCCTGAAGAAATATGTGCAAGGGAAGATTTCAATGCAGAGCAAGGGAATGAAAGTGGTTGGAGAGGATAAGTAGGAATAAGACTTCAGTATTGTCAAAGGAAGATCTCAGTGCTGGGGAGGGCAATCCACCATGGACCATGGGCCTCCCTACACGTTCCTGCTGGGTATGCCCAAAATGGAAGGCCCTGGCTGCTCTTTAGGCCACTTCTCAGAGTACTGTTTGCCATAGGCAGTTTTGAGGGATGAGGTAACATCCCCTCCAGACGAAGAACAGGTTTGCTTCCACTTGTCCCTCTCCCACAGTGCAACCCATGGCATGTGTGGGCACCCATCATGAACTTTCTTTGCCACCCTGTGGGACTTGGTGGGGAGAATATCAGCGTTGAGAACCAACCAACACAAACCAATGTAAACCTCTGGCTACTGCTTCCACCATGAGTAATAAAGTTCTTGGTCTCCTGCTGGGAGTTTTGTATCCTCTGCCAGCATCCATAGAATTGTAGCAGTCTAAATTATTTACTTGTAAGTAGGGTAAAATCCCAGACCCTTTACAATTTTTGACAAGCAGAGGAGGAGACAAATATTCCTATTTATGACTGAAAGCACTAATTAGTCTTTAAATCTGACAGAAAACCATTCACAATTAACTTTTAAAATTTTAAATAGATAAATTCTTTGATTCTTTAAAATAGTAATTGATTGGTTCTTCTAATCTGGAACGAAAACTATGTGTATCCTTATCTAAACCCCAAAGTCTACCTTCAAATGTATTATCAACATATAATCTAGTGATTCGGTTTTAGAATCACAAGACTTGGGCTTGAATGTAAGCTTTGAGCCTTATTTTCCTCAAATATGTAACTGGGACAAAAATACCTGACTCTTGCAGTGTAGCTTCATGGGTCAAGTGAGGGCTTGTCAGTACACAGGTGAGATATTGTGGGCAACTCACAAACAATGGTTCTCTCTTCTCTCTTGCCACTCTTGACTCACACACAGCCTTAGAATTATTTTCTAGTTTTTGCATAGAGTTTTCATATGTTTCTACTTAATCAGTGACATTCAATATTGTCAGCTCTTCTGCTAGTTCATAGAAGAGCCAACCATTTACTGAGCTTCCTAGTTAGAGTCGGACACGACTGAAGCAACTTAGCAGCAGCAGCAGCAGCAGCAGCAGCAGCTAGTCCTCTCTCAAGTGTTCAGCTACTTTGGGCTTAACATTACCTTTCTAGTCTCTGTTTCAATCCATAGTCTTTTAAATGTGCTGCTTTCTGTGTAATAAATGCCATTTGCAAGCACTTAACATTTACAAAGAACACTCACATTTATCATCTCAGGTGAGCGCCCCTTAGTGCATCATGTTTTATATGACAGCTAGATCAGAGTCGTCCACTCTGCAGATCATTAAATGGAAATGTTATGCTGCCACCCAAGATCACAGCTTACCAAGGTCATTGGTAAATGGCAGAGTTGGAACATAAACCCTGGTGCTCTGACTCGGAGTCTGGTTCTCTTCTGACTTTGTCTTGCTGTTTGTTGTATCCACTCTTTTATCTTCTTTTTCCTGTTTTGCCTACCTTTGGGCTGGATTTTCTGAGGTCTCTTTTTGACAACATTTCTTTGCCATGACCCTGTATTAGCCAGGGCTCCTTCCATTTCAAGGACAGAAAACCTACTCGAAAAAGATTTATTGATTCATGTACAGAGACGAATGGGGAGTAAGTGGTGACAGGCAGTGCAGGGTCTGCGGGCTCACAAATATCATTAGAGTTTTTTTCTCCTTTCTGTTTCTCATCCTGCCTCTTTCTGGTCTTTGGCCTCATCCACTTCCTGCAGATGTTTCCTTTTTGTGGTAGCAAGTATGGCAAGCAACAGCATCTATGTGTGTCTCTACCACGTGCTCCTCAAGAGTAAACAGAGAGTTGTGCTCTTCATCTGTCTGTAGGAGATTAGCTCCATTAAAGTCATGTGCTTATTCATGGGACCAATCAATGGCCAGGGAGTGGGGTATTGTGATTGGTCAGGTCAGTATCATGTGTCTATTCAACCAACCAGAAGCGGAGGTTTTGTGTCTGGCAGCTCATTGGAGTCAGTTAGTTATAATAGGAGAAGCAGGGCTCAGAAGGAAAAAGTAGGGAAGGGGATGCTCAAGAGCAAAGGAAACTAAAAACAAAAACCCACAGATGTCAAACAAACCTTACAATCCAGATTGGCATAGATAATTCAAATGTCAAAAATTATAAAAACTGATACATATATTTTCTTTGAATTTTTACTTGAGGTTTTATCCTTTGCAACAAACATTATCCACTAAATTTCATGTGATTTAATACCAGTGTAAGCCTTTCATAAAAATAAATTAAAACTCAGGAGAAAATACATTTGTCAGACCACACATCTGGATTTGGAGCTCAGTACACATGGTCTTAGTGAGTAAGGACAGTAGGGTCTACGGCAGGGTGTGTCTGTCATTCCTTTACCTACCCACCTAAGGGACTCCATTTCTTGGCAGGGAAGCCAGCCTGCTTGAGCACTCATTGAATATATATTTAATGGTGTGACATTTACATGATGCCAAGGGGACTTTGAAATGACTAAATTCAGAATAGATCTTAATACCTAAAGCAAGAGAGAGAAAGCAGAAGGAAATGAAGTACATTCTGTGAGTTTAAAAGACAGTTTACAACAGAGCTAAACCAAATATGCCTGAAGATTTCTGAGAGAGATGTTTATTGTTTTGTCTTTTTCCCTCTGTCTCTTCCTTCGTTTCCAATCACCAGTACTAGGCAAGTCAATGAACAACAATAACAATGAGGATATTATTAATAGTGATTACTACTGTTTACAGAGTGCTTACCATGTGCCAAGCACTCTGCCAAAATCTTTTGATATAATATCTAATTCAGTTCTCAAAATCACAGAAAAAATGTTATCCCTACTTTACAAGAGGAGACCAAGGTTTAGGGAGAGTAAATATTTTGTCCAAGTTCATTCAGCTGATAATACTACTATTAGTTTCCAATTTCTTCTGCAACAGATTACCACAACTTTAGTGGCTTGAAGCAACACATATGCTGCCCGAGGAGAAGGCATTTAGCTAGTTAGAGAAAAGGCTAAGATAAAGCAGTAAAAGACCCCACAATTGTTGTTGTTCTTGTTTAGTCACTAAGTCATGTTCAACTCTTTGCAACCCCATCAAGTGTATCCCGCCAGGCTCCTCTATCCATGGAATTTCCTAGGTAAGAATTCTGGAGTGTGTTGCCATTTCCTTCTCCAGAGGATCTTCTTGACCCGGGGGGTCAAACCCCCATCTCTTGAATTGGCATGCATTGGCAGGCGGGTTCTTTATTGCTAAGCCATCAGGGCATCCCCCACAATGCTGCTGCTGCTGCTGCTGCTAAGGTGCTTCAGTCGTGTCCGACTCTGTGCGACCCCATAGACGGCAGCCACCAGGCTCCATCGTCCCTGGGATTCTCCAGGCAAGAATACTGGAGTGGGTTGCCATTTCCTTCTCCAGTGCATGAAAGGGAAAAGTGAAAAGTGAAGTCGCTCAGTTGTGTCCGACTCTTAGCGACCCCATGGACTGTAGCCTACTAGCCTCCTCTGTCCATGGGATTTACCAGGCAAGAGTACTGGAGTGGGGTGCCATTGCCTTCTCCATCCCCCACAATACAACACCTCAAATAATATGGATTTTTATTTCCTTCTCACATGGCTGTCTTGCTAGCCTAGGTTGATGGGTAGCTTTGCTATATGGGAACCATCTCATCCCTTTCCCTTTGCACAGTTGAAGATGGGTCACAGACATGTCTGGTTCTAGCTTAAGGAGACAGAAAGCAAGGGTGTCTGGGACAAGCAATTTTCTTTTAAACATGTAAGACACAAACTTATAGGAAATGTAGTTGTTAGCTGGAGAATGCCAAGAATCAAGAGATTGGCTATGGGAGACAAGAAATCATCTGCTGCAGCATGAAAGGAAGACAGGGCTAAGTTAGGAGGACATTGATGGCCATGTGAAAGCATTTAAACTTTACTCCGAAACCAGTGGGGTATCATTAGCAGCAGTCCCCTAACTTTTTGACACTGGGGACCAGTTCTATAGAAGACAATTTTTCCATGGAAATGGAGGGGGCTGGTTTTGGAATGATTCAAGTGTATTACATTTATTGTGCACTTTATTTCTATTATTATTACATTAGCTCCACCTCAGATCATCAGGCATTAGATTCTGGAAGTTGGGTACCCCTGCATTAATGAATGACAGATTTAATCTCAGAAATGCAAATTCCTACACAAGCAAGGACAGTAAACTGGACAAAGACAAGAGAAAGATACAGGATTTCCATTTAGGATGTATTTAGCAGTTACCTAGGGCAGAAATGATAAGGAAAGAAAATAAGAGATGGAATTAAGAGCTATTTGGAGGAATCGACTAGGCTTGGTGATTGCCTTACTGTGAAAATTGGGTGAGAACAAGGAATTAAAGACAATTCTAAAATTTCTGTCTGAGTAAATGGAGGTGGCGTTCACCCATATATATAACTAAATGGAGAAATAAATTTGGGAAGAAAAGAAATAAAATGAGCCAGTTAGATTTATTTTTTGAAACTCAAGAGAATTATTTGCCCTGAAGATACTGATGTTACTGTGCCCAGTGTATGAGTGGTCATCCAAATCATGGGAGTGAACAAGATTTCTCAAGGAGAGAGGATTAAGTGGGCAAAGACCCAGAGATGGAAGTTTGCAGGACAGATACATTTAAGGAGGCAACATGGGGGAAAAGCACTCTAGTAGGAAAACTGAGAATGTGCTTCAAGAATAGTAGGAGGAAAACCTGGAGACAGCAGTTTGTGGAAGCAAATATAGGAGAGCTTAAAAACTGAAGATGTGCTAAATTGTTGAATTCTGCAAAGAAGTCAAACAAAATAAGGGCTGAAGACACATCAGGTTGATTTGGCATTGGGAGGTCATTGATCAGTTTGGTGAGAAGGGTTTCAGTGGAATGTCGACACAGAAGAGGGTGGAGAATTGGAGATAAAAATATAGACGATTCTCCAAGACATTTGGCTTTGAATCAATGAAGACATATAGGGTGGGAGCCTTTTTTTTTTTTCTTTTAATATGGAAAATCCAGGAGAGGAAAAAATTGAAGATAAATATGATCAAAGAGTAATTAATGAATCAAAATGATTATAAAGACAGAGACAAATCAAAATGGAAGAAATCAGTTCAGCAAGACAAGACAGACCCAGAGCAATAAACCACTCCATTTTCCCCTTCAATTGAGACCCTTTAGAGAAACTGCTAGAGTGACAATCAACTGTCAGTTTAAAGGTGGAAAATAGTAAACCAAGAATGGTGAGATCCCATCCATGATCTAAGGATTTATTTCTAGTTTTGAAAGTTAGGACTAGTTGCAAGACATAAACCAAAACTTGTATAATTAGGGAGTCTTCATGGACTAGTCAATTTAACCACAAGGCAAGGTTACAATATGAGTTGAGTCTAAGTGTTACTCCGAGATGTAATTAATTCCCTGCAGGTACAACCAGAAGTATCTTAACAGCAAAGAGATGAGTTGCAATGTCAGTTTGCTTTTTTTCATTCTTATCCTCCATGCATGTGTTTTCTCCTGAAGTGAATTCTGTCCTAAATCATCTTAATGATGCACCCTCTTTGACTTGGTTGTTTTTCTGCCAGTGGTATCCTTTTCTGCTTTCCTAACTCACTGAGTTTCATTTTGCTGTCTAAGCATTTCTCCGGAGAGATTTTAGGTTTCTACATCCTAATTTCATTTTAGTATCTTCTCTGTGTCTTTTGCATTATATCAATCATATGGACGTTACTTTTGGACTTTGCCTTATGGTACCAAGCTGATTAATAAATGATTTTCAAAATACAAATATGCTTGCATGCAACAAAGTGCATCAGAGTCCATAAAACAAAGAAGCAATTTGTGTTTGCCTACAGACTGCAAAACCATGCAGTACAGTAAGCATTGAGTCTATAAAGATGAATTTGGACTTGGTTCCTGCATACCCAAATGATGTTTGTTAATTTCCCACAAAAGTGCTGAGTTCATCACAGGTACATATTCAAATGCTGGTTTTATTTCTTCTTTCACTCCCTCAGAGTTTGCTATCAAATGGAGGAGACAAGCATAAATAAATACTTATAAAAGGGTTGGAAGGGAACTTTAGAGAGATGGAACTCCTTTTGAGAATGAACTGAGGTGTGAAAAAGCACTTAGCATAGAAAGAAGAGTGAGTAGAAACAAGTCCACTCTACAGTGTTTTCCAGAGCCTTGTTAACAACCACACTTAGATTTGGGGAAATCACTTTTACTAACATTTATTTTTTTGGGTGGGGTGGGGCACCTGGATTAAATTACTTTGCTTCATGAGATCACCAAATGAGGGTCTAGGCTATTAAATTTTGTGGCAGAAGATTTTTTTTTTTGGCCAAATATAGTCTAGATTTCATTCCTCAATATTCCTTGGTGGCAAACTTGTTAGTGAGAAAGTGTTGGTCAATCACGTCAGACTCTCTGCAACCTCTTGAACTGTAGCCCGCCAGGCTCCTCTGTCCATGGAATTCTGCAGGAAAAAATACTGGAGAGAGTAGCCATTCCCTTTTCCAGGGTATCTTCCCGACCCAGGGATCAAACCCAGTTCTGCATTGCAGGTGGATTCTTTACTGTTTGAGTTACCAGGGAAGCCCCAAACTTGTTGGTAGCATTTGCTAAATATGCTCTGGTATATGATACCTATTACCTGCTAGCCTTGTGATCCTGGTCAAGTTACAAAATCTCCCTTCCTCAGTTTCCTCATTCCCATAAAGTTGGATGTGGGCTTCAGTTGTTTGGGTTTTTATATTTCTTGAATGATTCATATCAGATAATGTCAGCAGGATAAATGTAAATTTTTGTTTCATGTATTTTGAAGCTCTTTTATTAGACATAGACAATTATGATTGCATTGTTTTCCTAATGAATTGCACTGTTATCATTTTGAAGTGCTTCTTTTTAGCTCCAGTAATCATTTCTGTTTTGCAATTTCTTTCACCTGATATCGATATTGTTACTTTGGTTTTCTTATATTTATTGCTTATTTTCTATCTTCATGGTTCAACTTCTGTCCCTTTTTAATTCTCTGTCTACATTTCTGCTGCTTCCATCTAACTTCTCTACAGATCTGTCTGCCTTATAGTATCTTCAGCTTTGTAGTTTTGCTCACTACCTGCTTCTCTGGGTTTCCTGTCTTTCTTCACTCATTTATTCCACAAATAATATTACTATTGCTATTGATGCTACTGCTACTACTGCTACTTTTTATCTAGCAATCTTAATACCACTTATACAGCTCCTACTATGTGCCAAGCTCTGTCCTAAGTGCTTGACATGTGTTAATTCATTTAATTTGTTGAGTACCTGCTATATCCCTCACAGTCTGCATTTGGGTTTGAGTCTGTGTGAGGCCTGGGACCTTTCACTTTTTCTTACTACTTAAACCTGAGCATTTACCATGGCGTTAGGTGTACAAAGGGTGCTAAGAAGTTTTTTGTTTTTTGTTTTTTTTAATGCATGAGCCTCTAGTTATTTTGCACTGAAATCCGCAGAAGATAAGTTCCAGCTAATCTGATAATCATTCTGTAAAAGGCAGGCTCCCTGCCAGCAGAAATGTTAGTCAAGCTGCTCTTTGAGCCTTAGGCCAGCTTTAGATGGGGCCTTTGCACTATCAATAGTGAATCTATGACTTGCTAGGTTGTAATCAGCATAGTGGGGTAAGTAGTACAAAACACGTGGTGACCTATGAATTCTTTCAATGGAAACAGTAAAGACAGCATGAGCCACCCAATGGAGACATTCAGGTATATACATATGCATTCACATGCCAATTTGTGAAGTGTCTTACACATAGTTCATAGATGTGGATATGGGAAGAATTAGAAAAGAATGCATGTCTCCTTTAATTTTACTGCTGTGCATTCATTAGAAAAAAGAAACGTTGAATAAAATATTAACTAGTGCCTCAAGGTTACCCTGTCCAATATTGCAATGTGTGGGGAAAAGGTTTTGGGTAGCTGACAGGACCTAGGTTCCAGAAGTGTCACTGGATTGAATATATAGTTTCATCCCTTCAAAACTGAGCTTAATCTATGATTATTGCATTTTGTTGTAATCACAATCATACCTCAGAGGTAAGAAGGTAACCAATTGCCCTTACGCTGAAAATTTCAGATAAAAACAATTGTTAATAACAATAAAAATCCAAGCAATTGCAAGGATTATCTTTTACAGCATTGTTTAAAATGGGGGAGTATAGGAAAGAATCTAAATGTCCAACATTTGGGAACTGGGTAAGCCAACAATGGCAAATTAATACTACAGAATATTTTTCAGCTACAAAAACACTGCTGTGAAAGGGTGGGCAATAACTTGGAAAGATATTAAAACATATTATTAAGTGAAAACAGCAAGTTATAAGCCATCTACATTTGATTAGTTTTTGCTAGGAAATATCTACCTATTCACTTAGCTAGCCATCAATCAGCATCTACTGAAGGATTTAGTCTTTTAGTGTTTAAACTGGATATCTCAGGATGGAAATATTATGAGTCATTTTATGTTTTATTTTCCTTTCGCTTATCTTTATTTCTGTGGTATTTTTTCTTTACTGACTATTTATTACTTCTTAAAATAAGTAACATAATTGGAATGTGTTATAATAAGGGAGAGTAACAGTGAAACACGGCAAGTGCCAGCATGCTAGAGACTGTGTTTGGGAGAAAAGAAAAAATGCATTAATTCAGAGATGGACTGGTGTCTCCAGGCTGCCACCTACCCACCCTAACTTTGAACATGACACTGGCTTTCAACCTACCTCTTTCGCTAAAGCGATTCAAGCCATGTTCCTGATGACTTAGGATGACTAGTCCTTTTGTTTATGAGGTGTCTCCCAATTGCTCATACCTGTAACCTGAAATCAACTCATGCTTATCTATGTTGAGCTCCACTTGGACTCTACCTCTCTCAATCCATGTAGTGATAAGATTCTGTTCTATAATAAGTCAGAAATTGAACTGTAGATGATGTATCAGGCTGCATAAATTTTATGATTGGTTAGGACTGCTTATGGGCTTCTCTGGTGGCTCAGTGCTAAAGAATCCTCCTGCCGATGCAGGAGACGTGGGTTCGATCCCTGAGTGGGAAATAGCCCCTGGACAAGGAAATGGCAGCTCACTCCAGTATTCTTGCCTGGAAAATCCCATGGACAGAGGAGCCTGGTGGGCTACAGTTCATGGGGTCACAAAAGAGTCAGACATGACTTAGCGACTAAACAACCACAACAAGGACTGATTATAGTACAAATACATACATGCATGTAGCAAACTTCCTTTCTATAATGGAGGTACAAGCTAATTGCCCGTTATCATTTATTAAGGCTTTTATTTTTGACACCTAGATCAATTTACTCAATTACTTTAACTGCCCCTGACATATATAAACAGGAATGCAAATTTTTGTATATTGAAACTTATATTTAAGTAAGATCTCAATCGCTGAGATTTTCATATTTGGGGAAGTGATTTTTATATTTATAGATTTATTACTTAATGTTAAAAATTATACATTCAAAATTACTTTAAGTTGGTTTTCTAATTCTTTTCTTTTATCTAGCTGTTTCATTTGTCAAGATAATGAAAAACAAAATTTAACTTGCCTGGTTCAACTGAGCAATTTAACGAAGAGATGGTGCTATGGGCTGAATGTTTGCATCACCCTAAATAGATGTTGAAATCCTAAACCTCAAGGTGATGGTATTAGGAGGAGGAGGCCTTTGGCAGTAAGAAGATCATGAATGAGCCAGGGTTCTTACAACTAAGAAAGATTCCCTCATCCCTTCCACCATATAAAGTTACAACAAAACCAAAATGGCTATCTAGGAAATGTGCTGTCACCACACCATCTGCTGATGCTTTGATTTTAGACTTCCTAGCCTCCAGAAATCTAGTGAGAGATAAATTTCTCATTAAGCCACCCAGTTTATGATGTTTTGTTATATAGCAGCCCAAACTGACAAACCCCAAATGGTTTACTAGGATGTGGGCAGAGCTGAAGAAAACAAAAAGGATGTGGAGACAGCCAAGAAATAATAATGTAAGAAACTGTTATTAGCCTTAGACCTAAAGGGTCACAAGGAGGGAATAATGTTTCCGAAACCCCGTGAGAGCTGGTGCCATGGAAGAAGAACCACCTCGTGGGAAGTGTGGTTGTAGGGGGCAGAGAGCCACACCGGAAGCAAAGTGCAGAAGGAGAGGGGAGTGGAAAGAGGTTCTTAGTGTGTCTCTCTTTCTATCTGCCAATCTCCTGGTGCCTGTAGCCACTGGGCAGGCAGCAAAAATGCCTGGATGATGCATTCCGCGGGTGTCAGGACAGAGACAGGCAGAAGAGGATGGAGAGCGGAATGTGAATGGCAAGGGGAGAAATGAAAATAGTGTATTCACTCAACGAATACTTTTTTAACTGATTGTTATGTTCCAGACATTGGGCTAAGTGTACTTGACACGTTAAGCTTTGTTTGGGATTTGTAAGTAGATCTATTGGGCACAGATCTAGAGGCAATTTCTTTTTGCTTGAATATTACTTCTATTTACAGTATTTCAACAGGGACAGCTCTGTGTGGATTAGACTTCAATGAGGTTTGCTACCTTTTGCTTCTGTTTGCCATTCTACATAATAGCACACTTTGAAAAGCTGTTAAGTATAGAGCAGGCACAAGTTCTTATAATTAAGCTGAGAAACAAAATACACAATTGAATTTTGGAATTTTACATAAGGGAGTTTTCTAGGCTCTTTGTTGGCTTTAAAGAAAAAGCACAAATAAGGACGCAGAACACAGGAGACTGGAGGCAGGAACAAAAGCAAATAACTTAATGAGCTATCCAAAGAGGAATTCACAAACTCTGCTTCCTGAAGACTTGATGAGAAAGATGGAGGCATTTGGGTGGGAGTTCATATTACTACTGGGAATGTGTTATGTGGAGAAAGGCAACGGATTCTCAAAGGAGAAGGCTGCTGATAAAATTCTAAATCAGAAATTAAGCAATATGCTTCTTCATCCAGAGCTACACAATCCAGTCTGTGAAAGGGAAAGTCACTTAGTCATGTCCGACTCTTGGTGACCCCATGGAATTCTTCAGGCAGAATACTGGAGTGGGTAACCTTTCCCTTCTCCAGGGGATCTTCCCAACCTAGGGATCGAACCTAGGTCTCCCTCACTGCAGGCAGATTCTTTACCAGCTGAGCCCTCAGGGAAGCCCAAGAATATTGGAGTGGGTACCCTATCCCTTTTCCAGCGGATCTTCCCGATCCAGGAATCAAACTTGGGGTCTCCTGCATTGCAAGCGGATTCTTAACCAACTGAGCTATCAGGGAAGCCCACACAATCCAGTCTGTGAAATATTAAATGGACTTGCATTTCGCTCTTCTACCCTCTGGCAGGAGGAGAAGGGGACGACAGAGGATGAGATGGTTGGATGGCATCACTCACTCGATGGACATGAGTTTGAGCAAGCTCTGGGAGTTGGTGATGGACAGGGAAGCCTGATGTGCTGCAGTCCATGGGGTCGCAAAGAGTCTGACACAACTGAGCGACTGAACTGAGCTGAACCCTCTGGCAGTTTTAGAGCCCATTCCTCTGTTTTTTAAACACTGCCTTCCTCTATTTCCTTCATAGAAGCCAAGCAAAAGAATTTAGATAGTACAAGTGTATCTTATATCACACAATTGGTTAGTTACTTTGATACTTAATGTAAACTGGTCTTTCTTAATTAATGTGTGAAGCTTGGGAATTAGAATGTCCATCTTCTGATTCAGAAAATGTCCATCTTCTGCCACTGTGTAAACTTGGGCAAGTCACTTAATTTCTCAGAACCTCATTGTCCTCATCTGTGAAATAAGGGTGATGGGCGAGGATTAGCTGGGAAACACAAGGTTTCCCTGGGCTTTGGGAAGTCACTGATTGCATGAATTGTATAGGCAACTGTATCTGTAAGTATCTGTGTGTTCACGGTCCCCCTTGGGAAGAGAGGATCAGTGTGTTTCACTAGATTCTTTAAGAACTTTGTGGTCCCTAAAAACTATTATGTAATTCCAAACCAAAAAAATTTAAACTAAAAAAAAATTCTACAACTTCATAAACATCTTTGGTTTAGGTTGTAATTTCAGAGCTGCCTCAAGACCTTCCCTTGAGCTTCAATTAGAAGTGGCTTTGCTAATTCTAGGTTTAAGTTTCTACTCTCTTCCCTGTTTTAATGATCTTATAAACACATAAATCAGATTCTTAACAAGGACATAAACCATCAAATATATTAGAAACATTCACATTTAAAAGATCATTTTTATGATGTGAATATACATGTCCTGTTTTATCTGTTATTAAAATCACCATTTGAATGTTGTGTTTCTCATAACATGCAAGGAACTACAGCTTGAGATATTTAATAGAATTTCAGAGTGAAAGAAGTTCTTGCAGCAGCATAATTCAAAAGAACTTTCTGAGATGATGGAAATTTTCTATAAACTGATACTGTCTGGTATAGTGACCATCAGTCATAACTTTGAGCACTTGAAAGGTGGCTTGTGCAACTGAGGAATCAAAATTTTAATTTAATTTAATTTTACTTTACTTTAGACACACACAGCAAGTGACCACCTTTTTAGACAACATAGTAGTAGAGAATGTCTCACATAACCCATTTCAGGAGCTGAAAGTCTCATAACACCTCCTAAAGCAGTGGTTTTAAACAGTAACTCTATTGAGCAAGGCGAGATAACTCTTTGTGGGCATGGGGAGGAGGGCTGTCCTGTGCATTGTAAAGTGCTTATCGTCATCCCTGGTCTTTACCCTCTAGGTATCATTAGAACCCAATCCCCAGTTGTGACAATAATTTCAGATATTGCCACATGTTACCTGGAAGGTATAGTCACACCAGGTTGAGAACCACTGCCTTTGAGTTAGTTGTCCTTGAGATTTTTTTTTTTAAATATCCAAGGACCAGGCACCTCACCAGCTAGACAAATTTTGTCTTGAGTTCTTGAAATTATTAGGAGGTTATTACATACATATGGCTGCTCATAAGTTTTTCTCTCTCATCTTTGCACTTGTTTGCAACCCTGGTAAGCTGTTTGTTGAGGAGCAAAGTAAACAAGCTAGTTGAAATGTGTATTAACAGGAACCACAATGCATAGTGTTGAGAGTATGAGCTGTAGAACTAGAGAGATTGGGTCCAATTTGTGCCTTATCAGGAACTAACTGGGTGATCATTTCAAATTAATTCAGTTCTCTATTTTTTAGTTTTTCCATCTGTGAAATAAGAATAATAATAGTAACAAGGGTAGTTTTGGATTAAATAAAATCATGTTTATAATATGTTTGGTTATTATTACTACTAGTAATAATGATGATACCATTTTGCTCTCCTGTTGTGTTAATAGCTGTTTAATATTTTATCACATGTAATCCTTCCAGTGATGCTATTCCCATTTGATAAATAAAAAATGTTGAGGCTCACATAGTTTAAGAGATGTGCCTAAGGGCATGCTTGGTAAGAAAGCTAGGATTTAAATCCGGTTCCTCCACTCATATGTGAAATATAAAAAATGTTAAAAAATAAAAAAACAAACAAACAAAAATAAAGTAAATGAACAAACCAAACAAACACATATATACATAGAACAGAGTTGCTGCTGCTAAGTCGCTTCAGTCGTGTCCGAC
The DNA here is from genome assembly GCA_024291935.2 of Okapia johnstoni. NCBI lineage: Eukaryota > Metazoa > Chordata > Mammalia > Artiodactyla > Giraffidae > Okapia > Okapia johnstoni. Next base: position 54,007,528 of record CM044312.1, read on the forward strand.
TCTGTGCGACCCCATAGACGGCAGTCCACCAGGCTCCCCCATCCCTGGGATTCTCCAGGCAAGAACACTGGAGTGGGTTGCCATTTCCTTCTCCAGTGCATGAAAGTGAAAGGTGAAAGTGAAGTTGCTCAGTCGTGTCTGACTCTTAGCAACCCCATGGACTGCAGCCTACCAGGCTCCTCCATCCATGGGATTTTCCAGGCAAGAGTACTGGAGTGGGCTGCCATTGCCTTCTCCGATAGAACAGAGTAGTGGTTACCAAAGGGGAAGGGGTGGAGAGGGAGGTTGAAATGGGTAAATGGATCAACTGTATGGTGACAGATGGAAAATAAATTTTGGGTGGTGAGCACATTATGGGATATATAGAATAGAAATAGAATGTTTTATATGTGAAAATTATTAAAAAGTAGTAAGTCAATGTTACCTCAATAAAAATAAAAAACAAATCCAGTTCATTTGGTACCATTTTTACTGTTCTTTCTGCCATAAAGAAAGGGCTCTGCCTGATCTCATGATCTTACATTCTTTGCCTGTGAGGGATCAGTCTATGTGCTCTAGATATGAAAAGTTTTACATACTAATCAGGGATTTATGTAACCTTTGGAAGAGCCAGGGTGCAAAGGTCAGAGAAACCACTATCCAAAGATCTAAGCATGAAACACTGAAGCCAGAAATTCTCCATCTGCCCTGGTGTCCAGAGACAACCACCGCTGCAGGATAAAGGTCTCTGCTTCTCTTCTTCCAAAGAGACCTTCCAAAGGTCTCTCCCAGCTGCTCTAACCTGGATCCTGTAGGGAATGGCATTCTGGGAAATGTAGTTCTTGCTTTGCTTCTGCAGTGCAGAGCAGACCTAGATGGGGATGGCAACAATACTGAGCTGACAATCAACAGTCCAGCACACAGTCAAGGGATTCATTTAGTCACAGTAGGTTATAGAAGTCAGGATGATCTGTGGGAAAGTTCCTGAATCCAAATGCCCCCTTTGGCACCATAGTTATGAGTGGGCAAGCTACTTCACTTCCCAGGCTCTTTGCCTATCAGGATTATGGAAAATAACATCAACTAAATGGTTCTCACAGAGTCTGGAACACAGTGAATGCTCAGCATGGGTTCTTGGTCCTGCCGGCTATAAACAGACTAGTGTCTTCTGTGAGCTCTTTGCCCTTAGTCCTCTTAAATACTTCAAGGCAAATACTCTTTGGGCAGAGAGGACTCCAATATCCACTCTTCCTTCTTCCATAATAATAGAGGCCCTGGGATATCTTCAGATGAAAATCACATTTCTGGACTCTTTTGAAGTCATGTCTGGCCACATTTGGGCTTCCTTTGTGGATCAGCTGGTAAAGAATCTGTCTGCAATGCAGGAGACCTGGGTTCGATCCCTGGGTTGGGAAGATCCTCTGGAGAAGGGAAAGGTTACCTACTCCAGTATTCTGGCCTAGAGAAATCCATGGACTGTATAGTCCATGGGGTCACAAAGAGTCAGACATGACTGAGTGACTTTCATTTCACTTCACTGGCCACAGTTCACCTGTGGATAAGGGTGAGGAGTGATACATGCAAATTCCAGGTATGGCCTTTGAAAGGAATTGGACCTGCACACACACCCCCACCCCCCCACCCCTTCTCTCCCTCTTTCTGCTGCTTGGAATGCAGCCATGTTGATGAGAGCCAGACAGCAGTTTAGGCCATGTGTGGGCTCATGGCTGTAGATTGAAGGCAACAGAGCACCAAGAAGAAAGAACTAGGCTCCTTATATTCCTGGGACTGCAGGGTCCAACAAGACAGCTTGTGTTCAGACTACTAGATGAGTAAGAAATAAACTTCTGTCTGATTGCCACCACTGAGATTTCTTTGCTGTAGTCCGTCTTCTAACTATATATTGTTGGATTTAGATGCTCCTACATAATCCCTCAATTATGATATTAAGGCAGCTTTGTGTAGCGGTGTGAATGCTCACTTGAGACAGATTTCAAGCCAGAATGTCCAATGTCTCACTTAGCCAGCTAATTGCATTTTGAAGACAGATCCTGAAAATTGTAGATGAGCAAAAAAAGTGCAACAATGGGGAGAGGTATGAGCACAGCCTGGATGCCCTGCAGGGGAAGCAGTGGCCCTTTAAAGCAGTCAGGTGTGCTGTCCAGGATGACAGGATAAGGAATGCTTTAAATGCATAAGTCAGTGTTATTTTCCTGGCTTTCACGAATACTTACGGTGTTAAAACAAAAACAAAAACAAATCAAACTTGCTGGATAGAGCAATACTTCCTTTGGCTGATGCCTGGGTGATCATTTGTGCTTAGCCAAGCTGCACGCATACTTTTACCAATAATCATAATTTAAAGATTGCAAGTGATAAAAGCATCACACTGAAATATCTGTTGCCTTTACAGACATGAAAAACTGGAAGGTACAGCCACAGTCGTTGGGATCTTGGCTGGCACATTTATTGTGGTGTTAACTACATCATAACTTCATCGGTTGTATAGATGTCCTTTCTCTAGAATGTGAATCCTCTGTGAATTATTTGCCTTTGTACCCTCTGCTCCTAGGATGGCCGATAAATATTTAAATGGTTGAATCTGTTCAACCTTTTCACTTTGTAGTAACTTGTTCAGAGTCAAAATTAAAAACAGAGAAAAAAATCTGCTTGCTTTTTTTCCCTTCCAAATGGAGAGTTCTATTTCTACTTTCCCCATGGCCTGGATGGTTAAAACAAAACTCTTATTAGGAACGCTAGAACCCAAGTACACATATATACACAAAACACATACATACATATACACAGGTATGCAAACAACCCCTACACGGCTATAAACACAGAGGCCCACACATAACACACATGAACATGTGGGTTTCACACTTGAATTTTAAGTAAACAATGAGTTCTTATTTTAATATAAATAAGTCCAAAATATTGCATACACAAATACATATGGCACATGCTGCCGCTGCTGCTGCTAAGTCGCTTCAGTCGTGTCCGACTCTGTGCGACCCATAGACGGCAGCCCACCAGGCTCCTCCGTCCCTGGGATTCTCCAGGCAAGAATACTGGAGTGGGTTGCCATTTCCTTCTCCAGTGCATGAAAGGGAAAAGTGAAAGTGAAATTGCTCAGTCGTGTCCGACTCTTAGCAACCCCATGGACTGTAGCCTACCAGGCTCCTCCGTCCATGGGATTTTCCAGGCAAGAGTACTGGAGTGGGGTGCCATTGCCTTCTCTGACATATGGCACATACTTACACTAAAAGAATTCTTTGATGTTTAGCTGAAATTCAAATTTAGCTGTGGGACCTGTATTTTTTCTGCTAAATATAGCAACTCTAACACAAACACACACATAGATACACTGTAGAAATACATAGAGATGTATAAGCAGCTGCACACACACATACACATAAACAGCTGCATACACACATACACATAAGCAGCTGCACACACAAACACATACATACCGAAGATTTAGTTGCTCCTAACAGAGTCTGCTGGATAAGGAAATGGCACCCCACTCCAGTATTCTTGCTTGGAAAATCCCATGGACGGAGGAGCCTGGTAGGCTGCAGTCCATGGGGTCACGAAGAGTTGGACACAACTGAGCAACTTCCCTTTCACTTTTCACTTTCATGCATTGGAGAAGGAAATGGCAACCCACTCCAGTGTTCTTGCCTGGAGAATCCCAGGAATGGACGAGCCTAGTGGGCTGCCGTCTATGGGATCACACAGAGTCGGACACGACTGAAGCGACTTAGCAGCAGCAGCAACAGAGTCTGCTACTACCAAACTGGTCGTTCGAACAGTAGTTCTAGCTTTCCCTCAGAGACCTGGTGAGATGTCAAGGAAGCTTGAGAAGAACACAGAAGGCTGATTCTCTGCTCACAGTGGTCTATGGGAGGAGGAAAAGGGAGTCCTATTCTTCAGTGTTAGAAGCAGCTGCTTTAGAAAGGGGATACCTTTCTAAAAGGTACACACACACACACATCTCAGCATCTATAACAACCATTAACAATTCCTTCTACATAATTTTGTGAAGAGATTCAAACTCCAGAAAGGAGCTTTTCTTTCCCCTATAAATCTATAATGCTGAGTTTATAAATGTGGTCAGCAATGAATGATAGGGTAGGTTTGTATGAAATTCTACCCCTGTTTAGGGTGCTACCATGTGCTCTTCCCTTAGCCTATGGGTAATTCCTGACTCTACTTCATTGCCTCCCAACTCATAACTCTTTTCCACTGCACTGCCACTAACACCTATTGAATTCACCACAAGAATGTCTTGGGTAGGCTTCTTGCCTGCCATTCCCATGGCCACTGGCCATCCTTAGCCTCTTGCCACCTCTCATCTGAAGATGACCTCAGCCCCTACCACCTTACCCCCAGCCTACCAACGGTTCACCAACTGAGAAATTACCCGAATGAGGCAACAATGTGCAAATCTGACCATGGTCCTCCCTTCCTTGAACTCCTTTGATGGGTACTCCATTTTCCCCACCAAAACCCCAGACCCCTTATCACGATCCAAGGTCCTTCATTATCAGAAGCCATTCCAACCTCTGTTTTCTCCTCTTACCTCCAACACTCAGTCTGGGCCCACGAAAATGAATTGTTCTCTCCACAAACTCTCAGCCACTTCCATTGCTCAGCCTTTTCCCCATTATTCTTTACCTCCTTTCCTGCCTAGTGAATTATCCTTCAGACCAGGTTATGTATCCTCTCCAACCACATCCCATACCACCTTCCACTCCTGTACAGTCAACTGCTCCCTTTCCTGTGCACCCACATAAATTTGCATTTATGTACTTCTTTCTCACTCACAATAATAGCCATTAGGCAAGATTTACAAGCCATTAAAAGACGCTTACTCCTTGGAAGGAAAGTTATGACCAACCTAGACAGCACATTAAAAAGCAGAGACATTACTTTGCCAACAAAGGTCCGTCTAGTCAAGGCTGTGGTTTTTCCAGTAGTCATGTATGGATGTGAGAGTTGGACTATAAAGAAAGCTGAGCACCAAAGAATTGATGCTTTTGAACCGTGGTGTTGTGAGAGTCCCTTGGACTGCAAGGAGATCCAACCAGTCCATCCTAAAGGAGATCCGTCCTGAGTGTTCATTGGAAGGACTGATGCTGAAGCTGAAACTCCAATACTCTGGCCACCTGTGCGAAGAGCTGACTCATTTGAAAAGACCCTGATGCTGGGAAAGACTGAAGGCAGGAAGAGAAGGGGAAAACAGAGGATAAGATGGTTGCATGGCATCACCAACTCAATGGACATGAGTTTGGGTAAACTCTGGGAGTTGGTGATGGACAGGGAGGACTGGCATGCTGCAGTCCATGGGGTCACAAAGAGTCGGACATGACTGAGTGACTGTACTGAACTTCCTCTGCAAACTTACAAGCCCTTCTGGGACAGAGGTTAACTCACCCCAATTCCAGTATTTTGATGAAAGGTCCGTGAATTCCTGATGCTGAGTTCTAACTGTGCTTTTTTCTTTTGATTCTGTGATTTATTCCAATAGAAAAATAGGAATCTCCCAATGGGCAACTCCTGGAGAACAGGGGAATCCTTTGAATATATTCCATAATCAGCTTTTTAGCTTTTTGCAACTTTTAAGTTTCTTTAAACTTAACAGAAAACCTTCACTTATTTATTTGGAATCTTTCTCCCTTAATAACATAAGCATAAACACTATGAATTTCCCCTGCATACCGTTTTCACTAGAATGTGGTATAGTCATCATTAGTATTTCTTAAGTAGTTTATAACTGCACTTTTGATTTATTCTTTGATCCTAGAGCTATTTGGGAGAAATATGTTTTGAATTCCCCAAGGTTCAAAAGCTTGATGATTTTTTCTATTCTTTTTTTTAATTTCTAAATTTTCTAGCTTTCTCACCAGCATCTAGGATATTGCTTGTCAAAATGGTAATGCCCATTAAATAGTGGATGAATGAATGAACAAATGAATAAATGAGAAAATGAAGCCTGTGGATTTTCCATTCTTGAATTTGTTGATGTATGTTAAAACTTTTTAATGTATTTTTGGCTGCGCTGGGTCTTCATTGTCTTGCATGGACTTTTTGTAGTTATGATGAGTAGGGGCTACTCTTCATTGTGGTGTATGGGGTTCTCATTGTGGTGGCTTCTTTTGTTACAGCTGACTCTTTTACCCCTAGCCCAAGATTCCTCTGTCCTTAGGGATTCTCCAGGCAAGAATACTGGAGTGGGTTGCCATGCCTCCACGGGATCTTCCCAACCCAGGGATGTAACTCGGGTCTCCCGCCTTGCAAGCGGATTCTTTACCATCTGAGCCACCAGGGAAGCCCAAGAATACTGGAGTGGGTAGCCTATCCCTTCTCCAATGGATCTTCCTGACCCAGGAATGAAACCAGGATCTGCTGAATTGCAGGCAGATTCTTTACCACCTGGGCTACCAGGGAAGTCTAGTTCCCTTAAATAAAAGAGGGTCACAAGGAGTTTGCCTTGACACAGGAGTCACCCTTGACGAGCTTTACTAGGTAGCTAGTTCAAAGAGGTTGGAATTCTGTCCCCTTTTACTATTTTTCCTGGAATGGAATTAAAGGGCCTAAGGATGACACAGAATCATAATGCTATCAGATTTGAAATGCTAAGGGACCATCTTTATTTGTTTGTTTTTCTTTTCTCTAATAGATACATTAAGCAGCAAGCAAGCTTCATTTCCAGACAGAGGTAGAGTGCTCTAAGGAATTTTGTAAACATTATATGGTCTCTCTGGAAAAGAATATGGAGCTGCGGGAAAACTGCCACAGTTTTTTATTTCCATTTGTTTTCAAAGAGAAGAATAGTTTTTCACATGGAAATGCTGAGGAGCCTCAGGCCATAAAAGAGATTTTTTTTTTTTCAGAGTTTTCCTATAGCGCATTTTATTCATGATCTCTTGTTTTTCTTGTCTTTTTGTTTGTCTCTTTCTGGGCTATGTTATTCCACATAGAAAGGTGCACACCTGCTGTATTTCCACTGTGACTTGTACTTTTATCTTTTAAAAATAGGTTTTTTGTTTTATTTAATCCTTTTGCCTTGGATTCTACTCTGTCAGATAATAGTATTACTTCTACCTTTTTAAGTGTTTGCATTCACTTGGTAGATCTCTACCTCCCTCTTTCTATTAAAATATTCTGGTTATTTACTATTAGATGCATCTCTTGAAAAATCTTGTAATAATGTGAGGACTATTGTCTTATAACAGAGAAAGTAATCCATATTCCGTGTTTGATCTCGTTCTTGTCATCTCTAAGAATTTAATTTTTTCCTATTTCTACAATAATATATACTTTTTCATTTCTAATGTATATTTCTGTTCTTGCTTCTTTATGTCCTTAGTCTATTCAGAATTTATATCTCCATCTTTTACTTATCAATTGCTCTGTTTCAAATCTATAAATTGCAATTTATATGTTTATTATTCTTTTTCTTAGGTCAATATTGATAGAAGCATAGGTTATGCATTCTTATTCTTTTAAAAATGTATTTGATATAGCTTTGGCTATTGTTGTTGTTAAATCACTAAGATGTGCCCAACTCTGTTGCTGCCCCATGGACTGTAGCCTGCCAGGCTCCTCTGTCCATGCGATTTCCTGGGGAAGAATACTGGAGTGGGTTGCCATTTCCTTCTCCAGGGAATCTTCCCAGCCCAGGGGTTGATCTAGTGTCTCCTGCGTGGCAGGCAGATTCTTTATCACTGAGCCACCTGGGAAGTTCCCAGCTTTGGCTATATTGCATTAAAATTTGAGATTTATTAAGGCAATGGCACCCCACTCCAGTACTCTTGCCTGGAAAATCCCATGGATGGAGGAGCCTGGTAGGCTACAGTCCATGGGGTCGCTAAGAGTCGGACACGACTGAGCGACTTCACTTTCACTTTTCACTTTCATGCATTGGAGAAGGAAATGGCAGCCCACTTCAGTGTTCTTGTCTGGAGAATCCCAGGGACGGCGGAGCCTGCTGGGCTGCCATCTATGGGGTCGCACAGAGTCGGACACGACTGAGGTGACTTAGCAGTAGCAGTATAGCTGCTATGATTTTCTAAATCATCCTTAATTGCACTTTTAATTTCTTCTTATTTATTTATGTTTGGCTGACCTGGTTTTTGTTGCTGCGCTTGGACTTTCTCTACCTGTGGCCAGCGGGAGCTACTCTCTAGTTACAGTGCACAGGCTTCTCACTGCAGTGGCTTCTCTTGTTGCGGAGCACGGGCTCTGGGGTGCACAGGCTTCAGTATTTGCAGCACATGGGTTCATTAGCTGTGGCTCCCAGGCTCTAGAGCACAGGCTCAATAGTTGTGGCGCACGGGCTTAGTTGCTCCAAGGCATGTGGGATCTTCCCACATCAGGAATCAAATCTGTGTTTTCTGCGTTGGCAGGCAGATGCTTTAACACTGAACCACCGGGGAAGCCCTTAATTTCTTCTTTGACTTCAGTGTTACTTAGCTGTGTTTTTTCAGTTTCCAAGTAGAATTTTAAAAAGTCATTTGCTATTAATTTGCCATTTTTTTGCAGTCATGAAAAATTGACTAATATAATGGTTCTTTGGAACTACTGAGATTTGTTTTGTGGCCCTAGAGGCCAATTTTTATAAATAAATTATGAATAGTAATAAGTGCTATTCATGATAGATAGAATGGTAAATAAATAGATAGTAGAGGTCCAAGCTTATAAATTATATTAATTTTTCATATCTTTAGTAATTTTCTCTGTTACTCCAAATTCTAAGCCAGGCATACTAAAATTTCCTATTAGACACATTTTTGCCAATTTCTCCTTTTAATATAATTTTGATGTTTTAATGCTAGTCATTCAATGAACAGATTCAATCATTATTCATGAGTAAAGATAAAATATAAATAAAGATAAAATATCTTTATTGGAAATGTTATTCAAAAAATGAAACAACCTCCTTTGTTTCTTTTAGCTGTTGTTTTCTCTTTATTTCAACTTTATTTGGTATTATTATTGCCATCCATATATGCTTTTTTTGGTCCAGCGTGTTTTTATCCAAGTCATTATTTTTAACCTTTCTTAACTAATTTTAGTTGAATCTCTGGAAAATACCATATACTTCAATTTTTAAATTTAAATCTGATTTTTTTCTTGTTTTTAAAACTTCTATTAAATATGCGTTGGAAGGACTGTTGCTGAACTCCAATACTTTGGCCGCCTGATACAAAGAGCCGATTCGTTGGAAAAGCCCCTGATGCTGGGAAAGATAGAAGGCAAAAGAAGAAGGGGGCAGCAGAGGATGCGATGGTTAGATAGCATCACTGACTCAATGGACATGAATTTGAGCAAACTCGGGGAGATAGCGGAGGACAGAGGAGCCTGGCATGCTACAGTTCAGGGGGTCACAAAGAGTCAGACATTACTTAGTGACCGAACAACAACAACTAATTTAATATATTCATGTTCATTTTAATAATTAATTTCTATTACCTGACTTTGTCATCTTATTTTGTACTTTAAAGCATTTTTCCTCATTCTTCATTTTTTTTTCTTTTTCTACATTTTTTTCACATTGGTCAAACTTCCCTAATTTTCTTCCTTTAAAAACTGAGATTTGTAACTTTGGTCTACTAGTGACAGTCTTTACATTGAAAAAAATGTATTTTGCAATTAATATCAAGAATAAAACAATGTATCTTTTGGATACCTGTATAAGCTATGGGAGATAAACACCCTCACACTTTCTTCTTTCTTCTTCCCTTCTTGTCTACCATCTGTCCTTAATTTTGCCAATAGACAGTGGAATTTCCATCCAGATTAATAATGATAATTTTTTAAATGTTATGAACATTAAATTTAAAGATCTATTCTTTTTTAAAATTGAAGCGTAGTTGACTTTCAATATTGTGTTAATGTCAGGTGGATAGCAAAGTGATTCAGTTATATATATATATTTTTCAGATTCTTTTCCATTATAGTTTATAACAAGATATTGAATATTTTTTCCTGTGTTATACAGTAAATCCTTGTTGTTTTTTGTTGTATATATAGTAATTTGCATTTGTTACTCCCAAACTTCTAATCTATCCCTTCCCACTTTGGTAAACATGTTTGTTTTCTATGCCTGTGTGTCTGTTTCTGTTTTGTATATTGATTCATTTGCATAATTTTTCAGATTCCATATATAAGTGACATCATATATTTGTCTTTCTATGATTTCCTTCACTAAGTATAATATTCTCTAGGTTCATTCATGTTTTAAAGAATTATTCTTAAAGTTTGCATTAAGTTCCACTCCAAGCTAATATTAATTATTTACACTAGTTCAAAATTTTACTTCTTTTATTGCTCATCACCATTAATTTCTTATCCAAACTCCACACTCAATTTCTTGGCTTGGAGAAATTGTGCATCAGTACTTCAAGTAATTTTTATTAAGGAAAATACGTGGATTCTATGCTTCTTAGTTCTCACATGTATGAGACTTCTGATGTTCTTGTGCATGTTAAATATCACTTCACTGGACGCAAAACCCTTAGGTCACAATATTTCCCTCTCAAATGCTCTGGTTATTCTCTGTTGATTTCTGGCATTTGAGATTTTTAAAGAAGCCTGGCGCCAACTGAACTATTTTTATATTTGAACTACCACCTGTTCTCAAGCACTGGATGCCTGTAAGACTTCTCTTTTTTTCATTCAAGTTTAAAAATTCTATCATATAAATGTACATTTCTTTCACCTGATATTAGAAACACTTTTTGTGCTGAATCTTTTAGTCTTTTCACATCAAGGATTTTTCTTCAATTGTTTGTTTAATGATTGGTTCTCCTCCTTTGCTCGGTCCTGTTTCTGGAATCTCTCATTCATACAGAACACACACACGCATGCATACGCACACAATCCTCTGGGCATCTCTTTTCTATTTCTGCACATTGTGTTCCTTTCTTTAGCCTTTTCTGCCTGAATTTTGGGAGCCTTAATCTCATCTTATAAATTCACCTGTCTATAGTATCCCATCTTCCAAGGGAAACTTCTATTGTATGTTTAAAAAGAACACACGATAGACTTACTTTTAATATTTAATAATTCAAATAGCAAACTAAATCATCTCATTGATAAAAGTTAAAGTGAGTCAGATAAAATGAAAACTGCCCTTAACATTTCCCCAACTTACTTCCCTTCCCCAAATTAAAAAGATGTATATATGTTTCTGTATCTTTTTCTGAGAATTTACCTTCATATTGAAATGTATGGCTTTCCCCACTATTATTTTCATGGAAAATTTCTATTCATACTATTTTGCATTTTGCTCTTTTCAGTCAACAACAGGTAGTGGAGGTCTTTCCACACCAGCTTAGGTCAGGTTTCCTGGGAAACAGAAGCTGAGAGGGAAATCTGTGTGTAGGAGGCTGATTAGCTGCTGCTCTTAAGAATAACACCTCGGGGAGAGTAAAGGAAGCATGATTGACCAGAAGAAGGTCAACTGCAACGCAGCCACAGCAAACTCACAGCCATTTTGTGTGGGGCTATGGAAACCCACACGGACGGGAAATTGGATGTGAACTGCTCCTGAAGGGGCCGTGACCTGGTACAGGTTAGCTCCCCCTTGGCCAAGGACTGCTCCTGGGGAGGGACTTGGCTTTGAGACATTAGCAGGAAACCCTCTGGGCAGCTGAGGAAACAGACAAAGCATTACAGCACCCACCACACACACCAATACTTACAGATCTAATATCACTGAGTTCATGTGTGATAACTTTAGGAGTAAGTGGGGATCATCCAAAAGAGAATACTCTGTTTCGGTGGCTGGTCACTGTGATAGCAGATCAGATGGCAAACACTAAGTCCATTTTGATGGAGATGTCACTGATACAATAAAAATATTTAACATGAATATTTTCAGACACCAAAAGAGAGAGAAAAAACAACAATAACCCTATTAACCAGCACCTGGATTCAAAAATTTATCAATATATTGCAGCATTTTCTTTCTTTATTTTTGTTGTTATTGTTGTAAGACTTAAAAATAGTCCCACCTAATATCCAGCATAGTGACTATGATTAATAATACTATATTGTATACTTGAGAGTTGCTGAGAGAATAGACCTTAAAACCTATCACCCCCAAAAAAAACGGGAACTGTGTATGAGAATAGAGATGTTAATTAACCTTATTGTGGTCATTATTTCATAATACCATTTTATACACCTTCAGTTCAGTTCAGTCACTCAGTCGTGTCCGACTCTTTGCGACCCCATGAATTGCAGCACGCCAGGCCTCTCTGTCTATCACCAACTCCCGGAGATTACCCAAACCCATGTCCATCGAGTCGGTGATACCATCCAACCATCTCATCCTCTGTCGTCCCCTTCTCCTCCTGCCCCCAATCCTACCCAGCATTAGGGTCTTTTCCAATGAGTCAACTCTTCGCATGAGGTGGCCAAAGTATTGGAGTTTCAGCTTCAACATCAGTCCTTCCAATGAACACCCAGGATTGATCTCTTTTAGGATGGATTGATTGGATCTCCTTGCAGTCCAAGGGACTCTCAAGAGTCTTCTCCAACACCACAGTTCAAAAGCATCAATTCTATGGTGCTCAGCTTTCTTCACCATCCAATAGACTTATGTATACTATGTTCATAATATAAAATCTCAATAAAGTTGGAAAAAAAATTTTAAATAAAAACTATTCCCTGAACACCAGGTCTAAAATAAAAGTAACACTTCCTTAGATATAACCACCATGGCACAGTTAGATCTAACAAAATTGAAAAAAATTCCTTAGTATCATACAATATCCAATTTCCTAATGAAGATTCTCAGAATTTTTTAAAAGTCTTTTTGCCATTGGTGTATTCGAATAAGGATCCCAACAGGGTCTGTGCACACCATTTGTTGTCTTTTCTCCTAAGTCTCTTCTAGTCTAAGCAGCCCCTTCTCTCCTGGCTTGCTTTATGCTAGGCAGTTGTCTTCTAAAATGTCCTGCAGCCTTCTGGTGTCAACTGACTTGTCCTTTCTCTCTACACCCACATTTTCTACACATAGCTAACCTTTAAAATATTCTATTAGATTCTGTTTCTCCTCTTTTTTGGCCAGAGTCCATCAGAGGTGGTGTTGTGTGCTTCCCATGGCATCATATTTGGAGGCGCAGATTGCCCACAAGAACGGCTTCAAGTGATGCTAAGGTGATCGACTGTGTGGATCACAACAAACTGTGGAAAATTCTTAAAGAGATGGGAATACTAGACCACCTCACCTGTCTCCTGAGAAACCTGTGTGCAAGTCAAGAAGCAACAGTTAGAACCGGGCATGGAACAATGGACTGGTTCCAGATTGGGAAAGGAGTACATCAAGGCCATATATTGTCACCCAGCTTATTTAACTTATATACAGAGTTCAGTTCAGTTCCACTGCTCAGTTCGTGTCTGACTCTTTGTGACCCCATGAATCGCAGTATGCCAGGCCTCCCTGTCCACCAACTCCCGGAGTTTACCTAAACCCACGTCCATTGAGTTGGTGATGCCATCCAACCATCTCATCCTCTGTCATCCCCTTCTCCTCCTGCCTTCAATCTTTCCCAGCATCAGGGTCTTTTCAAATGAGTCAGCTTTTCCCATCAGGTGGCCAAAGTATTGGAGTTTCAGCTTCAACATCAGTCCTTCCAATGAACACCCAGGACTGATCTTCTCTAGGATGGACTGGTTGGATCTCCTTGCAGTCCAGTGGACTCTCAAGAGTCTTCTCCAACACCACAGTTCAAAAGCATCAATTCTTCAGCACTCAGCTTTCTTTTCAGTCCAACTCTCACATCCATATATGACCACTGGAAAAACCATAGCCTTGACTAGACGGACCTTTGTTGACAAAGTAATGTCTCTGCTTTTTAACATGCTGTCTAGGTTGGTCATAACTTTCTTTCCAAGGAGTAAGTGTCTTTCAATTTCATGGCTGCAATCACCATCTGCAGTGATTTGGGAGCCCAGAAAAATAAAGTCTGACACTATTTCCACTGTTTCCTCATCTATTTGCCATGAAGAGATGGGACCAGATGCCATGATCTTACTTTTCTGAATGTTGAGCTTTAAGCCAACTTTTTCACTCTCCTCTTTCACTTTCATCAAGAGGCTCTTTAGTTCTTCTTCCCTTTCTGCCATAAGGGTGGTGTCATCTGCATATCTGAAGTTATAGATATTTCTCCCAGCAATCTTGATTCCAGCTTGTGCTTCTTCCAGCCCAGTGTTTCTCATGATGTACTCTGCATATAAGTTAAATAAGCAGGGTGACAATATACAGCCTTGACGTACTCCTTTTCCTATTTGGAACCAGTCCGTTGTTCCATGTCCAGTTCTAACTGTTGCTTTCTGACCTGCATACAGGTTTCTCAAGAGGCAGGTCAGGTGGTCTGATATTCCCATCTCTTTCAGAATTTTCCACAGTTTATTGTGATCCACACAGTCAAAGGCTTTGGCATAGTCAATACACCATACGAAATGCTGGGCTGGATGAAGCACAAGCTGGAATCAAGATTGCCAAGAGAAATACCAATAACCTCAGATATGCAGATGACACCACCCTTAACGCAGAAACTTTAAGGAACTAAAGAGCCTCTTGATGAAGCTGAAAGAGGAGAGTAAAAAGCCTGGCTTAAAACTCAACATTCAAAAAGCTAAGATCATGGCATCTGGTCCCATCACTTTATGGCAAATAGATGGGGAAACAGTAACAGATTTTATTTATTTGGGCTCCAAAATCACTGCAGATGGTGAATGCAACCATGAAAGTAAAAGACACTTGCTCCTTGGAAGAAAAGTTATGACCAACTTACACAGCATATTAAAAAGCAGAGACATTACTTTGCCAACAAAGGTCCATATAGTCAAAGCTATGGTTTTTCCAGTAGTCATGTATGGATGTGATTGTTGGACCATAAAGAAGGCTGAGTGCCAAAGAATTGATGCTTCTGAACTGTGGTGTTGGAGCAGACTCTTGAGTGTCCCTTGGACAGCAAGGAGATCAAACCAGTCAATCCAAAAGGAAATCAATTCTGAATATTCATTGGAAGGATTGATCCTGAAGCTCCAATATTTTGTCCACCTGATGCGAAGAGCTGACTCATTAGTAAAGACCCTGTTGCTGGGAAAGATTGAAGGCAGGAGGAGAAGGGGATGACAGAGGATAAGATGGTTGGATGGCATCACCGACTCAATGGAGATGAGTTTGAGCAAGCTCCAGGAGATGGTGAAGGATAGGGAGGCCTGGCGTGCTACAGTCCACAGGGTCACAAAGAATTGGACATGACTGAGAGACTGAACAACAAATGTGATCAATGGCACTATTAGTCCTCATTTCAGCCTGAGCACTCCCTTTATAAAGTTCCCAGCAACCTTTGCTCTCGTGAAGCCATATTGTCTAAATCAGTCCATGCATCTAAATCCACTAACCAAATTTCTTGTATCCAAGTAGTATTTTCTCTCATCATCTTGATCCTCTTTCAATGGGACAACATTCTCTTGCATCTTGTCAAGATACTGAAAATATATCTTTTCAAACATTTATTTGTATGTGGCTGTTTTCAGTTTGTCATGTATTTTCCTTAATTTCTCATATAAAACCCCTCTTATTTGAACCACTGAAATTTGTCAAATATCTGGCGATTTTTCTTTAGAGAGAGATGTCTCTCTTTCTGAAGTACGGATAATTGTGATTTCAGTCCCCGCAAAAAGAGACAGGCATTTCAAAGGTGGTAGGAGGAAGGGCTACAGTCTGGAGGTGAATGAACCACACTCCTGGTGGTTCCACATGCTTGTGGACTGAGGTCTGCCACTGCCCCTAAACCCCAGGGAGTCCCCTTGCATGGGGGGCTCTTCTCTGTTGAGACTGTGGGTGCTAGGGTCTCTGAGCTTGTACTCTCCACCTTCTAGACGGTTTCTTAGTTTTTTAATCTTTGTCATGGAAATTAGGGAGGAATGGGAGTTAAACATGGGGTCTCCCATAGACCACATCAAATTTATCTGCTTAAAGAGGGAACCATTATTTATCAATATTTATACAAAGACAAGTGGATCAGTGAGCCATAAGTTTTGCTTAAAGGCTATGCAATGCTACAGTTAGAATATGTACCAAAAAAGTATAAATAACTCCTGTGTATCGTAAGTTCCATTGCTAACTTAGTTGTTGAAGATTTTCTGTTAATGTATTTGCTTCCTCATCTTTCTCCCATGTATGGGCTTCTCAGGGCTATTTCACAGTTCTTGGTCTTTTACAGCAAGATCAACTTTTACTGTGGAATAGAGATGTTCATTATTTCCCTTACCCATTTTAATTCCCCATTAAACTCCAAAGTCATATAATGGGTTTTACTTTTTCTCTCTGTAGAGTGGAGCACTACCTACAGCTTGTCTCTCTAGAGACTCTCCTGTTTTTTCCTCTGCTGTTTCTAAATAGTCTTTAATATGGTGATGTATGATGTCTGTCTCCTACTGCTCCTAATTTGGGTTCTCATTTCATCTAAGTAATTGATATAATCTGTCAATAAGAAAAGCAAAATCGATATATCTATCTAAGGTTTTGGCACTATCTATTTTATAATTTTGAAAATATTCATGAAAGTAAAACATAGATGCCAGTAGTTAAGTACCATCCATCCATTACTGTGCCATGGGCTGAGAAATTTTTTACACTGGGTCTTGCTTTCTAAGGGATTAACCCTAAGCTATTCCATTTAATTTCAACCCAGAGACAGCTTTAACTACTTTTTCAGGAAGTCCCGCCATGATATTACTGCCTGATGTAAATATGGTTGGTGGACTCACAAATCAGGGAATCATGTGACCTACTCGCTCTCTTCCCATACAAAGGTCAGGATTACAGAAACCTCCAAGAGGTAGATATCTCCAAGGGAAACTTTAAAAAAAGAAATCATAGAAAGTGAGCATGAGAAGCAGAAATAAATTGAAATTGCGGTGCAGTTTCTTGCTCAAAGTTCAGTCTTGCTGAGTCTCAGTTTCTTCATCTATGGAGTAGAGAAAACGATAGTGTCCAGCACAGGTCAGAGAAACGTGTGCACCTGCTTGCTCAGTCATGTCCGACACTTTGTGACCCCATGGACTATAACCCGCCAGGCTCCTCTGTCCACAGGATTCTCCAGGCAAGAATATTGGAGAAGGTAGCCATTTCCTTCTTCTGGGGAGCTTCCTGACCCAGTATCAAAACTGTGCCTCCTGCATCGGCGGGCAGATGCTTCACCACTGAGCCACATGGGAAGCACAGGCCAGAGAAGAGTCTCAGCTAACTATCTGCCCAAATCCCCATCCTTCAGTAGTTCTCAGTTTTTTATCTTGTGCAAATAATTTACTGGAATCTGCCTTACTACTTTTCACTGTGAAATTAATTTTTAAAAAGCTATCTTTATGAGTACTTTTAATGTGTGTCTGGTTCTGCTCTAAGCGCTATACCTGTGTTGCTTAGATTTATCCTCCTCACAATCCTAAGAAATTGGAGTGCCATTATTACCCCTGTGGAAATAAATGAAGACCAACCAAATGAAAACAAACATTCAGGGCTTGCTGTAGGAAGGGAGTTGGCCACCATCACTTGCATCAGGCAGAGACTCTGGGCAGTCGGGGGAGTGGGAAAGCTATAAAAAGGGGCAGACTTCACGTCTGCTCTGATTAGAGGCTGTTCGCATGGATATGCAGGAGGTGGGCTAACGAGAATTGGAGCATCTTTTGTGATTTGTTTGGGGAGTATATTCAGCTTTCTCAGGTTGGTTGTGAGTTGAAAGGAAGGACAAAAATCTAGGGAAGCTGGAAGTCTTGGCCATGTCCTGACAGTTCTGGGCCAGTCACTGTACAGGTGATGGTTGGGCTTCCTGGGCTGGTTGCTATAGAGGTAACAGACCAGAGTTCTACTGTCATATATAGTTTGACCATTGTTCATTTGTATATTGTTGCATTCCTACATTGCAGGTGAGGAAACCGAGGCACAGCGAACTTAAATGACTTGACCAACGTGTTGCCAATAAGGGCAGATTTGGAATTTGGTGCAAAGCCAGGGCTCAGGTCACCAGGCTCTACCCCACCTCTGCCTGCCACCTATTCCAGTCCCTCTCCTTGTCAGTGTGATTCAGAGCAATTTGCTTCATTCTCCTTGCCTCTCTTTCCTCTTTTAACTAAACAAACAAACAACAACAACAAAAAAAACCAAGCCAATTTCCTTGCAGGGTTTTGTGAGAGTTCAAGGAGCTAACAGCTGTAAAATACCTGATAGATGACAGATACTGGGAATACATGTCTTACTTCTGCGAGAACAAGAATGAACTTTGTAAAAATAGATTGGTTTGCAAATAAGATAGATAATTACTTACATCCTCCAATTTTTTTGTTTGTTTTTGACAAGCAGATTTGGAGAGTTTATTTGAAACATTTCAGTCAGCTTTTCCCTGAAAGGAGTAAGCTTTATGGCTCCACACCTTACTACTAATTTAATAAATTGTCTAAAAACTTACCCATCATTTCTTCAAATCCTTTCCATTGAAATTGTCACAGTTTAAAGTCATTTATGCTATTTTCCTTCCTTTGGCAGTGTCCACAGAAGCATCTGCTTTCTATTTACAGAGACAAACCCGTTGACCATGAGCTGGTCTGATTAATTAGAAATTACCATAGTAGGATGCCCTTCCCAACACAACAGTGACTCTTCTTCATACTCTCAATAACTAGTTCATATCCCCCAAGCTTTCTTGGTGGTTCAGATGGTAAAGAAATCTGCCTGCAATGTACGAAGTGCGGGTCTGATCCCTGGGTCAGGGAGATTCCCTGGAGAAGGGAATGGCTACCCACTCTAGTATTCTTGCCTGGAGAATCCCATGGACAGAGGAGCCTGTCAGGCTACATACTGTCCATGGGGTGGCAAAGAGTCAGACGTGACTGAGTGGCTAACGCTTTCACTTTTCATACTCCAGTTTAAAGCATTTGGTCTTCATAGTTGGTTTATTTCAGGTCCAGAGACCAGTAATTTGCCCAGCCACATTGCTGATTACCCAAGGAGCTGCCTGAGCTTCTTTGGGGAATGAATAGCCCAAATCAAAGCCTCTGAGAACCTTGGAGAATCAAAATGCAGAAACCTTGATATTTACAAGCAAATAGTACTGAGCTCACATGGACAGAAAGCGCAGGGGAATAAAGGTTGGATGAGACTTAATGAGTTTTTTAGAGCAGAAACCTACCTGTGGCTCTGCACACTCTCCATGTAATCTGAGTGGATCATAATCTTCTTGAAAACAGCACTCACCTCCCTGGGTTGCTATGATGTTTAAATGGAATAATTGATACAAAGTGCCATAATAAACTCCACACACCCCGGGGTGGCATGCTATTTTCCAACAGCTGTCTGATCTAGTAATACTAAGATTCCACAGAGTGATTCACCAGCACAATCATAGGCATAGATTTGTCTAAACTTATTGTCAGAAGAGGGCTTCCCAGGTGGTGGTGGTGGTGCTGCTGCTAAGTAGCTTCAGTCGTGTCCGACTCTGTGCGACCTCATAGACAGCAGCCTACTAGGCTCCGCTGTCCCTGGGATTCTCCAGGCAAGAACACTGGAGTGGGTTGCCATTTCCTTCTCCAATGCATGAAAGTGAAAGGTGAAAGTGAAGTCGCTTTGTAGTGTCCAACTCTTAGCAACCCCATGGACTGTAGCCCATCAGGCTTCTCCGTCCATGGGATTTTCCAGGCAAGAGTACTGGAGTGGGGTGTCATTGCCTTCTCCCCAGGTGGTGCTAGTGGTAAAGAACTGGCCTGCCAATGCAGGAGATGTGGGTTTGATCCCTGGGTCAAGAAGATGCCCTGGAGGAGGGCACAGTAACCCACTCCAGTATTCATGCCTGGAGAATCCCATGGACAGAGGAGCCTAGCAGGCTATGGTCCATAGTGTCCCAAAGATTCAGACATGACTAAAGTGACTTAGCACAGCACCCATTGTCAGAAGACCCTTTGATTTTTCTGAAAAAGAAAAAAGTTCTTTAGGCTAGGTCTTTCTTTAAGCTGGGTCCAGATGCCCACTGTGCATGGGGAGTAGAGAGCAGCCAGGATGAGGGCTCTGAGAGAATATTTGGGAGGAGAGGAGACTGACTTTATCCCTGATGTGCTCTAATGTATTGGGAGGAAGTTTAGAGAATTGACAGTCCGGGCAAACACAAAGAAAACTACATTTAAAAACAAGCCTGCTCTTCATTTTATAGAAAACCAATAGTTGTGCATATTCCTATATGACTCATTTAGAATACTGTTTGTGTGATTATAATGCTAATATTAAATATTGAATTAATAAAACTTTTCATTCAAGTGTAATTCGGATTTGAGGAGAAATGTGTGTGTGTATGTGAGAGAGAGACATACACACACGCACAGAGAGAGAGATGGTAGGAAGAGTGAAAAATAACTAAATCCTTATTTCCATAGTAAGAAGTCAATTTATGCTGCCTGGCACTGAAAAATCACAAGTAGTATTTAAAAAGTATGTAACTTATAGATGGTGGTAGTGGTGGTTAGTCACTAGTCATGTCCAACTCCTGTGACTCCATGGACTATAGCCCACCAGGCTTCTCTGTCCATGGGATTTTCCAGGCAAGAAAACTGTAGTGAGTTGCCATTTCCTTCTCCAAGGGATCTATCCAACCCAGGGAGACTCACATCTCCTGCATTGCAGGAAGATTATTTACTGCTGAGCCACAAAGGAAGTCCAATTTATTGATAAATGGGTAAAAAAGAGTAGGAGTTTAAAAGGTTGCAGAAGGTGGTCTCCTAGAAATAAAAATTTGAGATTGTGGGCGATGACTATGGGATTGTTTTGGCTTGATTTGATTTTGCACTGTTTAACTCCATATGCATACATGTCTAACCTTTATAAAAAATACAAACTAAGTTATAAAAATTATGGTATTTGATCTGGAGAAAATCAATGACAATATTCTTCTTTTCCTTGGTAATTTATTGTTCTGTATGGATTCCAAGACTGAGTAAGGGAGACAAATTTTTTCTGCATGTGAGCACACAAGTATACTGTGTATGTATGTGTGTGCGTGTGCATATGTGCATGTGCACACACGTGCATATGTGTGTTCATGGGCCTGTAACATGCTTGTTCACTTACATTTGCTGAAATGAAGGGAGACCCATTCATACATATTAATGCAGACTGGCTTGTAAGAAGCAAGAGAGTAAATAATGTGATGCTTATTAAAAAAGATAAGAAACAATCTAAAAGAATGGAATTCATAAAAGGAGCCATAAGCAGAGATTAAATTTTAAAAATTCTAACTGAACAATTCTTTAGAATGTAACAACAGCATTGCTTAGATTAAATAATTGAGGCTATGGAAACAAATAATGGTTTACTTTGCATTTATTTTCTATAAATAGATCTAATGATTATCATTTTTAAAAATGATCTATTGTTCATTATAAAACTTGTAAACAGAATTAAGAAGTTCTTGTCAGTTTCTAGAACAAATCAAAGAAAGAAGCACTGAAGGAAATAAATATTTAAATGCCATCTGATATTTTTAAAAAGAAGATTTGTATTCAAAATGTATAAATTTGGTTGATTAAAAATTAACAGGAGTCTTATAAAGACTTGTGTAGTAGTGTGGTGTTGGAGACTACTGCACACTCCCAGAAAGAAATAAGATTTGTCAAGATAGAATTCTGGAAGGGAAAGTGTGCACTTGATTTGAACCCTGGAATTTTAACTCTCACTGTCTGCTAGGTACCACGCAGGCCCGAGAACTTTCTAGCTCAGGTGGCATGGAGATGATCAAAGATGAATCCACCCAATTAACGAAAACCACATATAGTTGACATTCATGTACACGTATGTATATATAATTAATTATCCAGAAGTACACAAGGAACTCTGATGTTAATCCCTGGCTACTTTTCTCTCTGAGAAAGTAATACAGTCATCCTTGGCCAGTTCTTTTCCTGGGTGTTACACATCATGCTTGACTCATAAAGGAGATGACCAATTGTTCTCCTTTGTTAAAACACTTAGTTAGAGTCTCAGCATTTGACTGTGTTTCCTACTGATATTAATACCATGTTTACATTCTGAATCTTCATCACTGATTTCTAGAATGGGGATTGCTTGCTTTAACTCACTTGGCTGATGCTGTGGGTGTAGATTCTGTGATTATCTGTTCTGCCTGTTACACCCCATGCTCTCAGCTCTGATGACCACATGCTTGGCATACTGTAACAAGATGAAGGATGCTTTAAATTCCTTTAGGAGTGAAAAATCATTTCTGGCTTAGAGCTGGAGATGAAATCATTCCTTTTTGTAAAAAAACACAGGCACCGAGATATTTTCTATGCAGGACAATGACACCCTCCCAGGAGCAGAGATTCAATGTGACACTGCTCAAACATTCCAAACTCGGTATCATCCAACTTGCAGTAGAATATTTAACCTGTTCTCTTTTCCTCTTTCCAAGCTAGAGAGATGATTGTATAATGTCAGTAGTTGCCAGTTTCTCCAAGGTATGCATTCACATTGGTTTTTATTAATTCTCCTGTCCCCATATTCTGATAACAAAACTCCCTTTACAGTTGAGAACCCAATCCATGAGATTTATGAGACTGATTTCTCTGTCTTACTGCCCCTACAGGGGAAGGGAAAAGACGTATATTAGGCATTTAGGAAGTAGAAAGAGAAAGCCAGTGTGGTAGGAAATTGCATCTTCAGGCTTCACCCAAGTAAGAAATTACAGGGACAGGCAGCATCTCATTTGTTTCCAAGACCTTGGTCTTAGCACACGTGAATTCTGATATGACTGTTTTAATGACTCTTTATTACTCTCTGTTATAATTTTTGCCTGCCTTGTTTCCAAACTTGTTTGATGATCAGGCTCATCTGAAGAACTTTCAAGTGAAGAAGATGAACAAAATGAATCCAAATCTTCTGCAAAGAGATCTAGGCAATGAGTACTTTTCAGAAGCTGCCCAGGAGTTTCTTAGCAGGAGCCAACTTTGGAATTCGCTGACCTGCATAAGCAGTGTCATCCATTAATTAAACCATGAATTAAATGACCAAAAATTTCTGATCGCTGCAGAAAGCTGAAAAGATGATGTGACATTTTACAGCATCCATGTGTGTGCCCGCCGCAGGGCCTGTCTTAAGCTCATATCAAGGAGAGCAGAATAAATTCCACTTCCCACTCTATGGAGGAGGCTAAACCTAGGACAAACTGAGTAGAGAGGCTATATTTTACAACAGAACATAGTTTAGGATAAAAGTCATTTAATTAATGGATGACACTGCTTATGCAGGTCAGTGAATTTCAACATTAGCGGCTAATGTTCTTCAGGCTGTATTGGAGAAAAGTAAAATCTCTATCACTGAAAGTGTGCATAATTAAGGTAAACAGTGAACTAGTTTGTAAATTGAGGATGCAGGACTTTGCTTCAAAGCAAGCATCTGATCTAAAGGCAAATGATCCTGGAGTAAGAATAGAACAAGACCCACCACAGATGGCCAGCAGATCTTAGACTATCCGGACAGAAGAGGGAGCCAGACCAGAATGGAGAAAACTCTTTGCCATATGGGTAGCCAGCTTCCAAGATGGTTTTCAACGACCCCTGTTTTCTGTATGTATACCCTGGGGGAGTCCCTCTCACACTGTACAGGGTTTATTTTTTATGAGTCTAGGTTGTGAAAGGCTGCAGCTTCTATCTTGGGCACTCTCTCCTCTGCCTGTGCTCTTTCTCTCTCCTGGCTATTTGCTCCAGGGGGAGCCAGGTTGTGGGCAGCACTCTAGAGATACCCTTATAGGGAGGAACTGATGCCTTCTGCTAAGAACTGTGTGACTGATCTTGGGAGCAGATCCTTGAGCCTCAGTCAGTTCTTCAAAGACTACAGCCCCAAATGACACCTGAGATGTAACATAACCTCATGTGAGACCTTGAACAGGAACCACCTAGCTAAGCCACTCTTCAATTCCTGACCATTAGAAACTGTAAGATATTGAAACTATTTGTTATAAGGCAATAGATAACTGATAACCAAGCCAGCTCCACAATGAGAAGGGTCTGTAAACTTATTGTCAGAAAATACTCTCTATTTTTGAAACTTGTAATTTGCTGATTCTTTAGTCAATTTAAAGTACATAATTTATATTCCCGAATGTTGGCCAGTAATTCTTAACTAATCTTTTTGTCACTATGATTCACTTATTCAGTAAACATTTAATCACCTACAATACCAGATCCTATTTCAAGCTCCATGAATAAAACATGAAGAAGACTGACAAAGACCTTACCCTCACGCAGTTTATTTTATTGATGACCATAAAAAGTAAACACATAACTTAAAAGGTATTTTCATGTAGTGATAATTTTCATGAAGAAATACACACACACACACACATGTAGGTTCTTGGTGGCTCAGACAGTAAAGAATCTATCTGCCAATGTAGAAGATATGGGTTCGATTCCTGAGTTGAGGAGATCCTCTAGAGAAGGAAATGGCAACCAATGTTGCCTGGGAAATCCCATGGACAGAGGAGCCTGGTGGGCTACAGTTCATGGGGTTGCAAAGAGTCAAACACGACTTGAGTGACTAACACTTACTATATATACATATATATACACACACAAATGAAAAAACTCTCTATATATGTATATAGTTGTTGCTGTTGTTTAATCACCGAATCATGTTCGCCAGGAGTTCTCCAGTCAAGGATACTGGAGTGGGTTGCCATTCCCTTCTCCAGGGGATCTTCCTGACCCAGGGATGAAACTCTGTCCTCCTGCACTGCAGGCAGATTCTTTACCATCTGAGCCATCAGGAAAGCCCTATATCTATATCTATATCTATCTATCTATCTGTCCATGTATCTGAATCACTTTGCTGCACACTTGAAACTATTACAACATTGTAAATCAACTATGCTTCAATTAAAAAATAAATTAAAAATTTAAACAAAGAAATAAACATGTGAGCTGAATGAGAGTAGATGCAGAGCTGCGGTGAGACAACATCTCTTGATCAGGTGGTTGGGGAATGTCTCTCTAAGGAATGGAATTTGAGTGGAAATCTAAGGACGAAAAAGAGTGAGTTAGGAAGGGCCTGAGAAGAGAAAACCAGGCAGAAAAGAGCAAGAGCAGAGCCCTACGGTGGTAAATGGGACTGTAAAGGAATACTGTCGTTACAGGGTCTTTCCTACCTGCTAAGGATTCCTAGATGTTGGTACCCAGGTGAGCAGATTTCCCTTCAGCAGGTTGCTAATTCACAGCATCCAGGTGCTTGCCTTGGCACATTGCTAATCATCATTTTTCTTCCCTCCAACATCCTTGGTGTCCTTTCTGAAGAGCAAGAAGAAATACTCTTTCTTGTAGATGGCTTTATTGGAATATTGTTTCACAGACCAGAAAAGAGAAGCTATTACCCACTTCACTAGACAGTGGAACTCCCTGCTCTTCACACATTGTAGTTTTTAATAAGCATTTTTTTATACTCTTAGCTCATTATCTATCTTTGTCTCCCAAACTCTGAAAGAATTGAGAGTTTTGGAGACAAGAGCAAGCCATTCTCATACCCAAGTCTCTGGGGAGGCAATCTCATGGCCCTCAGTCTTAGCACTCCTACACCTGCTGTGTGATTTAACGAGTGCCACTGGGGCAGGCGCATATCGCTCTGAGCCCTGCGTCTCATCCCCTTGCTGTTGCTAATCCTGCCCTCGGTCCCATTTTGTGAGTCTTTCCATGCTTCTTAACGAAGCTTCCCATCTTTAGGAGACATGGCTGCTGTGCTCTGTGAGGGTGCAAGAACCTCTGATATGCTGGCCGGCTATTCCGAGCACCCGATGAATCATCATTACTTTTTCGACAATCTGGTGGGCACCTCTACCTGGTCACATAATTAGCCACAGATAATTTGGAGGGAAGAGTGAGATTTCCATTTGCAGTGTACTGCAGTATCAGAATCAGTCATCGCTCTTAGCTTGATGCAAATACTGTGTATATCAGGGTGAGCTGTGAAGTCACCATGACCCTTGGAGAGGAGCTGGCCTCTGTGCAGTCCTTCTGTTTCATGTGACAGTGCATTGCCATTGAAATTCTGGCTAATTTCTCTTTCTTGCCCCCTAAACTCCCTGTGACATAAATTACAGTGATGCTCCAAGTGTCACCAGATCGGTAATTGAAAGGACACTTGGCATGTTTGAGAAGGATTCAGATGGAGAAATAAATCTGTTGGAACATTGTTGAGCTGTTCTTCCCAGAAAATTTCTTACTCCTGCCTGCATGGTTACAAACTGACCAATAGAATCATGAAATATGGTTTATATTTAGACAAAAATGCAGAGATAAATAAGTCAAAACAAATTGTTTCTACAAATAAGGATGATGGACAAATAAGAAAGAAATTAGAGATACAATCAAAACACTAAGTTGAGAGACTACCCTAGACCGGGTTCTTTTAAAGGCTAACAGAAAGAAGTAGGTTGTTATTGGAAAACTGAATGTTATGATTTGTTCCTTTTTCCATTCAGACATCTTTAAAACATTATATGCCTTTCCTGATGGGGACATAACTGAGATATATTCACTATTTAGTATGAAGTTGATAATTAGTGACTTTTCAATATCAAGTATATTAAAACACAATCTCATGACCTTGGTGTAGGAAAAACTTTTTTAAACATGATGCATATATAAATTACTAACCATAAAGGAAAACATTTGTAATCTGGACTACATTAAAATTAAACATTGAACAGACACTTCAAAAACAGAAGGCTTCCAATGGATAATAACCATATGAAAAAATGCTGAACTTCATTGGTCCTTAGGGAAATAATTTAAAACCGCAATGTAATACTAGTATACCTCCACCAGAATGGTAAAAATGAAAAAGACTGATAATACTCTCTGTTGGCAAGGATGTGAAGCCACTGTAACACTCATAAACTGAGGGTGAGATTGTAATTTGGTATAATAATTTTGGAAAAGTATTCCAGAGCATCTATTAAAGTGAATATATATACACCTATGAGCCAGCAATTCCACTACTAGACATATAACTAACAGAAATGTGCACTTATATTCACCAAGAGACAGTAAGCACTATGAGCAATAGCAAAAATTGAAACCCAAATATCCATCAACTGTAGTATCTGCACAACGGAAGACCATGCAGTACTGAGAAATGATTGCCACGACACAAATGAATCTCACAAAAATAGAGTTGAGTGAAAGAAACTAGACACAAAAGACAACGTGGTGTAGGATTTCACTTGTATAAATTTCAAAAACAGGCAAACCTAATTTGTAGAGTTAGAAATCAAGATATTGGCTGTATTTGGAGGGTGACAAGGGACTGGAAAGGGGCTTGTGGGGCTTTTGGGGTTCTGGCAATGTTCTGTTTCATGATCTGAGTGCTGGTTACTCACTTGATAAAAATTGATTGAAATGTACAGTAAACATTAGTATAATCTTTCCTAAGTGTATTCCATAATAAATTAAAAGTGAACGTTAAAAACCCTCCATAGATGAATGGACAACCAAAATGTGGTGGATTCTTGCAATGGAATACTATTCAGTCATAAAAAAAAATGAAGTTCCAACACATGCTGCAACAGGGATGAACCTTGAAAATATTCTGCTAAGTGAAAGAAGCCAGTCACAAAAGGCCACATGTTGTATATTTCTATTCGTATCAAATGTTCAGAATGAGCAAATCCATATGGACTGGAAGCAGATTAGTGGTTGTTATGGGCTGAAGGCAGGACAAGTGGAGAGTGACTGATGATGGGTATGGAATCTTTTTGTGGAGCACTGAAAATATTCTAGACTTAGATAGTGGTGTTCACAACTTTGTGAATATACTAAAAATCACTGAATTGTACACCTAAAAAAAGAAAAAAAGAATCTAGGCTTTCCTGGTGGTCCACTGGCTGGGAATCCACCTTGTAATGCAGCGGCGGCTGCTGCTGCTGCTGCTGCTAAGTCACTTCAGTCGTGTCCGACTCTGTGCGACCCCATAGATAGCAGCCCACCAGGCTCCCCTGTCCCTGGGATTCTCCAGGCAAGAACACTGGAGTGGGTTGCCATTTCCTTCTCCAATGCATGAAAGTGAAAAGTGAAAGTGAAGTCACTCAGTCGTGTCCAACTCTTTGCGACCCCATGGACTGCAGCCTATCAGGCTCCTCCGTCCATGGGATTTTCCAGGCAAGAGTACTGGAGTGGGGTGCCATCACCTTCTCCAGTAATGTAGCAGACACCACTTCAATACCCGATCTGGGAAGATCCCACACGCTGCAGACCAACTAAGCCCATGGTCCATAACTACTGAGCCCACCTACGGCAACTACTGAAACCCCTTTTCCTAGAGCCTGTGCTCTGCAACAAGAGAAGCCACCACAATGAGAAGCCTGCACACTGCAACTAGAGAGCAGCCCCAACTGCTAGAGACAGCCCACTTGCAGCAGTGAAGACCCAGGGCAGCCAAATATAAACAAACATTGTTTTCTAAAAAAAGAATCTTACCATGTGTGAAGTATATCCCAATTTTTATAAATCCTCTGGAGTACTGGCTTTTTTACAACCATCAAGACACATGGGTCCTTTAAGTTGTTGATTATCTGACACAATCTGTCCAGCTCATTCAAACTATAGATTCCACATTAGATTGACTATCCGGGGTCAGGAATCTTAAATTTTTATTTTACATGGAGTGTGGCATCATCATTGAAAGCTTTGTGGATCACCGAACTATTTTATATATTCAAAGCTAAACCAGTAGACTGAGGGGAGTCGAGTGTTATGTACAGGGACAAACACTAAAGCTCTGCTCTGCTCTTTTTTCTTGGCTGTGCTGGGTCTTCATTGTGGCTCATGGGCTCAGGAGTGTGTGGGCTCAGCAGTTGAAGCACATGGGCTTATTTCCTCCACGGCATGTGGGATCTTAGTTCCCCAACCAGGGATTGAACCCACATCCCCTGCATTGGAAGTCATATTCTTAACCACTGGATTGTCAGGGAAGTCCTTGCTCTTTCTAATAATTTGTTATTCATATGTCCATAAACATATATGTTATAGAATGTGCGTGTGTGTGCTAAATCGCTTCAGTTGTGTCTGACTCTTTGTGACCCTATGGACTATAGCTCTCCAGGCTTCTCTGTCCATGGGATTCTACAGGCAAGAATACTGGAATGGGTTGCCATTTCCTTCTCCAGTGGATCTTCCAGAGCCAGGGATCGAACCCTCATCTCCTGAGGCTCCTGCATTGGCAGGCGGGTTCTTTACCACTAAGCCATTAGGAAAGCCCATGTTACAGAATGTTTTTCCATAATAGATTATCCAGTGGGAAAAAGCTAACACTTGTCTAATTGAATAGACATACGTTAAGGTTCTCAAATTTGTTCATACTCTTTGACCTAGTAATTGTACTTCTAGGAGTCTATTCCAAAGAGATAATTAGAGACGTTTATTCATATTAAACGCCCAAACAATAAGGAAAGAGCAAAGAAGGGTGGAGGCAGGCCTTCCAACACCCAAGAACAATTCTGGGCACAGAGTCTGAGGGAGTCAACCTGTTTCCCACCTCCCCACCCCCACACATGTTCCCTGGAGTTAGAGGAATGTTGATAATAGAATTTCATAGATACTATGCTGAAGGGAGGGAGACATGCTGAAGTCACTAATCCAAGTAGTCCACCAAGTATGTGACAGCATTTCCTGTCTTCCCTTTTCTCTTGTCCTCCTCAGTCTTCTAGCTATTTTTATCCCAGTTGCTCAGGGCCTGACCCTGGTTAACATCCTTAAAGACAGCATTGACAAGCTTTTGGCCTTGACCAATTAAAGTCAGCCAGCTAGCTCTGATCCGGAAATCCCTCTTGAAATGGCATGAAGCTGTGTAAATAAATATTTGGAAACAGGACAATGAAAGTAGTTGGAGTGTTAAAACAAGGACATCTTCACTCATTCGCACCAATGAATTCCCTGCCAAATGTTTGATCTCCATGCTGTAGACACATAGAAGCTAAGTGAAAGGAGTGGGAGGAAGAGAAACTAGCAACCTCACCCCTCCTTGTTTAGATTCCAGTTCTTTGATGAGGAACACCACAGGGCCAGAGCGGGTGAATTTCCTATAGTGGTGCTCCACAGAATTCCAACATCTGTCTTAATGTAGCAGGAGACAGTGTCAGTAATTTAGAGGCTATGTACTTGAAACTTGTTCTACTTCCTGTCTTAAAGTCAAAAGAGATTCAGACAGCATAGGAAAACATCCAAAGGAGTGTGTAATAACTTTAAAAATTATTAATTAAAAATATTGTTATAAATGCAGCAAATGTTTATTATTCAAAAAATTATATTTGCCCAACCATTCTGTCTCACTCCTCAGAAGTAACAATTATTCATAATAACTTCAGTGGCTTTGTGTGTATCTATTATGCAGATACAGGTGGATAAATTTTAGTACAATAAAGCAATTGTTCTCAAACTTTAATATAGGTGATCATCTGAGAAACCTGTTAAAAATGGAAATGGGGCCTAGGTTGTTTTACAAAAACCTCGAAGATATTGATGCAAGTGGTCTGCAGAGCAGACCATTAAAATCTCTCTACTCTATTATTCTTTGAATTCTTTGGAGTCAAAGATTATCAATCCCATGCCTTCTTGTAATGTGGTGAAGTGACACATCATTCCAACTCTTCAGATGTGTATCTGCAGAAGCAGCTTTCTTGACTGGGAAGGGATTTCATTTTATAAGGTAAGAGGGGTGTGTGTGTGTGTGTGTGTGTGTGTGTGTGTGTGTGTGTGTGTATGCATGCATGGGTGAATTTGCACGTAGAAAATTTGAAAATGAATAAAAGAAAAAATTTCTTTATGAATCAATAAAATGATTAAAGCAAAAATTCAAACATGCAAAGGGAAGGTTTGGAGATAAAAGTTTAAACAATTGAAAATAAAATCTTCTGCTGAAAAGCTGAAATGAAAATCAAAACAAATCCAAGTTTATATAATGTAATGTAAGGTAGAATGTTAAAATTAAAAACAAGGAAAAATAATAAAAGGGGACACTCTGAGCTCAGAGGGTTAAATGTTGAATGGGAAAGCAATTAAATAAGACTTGCTGTTGTTGTTTACTTGGTAAGTTGTGTCTGACTCTTTTGGGACCCTATGAACTGACTGTAGCCTGCCAGGCTCCTCTGTCTTTGGGATTTCCCAGGCAAGAATACTGGGTTGCCATTTCCTTCTCCAGGGGATCTTCCCGACCCAGCATACCAAAATGACATAAGAAAAAGCCACTTTAAAGTTGAGATATTAAAAATAACAATAATAATATAAAAAATGAAAAGCATAAGCAAACAAGTAATTTGCTGCTAGGGCCGACTGTGGACTCTTCTGGGCCTCAAAGTGAAAGTGAAAGTCACTCAGCCATGTACCATTCATTGCAACCCCGTGGACTATACAGTCCAAGGAACTGTCCAGGCCAGAATATCGGAGTGGGTAGTCTTTCCCTTCTCTAGGGGATCCTCTCAACCCAGGGATTGAACCCAGGTCTCCCACATTGCTGATGGTGATTGCAGCCATGAAATTAAAAGACGCTTACTCCTTGGAAGGAAGGTTATGACCAACCTAGACAGCATATTTAAAAGCAGAGACATTACTTTGCCAACAAAAGTCCATCTAGTCAAGGCTATGGTTTTTCCAGTGGTCATGTATGGATGTGAGAGTTGGACAGTGAAGAAAGCTGAGCGCCGAAGAATTGATGCTTTTGAACTGAGGTGTTGGAGAAGACTCTTGAAAGTCCCTTGGACTGCAAGGAGATCCAACCAGTCCATCCTAAAGGAGATAAGTCCTTGTTGTTCATTGGAAGGACTGATGTTGAAGCTGAAACTCCAATACTTTGGCCACCTCATGCGAAGAGTTGACTCATTGGAAAAGACCCTAATGCTGGGCAGGATTGGGGGCAGGAGGAGAAGGGGATGACAGAGGATGAGATGGCTGGATGGCATCACTGACTCGATGGACATGGGTTTGGGTAATCTCCGGGAGTTGGTGATGGACAGGGAGGCCTGGCGTGCTGCGATTCATGGGGTCGCAAAGAGTCGGACACAACTGAGTGACTGAACTGAACTCCCACAATGCAGGCAGATTCTTTACCAACTGAGCTATGAGGGAAGCCAGGTAGGAGTCTTTCAGCAGTGAGAGTGAGGTTCTGCATCACTGAGCTTTGGAGACTAGATCTGCAGCCCAGACACTATTTCAGAACTTGAAGACCAAGTCCTTTTTGTCAAGGTCAAGTTTTGGTGGGTCTGCACCTTCAAGGAAGAAACCAGTAGCCTCCTTCCTCTCCTATTTCTCCCACTGCTAAAAATGTTCTTTACGACAATGGCTTGTCATTTTCTTTCAGGTCACCTTCCCTGATTTGTGTAGACAATGGAGCAGGGTCCACCTTGTTTAAGCAATTGGGATTGTGGCAATCTTCTCTCCTGGCACAGGCCCTGGGATGGCCCTGGGTTCGCAAACCTCCAGGACCTGAATTGAGATTGAGTCACCCATCTTCCCCCAAATGTGTTTCTCCCAGTCCAAATTCACACTGGTTTAATGTGTAACCATTGCCCTGATCAATGAAACAAGCCACTTCAATCACTCAGG
Organism: Okapia johnstoni; assembly: GCA_024291935.2. NCBI lineage: Eukaryota > Metazoa > Chordata > Mammalia > Artiodactyla > Giraffidae > Okapia > Okapia johnstoni. Next base: position 54,040,159 of record CM044312.1, read on the forward strand.
ACTGCTTTTTTGTGTTCACCCCTACAACCAATGGGTCATTGAGTGCTGCCTCTTTTACCTCCCACATCTCTGTTCTATTTTCATCATGTCTGCACTTTACAAACGTTCATTGTAAGTGAAATGGGTCTGAAGAGATAAGCAAGGGTTTTGTGTTCTTTGTCTTGAAGCTGGGAATTCATGAAAACAGTAGCTTGCAGAGATGTGTTCCATATCAAAGGCGAGGGTAAAGAGGAACTGGGAAAACTGAGCATCAGAGAAAAGATTGGTTAGCACTGGACCCAGGCAGATGTGCAGATGCCAGGATTAATTTCACAGCACTAGCTCTGCTCAGTGCCACCCTACGTGGCATGCTTTTCTGAATGTGGTGTCATCTTAAGCAGCAGCGGTGGACAGTCAGCTTCTCCATTGATTGAATACAGTCTAGAAAGACAGTCTCCAGACTTCCTGTCTTACTTAACATTTGTTTTATTCAAAGGAAGACAAAAAGCTCTGAGAGACAATGGAATGCTTGGGGCCAAGAGGCTTTTTAGTAATCATTATCAATCCCTCTGGCTTTCCTGGTGTGGTGGCTCAGCAGTAAAGAATCCACCTGCCAATGCAGGAGATGTGAGCTCGAGCTCTGGGTTGGGAATATCCCCGGGAGAAGGAAATGGCAACCCACTCCAGTATTCTTGCTTGGGTAATACTATGGGCAGAAGGAGCCTGGTGAGCTACCATCCTTGGGGTCGCAAAGAGTTGGACACGACTTAGCAACTAAACAACAACAGTCAATTCCTCTTACCTTTATCCTTCCACAATAGAGTAGAGGCAGCACAAATCACATATTACTGCTTTTAATGCAGGAGGCTTCAAGTCAAGGGACTGCAGGACATGGCCCTGAGCCTTTTCTCTTACTAACCTGATTAGATAATCATCTTCCGTTGTTCTCTGAATTAGGGCAGTGCTTATACACCACTGCATTTCTGGGCTCCCAAGAGAAGCTCTGGACTCAGCTCACATCAAAACACTTTGAGTTTAAGATGCTGTGAGCTGATAGTATCTGGAGAGGGTTACAGGAGTGGGGGATGAATATGTGGCTCCAGAAACTTCTGGCAACAAATTCTGACACTGCCATCTCTAGGAAAACACTGCCTCTTGTTTGAAAAGCAGCTCCAAATGGATGTCATGCTGACAATAATCAAATTTAAAATTAGCCTTAACATGCCTTCATCAAGGAGGCTTAATTGCAGGGCCCAATCAGTATACAAAATAACTGCCACAGCAATTTTGCTGACAAAGTAATTCTAAACAAACCATTTCAGAATGAGTAAAATCTTCTCTTTGGAATCACTTAGTTTTTGAAGTCACTCAAGACTTCCTCCCTTCAGGCCCATCTCATGCCCCAGGTTTTTTTTTTATTTTAAATGTACAAATTCAGAATTTGCATGATTTCCTTTCTCCAAACTCTAAGAATTCTCATTTTTTTTGGCTGGATACAGCATTGTGGTGTAGGGAGCACTTTATTTACCTGCTCTGTGGTCCTGGGCAAGTTACTTGTCCTCTCTGAGTCTCAGTTTTCTCACCTGTAAAGTGAGGCAACAATGCTTACCTGAAAGACTGTCGAGAGGTTTGAAATAAATGAAGTAGGTGAATCAATTTTTATTTCCTTTCTCTTTCCCAAACCCAAATGGCCCTGGGTGTGCTCAGCCTAATGTCCCTAGGGACATTGCTGCTGGAATTTTTAAATCATTTGAAAGTCGAGTTAGTTTGATGTCAGCAGCAGCAGAATATCCCCTGTCCTCAACCCCTATATCTAGTTTAGTGATTCTCAACTGGGGAGAATCTCAATTTTTGGCCCACCCAAGGGACATTTGGCAATATCTGGAGACATTTTTGGTTGTTGCAACTTGCCGGGGGCGGGGAACAGGTACTACCAGAATTTAATGAGTCCAGGGAAGCTGCTAAACATCCTACAAAGTATGGGGCAGCCCCACATAACAAAGGATTAACTTGCCCTAAAATTCAGTAGTGCCAAGGTTGAAAACTTGACCCTACAGGATGGTATACATTCTTATTTGTGAGTTCCCTAAATGTAATAGCTAACACCCTACATTGTCTCATTTCCTTTTGATTTGCAGTATCTCTTTCAACTTTTCCTCATTTGATATGTAGGATTTACTTGAATTCATTATCCTTCTCATCTATTCATTCTGGATGCTGAGAAGCATAGAAGCATATGTATAGGAAACTTAAGAGAGATATCCTGGTGTGTGAAGTTGAGGATGCCCAGACCGACCGGGGGAGTGACCATATGAAATGAGATGCCAAACATTAAAAGAAGCTAAGTAGAATCACTAGATGAGACCTCAAGGAAACCTGGCTACAATAAGGACACAATTATATGGATAGACTCATTTTCCCTAGCTGACTCCATTCAGTTGACTATGCAAACACTTAGAGATGTGTGGAATTACACAGTATCTATTTATTTATCTATTAACTATCATTTATCTGTCTAATATATGGATAAATGCCATTTGGAAGGGGCATATATTAAAATATTAATGCTGGTTATCTTGGTTAGAAGTCATTTTTTTTCCTATATACTTGATCCCAAATATTCCAGATTTTCTGAGTATTTTATAAATTGAAAAATAATAGACATAGTTTCAAAAGAATTTGAAGAGTCATTTTCAATGTGTCTGCCTGAACCTTGTATGCTGAGGATTTCTCCTCTCTCTAAATCTCAAGTTAGATGTTGGCAAGCTGCTGCTAAGAGATAAATTGCTCTCCCACCGCCTCAGCTGAGAGTCACGTCTTGGTAACAGCTGCTTTGATAATGACTTTATTTTGTGATGGATGAATTCTTGGTTGCTTTACAGATGTTGAAATGACTTGGGCCAATGAAACTGCACGTATGCCTGTTCATTTCTCCCCACTCCTCTCACAGTGGGTGTGGAAACAGATAGCCCATTACAGAGCAGAAGGGATGGTGTGACCTGGCCTTCCTCTCCAGAGGTGAGGTGCTTGCTCTTGGAGAGCTGCATGAAGCTGGCAAAATTATGCACCAACGCAGCGATACTGGCCCACAGCAGGCTCTGCTGGGGTACAAAGTGCCACTCCCATCCTGCTCTTATTCCCTCTTCCATTTTGCATTCTGCGGTGATAGAAGATTGCTCTCTTCCAAATGTAAACAGAAAAATGCAAAATCCAGTCTTGAGAAGGAATGGTCTCACTTCCGATCTTGCTCTCATTGGTTCTGCCTGACCCCTAAGTATGTTGACTTAGTTTCCATTTTTAGCTTTCTTTCTGCTGGTTGGGCCACTGATCCTGGTTGTCCAGGTAACATCCAGGGTCTGGTCCATTTGTTCAACATCCACCACTACCACACAGGAAAGTGGGGGTAAAATCTACATGGTGGAAACAAGACAGCAGCGATTCACGAGGGAAGTGTGTGAATGATATAATGTGGAAGAAAGTTCCACATGGTCTATAAAGAGGAGTGGAGTGTGGCTTGATTCAAACTCAAGCTCAAAGGGATTCAAATGGACATGTGTTTGATTTTTTAGTAGCTAGAAAGGTCTAGCTATGAGTATTTACTACTTACTATTTTTTGAGTATTTACTATACTGAAGATATTGTCCTGGGAAGCTTATGAACATGATTTGAAATAATCCTTCAATAGTTGTTATAAGGAACTGTATATACAAAGTGTTGCAAACCAGGAAATAACTAGGTCACACAGCTAGGAAGCTTTGGAACTGGAATTTGATGTAGGATTTCACAGGTTATATATCCCTAACAACTATGTGAACATGATATTGCTCCAAAGTTGGACTTTTCCTCAACACACATGTACATTCTCATTTTCTCTCTCTCTCATGTGTGTTTTTTCCTGGTATCATATTTTGTGTTTTTGTTTTTAAAGATTATATTTAGTAGCATCAGTTCAGTTCAGTCACTCAGTGATGTCCGACTCTTTGCGACACCATGAATCGCAGCACACCAGGCCTCCCTGTCCTTCACCAACTCCTGGAGTTTATCCAAACTCATGTCCATTGAGGTGGTGATGCCATCCAGCCATCTCATCCTCTGTCGTCCCCTTTTCCTCATGCCCCCAATCCTTCCCAGCAGCAGGGTCTTTTCCAGTGAGTTTTTAATTTCATGGCTGCAATCATGATCTTCAGTGATTTTGGAGCCCCAAAAAATAAAGTCTGACACTGTTTCCACTGTTTCCCCATCTGTTTGCCATGAAGTGATGGGACTGGATGCCATGATTTTAGTTTTCTGAATGTTGAGCTTCAAGCCAACTTTTTCACTCTCCTCTCTCACTTTCATCAAGAGGCTCTTTAGTTCTTCTTCCCTTTCTGCCATAAGGGTGGTGTCATCCACATATCTAAGGTTATTGATATTTCTCCCAGCAATCTTGATTCCAGCTTGTGCTTCTTCCAGCCCAGCGTTTCTCATGATGTACTCTTCATATAAGTTAAATAAGCAGGGTGACAATATACAGCCTTGACGTACTCCTTTTCCTATTTGGAACCAGTCTGTTGTTCCATGTCCAGTTCTAACTATTGCTTCCTGACCTGCATATAGGTTTCTCAAGAGGCAGGTCAGGTGGTCTGGTATTCCCATCTCTTGAAGAATTTTCCACAGTTTATTGTGATCCACACAGTCAAAGGCTTTGGCATAGTCAATAAAGCATAAATAGATGTTTTTCTGGAACTCTCTTGCTTTTTTGATGATCCAGTGGATGTTGGCAATTTGATCTCTGGTTCCTCTGCCTTTTCTAAAACCAGCTTGAACATCTGTAAGTTCACGGTTCACGTATTGCTGAAGCCTGGCTTGGAGAATTTTGAGCATTACTTTACTAGTGTGTGAGATGGATGCAATTGTGCGGTAGTTTGAGCATTCTTTAGTAGCATCAGACCTTGCTAAATGTCTTAGAATTTTTGGTCGATAGCATTACTTGGTTTCAAAAATGAAATGAAGTGAAATGAAATGAAGTAAAATGAAAATAAAATAAAAATTGATTATGTTCTTAAGATTTAATTCTGTAAGAATTCTCTCCAAGTTCAGTGAGGTCTTACTTGCTAGACTATCACAGTTTTAGGAAACTGTGATTGGCTTCAAGTGACATTTTAAAAGGAACACCATCAAACCAGAGTTTATTTATTGAAAGTGAGCTACAAACCATGTGTTTTAGTCTGTTCAGGTTGCTATAACAAAATTCCACTGACTGGGTGGCTTATGAGAACTTTATTTCTCACAGTCTGGAGCCTGGAAGTCTAGAGTCAGGGTGCCAGCTGGTCAGATTCCGGTGAAAGTTCTTTGCCAGTTTGCAGTGACATCAAATATTCTCATCAGTCATATCCAAATGGTAAATTGTATTAATGTTAAGGAGTATTACAAAATCACTTTCTTTTCACACAGTTTTGTCCTCAGTTTTACTTGCCTGATATTTACCTGCCCATGTGTACCACAGTGACTTTGTATTTGCTGGGTTTTTGCCAATCTCTGTATTTTCAACTATTCCATGTCATTTTATTTTAGGCAGATATCTTGTAACCAGTATTTGTACAGATTTTGCTTTTTCAGCCAATCTGAGAAAGATTTGGTCTGGTTTCTATTTTTGTCTTTACATATTAGACTTCAAAAATATATCATTTTCCTTTTTCTGTCCTTGCAATGACAATCAATTTCACCTCTATCACAGCACACACACATATTCTTTTCTGAACTCAGTTTGATCCTAGTAATTTGATTGATAAGCTAAGCCTTCTTAAAAGTGAGGCACCCTTACTTCCAACTGTAAAATAAGTCATGGGATGTAATGTACAGCATAGGGAATAGAGTCACTGATAATATAATAACTCTGTGTGTGACGGATGGTAACTAGGTTTATTCTGGTGATTGTTCCTTAACGTAGAAGAGTATCAAATCACTATGTTACACACCTAAAACTAATATAATATTGCATGACGATGACAGTTCAATAGTAAATAACTAACTAAATAAAATGGCTTGGAAAAACAAAGAAGGAAAAGCTGGATCCAGAGAATTTGGATTCAAATCCTAGTTTTGTCACTTACGTTTCTGCTAAGGGACTTTTCCAGTAACGTGTTATTGCCGCATTGGCAGAATGTTGTAATGATATTGAACTTATATAAACAAAATTATTAAAAGTTTAAAAAAAAAAGAATGAGTCACCTTGGACACATGTTTAACCTGGTCTTATTGCTTCTAGATCCACTCTTCCTCAACTTGTCTCTTGTGCTGTGGCTAGATCGAAAGTGGTGATCTTAAAACGTAAATCAGGTCATGGCCATTTACCGAAGTATCTATGTCAGTGGCTTTGGCCACATAAAGAATATAGTTCCAACTTCTGGGCCTGCCATTCAAGGTCCTTGCCCTCTTTGCCAAGCTCACTCTTACTGTTCTCTCTCCCACACTCATGTCTGTTCCAGCCATAATCCTTTCCCTCTTTCTAATTGCTCATGCCCTTGATCAGTTCTCTTAGAAAGTGCTGAAGGAATGCAGTTAGGTGCCCAGAACTGGGTTCAAGGTGGAGCATGAGAGTGGTGAGAACAACTGGACAGTGTCTTCTTTTATGGGGCTCCCAGCAGGTAAGGAAGACAGTGAAAACTCATGATCAGCACAGGGTAGGCAGAAGTGGTTGTGGGAGCAAGAGCAGGAGCCCACAACCTTAACTTTGATCGCCAGAGAAAGTGACGACCAAACTGGAACCCGAAGGATGAGTAGGGAATGAGCCTGGCCTTCTTCCCTAGTCCCCTGGTGGCTTCCTGCTCATCTTTCCAACCCTCTCTCAGGCTTCACTCCCTCTAAGTGGAAGCAGTCACCTCCTGTTCTGTGTACTAGCTCAGTGTTCTCTACATTATGGCCCTTTTAGCCATGGGTTGCACTTATTTGTCTGTCCTTCCTGTTCTAGGCCATGAGCCTCTGGAAGGCAGAGTCATTTCTTATTTACTTTTGTATCACTGTATCCCTGTGCATGGTGCACAGTGAGTGCCTGATGAAAGTGCATGGGATTTGGTTCCTGGATCCTGCTCTTCTCTGCCCAGCACATCTCCTAGTCCTGGACCCACTCCATACATTCCTGAACCATGTTTTCTGGCCAGACTTTCCTTGGTTGCTTGACTCCCAGAATCCTCTTCTGATTCTTCTATTACTCTGTCCCTAAACTGACTCCAGCATTCAGAAGTTTCCTTCTCTGGTACCCCATTGCTTTCACCCCTCAAGGGGCTGCAAGGGTAACTCTTTTCATTTCACAAAAAACAGAATGACAGACAAATAGCATCTACTAAGAAGTATTTATCGACGGTGCTTAGTTGCTCAGTCATGTTCAATGCTTTGTGACCCCATGGATGTAGCCCACCAGGCTCCTCTGTCCATGGTATTCTCCAGGCAAGAATACTGGAGTGGTTTGCCATGCCCTCTTCCAGGGGATCTTCCCAACTCAGGGATCAAACCTGGGTCTCCTGCATTGCAGGAAGATTCTTTACCTTCTCAGCCACCAGAGAAGCCTATTGAAGGTGATAAGCGCTTTTAATAGCATGTCTTCTCTGAGATTTGGTGAGTGGGAAAGGATATTCTCTTATGAGGTGATAGAAATTTAATTAAAAAAAATGAGAGCTGTATATCCCAACTTGCTTCCTTGTTTACACTGACTTCCAGGAAGCTCAGATTTGGAGTTAACATTCAAGTGTGTCACCTCTGTTTGCATCATGTTTCTGGTAGAATTAACTCCTTCCTTCATTTGGGTGTGTTTTGATTATTTTTCTGAATAAAAAGAAAAAAAACACTCAAAGTATTAATTTTATATTTTACGGTCAGAAAAAATTTAATTCCATTAAAATAAAAACATAAGAGTATCACTACATTTTCATATAGAATTATACCACATTTGCTCCACCCACCTACACCCAAATTTATTTTAAATTGTGGTTTTATTGCAAGTTACCTCAAATATTTAATTTAAGAGTAAGTTCAAATTAAAAATTTTCTTCTTTCCTCCTTTGATTATTATTTTCTTTTTTCATAAAACAGGCTGAATTGGTTGAAACATGCCATGTAGTTTAACTATACTAGAGGTCATTCAACCAGGCTTCTCAAGTCATGAAATTTCCAGTTTAGAACGAGGTAAATGGCTCTCATTTCTTTGACTGGAGAAGTTCAGCAAACTCACTGTCTCATGATCCCCTCTTGCTATCATTTCCTAAAATCTCCCATCCCGCCTCCTTTCAATTATTTGGTTTTTCAATTAAATTACTTGATTATAACTTTTCTGATTTTACAGATTTTATTCTTGTTGCATTCCTAGTGTCCAGCTCTAAACATTTTTTGATTATTGTGTGAATATTTATTTCCTTTAAGTTAAAGGTTTATATTCATTCTCACCCAGGGATTGAACCCGTATCTTTCACGTCTCCTGCATTGCAGGGGAATTCTCTACCCACTGAGCCATTGGGGAAGCCAAATATTTCATAACTACGACAAGATGGAACAAAGGTATATATGTTAACTACTCAGTTCATTATAGAACAGGCAGGTAGGAAGCAATTTAGCTGATGGTTGAAAAGTGGTTTAGAGTGGATTTGCAAATAGACTCCAGAAACATTTAGCCATGCACTTTTTCTTCTGCAATAGTCATCAGATCTTCCTATCCTTAGTAGTCACTTTTGAGTTTGAGAATGCCAACTAATTATCCTTCCCCTATAGCTTCTGAATAAGAGCAAGAAAGGAACTAAAGTATCAATAGGTTAAAATTTAATGATCAATTTTATTTCAGGTAAAGCTGAATTGGAGAATGCGGCTTAGCCATAATGACAAAACTGGGCTCTTCCTTCAGTGTTCCTTTGGCTTGACTAATTTGTCCAGGCTTAGAATCCTGTGGTGATGGGAGCTGAGCTGGGGGTGGGAGGCTCACTGGCTGGGAAAGCCTTGGGCAGTGTAGGCTGAGAAGATGGGGTGGCCAAATGTGGACAGTAACCCAGCACCACGTTGCCACAAAATGAAGGAATGAGGTCACACTCTCAGGATCTCACTAGTCCTTGAGAGGAGGCTCTACAAGGTGGCAGAATACTCTTTTTAATAGCCATTAAAGGGTTAGTTCCTATTTAATGCACCAAAGCAAGAGCAACAGAAGAGAGAAGGGCTCGTTCCTCCCGGCAAGAGTCCCCGGATCTCGGGCATCTTGGTCCAAAAATTCCCTTTTTCAGAGATGAAGGCTGGTAACTCCTAAGTAACAAATGGTCTGTCTCCTTTCTTTTACCTACCATTTATCATTTTATCAGGCTGATGGGTAAATCTATAAATGCTCCTGACGTGAAGGACATACGTGTTAATATTATCAAAACTTAATGTAAAGGAAGCTTCAACCTGACACTCAGGCGTGAGTGCATTGATGGGAAGCATAATTACTTGGGAATTACTATGGATCATAAAGGAAATTTTTTTCCTGTAATTTATGGAGGGTTCATGTCATCTCAACCCAGGTTAGCCTGTAATTGCACGTCTTGGTGACAATAAAGAGCAGTGACCTGGAGGCATCTAACACTTCTGCCGTGAGTCAAGAGTGGCTTGTGCTGTGAATTCCACATCATTTGGACCTTCCTGACATTTCTTCCAGCTGTTGGAGTTTATGATCCAGATATGCCTCCAATGGAAATAACCTCAGAAAAATCCTTTACTGGGCTCTGACCCCGTATTTCATTAATTGATGGTTACATTTATCTAGTTCTGGCTTGATTTATTTCTGGTCTGTGGGTCTGCACTCTTTTCCATTGCTAAATTTGTGCCTTCAAAGTGTGGTGTGTTTCATTTGTCAGTTTTATAAATTATATAATGGTAAGGAAGAAAAAATAAAAAATAAAGTCACAATCAGGAGGTAATAGTGTAAAATGAATAGATTATAAATATGTATTTTTTATGTTTTTAAATATCTGTTTTTTAAAAGTAATTAATATGATTGCTATGCAGCATGTGGGATCTTAGTTCCCTGACCAGGGATCAAACCCATGCCCCTGAAGTGGAAGCGCAGTCTTAACCACCAGACTACCAGGGAAGTCCCTACATTATATTTTTATGAAGTGGGTCTGATTTTCTAGCTGATTTGAGATGGTCTTCTTAGAAGGATCATTCTTTACTGATGCTCAGAGCCTATGGTGATCCAGCAAAGGTCAAGAGTCCTCAAAGCCAGTGCTTCTCAAACTTTAATATGCATGAGCATCACCTGATTCTTCAAGGTTGGGGTGAGGTTTAGATTCTGCAGTTTCAACAAGCTCTCAGTGATGTTGATGACTGAGCAGCAAGAACCTAAATTACCAAATCAAAACACCAGCTCTCCAACTCATCACAATTAATTTTATTCCACAGCATGTTTAGGGGAATGTTATTCTCAGGAAGATGTTTAGGATTCAAATAATTAAACAAAAAAAAACCTTGAAAGTACACACATTTATGTATCCCTTCTTTTCATTAAATATATATCTGTTTGGCAAAAAATGTTAGACTCTTTTATACAAAAACAAAGCAAAAAAAAAAAAAAACCAACCCCCAAAACCAACAACCCAAACCCTTTGCAAATTGTCAATACCTATAATAACTACCACGATGTAAACTCGGATGTCTGACAGCTTGACCATTTTGTGGAACCTGTGTTGCAGCAGAACCCCCCAGACCCTTAGATAGCAACTGCCTGTCATTGAGGCTTTTAGATTTAGTACATTAGAGATGAAGCAGGACGACTGATTTCAGCATTGTGCTTTCAGCTAAGGGGCTGGAGGAGTGTGTGGCAATGAAGAAGGCAGGTCACGGCTGGGGCAGGGAGAAAAAACCCAAGACTAGCTGAGAGACAGGAAGGGTGGTCACAGCCACAGGGCAGACGTGATGTGGTCACGGGACCCTCAGATTGTGTCTGGAGACCCAACGCTTGCGGGAACTAAGATGAGGCAACCGCTGCTGCTCTGGGGACCAGAGAGGAACTGGGCAGGCAGAGGCCAGGGTGGGGGAGGGAGGGCATTTAGAAGCAGATTTCAATTCACATGGAACTGGTGGTGTGAGCAGACCCTAGAGAGAAGGGGAACGAGGCGTGGTGTGTGTCTTCTTAAGTAGCTCGACCGTTTCCAGTTCTTCCAGACCCAGAGCTTGGGGCATATCCCTGTGTCTGGCTGCAGATTGGGAGGAGGTCTGGGCTGCTGGCTTGCAGCCTCTAGGAGGGGAGGGCTTGCTTGCTGGAACGAAGATGGAAGGGCCCTTTGGCTCTCTCATTGGCGGTGGATTTTGCTTTTCTCCCACCTTTGACTGCAGCGACGGGAGGTGACCTAAAGCAATGGAGTCTAGAAACAAAATCAAGGTGGTGAGCAGGATGCCAGGGAGGGGCAGAAAAATGCCAGAGTTAGAGGAGGCGAGGCCAAAGGAAGTGTGGACCCACAGCGTCCCTTGACCACAGCGGATTCCACGGTGTGGGCGCCTTTTCATTCTTCTCTCCTATTAGCTAAATCTTCCAGTTTTGGAGGGGGTGTATCTGGGCCCAGGGTGCTTCAATTACAGTCATAGACGAAGTCATAGTTGCTGGGCTCCTTGGGGATGGGTGGAGGCGCATCGGGGATCTGAATGTTTTCCAGGTCCAGGAGGCGGAGCTTGATTTCCATGCTGAGCAGCGTGTCCAAGTCATTCCGTGTCAGGTCACTCATCATGTCTTTCCCCAGCAGCGCATTCAGCCCATCTGTCCAGATACAGTACTGGGGAGAAAGAAGGTGACAATGAGAATGACTGATGATAATTACAAGAGGAATAACAATAGCTAACACCGACTGATCACTCAGCAAGGGCTGGGCTCTGTGCTAAGGGCTTTGCCTACATCATCATTTGATAGTCAGCACCTCTATAAAGTTGACACTTCTGTTAGCATCTCTGTTTTACAGATGAGGGAACTGAGACAATGAGAAATTAAGTCACTTGGTAGTATGTGAAGTAGGTGTGGTTTGAACTTATGCAATCTGCCTCCATTGTCTACATTCTTCTGTACAAATAATGCGTCCCTACATAGCAGCAGGAGGATTTGAGTTTTTCTGCCTGTGCAATAGAATATCTCTAACATCCCACCAGTGAATCAAAGAGTTAAAGGTATTGGTAGAATATATCCTAACACTCCTGGACTCAACACCAGATCAAACTTGCTACTCTCCTGACTCCAAGCAAAGTTCCTAATCTAGAGCTAATATCTGACTATCCTGTTTGATTCCCACACTCAAAATGACAGCCGAACCCCACCCTGGGGCTAATGGTTATCCCACCTTTGTATTTCTTAACAAAAGATTTAGGAATAGCTCAGTGCTGCCCAAGGTCTGGTGGACAAAATGGCTAAAATTATTGGGTGATCTTAATGGAAGTTGGCTTAGCTGCCAGTCTACGGACCTCTTCTGCCTGGGTTTCTGGCTTCTAAGGGTTTTCTCCTCCAGGTCTTTGGGGTCTGGTCCCTGGGGACATCACCTGTTTTGGAAAGCACTCCGTAGTACCCAGCTAAGAATTTGGTTCTTCCCTTCTCATTAAAAATTAATCATGCCCTTTGTTTCTCCAGTAGGCTGTGAACTATGCTTCATTTATCTGAGGACCTGCCTTGCTCTTGTCAGCTTCCCTCCAGAGGCTGAAATCCTGCCCTGACCTGGTGTTAAAGCCATAATACCTGGGGAAGAACTAGCCTCTGCTGCCAGCATCAGAAAACTGCCTGCATTCTGGATGTTGTGCTCGTTTCACCTTTTAGGATGTCCTAGTCCTATCCAGGACTCCTTTGATAGCGATTTCACTGCTCTTCCTGTGGGACTGGTCTTCCTTCTAGAATGTGTTCTAGATTTCCCCCTCTCTTACCCTTACTGGGTCAAGTTGCAATTCCAGACCCTACTTAGCTTGTCCTTTGCACTGTGGTTACCTGGGCTATGTTCCAGAATATGATAGCAGATCTCAACATGAAAGCACTACAAGATGGCAAGCACTATACAGATCTTAAGTCACAGTGATGGCTTAGAAATCTACCCTGATGCACACTGGTGGCACCACTTGTTAAGTTGAGGAGGTGTACCATGGGTGTGTTATTAAGTCTGTCTGAGTAGGGCAGTCCTGAACTGTAGAGCTTCGGTTCAGCCTTGACTATGGGATCTCAGCCAGAGCACTTAACCCATCTAAATATCAGCTGAGGGCTAAGGGGTTTCTGGAAGTATTAGTGATCTTGTGAATACCTTAGATAGATTCTAAACACATCTAAATGTTTGTTTCTTCATAAATAATCTTGATAAAAATAGATATCCAGGTCCTACTCTGTAGATCTTGATCTTACAAATCTTAGGCCAGGAAATTTTATTTAGAAAAGCTTCCAGCTAATTCTGATGTATCTCCATTTAGAAGCATCACTAAACCCCATGCTCTTTAAGGCCCCTTCCAGTTTAGACACTGTTTCATTGTAAATCCCTAGATGCTGGGGTTGCCACTCTTTGTACACAGCCTGCCCAGTCCTGGCTAGCTTCCTAGTACAGATTAATTTAACACAACAGGAACACTTCTGTGGTGCTTTTCTTTTGAGAAGCAGCAAGCACAGAAAAAATTTTTTTAAAAAGCATCATGATCAATAAATAGAAACTGTAGTACTGAATCTGAGTTGGAAATATCAATATAAATTTATGATGTAGTTTGTCTTTTAAAAACATAACTCCAAGCTCTGTCTACAAAAATGCCTAAAAATAATCACCAACCCAGTAGCAAAAGGCACGCTGACTGTCCATATTCTGGTTGGTAAATACCAAAAGGAGTCAAAACTCCATAGAGAAAAGGCAGGAAATGCACAAGAAGAACCTGGAGTATCTTGTCATGCCAGAATGCCTGAAAGCTGCCAGAGTCACCTGTCAATAGGACTCAGAAGCCAACCAGAAGGTATTCCTACTTTTTTTTTCTCTGTAGTTGTTCAGTCGCTCAGTCATGTCTGACTCTGTGTCACTCCATGGACTGCAGCATGCTAGGCTTCCATGTCCCTCACTGTCTCCTGGAGTTGGCGAAAACTTATGTCCACTGAGTCAGTGATGCCATCCAACCATCTCATCCTCTGTTGCCCCCTTTCTCCTCCTGCCCTCAATCTTTTCCAGTGAGTCAGCTCTTCACATCAGGTGACCAAAGTGTTGAAGCTGCAGTGTCAGTCCTTCCAATGAATATTCAGGGATGATTTCCTTTAAGACTGACTGATTTGATCTCCTTGCAGTCTAAGGGACTCTCAAGGGTCTTTTCCAACACCACAGTTCAAAAGCATCAATTCTTTGGCACTCAACCTTCTTTACAGTTCAACTCTCACATTCATACATGATTATTGGAAAAACCATAGCTTTGACTATACAGATCTTTGTTGGCAAAGTGATGTCTCTGATTTTTAATACACTGTGTGGCTTTGTCACAGATTTTCTTCCAAGGAACAAGTGTCTTTTAATTTCATGGCTGCAGTCGCCATCCACAGTGATTTTGGAGCCCAAGAAAATAAAGTCTGTCACTGTTTTCATTTTTTCCTCCCACCTATTTGCCATGAAGTCATGGGACCAGATTTACTTTGTCTAGATAGGATAATTTGGACACTGATAATGACAATAATGGTAACCTATTGAAATATAGGACTTCTCAGGTGGTGCTAGTGGTAAAGAACTCGTCTGTCAATGCAGGAGACATAAAAGAAATGGGTTCAACCCCTAGGTTAGGAAGATCCCCTGGAGAAAGGCATGGCAACCCACATCAGTATTCTTGCCTGGAGAATACCATGGACAGAGAAGCCTGGCGAGTTACGGTTCATCGGGTCTTTAGAGATGCACAAGGGGAATATTTACAAATAAAATGATGACATCTGGATGAGCTTTGAAAATAATCTGGGGTATGGCAGCTGGGTGTGGGTGGGGGAATAGGTGAAACCTCATTGGCTATGAGTTGATAATTGCTGAAGCTGGGGGATGGACACTGGCAAGAAGTCCTGAGTCCAGGTCCTGCTTTCTTCCTTCCAAGCCATGCAGCACAGGGCTCAGATAGAAGGTGTTTCTGGAAGAAGACCCCCACGGTTTAAACCCAGGTTCTATCACTTACTACTTGTTTGATCTGGGAAAAGTTTCTTAAGTTCTCTGTGGCTCATTCCTTTTTTTGTTGTTTTTATAAAGTGGGAATAACATTAGCTTTTTTCTTTTACAGTTACAGAATGAAGATTGAGGGAGGTAAGGCACACAAAGCATTGAATGGTGCCTGGTTCAGAGTATTCCAGTTGTAATCACTATTGTCTTTACTATTGTTGAGGTAGTCGATTTTGGGAGGCTTCTCTCTCCTCCTTTGATCAATGAGGATATCTGTAATAGAACTTTCTGGAGCAATTATGCAAATAAAATGAGGTAATAGATATGAAAGTGGTCTGAAGAAATTAAAAGTATTCACAAGTGCATGGCATTTTTCTCCTCACTGCATCAATAAAAAGTGGCAGATATGAATAAAAATTTGGCAGTCTCAGAGCATTTATCCTTATCTGGAATTAATGTACACTGGGCAAAACAGCCTTGTACAGATTTAAATAGCATCCACAGGTCTACTATTTTAAGTGGTTTCCTATATATCTGTATATATCTTGAATATGGTGGCCTGCGTACAACCACAATTTTATTTAAAAAGAGAAATGGTAGGATACGGTATCTATTTTCAAGAAGATGAAGACAAAGTCATTCCCTTCCATGAACTAAATGTCAAGTAACACAGAATTATATTTAAGCACCACTTTAAATGCAGGATTTGCATCTCATCTTTCTTCTCTTTTGGGGATGTACAATTTTATTCAAAAGCTTCAAACCAGTAAAAAACAAAAACAAATACAGAATAACTTCTAAGTGAGTTAAGTCTCCCTGGGTAAACGGGGAACAAAATTCAAGTTCTATTAAAATGTTCCTTCCTTTCTAAAAGCTTTTTTTGTTACCACATGCACAACAAAAATTTGAATGGTATCATCTAAAAATAAGAGTTTCAAGCATGATGTTGGGTTCTAGTTTACAGGAGAAAAAGTTAAATCACCATAGCTGCTACTTCATCTTACAAATGCATTTTCCTAGATTTATGCTAAATATTTTAAATATAGCTGACAGTGTGCTTCGAGAAGAGAAACAAATTATACATACAACAAGATGTCAAAAAGGAATAAAAGCATCTCAAAAATAAAATTCCAACAGCAGAGACAGTCCTAAACCTCTTAAAATAACTTACACATGGTAAAAAATCTAGTTCTCAAACGTTTTAAAGAATTGAGACAAATTTATCATGGGAAAATTTTGACCAAAACCTAAATATTCAATAAAAACCAAGCAATAGCTAAGGATGATACTTTTCCTGTAACAGTTATGTCCTTACTATGAAGCATTTATACCTTCTTCTTTACCATAAACTCTTGATTAAGCTAAGAAGAAACTGAATCTGTTTTAATTTGCAGTTTTTCGAGAGGTTTTCATTCTATTCCAAGTCAACAAAATGTGCCTTTGCTCATAATTTTTCTCAGGTAGACCTAAAAAAAATTCTTTCCAATATTTTTTATCTGCTGTTTTTCTCAAAAAAAATATGACATTCTCTCATAAATTAACCCCTGGAGACCTTTACCTCATGCTTGTCAGGAGCTATGAAGTTCAGTTGGCAGTTTGAGTCATACAAGATCGAGAAAGCAAGTTCAAGCACCTCCTGCAAGAGATTAGAGAAAACATCACATTGAAGACAATTTGCATGTTTGTTTTTCAGTTCCAAATGGCTGCAGACTGAACACGGAATAGTGCCTGTAGTGGGTCCAGGCAAGTGGAGCAGTAGCGAGGCTGATGGGAGGAAGGATGATATTTTTCATGATTCACAACACATTTCCTTCTCTCTGTTCATGGGAGGTCTGCGTGAACCAATTCGTTTAATTCTCAAGACAGTGCATGGAGCAACTGTTATCATTCCTCTTTTATGGGAAGGAGCTCAGAGAGGTTAAGTGAGTTGTCCAAGGCCACACAGCCCCAAAGCTACGCCACTTTCCTATCTTCAGCATCTCCCTCCCAGGGAGACCATGGAAAGTAGTAAACTCTTTCATGATCAGCAACATTATGGGCTGCTCTATCTTCTATCATTTCCAAAAAGACAGATGTTTATAGGGGGTATAGACTTCCTAAAACATGGAAGCTACGTAGGAGGTAATGAGGCTTCTGGATGAATCCACTATCTTTAGGTAGTATGTCTGCCCTTTGATCTCTGAACTACTGTAGAGCAAAGGCTATACAAAACCTAGTTTTATCCTATAGTGGCTGCAGGATATAAAGGAGAGTATGGGACCAAGTGGCAGAATAGCTGGATTCATTCACTGGTGAATGTCTCTTCATTCGAGTGCCTGGGTTCATTCATAGTACAGACTATGAGACAGACTCAAAGGACCAAGGACTAAGTGATGCTGTCATTCCATCATAGCTGAATGACCTTGGCCGAGACACTCAGTGTTGTAGCTAGTATGTACGTTAAAATATGCTTCTCAAATTGTACACACTATGCAATAATGGATATAATGATTATTCTACTGGATTGAGCAGTCAGCAGGTACAATCTTTGGAAGATGAGAGTCACTGCACATCTCAGCACCCTGTATTGTGTTTGTGTGCGTGTGTTAAGTTGCTCAGTCATGTCCAACTCTTTGGGACTCCATGGACTGTAGCCCACCAGGTTCCTCTATCCATGGAATTCTCAAGGCAAGAATACTGGAGTGGGTAGCCATTTCCTTCTCCAGGGGATCATCCCGATTCAGGGATCGAACCTGCATCTTCTATGTGTTCTTCATTGCAGGCAGATTCTTTACTATCTGAGCCACCAGGGAAGCCCCTCTCAATTCCCTAACAACTCCAAATTTGGGGGAAAGAGCCAAGTGAGCCCATATTGATGCTCTGCATCACTACAACACACATGTGCTAGCCTACCTTCTGTCTCTGTGTCTATTAGGCACCAATGATGACTGCCCCTTTCCCTCATGGTATGATCTGGGAGCTGCATTCTCAGTGACCACCCACAGGCATTCTTTCCTAGGGAGGTAGATCTCTCCACATCATTCTCTACCTCAACATCTGTCAGAGGATTTGTCTCTGGCCAGTAACTCACAGCAAGAATGCCCCAGAAAGAAGATGGAAGACAGAAAGATGAGGTCACTGCCTCTAGATTTCAGAATTCTAGATGAGAAAGAATTCTCCCAAGCAGACTCCAAAGGCTCAGCACTAGGTGGAGGCCTCTCCTGACACAGTCAGCCATCAAGCTATTTGTGGCTCTCATGAATTCTCTGTTTGGCTCACCTCTAGCTGTCCCCTCATTAAGGGAAAGCAGCTTTTGTTCTGAGCCCAGACCTACCAGCATCTCATCCTCTTAGGGTATCCTCACCCTACCAGAAACAGAAACAAATGGAGGAAAAACTGCTGACTCACAGACCAGGATCTATTCTGCAAGACTATCCACATTGAATTTTTCATTCTTTTCTTCCTTAGGATTCTATTCAAGCCTGCCCAGTAAAGATCAGTAAAATTGGAAAAGAGTTCACCAACAAACAAAAACAATTTTCCCATAAGTTTAGCATCTGTTGCAGGTCTTTTAGTGCATAATGAAAATGGTCATGGGTCCTAGCAGTGGTACCATAATTGGTGTCATCCTTTTAAAAAAGCCTGTAAGGCAGTCCATATCAAGAACAAGCTGTCCCACTTTTGGAGTCACTTCTAAAAAAATTCAAAAGGAAGCAAAACTGTATATACTATTATCTGCAAGAACGTAATAGAACAGAAAGACAGAACACTGTGCTCAATCGTGTCCAGCTCTGTGACCCCATGCACTGTAGCCTGCTAAGCTCCTCACTCCATGGGATTTTTCAGGCAAGAATACTGGAGTGGGTTGCCACTTCCTTCTCCAGGGGATCATCCCATCCCAGGGATTGAACCTGGGTCTCCTGGGTTGCAGGTGGTCTCCTGCATTGCGGTGTATTCTTTACCAACTGAGCCACCAAGGAAGCTGTAAGAATGTAATACGAGGAACTAAATAAATGTCCTCCCTTCTTTGGGTAAAACATTAAATAAAGAAATCACAGATTAGCAACCCTGCGAAATATATGCTGCTAGGCATTAAGTATAATTACAAACATTCGATTTTAAGTGGAAAAACAAACAAGAGAAATGAACATTATTTACATGCTGATAACAACTAGGAACAATGCCTAGCTGTGGTTGGAGACTGAAATGGAATATGTGAAATGAAAATAATTATGTTAAGGTGCTGGGATCATAGATGATGATTTTCTTTTAAAAAACTGAAAACATTTTTCAACAAAATGTTAAGCTCTAATCTCATAAATTCATAAGCATTGTTCTTAGATGAGAAACATTGATATAGATGATGATTTCTTTATTAATTGTAGTGTCATTCCCTGGAAAAACTCTGACTCGCACTTAGGAGACTGGAGAGAAAGGAGAGGAGAGGCTTTGCTTCTGGACACCCAGTCAGTACATCGCAGCAGCACCAGGTGACCTTCAGACGTCAAGAGGAAAAGGTGAAACTGGCGACGGGTTTCTGACTGATGCTAGACCACGCCTGCTGCTCTGCTTGGGGCAGGCACACAGCTAATCATCCCCTTGCTGACGACAGCAGGTGTGAGCATCACCAGAGCCCAGACGTGGCCTCTTGACTAGATGGTGAAGTCACTTGAGACCAGAGTGTCAGTGTGGTTGTCCTTTGTGACACTTTCTCTTCCACAGGGCATGGAGCAGGAAGAAAAGGAGAAGGGGCTGCCAACTTTAGGTTTTGCCCTTCTAAGTAAGGCATTTACCAGCGAGGACGTGAATGAGAGGAACTGTCATGACCTAGATTTCTGATAAACACAGGCAGGAAATAGGAAATTCGTGAGAACGCCAATCCCCACTTTAATTTCACCAAAGCTGCCTGGGAGGGGTTGGAGGAATTACTTCTCTGAGTCGCATGCCTGTGTTAAGGGCTGCTATCACTTATAATGAGTTTTATTGACGTCCCCAGCTGGCTGTCATTGAGGCTTTGGTGGAGGTCAGCTCTCCAGCACTTTGAGCAGGCAGGCTGCAGAGCTGGCAGCGACGGCCTCTCGGGCTAACACTCTAGAAGCGGCCACTTGTCCAAACTGTCTGTGAGGGAGAGAGGTGCCAGGAGGCGGTGGAGTAAGTGGTTGTGGATCTGGGGCAGCATCCCCCTCAGGGGATTCTTGTCACACACCACAACACTCTTAGATATCTGATGCTCTGCGGTTTTGCTACTTACTACCTAAGGTCTTTTATTCATTCTGGATCTAAGTCAGTGAAAAATCATGTCCAGGAGTAGCTTATTTCTGTCCTCTGTCTCACTAATTCATATGTCCATCCCTCACATGTGGAGGAAGGCCTGGGATAAGTGAGTTCTGTGGTTGGAGGATACAGGAGGAACTCACCCTATGACCTCTGACCCCACTCTCAACCTTCTGGCCCTGGGACTAGCAACAAGGCATACAGGGTCAGGGGATGCTCAGAGAAATTCTTGGCATGATGGTGTCTTGGTTTGGGGATTTCCACCTTCCAGGGTCACATGATGGGCTGATGAAATATGAGAGTCGAGTTTTATGCAACATAATTTCACTGTGAAGTGTTGGCTGCCACTCCTTACGTTGTTTTGGGGTGACTTGTCTCATCTGGCCATCTCACCTGGCATTCACTTTAATTATGTTGGTTCTCCAGCATCTGTCTAGGTTATCTTGAGGGCAAAGCATTTCAATTACAGATGTGGATATAACTTGGCATGTGTGTGTGCTAAACATGGCCAGAGAAATAGTAGATTTCATAGCTATAAACACTGCAGCTCATCTATATACCTATGAGTTTGACTTTCTATTTTAGAAGGCAAAATCAGTCATTCATATATTATATAGTGAGAGGATCTTGCCTTCTGTAAAGTAGCTTTATGTCTGGGCCCCATCTATCTAAGCATTATTAGCCAATAGTTCTCCAACCCATTTTTGTCTCTGTCCCCACAATTCCTACACTGTGAATTCAGTGTTTCTCAGTGAGAGGATGTTCATCAGATGTCAAAAGGCCCCATGTGCCTTTCATATATTGTTTCCTTCTTCTAGAAGGTCTTCCCCCTTCTCGAAGGTCTTCCCCCTCTTCTTTTCAAAAAGAAAAGAACATCAGCTCAGACATCACTTCTTCCACGAGCCTTCTCAAAATCCCTGGCTCCCCTTGTTTTTAAATTTATTGGGGCATAGGCACCACTGGATTATAATAGCATGTGGATCCTTAAATCTTGTATCTGCTCTAGCCACAAAAGAACAGGGGCCAGGTCGTATTTATCTTTGGATTCCCAGCACTCGGCACTGGTATAAAGACAATACTCAATATAGTGTGAGTATGAATGATGAATGAAGTAACTCTGAATAAAAGGCTTTTTGCTTAAGATCAGTATTTTCAAGTCAATACTAGACCATCAGCTTCTAATATAATCTGCTTCTTATTTCAGGTACATGAATCATACTGGAAAAATAAATCTGGGCTCTGGGCATGGTGAAATGGAAGCATCTCTCATGTCAAACATATTCCTATCCCTTTCACTGATATCTGGTTAGATTTTCCCTCTGGTGATTGCATGCTAACTATTTAACTCCTAAAGCCCAAGGCAGTAAGGATAAGTACCAGGACTGCCCACTTTCAAAAATACAGTAACAAATCAACTTTATTTTATGAATCACAGAGTTTGAATCTAGAATCCTTAATCCTTAAAAGTCAAATTTTTCCAATTCAATTTCCATTCACCCATGAAAATTCTTTTCAAGTATCAGGAATTTCCTACTTTCTCTGTGAAGAAGCCAATACTTCTTGTGTCTACAGAAATTTGTCTGTTGCACCAACTTCTTTTAAACAAGTTAGACGCAGCTCCAGGAGGACAGGGCCATGTCTGCCTGTGCATCACTCTGTGCCTATAGCCCATCCTATCTCAAGTGCTCTAATGCTGACTGAGTGAAGGACTCTATGAAAAAAGACCTCTGCCTCAAGGGAGAGGACCAGTCCCTTTCCTTTATCTATTTCTAGGGCCTTAGACTGTGCCTGGCATGTCAGCTGTTGAATGAGCAAGAAGTACTACCAGTTACCAACATTTTGCTATCAGCAAGTGTCTCTCTTAAAGATCCGAATGTCCAGTTTGCCCTGCTCATAATTAAGCTAGTGAAGAGTCCTGGGGCATAAAATGTCAGAATCTACTGTCTAGCTGGAAAAGCTGAAGAGCCAGCAGCAGGCCTTGGTTGCTGCCCATTGCCATGCACTGACAGACCTCCTGTGGACACACTTTGGCCAACCCTCCTTTTAAGCTGTAGGTCTCCTCTTTCCATCTCTTCCCATCTCATCCTCCACTGCCCCCTTCTCCTTTTGCCTTCAGTCTTTCCCAGCATCAGAAGATATGGTTGGATAGCATCACTGACTCAATGGACAGGAATCTGAGCAAACTCTGAGAGATAGTGGAGGGCAGGACTTAGTGACTGAATGTCAACAACTCCCCTTTCCTATCCAGAAGTCCCAGAGGTAGGGAGGAGCAGGCCTCTGGATCACTGGGGAAGGGGTGTGAGTGGGTTGAGGAAATAGATTATTAGAATTTGGGGTTTCCCTTCTGCTTTCTGACATTTTTCCTGATGCATCAGATATATGAACGCTATTAATATTACAAGACAAATTATTTTTATATGTATACCAACGAAAGAGCCAGGCTAGCAGAGCTACGATACCTCTCTCAGCCCTCTAGGCTAGCAAATCCCAGAAAGTAGTCTTCATCTGAAGTCTTATCTATGTGTTTACAGCAGTGTGTCCCATTTATCAATCATTTTTCCATCATCGATCCACCTCTCCATCCATCCATTCATCTATCATTCATTCATCTGCCCACTTGCCTAGTTTTCTATAAGTGTCATCACAATTTTTAAAAATAAGGTTGGAAATGTCATTCACTCAGTTTGTTTTGTTGGTCTCCTCTAAAGGGAGAGGAATCTGAAACAAGAAGGCCAAAAATCAGCCACATACATCCTAGGCTCAAATGAGCTCATCTCCATACCTGTTTTGGTATTGATAGCTTATATCTTCTTCCATTTTCTTTTGGTTAGTCAAGCTAGAAATTTCAATTTCATTTAATTTTCCAAGGACCAAGTTTTGCTTCTGTTGATTTTCTCTACTCTTCTCCTGTTTTCAATTTCATTGATCTCTAATATTTATTATTTCTTTTCTTCTGTTTTCTTTTGGCTTAAATTGCTCTTCTTTCTCTAGTTTCCTAAGGTGGAAACTTTACTGATTTTAGACCTTTCCTCTTTCCTAATACATGCATTTAATGCTATACATTTCCCTTTCATCACAACCTACCCATTTTGGTAAGTTATATTTTCATTCTACTTAGTTTAAAACATTTTGGTATTTCTGTTTAGACTTCCTCTTTGAACTATGGGTTATTTGGAAGTGTGTTCTGAAATTTCCAAACATTTTGGGGATTTTCCATCTATCTTTCTGCTACTGATTTCTAGTCTAATTCCACTGTGAATTAGAATATAGTTTGTATGATTGTTACTCATTTATATCTGTTAAGATGTGTTTTATGACCCAGAATGTGGTCTATCTTGGTGAATGTTTCTTGTGAGCTTGAGAACAATGTATATTCTGCTGTTGAGTAGATTTTCTATTAATGTTAATTGGATCAAGTTGATTGATGATGCTGTTCAGGTCATCAGTATCCTTATTGATTTTCTGCTCACTTGATCTATCAATTACTGAAAGAGGGTTACTGAAGTCTCCAGGATAATAATGGATTTGTGAATTTCTTCTTTCAGTTCTCTCAGTTTGCCTTGTGCATTGTGATCTTTGTTCATCCCATTACTTTCACCTATCTTAGTTTTTATATTTAAGTGGGCCCCTTGTAGGATTTGGTCTTACTTTTTATCTACTCAAATAATCCCTGTCTTTTAATTGGTGTATTTAGACCATCGACATTTAACATGTCTATTGGCACAGGTTATATCTGCCAAGCTTGCAACTCTTCTCATTTGTTGCATTTATTCTTTATTTTTTATTTTCTCCTTTTTTTTTTTTTTAACCTTATCCTGTTTTGAGTATCCTTACTTCTCCCTCCTGTACGTTTTGACTTTTCTGTCATTCATTTCACTTATCCATACGCTATAGATATAACACATTTAAAAATTATTATTTTAAGCAAAGAGTTACCTTTTAGATTAATTAATAAGAAAAAAAAAACATACTTTTCTTTTACCTTCACATATTCCTTCTCTAATACTCTTTCATTCTTTATGTAGATTCAAGTTCCTACCCTGAAGAATTTCCCTTCTGGCTGAAGAATTTCTTGCAGAGTAGGTCTGCTGGCAATGACTCCTCTTGATTTTGTTTCTGAGTAGATATGGTTGTGAACTCTGGATGTATGTGACTCAATGTATCCAGATTCCATGGTGGTGGTCCTTCACCTGTACCATCAATTGTCTTGGTAGTTCCAAGAAAATTGTTGATTTTTACTTTATGCAGTTTCTTCTTACTGTAGGATAGGAGTGACAACTCCTAGGCTCTTTACGTGTTTGGGTTGAATGAGAAGTTCCTTCACACCTGTTTTAAATAATTCTTTTGTGCCTACTTAGAGCACTTGAGTCCTGGCAAGTTTCTTTGCTGCCAACTACACCACCCCTAGCCTTCTTTAGGTTACAGACTCATTGCTGCCAAGTTCCCCAAATTGTGTCCTGGTCAGTTCCAAGTGTTATATAACCACAGGGACCTCAGCTGGAGCTGAGCAGAGCTGGTACTTTCCAAGACTATACTCTGACATCAGGTGGTCTTGAAGGAAGGCAAATCATGAAGGCTGGGGACTTGCTGCTTTGGTTAAGGATGCTCTTCTGGAATCTGATGAGCTGTTGGATCCCTGTTTCCCCACATTGTGGAGAAGAAATAAATGCTGTGTAACGAATAACCTACAGACCCTAAGGTATGCCCTTATATGGCCCAGTGCTGTATATGATGGTACTGTGCCAGGCTTGACATGGAAGGAATTCATATGGACTAGAGGTGAATTATACTTAATGTAACTTAAGAAGCAAAACTCTTGTTATCAGTCTCTTTGGCTGTATCCTCTCCTTTATTTTCTTCCTAAATAGTACTTTTGCAGTACTTTTGATTTTCCTTAACCACGGATAGGGTCATCTTATGCAGACACAGATTCACCTT
The DNA here is from genome assembly GCA_024291935.2 of Okapia johnstoni. Taxonomy (NCBI): domain Eukaryota; kingdom Metazoa; phylum Chordata; class Mammalia; order Artiodactyla; family Giraffidae; genus Okapia; species Okapia johnstoni. The sequence continues at coordinate 54,065,436 of CM044312.1, forward strand.
CATCTTACAATGATTGCAATTATAGGGCAGGCATTATTCATGTCAACCCTGATTGATAAATAGAATATGTATAATGTTTATACTCTTCTTAGATACTGGCACAGGACAATAAGGAAGCAACCTACTGATTAATGTGATATTTTTGGTACCAAGGTGTCTGAAGCCTCCAGATCAATCTGATTAATCTTGTTCATATGTGGATACTATGGATCACAAAATGCCAAAAGGTAACAAAAATTGCTCCCTGATGGCCCCTCCAAGGGCAAATGCCCCCAAACTGGGGACAAGGGAAATTCCTCTACCTTTTCAGATAATGCCTTCTGTTATGGAATGTAGGCTGTCATGGTGAACAACATGGTGGGAAGGGTGAAAAATATTGCAATGTGAAGAGTATTTAAGCAATATACACCTTTGGGAAAATTTTCTCCCTTAAGCTGAATTTGAACTGTTTCACAATATTTCCCCTGATGCTGAAGAATATTAGGCCTTGAAAATTTTTCTAAGATTTTTGGGAGTCATCTGGTCTCTCTTCCATTTCCCAGACTTCTCTGAGACCCCATAGGGGTAACTAAGAAGAAGAAGATGGAAGAGATTGGGGAGGAAATGCAGAAGGGAGGATATGAACATAAATAGGAGGGTAGGAGGGGCCCAGAGGATGGGGATGAGAGAAAAGACTTGGGAGAAGACTGGTAACATCAGTGAGGGCAGTTCCTAGGGCTGTACATGGACAGGAAGTGGGAGAACACAAGACATGGTGGGGATTCAGCAAGTGATCAGTGAGAGAAAGAGTAAGACTGAGAGATGTAAAAGGAATCAGGGAAGGAAAAGGAACTGAGTTAAAGAGATGTGTAACTGTGTGACACATCTGCACACATTCACACACACACACACCCCAACCACACAGGCATAGCTACCAAAGAAGGGCCCACTGTAGTCACTCACTGCATTGTGCAGACAGAACTACTTAGAATAATTTGGAAATCATACCTTATTTTGTTTAAGGGCACCTTTCTCTTTCATATGAGGGCAGTCCTTTCCCGTCACCACAGCTTTGATATCTGCCACCGGCACTGAAATTCATAAGAGAAAATGAAAGTATCTACATCATGTGACAGCGTAAGTCTCCATAAAATAGCAAGACTAAGCATCATCGAGTCTGTTGGTACAGCTGCCATTCCCAGACACTATAGCAGGAAGAGAAGAGAGATGAAAAGAGGGAGAAGTCAGGCAGGGTCCAGGACATGGAACTAAAACATACTGTTAATATTCTGGTAGAAAGCATTCCTGGGGAGAAAAATCTATGTTCATAAGTAGAATTTGTTTCAATAAAAGAAATATCTAAAAAAAAAAAGATTGCACACAACAATAAAAAAGCCATCACAGTTGTGTTAAAAGTGATGGCATTAGAAGAAGCAATAATAATAATAAGTAATAGTGGTACTGATACTGATTTTATGGAAGACATCTATATGCCAGGAGCAAATGCCAAGTGCTTCCCATAGATTGATATCTCTTACTATAGTAGTGACATCACTTTAGTTTCTGAGTTTTGGATAATAAGGGGAAGTAACCCTATCACAAAAAAATCTATCTGAACATAAACCATCCTGAACTCTCGCTCTCCAAATTCTCCCTCTTGCCATCTCATTAATTTTCACAACCATTCTGTGAGGCAGGTTTTGTTATTCCTAGTTTGTGGACAACAAAACTAAACTCAATTATATAAAGGGAACATTCCTTTCTGTTAGGGAAATGGTAGCTGGCACTTATCTTGGAAATCCTGAGAATAATGCATTTAGATAAAATGATGTTATCTATTGTCTTATTCAGGACTTGGGGGAAGATAAAAGATATGGAAAGGCTTTTTCCCTTAATGCTTTTGTTAAGATCATCTGATGGAGAGAAGCCTGCAGGATGGTTTGGAAACTTTATTTTAAAAACTGCAGAGTTATCTGTCCCTTTCCAACTCCTAATCTTTCAGTCCCTCAAGGGACCCTAGGGGCACAGTTAGGATGTGCAGAAGCTTTGACTCATTAATTCCTTGGACTCCTCCAATGACGAAGATAATGAGAGATTTCACAATTAAAGTTCACCTACTTTTATTGGGGCATTGGGTTCTGGGGGTGACATTTAGATGAAGATAAAATGATAAAATATGTAGAATATCAAAATGATATAACAGGAAGGCTCTTTAAAGCTAACATTTTCCAGGTACCCTAAAGATGCTAAGAACTCTGTCCAAATCCGTGATACCTCCAGAGCTCTCTTGAACCCTAGAGAAGAATGTTGCTGTGATGAGATCTTCCAGGATTCTCTGATGGCACCCCCTGCTCTCTGTCCCACCACATCTGCTCCTCCAGCTTGGAGTCCTGGTTCTAGATTCCTTGGTAGATAGGACTTGTTCTCACTAATAACGGTTCTGGGCATATGGAAGATCACGCTTCTCAGCAACTTTTACATTTAGATGGGGCCGAATAATGATTAGCTCTGGTAATGAAACATGAGGAGACGGCCTGGTTCTTTTCCTGGCTGAAGCAGTAAGAAGCCTACGTCCATCAGCCTCTCTTCCCCAGCCGTAGGGACTGATCAGGCCACATGGTCCCTCCAGATGGTGCAGCTCTGGGATGTCAGAGCAGCTATCAGCCTGTGTCCCTGTGATCATGCAGAGCAGTCCTTTGAAAGCACAAGTCAGTTATATAATTGAGGAGCGAGAAATAAACTCCTGTTGTGAGCCAGTGAGGTTTAGGGGGTTATTTATTTCTGAAGCTTAATGTAGCAATGCAGCCTCTTCTGAGTGGCATGACCTTTGACCTTGGACCCCCTTCCTCCCCTACCTGGCTGCTTGGGATCAGCATCTTCTTGTAGACAGTCCCTGTAATTCCTGAACTTTCCTTTGATCACAGCCACTGACTTCAGCTCTTCTCAAATCCATTTTCATAACCAACATAACTACTGTTCCCAGTGGTCGACCTGGCTACCTACTTACTACTCTGGGAGGAGATACTTGGGCACTTTGGAAGTTGGGTTCACTTAGTGTTTACTTTTCAGTGGAAAAATGTACCAATGAAGTGAATTTGTGATATAATTAATGTACAAACTCCAAAACCCTTCTCAAGCTTCAGATGGAGTTTGAGTAGCAAGCACCTCCTAGAAAGTCTTCTGCTGTTCAAATACATAATGTGCTCAGTGAACGAGAGAGCGTGTCTATGACTGGTAAATAGTAAGTTACCCCTTGGCTTTTAAAACCCATCATGTGGAACAGGACAAGGGTAACACTAAGGTCTGTTGTGGGAGCAGTCTTCAGAATCTCTAATAAGAAGGCAGCAGGGAAGAAAAGGCATGCTTCTACCATGCTGGTGGCAGTACATATTTTATGTATTTCATATGCATCGTCCCCTGTCAAGGAGAAAAGCTGCTATATTTCTCACAGGACTGTGGCTAAAAGGAAAATACAAAATTCTAAAAATACAGCGTGGCTTTTAAAGATTGTTCTTTGCATAGTTTGTTGTTGGATGCACTGGAAAATTAGGCATTGGAAGGGCTAAATTGTCATCTTCTCTAAACCCACCAGCAGAGTTAGACTCACACCTTTGGAACTGATACTCTAAGGAGGTGACAGAGGGCTCTCGATTACTTCAAAGTAGGGCTAACATTTCCATCAGTTCTTTTTCATGTGGGAGCAGCATAACAAAGTGGGGTTCAGAGATATGAGAACCAGAAGGGTCACCACTGGTTCCCTAGCCCCCACTCTAACTCCTTTGGGCCTGCCCTCATTTCTTTCAATGCTATTTTCAGTTTGAGCTGGATTGAGACAATATAATCCAACATTTCCATTTTATAGACAGGAAGACTGAGGCCTAAAGAGAAGAAATATGTCACACAGCTAGTGAGGGACAGAGCTGAGACAGCTGCTTTTTCTTCTATTCCATGGTCTCTTGCTAAGCCATGATTTTCTCCTATGTTTGGAAAGTGTCAGCGCCCCAGATCATGCTAAACACACATCAGACACAGCCCTGGAAGTGATTATCACTTCAGATATGTTCAGGAAGCTCTTTGATGGCTAATATCTGTGAGAGAAAGTTTAGTTGTGATTTAAAACAGAAATGCCACTGAAAAAGTAAATGTGGCCATCGTGATAAAAATTGTTCTAGCTTTCACCCTTGGGAACCAGAAAGTTGAGGCAGAAATCACTCCAAGAAGCCAGTAAGGTGAGGCAGAAATCACTCCAGGAAGTAGCCAGTAAGCCATGATCACTTGCCATATACATAGCTCCTCTGTGGAAACTCCTTTGGGCAGAGATACAGAGGAGGGGCAGACTGATCCCAGGACAGTTCAGTAGAGGATCTGGCCTCTAACTGGGCAGTCTGGAGTGGTTGGAAGAATCACAGAGCCTGGATTTGAATTTTAGATGCACCTACTGGCTATACTGCTTTGGGCTTAAGTTCTTGGAGCATAAGCTTCCTTGTGGGTAAAAATCTGGACCGGGGGTTGGATAGCTGAATTCAGGTCTTTGCTCTGTTATTTACTAGACATGTGGCCTTCAACAGGTTACTTAATTTTTGTGTACCTCTGTTTCCTAACCTGTAAAAGAAGGGCAATGGTATCTACCGCTTCAAGTCATGGGGAGGATAATTTGTTAATATGTAGAGCTCTTAGCACAGTGCCTGGCATAAAGTAAGCACTCCAAATATATTATTTGCAATTATTCTTATTATCAACAATCAGAGTTAATTCTCTTTGTAGATTGAGGGACCTGAATTACTTTGCATGCTTCAGTGACCCAAATCGCCCCACTCTGCTTTGCTCCGGCTGCTGCTCCTCTCCTCTGTGGTAAGAGGCTTAATGGTCTTGTGTGAGGGACTGAGCCCTCTCTTCCCGGCCCCTTTGATGCAGGAGTGAAGAGCGCTGGCCTAGATTCTCTTAAAGGGCAGTTCTGAGAGGTGGGGGCACTGCTGGAAAGCAGTGGAGTCTGGTTTTAGTGGGGTGATGAGAGTCTGCATACCTGGTGGGAGGAATGTGGGGTGAAGGGAGGTAAGGAGATGTGGACTTTTCAAGGGCCATGTTTCCTGCCAAACAAAAGAAATATGAGAGAAGAGATCTGCTAAACTTTTAGGCACGAAGACAGCTAAGGAGTAGCCCTCAATCTCCACTCGCACTTTCTGGACTAAGAGGGTCCAATTACACTATTTGACCCATCAGTATCTCAATAGTCAGCACTGATTAACTTAAGAGGTGGAAGACAATTTCCCCGTTGGTCTCAGGAGAGGACAATCGTACATGGCAAGAGCAATGGCACTTGAAATCAATTAAAGGAACAGCTCATTTTTCTAGTGGAATGAGGTTTTTGACTTTGAAAGGCTCCAAGAGGATGGATTTTGCTCCAGGCAGAATGCAGAATTGGAATTAAATGCAAACCAGGTGGCGGGCTTGAAGCAGCAAACTTTGGTTTTCTGGGCTGGGGCCTCCTCATTTCCTGTACAAAGCAGCTTCATCTGACTTCATTACATGAATAGTTCTCCTCCCTAGCCCACCTGGCACACAGATATAATCTCTTTAATACACACACATCTACACACGCACACCTGCACAGGTACGCATTCTTGGTTTATCTTACAATGGGTAAACTGTTTACAGAGCATCTCTTCTGGAACTCTGAATTCCTAGATTTCTAAAGCCACAGAGGAAAGGGGCGGACAAGAGTTTCAGAGACACAATCAGAAGGTACTGTTGCAATGCTTTCCCAGAACTAGCATCATGGCCATGACCAAAAGCTCTCCAGAGATTTGCAGCTCTGTCCTGGCTCTTCTGCAATCACCCTTGCCAGCTGGCTCTCCCTGGCATCGGCACTCCAGTTTCCAGTCCTTGGGGATGCAGACCTTGGTAGAGCTTGGGGTCATCAGCTTGTGGGCAAGTCTGGAGATGGCCCTTACACAAGGCTTAGGTGCTGTCCACGCCCTGACCTTCTCTAGCGGGAGAGCTACTGACTTCCTAAGCAGCAGAGCCAGCTAGAATGAGAGTGCTGCATTTAAACTGCAGTCTATGCCAATCTATGGTTAAGAAATGGATTAGATCCCTATAAATATGGGGATAAAGAATATATCCACTGCGTGGGAAAGCCGACTCACTGGGCCACGTGGGTCAAGAATGAATCCAGATGTGTTTTGTTTTTTCCGGCCCAGACCACTTTCCCTATTTCCTGGCCAAGTTAAGAGAGAGGCAGTGGGAGAGTTTGTAGAGAGCTTCTGGTTGCTACAGCCAACAGTAACCTCAAACTCTTCATTTTACCACCTTAGAACACTGATTCCAAGTGGCTGGCCTCTGCACAGTTCTTTTGAGTTCATGAGGGAGGATTCTCAGTGAGCTTTTCACCAGTTAATAGCAAAGACAGGAAAATGAAGACACTTATTTTTAGAGATGCCATGGGTTTTTCATACAGCTAATTCAGTGCAAGGGACTGTCCTTTACTCCAAGGTTAGGCCTTTCTGGTCTTTCCTTTTTTTGTGATCGAGTCCTTTTTAAAATGAAAGGAATGTGATATTAAATTTTAGTTAGATTTTTTTTAATAGCTTTTCTTTTTTTCCCTGCCAAAACTTGAAGTTGGCAACCCACTATCCACTCAGTCTTTCATTCTTTTAAAATTTTTACGTATTGGTGAAAACCAAATCTAGGGACCCACTGGGAAGCATATCAGACAATATCCAGCCCTGCAGTTCTCACTTTAAATGTGCAGCAGAATCATCTGGAGGCTCCATGAACCCAGAGACTGCAGCTCCATCCCCAGAGTTTCTGTTTCATCAGGGCTGGGAGTGAGGATCTGGGAATTTGCATTTCTGTAAGCTCCCAGGTGATGCTGCTGCTGTGGATGGTTCAAGGACCACAGTCTGAGAACCACTGTTCTAGCTTGTCCATGGTGGGAATCGAGGTTTTCTGAGACTTAAAGGGAGGGGCCTTATCACAAAAACCGAGGCCTAGAATGACCCCACAACAGGAATATATGTATAGACACTGTCCCAGACCCTGCAGTGCTGGGTTTCAGATTTCTTTCCTTTCCCATTAACAGTGCTAATAACATGGACTGAGGAGGCAGTGCTCCCATGAAAGGAAATAAGATTGCTTTCTGAACTAAATGACACTACAAAGACCAGACTGTCCCATTTTTAAGCTGGAGGAAGAGAGAATGTTCCAGGTTGTCTGATATGTCAGCCTAGAGTCTGAGTGTGTCAGGAATTTGCCACTCATGGTTTATTTTCCCCTGTGATGGCTAAGAGCTGCAAGGAAGACAGTACAGATTGGACTTCCATGGGCCCTGGGGCGACAAGGGAGAGGTGCCAGGATCTAGGGGTAAGGATTTTATCTGTGAATTATATGATTCATGGCAGGGTCAAGGTGACTTTTAAAAGTTATTTATTTTAAAGTGTCTTTACTTTTTCCTCACTGTTTGAATTCTCTACCTGAGATATCCTCTGATGCTATGTCTAACTTTATCTCATTTCTCTTCGAGATTAATTCATTACCTTTGTGTATTAAAAAAAATTTTTTTTGGCCATGCAGTACATGGGATCTTAGTTCCCCAGCCAGGGATCAAATATACACCCCCTGCATTGGAAGCATGGAGCGTCAACCACTGGGCTGCTAGGGAATTTCCTACCTTTGTGTATTTTAATGTTTCCATAATACTTTGTTTAATTTGTATACTTTGTTGTTGTTGTTTAGTTGTTAAGTTGTGTCTGACTCTTTTGTGACCCCACGGACTGTAGCCCACCAGGCTCCTATGTCCATGGCATTTCCCAGACAAGAATACTGGAGTGGGTAGCCATTCCCTTCTCCAGGGGATCTTCCTAATCAAGGGATCGAACCCTTGTCTCCTGCATTGGCAGGCGAATTCTTTACCACTGAGCCACCATGCAGTCAACTATAATGAATAAAAGTGGTAGGGTATCAAACACACAATTCAGGTGAGATTATTTTGGATCATCAGAAAAAGACAGCTGACAATCAGGTTTATGCTGGTTTTGCTTCTTAGAACAGCACGTGGACAAGTAATATAAAAGTGGATGTTGGAACTCTATATTCGTATCTTTCAGGACAGATGGGTAAGTATTCCTTTCCCAAACCACAAATCCACCAAGGTCTTGTGCTTGATGAGACGGCTCAGGCCAGGACTCACAGCAAGGTGGGCCATGTCCAATGGGTTTACTTAGGTTGACAGTCTTTCTGTATGATATTCTGTGACCAGGAAACAAACAAACAACCAAAACTCAGGCCTCCTACACAGAAGAGACACTTACGTTTGTCCTGCAAGGAATCATGGGGCACCTCTCCCTGGGGACTTTCTTCCAGATCTCCATAATGCAGGACCTTGTGGTTTGGTGAAAGCCGACAATACCAAAACTTGTCTGAGGGAAGGAAAAAAAAAAAAAAAAAGAACACGCAGATTTACTAGGTGAGTAAGTGATTCTGGTTTTCAAAAAATATTGACATCCTTATTTCCCCAGAGCCTTTCCTGAGAGAATACACAGTTTCTTTAAGTCTTCAGAAAGGAATGAATTCTAAGAGCCCTGGCAGTCAGTCCCTTCTCAATTTTCGCACGCAGTTAGCTCCTGTCCTTCCAGGTAGACATTTGCTGTCACTGGGAAAATTACCAGATCCTTCGAGGACAGTGGCAACAAGTCTGAGGTGGTGACTTCCAGAGGAGTATTTCATCAATATCTATAATGATGAGGGCATGATTAATTATTCAGTTGGGCCTGACAAAGTAGGGAGAGAGATGAAGAAAAAAGAGCTTTCTCAGAACTTTTTTGCTTCCACTTCCCTCTGTGACATTCTAAGACTACTGAGATGGTTGTGCCATATCTCAGCTGGCATAGTAAAGTCTTCACCCCGAGGCCTGTACACACAAACTAATCATGAATATATTATTAGGATGCTTGTAATCCATACACAAGGGGTGGGATTCATGAGGAACCACCCTAAGTCAGAAATGTATCCAAGAATGAGGATGTCACATTCATCTCCTATCTAATTCCTAGAGTTTAGTTCCCTTGAATAGGCTTGACCAGTACCTTAGGATCATCCTTATAAATAACTCCCTTGGCTTAACTTCATCTGCTCCCCCAAAATGTAATAACAATTTTTGAATGAGCTTGTGAGGTAGTGAGAAGGAGGTAAAGAGTGCTTTTTCTAGATAAGAAACTTAAATTGTGATAGCGATCTTTGTGCAGCTCTCAGGGCTGGGGTAGAAGCTGCCTTCTCCAGGAAGCCCTCTGTGATTACTGCAGCCAAAGGGACTCTCCCCACCCTCTTAGCTGCTCCAGCGTCTCCTTTGATCATTGGTGCCCTCATGTTAAATCCCTTAGTATTCCCCATTATCTGCCATAGAGCTTAGGCAAGCAACTTGCCTAGTGGGGAAATGGTGAACAGTTATTAACAGAAGAAGACTCCAGGACACTTAACAGTCCCAACAGTGTGGAAAGCCAAGGCTCTCCAATGACAGCTATGGCCTTCATGATTGCACTGCACCAATCCCTTGGCACAATGCCTGCCACGTAGAAGTTGCACAGTTGGTATTGGCTAAATTGATAAATGAAGACCCAAGAGGATGCACTCAAGATGTAAGTCACAAAAAATCCATGACCTGTAAACGCTTTGAGCAGTTATGTAGTTGGCAAACATAGTGGCCTGGGTCAAATCACCCCATTGCTGTGTCTACCAACACAAATTGTTCTGAAGCCAATCTGACCAGAAAGCTCTCTATAACATTTAACAAAAATGTTCTTTTATCTAAAATTGCTTTCACCACAAAATTATGTCTTAACTACAATTCTTTTAGTAGAAAACCAAGTTTTAAAAATGGAGGCAAAAGTCAAACAGTGAACAAAGGAAACACCCAACTTGATCCACAAAAGCAAAATGCCTCTGTGATTCCTTTCTCAAGTATAAATAGGGTTTGAGAATTCCTGAATGTAGTCTGTATACAGCAACCCATATATTTTAAAAAATCTAAACTCCAGTGGAAAAATTTGAGAGGAAAGAAAAAGTTATTTGAAGGCTAGGAAAACATCTGGAATTGCTAAATTTTCAAAATTCTGTTATGTATATACACTCAACACAGGGAGGGCATTTCAAAGGGAGAAAATAAAATCATTCCCTGAATAATTCATAACCACTTCAATTAGGCAGCTTTCCATGAGGAGAACATATTTGAGAATTTGACTTGTAATTCACAATAGGAAAATTGCAATTTAATAGGAGTGGGCTAAGCTTCAGCCATGAGCACCATCAATGCTCTTGGGGGCCTGGCATGATGGACTATAGAGATCTCTTCAACCCAAAGGACCTTCCCCCTTGTCTAAATAAACTGTGATGACCACAGCTGGAAAAACTTTCTGGAAAAACTTGCTATAGTGCTTTCCTTCCCCTGCTACCTCTGAGGTGGGACTTTGGCTAAGTGAGCAACTGTAATCGTGTAACAGAAAGCTGTGTGGGAAGTTGGTGAGCAGTAGCACTTGGACATGCTGGTCTTATTTTGAGTAAGGTCTTAGCCTGTTCTTTCTAGAAATCCCTCACTTCTCAAGCTGAGGTAAACTCAAGAGACTAGCAGTGGCTAACCTGAAGCCCAGGAGTCAATATGGTGTAATCAAAGAAGACTGTCATCCTCAACAGATTTGGGGGAGCATTAAGAAATTTAAGTGGTACAAACATATACTGTGGAGCTAAATGCACAATTTCAGTCATTTGTAACACTTCAAAAATTTGCTGCATATACTTTCATAGCTTGTCTATTTAATAGGTTAAGTCTGTTTCTCCAATGACTATTTGCAGAGTGTTTACAGCGCTCACAGGACTCTACTGGATGTAGCAAAAGTCATCAGGATGAAAGGCAGACAAGAGGGACAAATCCAAAAAGCTCAAGGAGAAGGAGCTCCCTCAGTTCTTAGTGGCAACTTAAAGAAAGAAGGTGGAAACCCTTGTGTCTCAGGTCTGGGAAATACGGACAGTGACTCAGCAACTCTGTCTGTACTACAGGGAAAAACAGGAATAGGGAAGATCTCTTGTGCAACGTATTTCTACATTCAGAGACTACTGAAATCGGTGGCTACTTATCATGATGGTTGAAGACAATCATCTTCTTTGCAACGTTGTAGTCACTGTTTGTTTAAAGAAACACAAAAGGCTACCTGGGAACCTGGAAATCTACCATAACACTACAGTGTAGAGCTGGCAGATTTTCCTCCTTCCAGAGGACTAAATTCTCTTGACTTCTGTTTGTTTGTTTTCAGATCTGAAATCCCTGGGCTTCCCAGGTGGCTCAGTGGTAAAGAATCTGCCTACCAACATAGGAGGCGTTGGTTTGATCTCTGGGTTGAGAAGATCCCTGGAGAAGAAAATGGCAACCCACTCCAGTATTTTTGCCTGGAAAATTCCATGGACAGAGGATCCTGGCAGGCTACAGTCCATGTGGTTGCAAAAGAGTTGGACTTAACTGAGCATGCACGGGCACTTGAAATCCCTGGTGTGTATGTATTTATCTATATATTTATTTATTTTATTGGAGTATAATTTCTTTACAATGTTGCTTTAGTCCTTGCTGTACAATCAAGTGAATCAACTATATGTATATATATATATCCCTTCCCTGTTGAATCTCCCTCCCACCCCCACACCTCCCTGCCGCCCTGCTCCATTCCACCCTTCTAGGTTATCATGGAGCACTGAGCTGAGTTTCCTGTGTTATACAGCAGTTCCCTATAGCTATCTATATTACACATGGTAGTGCATATATGTCAAAAAATTTTCCCAATTTGTCTCACCCTCTTCTGCACTAGAATCTCTGGACTTTTAAGATACCACTGTCTTTTGATTTTCCTTCTACCTCTGACTACCTCTTCTCTTATCCCACAGAAGTTCCTCTTTCTCTGTCTACCACTAAAATGGTAGAGAGCACAAGATCATCAATGTGAGTGATGTGTCCTGCTCCTCCCATCAAATAAGAAGTCTTAGATGGATGACAGAATATTGGAAAAAGGGCTGAAGGGCTTGGGAAGGTTGTTTTGATTCTAAACAAACGGGTGGCTACTAAGCCAGTCTCTTCCTTGGGATAAAGGCTAGAGTCGTTAGCTCCGGGAAGGTTTAGAGGCATCATAACTTGTGTGTCTGTCTTGAAGGCAGAGTAGCTATAAAGGAAGCAGAGATGCCAGCTCCAGCCAGCACAGCACACTGACTTGTTGGGTGAGACAGTTTCAGTGTTAGCCACTGGTGGCAGCTTGATTTGCAGTTTCTTTTATGGTAAGCAAAACGTGTATTTTCTTTTCAAAACCCAGCATGATGTTACTAGTTCCCCAATCCCTTTGGGCAATGAATGAGTGGATTGTGTCACTAAAAGCAATTAGCAAGAAGCAGTGAGAACATTAGCAAAGATTGTTTACTAGCCTTTAAAGAGAAAGCAGGAGTTAATATGGAGGTCTTTCAGTCAATTACAAATGTTACTACATTAATGGCCATTTTTAATTCCCCAAACTAAAATACTGAAAATATGGAGATAATTTTGTGCTTCACTTTTTTTCCTGTGTGTATGTATGTGTATGTGTGTGTGTACATGTGTGTATGTTTGAAGGATCAGAGAGAAAAGCTGGTTTCAAAGCTCACAGCCTGGTAAGAAGGTCTCCAGGGCTGATTAAAGTTATTCCCAATGTCACATAGATCATTATGAAGCTAATCACCCCTGACAACTGTAATTCTTGCAGTAATATTTGATAGCAGTTTCTGTACCACTACAAATACTCTGTAGAAGTTTCTGCACCACTGCAAATACTCTGTACCTGCTTTATTCAATAGTAAGAAAAGAAATTTTGAATTTTATTTAATTTTAATTAACTCAAATAGCCATAGGTAGCCATATGGAACAGTACAGTTCACTGCCTGTCTTCATATCCAAGCTGCAGACAAGTGTAGAGTTGGCCAGCAAATCTTTAGGGCAGATGGGCAAGCTGAATAATAGCTACCATTGTTGAGTAGGAAATGTGGTTTGTAAAGTGAGGCACAGGCCACAGCAAGAACTGAGTCCTGATTGACTCTATCATGGACTCAGGGACATCCTTGTATTGTGTGCAAAGCCTACAGCTGGCAGCTGGCTGCTGGCCCAGGGGGCCCTAAGAATCCTGTGTTTGGGAGACAGGTGACCTTTACTAAAGCGAATTCTTATGGCACTTCCACTAGGATTTTGTCTTTCTCGGGTTAACCTAAAATGTGCAATGTCTTCGGTGTGCTCAGGGGAAGGTCCGCTTCAAACTTCCCACATTACAAAACATAAGCGATCTTAGTGATGTTTTTTAAAGGGAAATATTCTTGAGTTCAGTGAAGGAAGACAACAACCATAGATACAGAATGAAGGTCATTCTGCCTTTCAAATCTTTCTCACTACACTGAACATTTTTCAGAATAGAGACTCCTGTTTTGATTCAGAATTCTGCCTCCCCAGAGACTCTTGTTTCACAGCAAAAGGTAACTCCAGAGCCCCGAAGACATTTTCAAGATGGTTTAGCTTAACTGATGCTTTGGAGTCCACAGACTTTAGTTACACACCTGGACTTGACACATCAGCTATGGAGTCTTGGCCAAATTATAAAAATCCTTATGGACTCCTATGGTTCCTTTGTTAGATAACACTAAAAATTATATGAGTAAAACATATAGAGTATTTGTCATTCATGTTTCACAGAGCCAGCTCTCAAATATCAGTACCTTGGTATCTTTCAGTTAACAGTAACCCCTCTCATCCACACTACTGGATGATTATCTGTTATTCTGATCTATTGGAAAGTGCCCTTTTTCCTGAAAATAATCTGGCTTTTATTATTTTGACAACGTACATTTTTGATATGTATTTGCCTTTTTTGTAAAAATGAATTATGATAAGGTTTAATGAAATATTAAAAGAAAACTTAAGTCCAAGAGGAAGAAACAACTGCTGCCCCAAAATGGGCTGAATATACCACTTGGCTGGTCTTTGGAGTGAAATGAAAGGGCAAGGCATGTACACCAACTGTGGCTGAAGTGCAGGAGCATGCCAACTCCTCTGGGTGCACATTTGGTTCATCCCTGGGTTTCAAATTAGATTTGTCAAGTTAATGCTTAGAGAACGGATGCTGGTCAACAAAATGGGCACTGTCTTCAAGGAGAAGTAGAAATTTCATGCTATGATTTCTTGAAAATGACACTCCGATGTGTAGTCCTGGGCTCTAATCAAGACTATTCAATGCAAGTGATTCTGAAAAGACCCGAATCTCTGAAAAGGAAGGAAAATAGGAGGCAGTTCTGAGATGCAGGGGGTGCTGGTTCAATCCCTGGTTGAGGAGCTAAGATCCACATGCCTTGTGGGCCAAAAAACCAAAACATAAAACAGAAACAATATTGTAACAAATTCAATAAAGACTTTAAAAATAGTCCACATCCAAAAAAATCTTTAAAAAATCAAAAAATAAGAAACTATATTCTGAGTAGCTATAAATTAAAATACTAAATGTCATTAATGAATGTTTGACAATTTGCTGACAACTCGACTAAGTGCAATGCATGCATGATTTTATTTAACTCTTGAAACAATTTGATGTAGAAACTGACACTGTCCTCACTTGACAGATGAGGAAAGAGAAGCACAGAGAGATTTATTAGGTTGCCCAAGGCTAACCAGCTAGCAGGCAGGGAGGCAGGACATGAATGCAGCATGGTGCACCTACCACGATTTACTGCCTCTCAGTTCTTCTGTGGTCAAAATTCCCAGAAATCCACATTTGTAAATATCTCTATTGGACTAACCAAGCAGCAGAATTGCAAATGAGGCAGACAGAATGATGGGCAAGTAGCAACTCAGGGACCTTCTAGCCAAACATGGCATGATAAAGGGCTCTACATCTGCTCCTCCTCTTTCCAGTTCTGTGGGACGGGAGGCTCTTTCCTACCTTCCCCTAGAAAGTTAATACGTAAATCCACTCATCTGTGTCTAACTCCCTGTCAGACAAGTTTAGAGGGAGTGTGGTCATGCACGGGCCCTTTGTGCTTGCTCTTTAACCAGGGATATATTTCATGGGTGTCCTCATCTCCTATCTCACCCTTCTCAAAGGGACTCAAATAATTTTACACCATGTCCTCATTAATGTGTGTAAATCTGAATGGAATGTTTGGATGGGGTGATAGGAAACCAATTTCAGCACAGTCTGCTTTGAATCTCTATTTTTAAGCACACAAAGCTAGTCACCAGATTTTAAATCAATTTCCCAAACTCCCAAAAGCCCTCCTTTCTGCACTGCGAAGGATGATTTTATACTAAACACAGATGGTCATGCTCCCTAGGGAGTTTAATAAATTTATAGTCTAGATGCTAATCAGTTTTTGTTCATTAGGTAATTCATTTTTAGAAAACTGAAAAAGTTGAACATTTGGAAATAATGCTTTTTTAGCCAAAAAACTGTAATTATGACATCCAGAAACAGAATTATTCTAATAGAATCTACTCATTTCAGCCTAGAAAGGGAAGCCTCATGGTAGAGTAGACTGGAAGGTTAAATTGGCTTCTTTGAATTATTATTATACTCAGAAGAATTGTATCAATAGCTGGCCATGAACGGGGGCATTTGGTGGCATGGGTCTATTTGCTACCTCTCCCCTCCCCCACTTCTGTGCTCTCTCCCCAATGTCAAGTAAATAAAAACTTTATATATTACCTAATATGGGCAATACACCCTGAATATTGATTTTGCCAAATGCAACGAAGCGATCAGGGCATATAACAGACAATCCAGCAACTGAAATAACAGATGATCTGATCTTGTACTCCCACTTAACGGAAGAGAAACTGTGGACCTGAGAGGTCATGTGTCCTGCCAAAAGCCACTCAAGTGGTTCCTCACAGAGTTGAGAAGCCTAGCTGCTAAGTCACTTCAGTCGTGTCCGACTCTGTGCGACCCCATAAACGGCAGCCCACCAGGCTCTGCCGTATTCACCCCTAGCTCCTTGTTCTTCCCTACAGGGTCTTCCAGAATAAGAGTAGCTACCTTCTGCTGCACACCCTCCCCCCCTTTTTTTTAGCTGCTTTCCAAGAGATGCATTCATGACCACTTTTCTTCCTCACAGTAAATTCAGGAGACAGGCATTGTTATCCCCATTTCATGGGGGAACTGCCCAAGGTCATGGAGCTGGACAGAGGAAGAGGCTGGATGGCACTCACTTCATCTGGCTCCAGGGCTCCTGTTCTCCTCACTGTGCCACACTCTTTTCCTGGAGCAGCATCCGCTCTGATGAAGGTGCCCAAATGCAGGGGATGCAGCAAAGAAGGAGCAGTGAGCCAGTCCTTCCAAGGCTGAATGGGAGAGATAAGTTCCTTCCCCCTACTGTGAGCCTTTCTCAGTCCTAGCTGCAACTCAGCTCTTTCTTATTCTGCCCATTGTCCTCTCCTGAGGCCCAGCCTGAAGCTCACTGTCATGGTTTCTTATCCCCTGGGAATGACCTGCATTTCCATTCGTCAGGAAGTTCTGCCTTTGGACATTTCTTAATATGACTTTTAATGGTTGCATTTGAAATACTTTGAATTTACTCAATATTCAGCACAAAGCCATTAAAAGTAAATGGCCGGGAGGATGGGCTCAGTATAAACATGAAGTGATGTATGTCATTAGTGGACAGGTGCTGTGTCTAAGCAGGGCATCCATCAGGTTTCAAAAACATCTGCCAGGGTTTCTCCGGGGCCATAACTGATGTTTGTTCTTGGTACAGTTGCTAATGCTTATTCTTTCTCCTGACTGTTCCCCAATCTCTTCACCTCTCCGTGAATCTTATATTTCAATTTTATTTTCTATTTGTTTCTAGGACAGTATGCTATGAATACCTTGACTTCGCAATCGGCCATATGTCAAGAAAGCAATCAAAGGAGTTTACTTTCCTGGCTAAGAAACAGCTGGACATGCTTCCCATCTACTGGAACTAGTTTAACGGCACCCATTTTGACTCAATGTTTTGGAATTAAAATTTATAGAGGCAATTCAGAAATTTCTTTTGCAAGATTATGAAAACTGATTCTATCTCACCTTGGTTCACTGTTACTTATAGCTATGAATAAAATATTCTGAGCTGGAAGAGAATCAGTATGGGGATTTGAAAATAAGGGCCATCCATGCTGAAAATTCCAAGATCAAATCCAACAGTGGATGCTAGCGCTCCTGATAGCATGCTGCTGCTGCTGCTAACTCGCTTCAGTCGTGTCTGACTCTGTGTGAATCATTAAAAGTTAGGGCCATAGAGATGCTGAAGTTTAAATCCCTACTCTTCTGTGACTGGGCAAGTTACTTCGTACCCCACTGCTTTAGTTTCCCTCACTGCCTTAGTTTATCTATCTGTAAACTGGGTGTAATCACAGTAGCTACTTCATAAGGTTACTGGGAAGATGAAATGCATTAACATAGGTCAAGTGAGAGCCTGGCACACGGTAAACTCTCAGTAATGTTAGCTGTTGTAGAACCACTACTGGCAGACATGAGGCATGAAATGGTTCAGGTGACTCTTCAGTTCCACGGGTCTTCTGTTGATTTTAGATTTTGATTCTTCCCGGGTCTACATGGGAAATTAAAACTTACCTGGAATATGTTACAGCTATTCTTGTTCTGAGTATAATGCTGCTTGGCCAACCCTTAAACCAATACCCATACCCATGTGATTCCTTAGGGGGCAGGCCACTGTTCTTCCTTGCTAGGTTTGGAAACAATACCTTGCCTCCGCCGGCAGTTGAGTTTCCTAAAGCAGGTCCCTTCCACGAGGCGGTTCAGGCGTTGTTGTTTGATCAGCTCCAAGATTTCTGGCTGAATCTTCTCCTTTAGTTCCCTGTGAAAGGATAAACACATATTCCACAATGCACCTTGAGAACAGCACTTGGCTGAGAGGGCACCATGGCAGAGAGGGCAGGTGTGTGAAAGCTCCATCTTTTCCTGAACACCCCCAGACCTCCCAGGTTGGTGCTTTAGAGAATCATTTATTAAGCATCAGTAAACAGGGTTTTCTGTTGTAGTAACTGTATAGATTCTCTGACATTTAAAAGCACCAATCACTTCAGAGACGTTTTTCTAAACTGATGTCTCCAGAGACATTTTGTCTCTTGTTTTATAAAGTCACAGATACAAATTTATGCAAAAATTCACTTAGTTCTTCTGAGACAGTGAATCTCTGGTCATATTCTACTCCTTACAGCAGATAGATGAACTCCTAGACTACATTTGTGATCTGACCAAACAGGAGTATTGGACAACCATGCAGTTACTATTGTACAGCGAACACAGTGTTGGGTGAAGCAAAGGACCACTTACAAACGGCAATAACATATTATCCAAGGTTTTAGCCCATAGAGATTGGGATAATGAGGGCATAAATTAAGGATTATTTGCATCTTGTCTCAGGCTAATGCAATGTAATTTAGGTTTAGATGTACTATGCTGTAAAGATATAATAATAGAGTACAGTGGGTTGTAAACCTTTTTTTTTTTTTTCAGAAGCAGAGATTTTTTTTTTATCTTGTGAAATTTTAGGTAGCACCCTTGTATTTGAGTATATTAAAGCTAGAGTTTTTCTAGTTGAGGATGTATAGAGAGACCTAGAGTCTAGTCCTCAGAGCAGTGTTGAAAGCACTGACCCAAACTCAAAGACTAGGATTTCCATCTCGGCTCTGCTCATGATTGGCATTTCATGTAGCTCCTCTAAGGCTCTTCTCATCTGTATAATGGGAATAAGAATGTTTCCTTCCAAAAGGGACAGTGTGAGTATAAGTGAGCTGTAAGTGCTGGGCAGGAATGCCAAGTGTTTCTGGATTTGCTTAGATAATATTCTCACCTTTCCTCAGGACAAACATTTCTTGTGCCCATAACACACTGTAGTCAAGGCTTGCATTTTTCATAAGCTTCAGCTTTAACTCTGGGCTCACTCTGGATCGTAGGCAATCTATCTTCACACGGTATTCTGTTCCCAGGTATGAAAGGCACTACACATTCAGTCTGTGTGTGCTATGAGCCAGGTAGTGTACTAGGCAAATGTAGCTCATTTAACACCCTTCTCTCCTCCCCACCAAAGAACCCCCAACTTTTGGGAACAGGTACTGATGTTGAAGCTGAAACTCCAATACTTTGGCCACCTCATGCGAAGGGTTGACTCATTAGAAAAGACCCTAATGCTGGGTAGGATTGGGGGTGGGAGGAGAAGGGGACGACAGAGGATGAGATGGTTGGATGGCATCACCGACTCGATGGACATGGGTTTGAGTAGACTCCGGGAGTTGGTGATGGACAGAGAGGTCTGGCGTGCTGCAATTCATGGGGTCGCAAAGAGTCGGACACGACTGAGCGACTGAACTGAACTGATTAATATCATCAGTCCCATCTCACAAATGGAGAAATAGCTTACAGAAGTGAAGCGTTGAATAGGAGTACACAATCAAGTGTTTCTTGTGCAAACTGCTTCTATTTACTCTTGAGAAAAAAAAATAAAGAATAAAAAGTGATATGAAAGGATCTGGCCATCTAACCAGGTATGCTAGTAAGCTGTTGATACATATTTGGACTTTAAATGGCCTCAAATACCAGGGCATTTGATACTGTTCCATCTGACCCGTTTTAAAGCTGAATGTGGATATTCACCCCAGTGGTACAGCTTGGTGCATCTGCTCTACGTGCTTCTACTCTTCTGGTGTGGGTCTCACAGGGTCTCATCTCAGGCATTCAGATCGCTAACATTACCTATTATCAGTGTTCAGTTTTTGTAGAATGGACTCAGCGTTGCAGTTTTGATGAACCCTCCTCTGAAGGGACAAGAAGGTGGGAGATAGCCAAGGTAGTCACACATGACAATAAATCACTGCTCCTGGCTTCAACTTGGGGTAATGAGGTGGATAAATCATGGGTGAGAGAAACTGAGAATTTCATCAATTCTTAGGTTAGAGATGCATTTTTAAAGGATAGTTTTCCTAGGCTAGAGTTAACTATTAAAATGGAGATGAAGATGCAGAGATGAGGACCAAAAGGAGGAATAACTGAAAGAACTTGATGATTTATGATTTTTAGTGTAAGAGCCAGATGTTGTCATCATAGCACCTTCCGTTATGAACCATCTTTGGGGATGGACTGTCAGAATAAATGGATCTGCTGCTACAAAGGTTACCTTTTCTTGTTATGAACTCCAAGGACCCCAAAACATGTTTAGGCAATGAGGGAAATGGAATAGCTTTTTTCTTTTTTGTAAGTGATGTCCTCTTCTTTCCCACAAATGGGCTCAGTAGCTGCAGAATTCACTCATATTAGGAAAATGTATGTAATCCATAAATAGTGTTTCTGTGAATGAGATATGACCTCTGGGGAAATCCTGGTAATAACCATGGGCTGGAACTGGACTTTGAAATTTTCAGCTTGGGGCCAATAAGGTCAAGGTCATGGGTTCACTAGCTCTGCTTTGATAAATATTCCTCTATTTCTAGCTAAAAGCTCTGTAAATAAACAAAAGGAGGAAGATTAAAGGAGGTAGAATAAATGAGTGTGTGAAGAGCAGTTCAAAGTCGAGCACTGTTTCTGGAAGAGAATTCCAAATTCAAGCCCCATGAGGCCAGTGATATATGCAGAGGACAGACAGCACCACTAGACTGGTGAGCCTCCTTCCTGGACCTGGTGTTCATCTAGAACAGAGGTTGCACTGAACAACGGCATTGGCTATGAAAGCCGTGAGCAAAGCTTGTGACCAGTCTTTAACAAGGATGTAGATTTGCAGAACAGGCAGTAGCCATATTTCTGGCTCTATCTGCTTTTCCTTTTTCTTCCTCACCTACTTTTACTGTACACTCCGAGACAAAATGAGGTGTAAACGGATATATTAACAGTGTCAGTTTTACCACTTCTATATTGATAGTGTGACAACTTGTTAAATTCTGGTTATTGACTCATAATAAGAGTGACTATTTCTCAGAGTGTTTGTTAAGTGCAGGACGTATACTAAGGGCTTTTCATGCATTACTTCACTGAGTCCTCTGAACAACCCAACAATGTAGACATTTTATCAACTTTATTTTTAGAAATGAGAAAAACAGGTTTAGAATGGGTGACAGAACTTGACTGAGGAGCCACATTTGCAAGTGATGGCCTGGGAATCTGATCCTAGGTCTGTTAGCTCCTGGGTCTGTGTTTTCCACATTTTGCTACTCTGCTTCCATGGTGTTTGTCCCTGCAGCTCCCCTTCCCCCAACATCATGGCAAATGATCTATTTGGGGACTTTTTAAGCTTTTTATATCCATTAACTCAGATCAATTGTGGGGATGAACTGATCCTCCCTATAAAGTCACAGAAAGTAGAAAGTAACAAATACCTCCTTCTGAAATAATTAGTCAAGAGCTAAGAAAGAAAACAGAGCTTCTTCACCTCACTAGATACACAGTCATCCAAAATATTTGTTCACCCAGAGCTTGCATTTTTCTTCTCAGGAAGTATAAACATTTTATAAAAATGAGAGGGACGCTTCAAGGGAAATTCGTGGCTCTGAGATTTGCCTCCACACTGTGTGCAGCAGCCAGGCGAGGGGGAGAGGATGGTCAGCAGTGTTCTGCACCAGAGATCAACCATCCAGCCCAGCCACTGCCCAGTCTGCAAAATGAAAAGCTTGAACTGGATGACCTTAAAGTTGCTTTTCAGTTCTAAAATATGAATTCCTAAGCCCCAAGCTTGGGTTAGGTGTGTCTCCTGTGTGCTCTTGTGACAGCCCACCCACCTGCGCTTCCTCTCACCTGGCACTAAGCACAGTCCCTGATAATCCCTGCTAATCTCAGCTTTAAAGCCTGGCACAGGGACATCCAAATGTCTCTGGTTCTCTGTCTATCCCAGCACCTCGGGACCTTGCAGGAAGGATTTACTCAATACATGCTTGTTAAGTGAATGAATGAATGAATACAATCATACATGGTTCTCTGCATTTTCTTTGTTGTGGGTTTATCCCATGAGCCACTGTGGCAGCATTTAGACTTCATCCAACTACAACAATGAGTTCCTGTCTAGCAGATCATTCTAACAGACAGAGCATCACTGGAGAAGCAGCTGGAGGCTGGTAGCCTCCTGCCTACTTCAGGGGCCAGGATAGGGACCAGGCTGGTGCATAGCCTCCCCCATGAAATAGCTCTGACGAGTTTTTATGACTTTACCAGAGCTCTGGTGGACCATGGTGCTTTTTAGTCCCATGCCCAAGTGATGATGCCAATGTATATACATACAGGACATTTCTTTTGTATTTTCATAGCTTCTCTCTATACAATAAGCATAAAGGTACATAATAATAAACATAAAGATAAGAGTTTCTTATAATAAAGGGAAAGAAAGGGAAATGAAACTTCAGAACGTCATAGCAGAGCCTTGAGAAGTAAAGATATGAAGTCAAAGCAGGAGCAAAATGTTTGTACTTGACAAGCACTTAACAATCTTATTTGGAACAAAGTCATGGTCAAACATTAATTTAGAATCACTTGGCCTTTTGGACTTAACTGAAGTGGTCCCTTAAGACTCTCTAGGCTTTAAGAATTGTTGTCAAAAGCATAATAAAATTTTCTTGTGTTCACACATCTGCTGAAACAAACATTATGAAATCCAACATTTCAGTACTGTAGGTCCCAGGATGGGGCAAAGGGCCTCTGTCCCTCCTTGCAACAGAGAAACTGCATCAGGTATCACCTCACACCAATCAGAATGACCACCAATGAAAATCTACAATCAATGCTGGAGAGGGTGTAGGGAAAAAGGAACCCTCCTACGCTGTTGGTAGGACTGTAAATTGATAAAGGCACTATGGAGAACAGTATGGAGGTTCCTTTCCTTAAAAACTAAAAATAGAACTACCATAGAATCCTGCAGCCCCACTCCTAAGTAGATGTGTGGAGAAAACTATAATTCAAAAAAACATATGCACCTCTATGTTTACAGTAGCACTATTTACAATAGCCAAGACATGGAAACAACATAAATGTCCATTGACAGAGAAATGAATAAAGAAGATGTGGTACATATATACAACGGAATACTACTAAGCCATAAAAAGAATAAAATAATGCCACTTGCAGCAACACGGATGGGCCTAGAGATTATCATGCTAAGTGAAGCAAGTCAAACAGAGGAAGACAAATATCATATAATATCACTTATATGTGGAATCTAAAAGAAAAAAGAATGATATAAATGCACTTATACCCGAAACAGAAATATACCCACAGACATAGACATGGTCATTGTGGTTACCAAAGCAGATGAAGGGGATAAATTAGTAGTTTGGGATTAATATATACACACTGCTATGCATAAAACAGATAACCAGCAAGGACCCACTGTATAGCATAGGGAAATATATTCAATATTTTGTAATAACCTATAAAGGAAAAGAATGTGAAAAAGTATCTATCTATCTACCTATCTATTACTTTGCTGTACACCTGAAACTAACATGACATTGCAAGTCAACTATGTTTCAATAACAAGCTCTTTTAATTAAAAAAAAGAAATAAACTGCATCTCTGAGGAGTCAGCTGTTTATTCAAAGCTCTTTCTACTTGGTATTCAGGGGCTGTTATCTTCTTCTATTAATAGCTGATGACCAAAGCAAAACCCCAGCTCTGCCTCTTATGAGTGCTGCCTGCTGCTTGATGTGGATATGGCTTAGGTTTTACATAGATGTGAGCTGCCAAAGGGGCTTCCCAGATAGCTCAGTTTTAAAGAACCTGCCTGCCAATGAAGGAGATGTAGGAGATGTGGGTTTGATCGATGCATCAGGAAGATCCCCTGGAGGAGGAAATGGCAACCCACTGCAAATGACAACCTGCTCCAGTATTCTTGCTTGGGAAATTCCATGGACAGAGGAGCCTAGCAGTGTACAGTTCATGGGGTCCAAACTGTCGCATGCAACTGAGCGACTAAGCATGCCTGAGCCACCAAAGGCCCTGAGGAAGCATTTCCCCTCCCCTGCTGCCTAACCTCATCCCCACAAAAGCCCACAGTTCTGCTCTGCAGCTTCTAATGATGCTTCTTAAGGCTTGAAAACAAACACAGAGTAGATGCTATAGCTTGGCTATGTTTTTTTTCTGTGCACTTTTTAAAACTTCATCTTGGCCTTGTGCTTGGCAAAGCAGCTCTGGTAGGGGAAATGAAGAATTAGCTAAGGGATCTGTAGGCTGGAGTTCAAGTCCTGGCTCCTACACTTGCCAACAAGGTCCTTTCCTCTCGAGATTATATTCTGGTCCTCAAGTAGAAAGAAGACTTGCCTTCCTCACACAGGTGTGAGGGCATGATATAGCAAAAGGAACATGAGGAGGTACTTTGCAAATCGCCAAGCACTAAACATAACAGATATATTGAAACAAAAAACAAAAAGCAGGGATAAAGAAAAGGAATCAGAGAGAGAGAGAGATGCTGAAGAGGTGCTTCATGACACCAGTGATGTAAGATGGTTTCATAGGAAAGTTCAGAAGAAGCCACGTTCAGTCTTTCGAGGGAAGAATGAGAGGAAATGTCAAACACTTTCTTTACTTTCCACCCTGTTTCCTATTTTCTTCCCTATGACTTATAAGGTAACAAAACTGACCTAGTTCTAAGAAAAGGACACAGGAAGATAAACAGGTCAATACTAAGAAAAGATAAAGGAAACAACAGTCTAAAACAGTGTTCACATTCAAGGTTTAGAACATCATAAAGACGGAGATGAAATTACACAACCACTGCAAGTGCACCTGATGCAAAGTCCTATGAGGAGGAGCCCCCTGATTTTCCACCTTGGGCCTCTGGGTTGATGGCTACAAGAGATGTTCTGCTGATAGCCACATGAGATGTTCCAATGTGAAGCAGAGCCAATGGGCAGGGAGACAGTGGGTCGTTCTCTTTCAAGCTCACTCTCCCTCCCCCTCATGACACTTCAATGTTCCTCTTGTTTTAATTATCGCTAAGTCTCATTCTGGCTGGAGCAGAACATCTTGCCACTCAAGAGTGCCTACACAGAATATAGCTTTATGGACACAACAAAAAAGATTGTCCCAAGTATTAGAAAAGTTTCCAGTCTTTTCAGCTGCAAATCCTTAGAGGACTCATCCGTAACTGGGTCACTTCTTGGTTTAGATGCTCCTGCCAGCACTTCCTGCCTCCACCTCCCCGTAGCCCACCCCTGCCCAGCCTTTCTCAAGGAGTTGCTGAGACTTCAGGAACTGAGTAGAGATCTTTCGTTGGCTTTCCATAAAGAGACTGCAACACAGCCCAGCTGGGTGATAGGCTTTGACTCTAGAAACGGTGCGTCAGGGCCGTTGAGAAGGCAGGGGTCAGAGGTAACTTACAAAATCGGGCGAGACTGGAAATCTTCCTGGTTCATCCTCTCAGACTGGCGGATTTTCAGGATTTCTGTGTAGCTCAGGTTCTGCAGTTTGCTCTTGAACTGGTCCAGGGAGCTAGGCTTGGTTGTAAGAGCTCTCATAACCTGTTCCTTCACCACCTGCATTACCTGTGAGATTGAAGGAAGACCATAATTTTCCTGGGGATTGACCTTACCCATTCAGAAAAATCTTCCACAGATTATGGTTCCCTAGCCCCCGGTTCTCTTCATTTGCACTTTTGGCCCTAACTTGGAGCATGCTTTTCCAGAGTCAACTACAATGATATACAGCTTCCATTTCCTCTTATACTACTGGAATTGCAAGGAAAATGTGGATTGACTAACTTTGAATTGGGAAGGGAGAGGGAGACTTAGGGTGGGAGGGTATATATCGATTCATTTGCTTGATATGACTGTAGACAATGCAAACTCAAGAACAAATAGAGTCTAAGCAACAGCTAGAAGTCTGCATAATCATTATTTTTTCCAGGAGAAGCTCTCTGAGACACAGTTAACTGTGGAAGTTTGGTTGGCACTGGTTCAAGAGAATGTGAAATAATACCCACACCCATCCCTCCTGGATTGTTTTCTCCATGTAGTTAAGGTCTGAGTGTTCATACAGATGATATATCCAGAAATGTGTATGTGGTATTGCCTCTCTGAGCTAGGCACTAAAAAAAGAGGTCTATTGAATTAGAACTGATACATCCCATTGGAAGCCTCAAGAAAAAAGAATATGGTAACTGGCTGCTTCGGGACAGGTCTAGACCACAAGGAGGCAATTAACCATTGCCTCTATTAATGTGGATTCATCTTCATCCAAATATCTAGAGCAGGAAAAGACCAGAAAACACACAGAAGCATCCAAGAGACTGTAACCTTGCTACTTCTTTTTTTCAAATCCTCCATTACAGATGTTAACAACAATTGTTACCCTTGATAACATACCTACTATGAGCCAGATAACCACGAAAGGTACTTCATATGTATTCTTTATTTTAATCTTCTCAAATTCAGGGTGTAGGTATTACCATTATTCCTATATGCAGAAACTGAAGCTTTGAAAACTTAAACTAGTCCAAAATTCTATAGATGATTGGTAGGTGATTGAGCTGAGATTTGAACTTAGGGCTGACTGTAAATGCTGTATTTTACTGCCTTCATATCAACATTCTGGGGTCATCTGCAGCTTAAAAATAGGAGTAGATAACCAATGCACCTCAATTATGTGCTAGGTTCAGTGTCAGGCACTTTGCTGTGCACCAACTCATTTAATCCTCCTTTCAATACAGTAGAGTGTATGTTTTTACTACTACTTTAAAGATAAGAAATGGACTCAATACTGGGAAGAGAATCTTAAAAATAATAGATATATGAATATGTATAATTAATCACTTTTCTGTACAGCCGAAACTAACACAACACTGTAAATTAACTATAATGTAAAGTACAACAGTTAAAACAAATATAAGAAAATGGTTACTGAGAAGGATTGAGAACTTGTCAAAGGTCACACATATCTAGTTGAAATCTAAGATACCTGTATGGTGAACAGAATATACACTGAGTGTTGAACAGCCCTGGGGTACCACGTATCCTGTCACTATGAATGTGATCTCAATATGCTCCTATGGCTTCTAAACAGTTATTCATTCAACAATTCAAGCGCAGTAGATAGTACTCTCTCACTGATGGGAAAAAAAAAAAGTATTAGCTGCTCAGTCGTGTCGGACTCTTTGCGACCCTATGGACTGTAGCCTGCCAGACTCCTCTATCTGTGGGATTCTTCAGGCAAGAATGCTGGAGTGGGGTGCCATGCCCTCCTCCAGGGCTTATTCCTGACCCAGGGATCAAACCCAGGTCTCCTGTGCTGCAGTCAGATTCTTTACAATCTGAGCTACCAGGGAATCCCACTCACTGACTAGTTCCACCAAAATGTCAATCTTTCACGAAATGTTATTGAACAGAAGTAACAGTTTTATAGCATGGAGAAGACTGACAACCAGAACTTTCAAACCTGAGTGATGGCCAGGTGATGGGAAAAAAAATCTCACCACCTCAAGTAATAGTAGGCAGCTGAAATGTCCTCCACACACTGGACAGCCCGTTGCACTGGCTGAGCTCTGTTTAACGGCATCGCCCCTCTCTGATGGTACAGGGTGCTTTCTCTAAGCGGATGTCTCTCCCATAGCTGTCCTATTACATAAGAACCTGTCCAGTGATCTGGTGGGGTCCAGAGGCATTGAGAGGCAGAACAAGAAAATGAATCCTTCTTGGTAGCAAAACCAAATGTGCCCTCAGAAAAATCAGCCCTCGTGTAACCGGGAGTCCCACGTCAACCGCATTTTTCTTTAGTCAACTGAGCATGGTTGAACCAAGGGTAAGAGAGTCATAGGTGGTGGGAAGGCAAACAGGTCTGTCTACTTTCAAGTGCCATCAACCCTTATTTTTCCTTATATGCTTCTAACCTTTAAGAATCCATGCCCACAGTAAGACTACCCACTACTAGATAATCTATTTGCATTTTCATAGGGACTACCAGGCAAGAAGTATTTTATCACAAGAAATAAATCTAATTGCAGGAATCTTGAGAAATTTCAGAAGCAAATGTGAAGGATGACAGATCTATATCATTCACTATGGATCTGCTTTATCCAGTAGGCAACACTGTTCTCAGAGGACTGCGTGCCATACTTGCCCTGTAAAGAAGAGGTGGCTGGTGACAACACTGATGTAAAGGCATGAAGGCAACTGTCCTCCAGGCCACTGACTCATGGGACTTTCTGGGGCCCTGGAGAGATTGCTCTCTGCAGTGTAATTCCACTGTTTATCAGGGTTACCATAAGTCAGACTATACTTTTAAAAATATTTTTATTTATATATTTGGCTGTGCTGGGTCTTAGTTGTGGCACGCGGGATTTTAATCTGTGGCATGTGGAATCTAATTTTCTGACCAGGGATTGAGCCTAGCCCCCTATGCATTAGGAGTGCAGTTTTAGCCAATGGACCATCAGAGATGTCCCAATCAGACTGTATTGATAGAAACTTTTAACAAAAACTTGCTCGAGAAGCATCATTTGTGAAGTCAACATAACAAACACTGCTGAGCGGTCATGGCAAATAGATAGAAACAGTGGCTGACTTTATTTTTTTGGGCTCCACAATCACTGCAGATGGTGACTGTAGCCATGAAATTAAAAGATGCTTACTCCTTGGAAGGAAAGTTATGACCAGACTAGAC
The DNA here is from genome assembly GCA_024291935.2 of Okapia johnstoni. Classification (NCBI taxonomy): domain Eukaryota; kingdom Metazoa; phylum Chordata; class Mammalia; order Artiodactyla; family Giraffidae; genus Okapia; species Okapia johnstoni. Next base: position 54,094,076 of record CM044312.1, read on the forward strand.
AGCATATTAAAAAGCAGAGACATTACTTTGCCAACAAAGGTCTGTCTAGTCAAGGCTATAGTTTTTCCAGTAGTCATGTATGGATGTGAAAGTTGGACTATAAAGAAAGCTGAGCACTGAAGAATTGATGCTTTTGAACTGTGGTGTTGGAGAAGACCCTTGAGAGTCCCTTGGACTGCAAGGAGATCCAACCAGTCCATCCTAAAGGAGATCAGTCCTGGGTGTTCATTGGTAGGACTGATGTTGAAGCTGAAACTCCAATACTTTGGCCACCTGATGCGAAGAGCTGATTCACTGGAAAAGACCCTGCTGCTGGGAAAGATTGAGGGCAGGTGAAGAAGGGGACGACAGAGGATGAGATGGTTGGATGGCATCACCAACTCAATGGACATGAGTTTGAATAAACTCCAGGAGTTGGTGATGGACAGGGAGGCCTGGTGTGCTGCAGTTCATGGGGCTGCAGAGTCAGACATGACTGAGCGACTGAACTGAACTGAACTGAAGTATGGTCTTTGCCTTGTGTGAACTAAGTGTCTAATATGAGAACCAGGATGAGCAAAGATTATGACAGTTGAAATGTGGATGTGACAGAATAGATGGATGGATAAGTAATGCTGGCAGATGGGAAGGTATTTCAAAGAAGAGGATGTCACATGAATTTAGAATGAAGTATGCATATTCAGTGATGTTGAAATAGGTAAATAATATGGAAACTACCACATTTTAACTGCTTGAAACCCGGGCTATGTCTGAATTGGAACCAGTTACATAAACATTGCTTCATGCCCCCTGTGTAATGGCAGAGAGGAATATTTCCAGTTGACCTTCCACCTGATCTGCTTCTTTTTTTACTCAGGCAAAATGCTAAATTTGGGATGCTTCACAAATTTTGAAATTGTGACCATCTCATATCTTGCAGTATAAATGGTGGCTAAATATGGTCAAGGCTGAATTATAACACTTTGTAGTTTCATGTGAGGGGCACTGCAGGAGCTGCCCCTTTCCTCATTTAGAGAAACTCAGAGTGGAGCCAAGGTTGTAATTGTCACCTCCTAATGTTATTTGACCTTCTAGCGGGAGGTAGGACATGTAAGAGAGACAAATATATAGCAGCCAGAACACCAAAAATGAAGAAGAGGTTTTAAAATAGAATTAGGTTAATGCTGCGGGAGTCTTAACAGCTCTCTCCACTTTCCTCATTTTATAGATGAGAAAACACAGGCTCAGAGGGGCAGGTGATTCTCTTATTTCACGAGTTTCTTAAGGAGCTGTCAGAGATGACAGTCACTAGACTACGTGTGACTAGACACAATGATAATGCTAGTAAGAGGGCATGTGGCATGAATTGACCAATCAGCATCCTTCCCAGACTTGTCTGACTCAACTTGAGGCAGAATTCAAGTGTGCTCTTTTTGCCTCAAATTGAGAACTGTGAGAAAGTCCCTTAACATATGGCAGAGTGGAAGATAATGAGCCCGATGCCAGTAGAATCAGACACAAGAAAGTTAGGAGCATGTGCACGTGTGTGTAAGGGGGTGGAGAGAGAGAGAAAGAAAGAGAGACAAAGAATGTGTTAATAATGGTGATGCCATGTGCGTGTACTAAGTCACTTCAGTTGTGTCCGACCCTTTGTGACCCCTTGGACTGTAGCCTGCCAGGCTCCTCTGTCCATGGGATTATCCAGGCAAGAATACTAGAGTGGGTTGCCATGTCCTCCTCCAGGGGATCCTCCTTACTCAGGGATCGAACCTGCCTCTCCTGAATTACAGGCAGATTCTTCACCACTGAGCCACTGGGGAAGCCCAATGATGAAGCCATAATCAACCACAAATTCAGTTCAACCCTGATATTTGCTGGTTTGATTACATAAGCCTTTTTTCTGGAAATGGCTTGAATGGGATTCTTGTCACTTTCAACCAAAGATCTCAATGAACATAAGCAATGAAGTATGCAGGAGTTCCTTTAAGAGGCTGACGTTGCCCAGATTGCAGAAAAAATTGGAGAAGGACCCTAGGTAGGAACAATAAAGGTATTTTGAAAACAAATAAGTTAAAATCATCTTCATTTATATGCTCATGGTTGTACCTTTGCATGGAAATGATGATAATCCCTTATGCAAGTATGAGAAACTCTTCAGCTTCTACTTATACTCTGCACTTAAAATCCACTGTTAGAATTCCATTTCTCCTGCTTAAGACTTTGATCCCTGTTAGATGTAAGCATCCATAAGTGGAACAATCCTTTAAATCCTCAACAATCATTTACACCTCAGTTTGAAGAAAATATAGCCCTTTTCTTTTAAGAGTAGGTTGTTAAGGGTGAAGAGGTTTGGATGGCACTGGCCCCAGGAAAAGGGATGCAAGTGGTAGGTATACAGGATAAAACAGCAGCCAAATACTGGTTTTGCCTACCTCACAGTTTTGCTTGGTACTGGCCATTGTTCCTATGGCCAAGGACAATGACCAGAGCGAGAGATGTCACTGTTTTTTAAAGAAGGGGCAAAATAGTCAGAGGGGTCAAGTAGCCTTCTATTCCTTTGCAACATACCTTCTACAAGAACTAGAATTAATGATGTGAAGTCTCTGTTAATGCTCTATGTATGCAATTTAAATCGGGACACTCACAACCACCATCTTTAACCCCATCCTCTTTGGAAAATATCAGACCTTTAATCATTTTCTGAAAAACCCACAGATGGTGTTGCAGAGGCATCAGCAAATCGATGAACTTAAAACTTCTTAATTACAACATGTGCTTTGCCACAGACATCAAAGAAAACATACTCTTAGAATTTGCATTTGGTATTGACTGATTATTTAATCAAGGTCTGAACTGTGCCTGTGGTCTGAACTGTGTGTTTCTGGAGTTTTCCCAGCACACACTGACTGTAATAATGTCATATGTTACAAAAGAAGTGGGGGTCTCACAAGACACTTGTACTTTAAATGGAGAAAACCTTTTAGCTCCTTGGCAGAGTGGGTTAAAGGTATAAGTGCTGGGGATCCCTGAATAGAATCAAGCATGCTGGCAGTCTAACGGTGCTCTGGTTTCATTGTTGTTAACTGCAATGAGCTTCTGATCCATGGAGCCTCTGTACGCTCCTGGTCTCATCAGCTCTTTGACCCTGACACACCAGTCACATCTTTATCCAGCATCCTTCATCCATTCATTCAACAACTTTCTGAGCATCTACAATGTAAAAGGCCCTAAGAATGAATGTGCTTGTGTAGAATGAGCTCCTGGCCTGGGAAAGTGAAAGATTTGCAACTCCATCTGCATCTTCTAAGACAAGAAGTGATGTCATAGTGGAGCATGGGCAAGATATTCATCCCTCAAATACTTCCTGAGCCCCTCTCAAGTGCCAGAGGGCTGAGGGTACAGCATGGAGACTTCAGTTCAGATCAGTCGCTCAGTCGTGTCCGACTCTGCGATCCCATGAACCGCAGCGTGCCAGGCCTCCCTGTCCATCACCAACTCCCTGAGTCGACCCAAACCCATGTCCATCGAGTCAGTGATGTCATCCAACCATCTCATTCTATGCCATCCCCTTCTCCTCCTGCCCACAATCTTTCCCAGCATCAGGGTCTTTTCAAATGTGTCAGCTCTTCTTATCAGGTGGCCAAAGTATTGGAATTTCAGCTTCAACATCAGTCCTTCCAATGAACACTCAGGACTGATCTCCTTTAGGATGGACTGGTTGGATCTCCTTGAAGTCCAAGGGACTCTCAAAAGTCTTCTCCAACACCACAGTTCAAAAGCATCAATTCTTCGACACTCAGCTTTCTTCACTGTCCAACTCTCACATCCATACATGACCACTGGTAAAACCATAGCCTTGACTAGACAGACCTTTGTTGGCAAAGTAATGTCTCTTCTTTTTTAACATGCTGTCTAGTCTGGTCATAACTTTCCTTCCAAGGAGTAAGCGTGTTTTAATTTCATGGCTGCAATCACCATCTGCAGTGATTTCTGAGACCAGAAAAATAAAGGCAGCTACTGTTTCCACTGTTTCCCCATCTATTTGCCATGAAGTGATGAGACCAGATGCCATGATCTTAGTTTTCTGAATGTTGAGCTTTAAGCCAACTTTTTCAGTCTCCTCTTTCACTTTCATCAAGAGGTTCTTTAGTTCTTCTTCACTTTCTGCCATAAGGGTGGTGTCATCTGCATATCTGAGGTTATTAATATTTCTCCCGGCAATCTTGATTAAGGAAAGGCCAGACATGGACACGAGGAGGAGCAGAGAAGGAGCTGGTCTCAGTGGAAGAAACGGGATGAGGCAAGCTCAGAGAGAGGAGAGAACAGCTCTGGGTAGAGAAGAGTGGCTGGTGGTTTCATTTAATTAGAGAAATGAGGTGGAGCTGAGAGGTAAGGCTGGGAAGATGGTAGGTGGCTTTACTGAATAAGATGAAAAATGTGGATTGTTTTTTCTATTACTAATGATAAATCATCAGAGGATTTGGGTGGTGTAATGGAATTCAGTAATGTATACTGGGACACATACAAAGGTATCTTTCTTCCTGGGCCAGTTGGGGAAAGGAGGGATGTCAGCAAAGTCTACATGGCTGAGACAAGACTGTTGATGGGACATGAAGGATGAATGGGAGTTACGATGTAATGGAAGAGGAAAATGTCCCTCTAGGCAGAGGGACTGGCAAGAACAAAGGCAGGAGGTAGGCAATGCATGACTCAGGTATTAGAGAAAATATGCTTTTGGAGTTCACATTAGTAGTTTTCAGCCAGTGGATGGGTATTGGTTGCAGGGCAGCTACACAGCCTTTAGAGCTCAACACACACAATTTTGAAGCCAGGCTTCCAGCTTCCTCAAGACACTCAACCCTTCCCAGACTTATTTCCATCATCTGTAAACTGGGAGAATAAATCATTTGAGATTCATCAGAGCACTAACAGTAAAGAATCCACCTGCCAGTGCAGGAGATGCAAGAGATGCATGTTAGATCCCTGAGTTGGGAAGATCCCCTGGAGTAGGAAATGGCAACGTACTCCAGTATTCTTGCCTGGAGAATCCCATGTACAGAGGAGCCTGGTAGGCTACAGTTCATTGGTCCGCCAAGAGTCAGACACAACTCACCAACTGAGCGTGCACACGCACACGCACATACACACTATTTATTATTAATGCTGCTGCTGCTGCTAAGTCGTGTCAGTCGTGTCCGACTCTGTGTGACCCCATAGACAGCAGCCCACCAGGCTCCTCCATCCCTGGGATTCTCCAGGCAAGCATACTTGAGTGGGTTGCCATTTCCTTCTCCAATGCATGCATGCATGCATGCAGGCTAAGTCGCTTCAGTTGTGTGTAACTATGTGCAACTCCATGGACAGCAGTCCACCAGGTTCCCCTGTCCACAGGATTCTCCAGGCAAGAATACTGTAGTGGGTTGCCATTATTGTTAATGAGGTAAAGCCTAAAACTCTGCATGGTTTATTGTAGATAGTGAGCAGACACTAGTTCCCCTTCTCAAGCCTTAGTTTGCTCACTGTGAAGTGGAAATAATAGTACAGAGTCTACAGGGTGGTTGTAAAATCTAAACAAGATATTATGCGCAAAGCATCTGACAGAGTGAATGGAACATACTAGATTCATGACAAATGTGAGCCCCCTTACCTTCTGAGAATGAAATTATGTCAGAGGTTTCTCCTATAAAAATATTCCCAGACCACATCTATATTATCTGGCAACTTGCTAGAAATTCAGCTTCTTAGGTCCACCCCAGGCCCACGGAATCAGAAACTTTAGGGCTGGGCCCAGGAATCAGCGTTTTAATAGCTGCTCTAGAAAAGGCATTGGCAGCCCACTCCAGTATTCTTGCCTGGAAAATCCCATGGACGGAGGAGCCTGGTAGGCTGCAGTCCATGGGGTCGCAAAGAGTCGGACACGAGTGAGGGACTTCACTTTCACTTTTCACTTTCATGCATTGGAGAAGGAAATGGCAACCCACTCCAGTGTTCTTGCCTGGAGAATCCCAGGGATGGGGAAGCCTTGTGGGCTGCTGTCTATGGGGTCACACAGAGTCGGACACGACTGAAGCGACTTAGCAGCAGCAGCAGCAGCAGATGATTCTGATGCACCTTCAAGTGTGAGAACCTCTGATCTCAGCAGATGTCCAGCACCACTTCTGAGCCTTTAGTGTGGCCTCTGTAGAGATTCTTGTCATATGCCTATAAAGCAATGAAGTTAATGACTAGTGTACCTGTAACCCCATCTAGATTGTAAATCCCTGGAAAGCAGGTACTGTTTCTTGTTTGTACTGTGGCCCATGGTACTTAACAAGTAACTTCCAGGATGTAATGACTGATTAGCTCAACACTGAAGATTCTCAGGCTTCTACCATTCATCTGCAGAATTAAACAAATGCAACCTTAACAAAACTGTAAGACTGATAACACACCTCTCAGAGAGCACTTTTCCACAGCCTAAGGAATAATGTCTGTGGCTTTGAGATGGTGTTTTAGGGTTCCAGAGGTCTTTCTGGGCTTTCTTCCAGAGGTGAGCTGGAGGGGGCTGATCTGAAGTTGAGTGAAGGGTTTTGGAAGAAGCCACGGCAGTGTAACACTAAAGGGGATGCTTACAAACATACAATTACCCAACCACTGACGCCCATTAAATGGATTTATCTCCATGATGTAGAGAAAAGGCTGTCTTAGAGAAGACAGATGCCAATGCGGTCCAGCTTTAAAATGACTCATGAGGGAGAGTTCTCATTGCTGGGTTTTAGGACTGGAACTATTTTTCTTCCCAGAAATGTTCTTTACATAAAACAACAGAAGGCTCAGAGAACTGGAGGGATTCCACCTGGAGAGGAGTCTGGGGGAAGGAAGACCCCAGGTACCCATGTATAAGCAGGATACTTTTCTGGAGACTGGGACTCACTCTAGGGGGCTACTCTCCAAGGTTAGAACGTGGGGAGAAGTGGCTTTGCCCAGAAAAAGTTCAAGAAGTTAGGATGAAAACTGGTGACTTACCTGGAAGGGACAGTTACCGAACCAGATGTAGACTGTCAACTGACCTCCATTCTTCAGAGGTCTTTAAACTTAGGATAGCTTCTGTAAACTAGAGATGATTTTACTTTATAGTTCTGCCATAGGTAGGGAATGGACTGCCTGAGTCAGTTCAAGCAAACAAGAGTTTTTGCTGAGTACTATCAAGTGTATTGGCATGCTGTAGTCAATGGTGTCACAAAGAGTCAGATATGATTTAGTGACTGAACCACAACAAATCAAGTATATTAAATGAAAGAAAGAAAAAATAAAAGTGATTTCTTAGCCCAAGGAGCAGGATTTAAGTTTTCTGTGTTTATTTTGGGGCAGTTTGATCTAGAGCAGAGGTTGGCAAACTTCTCTTAAGGGTCAGATAATAAATACGTTAAGCTTTGTGGACCATATAATGTCTGTAGTAGCTACCCAGCTCTGCTGTGGTGCCATGAAAGTGACCACAGATAATAAGAAATGATGAGCATGGCTGTGGTCCAATAAAACCTCATTTGGCAAGATAGCTGGTGGACTGGGTATACAATCTGCAGGTGGTAGTTTGCCAACCCCTGGTATAGAAGAAAAATGCCTGGCTTTAGAATTAGGCAGTGCTCACTTCACAGTCTGCCTCCATCACTCACTTAACTGAAAAACTGCTCTGACTTCTCTGAATCTTGTTTCCTTGTCTATAAAGTGGGGGTGAATATCTCTAGTTAGGATTAGAAGATGCACAGTATTTACCCCATTACACTATACCCATCATTAGGAGGTTTCCTGTGAATCAACATTCTAATAACAGCTTATCCAAAGGAAAAAAATCTTCTTTGCAGCATGCAAAAAACCTCATGATAACCCGGGGGGTTCATAACACATACAGAGCAATTCAAGATTATATTTAGGTTGCACTGAATAGAATTGATTCAGACAGATTAAAGAATTGTTTCTTTAAACAGTGTTCTCAGCTCTCCCTCAGAATGGTTTCAGGGACTGGAAGATACTCTGGCCCATCCTTGCTTCCTTCTACCACACCTCCTACTGGGGTTGGACTAGTGCAGGCCCCTGCTGATGGGCCTGACTCTCTAGGGTCCTATGGGATCAGGCTTAATGTAAGTGAATAGAAACTGTTCTGAAATCACAAGTCAGCTCAGCTGGTGTGCAACCTCCAGCCCATCCTCAATTTCATCCTATGTCCTCAAATTATACCAGATGAATTTGAAATAGCCTGCTCATTAATAAATATAATAAAGTGTCTCTGCACTTCATAGAGGATGTGATCTAAGCCTGGCATGTGATAATCATAAGAACCAGCAAGCCATTTAGCTTCTCCCCACCTCTGATGCTCCAGTGGGTCTTAATAGCCCTCTGAGCTCCTGTGAGCATCCCTCAGAGGGGGTGTCGATGACCTAATTCTGAGCCAAAGGCCAGTGCTGTGTGTAAAGTGGGCTGTGAGGTCACCATGACTGGACCTCTCTAAGATGGCTTTTCCGAATCCAGCAAACACTAGGCTTACTATGCATAAATCAAAAGCCAAGATATGAACCCAGGAGCTGAGAATAAGAGAGTTCACTGAAGACTGGGATGTTCCATTGGTTTGACTCCTTCCAAATCAGAGTCTGGAATGCAAACTGCTGACAGGAAAGGCTTGTTCTTAGGGCCCCATGTATCTGTACTGTGCCAGTATTGCAACTTAGTTTCATTATGTCTTTGGTGAGTGATGAAAAACAAAGTAGCGATGATCCAAATGGTGGAACTCTCTGGCCTGGGGAACCTTAATGTTCATGAACGTTGGGAATTTTGCTCTGAGGATTATAATTTTCAGAAGTGTGAGATGCTCATTTGCCTCTTAAATATCTATTCTTTTCTTCGACTTCACATTATTATAACTGACCCACCCCTGGAGCTCTGCCTCATCACCTGATGTGGCTTCCCAACGGCCTCTGGCTTCAACTCTGCCCCTTCCAGCCCCTCTACATAGAGGCAGGATTATTTCCAAAATGTAATCTCATCACTGCCTGCCGGTGAAGACTGGCTCCTTCAGTGTGACCACGTGGGCCCTCATGGTTGCCTTCCACTCCCCTCCAGCTGATGCCTTCTACACAGCATCACCGTTCAGATTCCATAATCCAGCCACACTGAGATCCTCCCAGTGCCTTGAGCTTCATCCTGTGGCTCCACTTGTGCTCACTTCCTCCCACCTGTGACTAATGACCTCCTTCCAATATCTGCTCATTCTTCAAATCTAGAAATCCATCTCTGACCTGCTGCCCTCTCGCTAAAGGCAACATCGGACCACCTATTCTCCCCTCATAAGACTGTATCACAATGTCATGGGTTGTGTCCTTCTTGGTGATGACTCTTGTATATTCAGAGTCTGCATGATCCAACCACATAGTAATTGACAAAAGATCTGTTTAATATATGACAGATGGACTCATCAAATGATTAAAAGAAGAAATAGCCTCAAAATCAGTAATTCCCAACCCTCAGTCTACAACAAAATTTAAAATGTACCTTTGCCTGGCCTCACCTGCATAGATTTTGATTCATCTAGCTGGGAATGGGTTTCAGACACTGAAAACCCACTGGTCACACTCTACAAAGCTCCCCAGGAGGTACTAATATTCAGGTGGGGTTGAGGGCTACTGGTCTTAAACGAGGAGGCATAAGAAGGTAGGAAGGATCTATGATGGTTGCCATTTCAGGAAAAAGAGAAAGGGACGTTCAACTTACAGATGAGGAACTCAGAGCTTGGCTTGTTACAGCCCTCAAGGGCTGTAACAGTTCTCCCAAGGGTTAGCCTTCAGGTACTAGCTACAGTGTGGACAGGGTGAGTGCTCTCACCTGGGACAGTCAGAGAGACGGTCAGGAGACCGCATCTGCTCTGAGCAGGCTTGGACAGGGCTCTCTGGTGCCACCCCCACCCAGGGGCGGGGCCATTTTCCCTGGGCTGCTTCTCACTGAGGCGGCCCTAGTCACCATGGTGCAAGCATCTGCTACCTGGCTCAGGTGCTGCTCAGGGACCCACTTTAGCAAGGGCAGCCACCACCTTCCCAATAAGCCCACAGTCCCCCGGGCAGCAATCAGCATCAGCATTTCCAGATACATGGCAGATACCTGAGTGCCAACACTGAGTGAGCAAGCCTGTGGTTGGCAGTGTCCAGACGGGCCTGGGGAACCTGATGGAGGACTATTATTAGAGAGACTATGAAAAATAACTTTTTCAAACTCACCTCGAGAGCAAAGCAGGTGGCACCAGAGCTGTTAGAAACGGAGCTAGCTGCTTGGCACTGCCTTTTCCTTGCTCAGAACTTCCCCTGGTTCAACTACAAATAAAGTAGGAATCAGATGGCAGGGGGTAGCGATGCTCAGGCAGGTTGAATCAGCCTGAGAATCTGATCATCATCCAAACTAAGAGCTCTGAGGGCTTTGTCATCAGCCCCCAAATAACTTATTATACGATGTCTGATCTGTGGTTCCGTGCAGGTGCTAACTGAATGATTTCACATCTGAAGATGAAGACACAGGTGCTAATAGCTGCCCTGCTCTTCACAAGAAGGTATTTTAATTTAAGGTTTCAGGCACCTTTACAGCCAGTAAAAAATCTTTCAACCAGCAATTCATCTCAAAATCAATTAGTGCTGGCTTTGTGGAAGAACAATGAATGTGGAAGAAACATACTTCTCAGTTTCTTCAGCATCCACAGGGAGCCAGTTCAAAAGAGGAGGAGGCAGAAAAGGTGAGGGCTGGGATCAATGCCTTCCCTCTGCATCCTGCCCTTAGAGGGGGGGAGATCAAGAGGCAAACAGTCGTGTGACCAAGCTTCTTTTCCCCACTGAAACAGGGAACCAGATTAATACAGCCATCAGGCTAGATTTGCTGGTTAGCTAATTGAAGGCCCTGGTGGACAGCAGGGAGCTATTTTCACTAGTGTCTGAGGATGCTTGCCTCAGGCAAGAAAAGTCCCTGCCAGTCACATTAGTGGGTGGCATTTAATTCCACGGCTTTGAATAAACAACATGTCAAGTAAGTCAGTCAAAATGCATGACCATGTGTGGTGAGAGAGGCAGAAACCAATGGGGCTGGTTTTCAGGCCAAAAAGTACCCTGAAAAGCGTGATAGTATAGTACAACAGCCAACATTCAGGGGCTGGCATAGAGTGAGCAGGAAAGAAGAGTTAATTACTGGAGCAGGGAAAGGAGGTGGAAGATGGTAGAGCTGCAGGACCATCAGTAACAGAAGAGGGAAGGCAAGTTTCACTCATGCTAGAAATTCAAGGCACACACATTCACATCTTCGAAATTTCACAACTTTAAAGGTTCTTAGGGAGAAGACTTACTGTAAATGCACTGTGTACTTACTGCAAATGAGGGTGAATCCTGAAGCCTCCCACATTTGCCTCTCCTAGCAGGTTTGCATAAGCTATTAAATAGTGACAAATGAAAGAGGACAACCCGCCCCTCTGGAAGGGAGATTGAATAAACTTCTCATAAGCAGACTGCTCAGGCAAGACCAGCGGGGAAATGGGGTAGAAAAGGCAAGGTCTGGCTTCTATAAACCAGCTCTGCCACCAGGCAAGGCTGCCGAACTCTGAAGACATGGGAATCACTGCTTCGACAAGTCACTCCGGAAGGACAGTGCACCAAAGTGAAAGCGCTGGTGGATGCCCCTCGGCAGACAGACTGTGCAGGGGGATGGCCACGCGGCAGAGCCCACTGGTGTAAACTCTGACATACAGGAGGGAATCTTCTTGCCATCCTTCTCCAAATACTTTTTCCTTTTCAGTACTCATCAAATTAAGAGTGTGATTTTTTTTTCCCACTCAGTGGTCTTATTTCATTAAGAAAGTAATTGTAAACTTAAAAATTATGAAATACTTCAAACAGAAAATAATACAGCAGATACTCATCATCCATCATACTAATTTTATTTGCATCAACATTTTGCCATTTTTGATTTAGATGTCTTTTTTTAAGATATAAAATGCCATAGGTGTCATCCTTTCCTCATTCTCCCCTTGCCAGAGATATAATTCTTTCTGTAGATATTTTTATAATCCTACATATGCCTGTATCCATAAATAACATGCAGTATTTTCTTGTGTTTTTACAGTTTGAAGCAAACGGCATATCAAATGTTTGTTTCTATAGTTTACAGTGTGATATTATAAGTGGGCCATTCTTCACTGAGAAATTTAGAAATGCCTTTTACTTTCCAAACAGATTCAGCTGAATCATCAACAAAACATATGAAGAGTAAATATGTTTTTATTTTCTAAGTTTTATCTAATGAGTTGTCAATTCTGGGTATGGCATTAGAAGCTTTAGAAGTACAGTTGACTGTTGAACAACATGGGTTTGGACTATGCGGGTCCACTTATTTGTGGATTATTTTCAAAGGAAATACTACAGCTACATGATTCAGAGTTGGTGGAATCCTTAGATATGGAGCCACGCTTAAAAAGGAAATGCCCAAACGATATATCATATGTGGAATTTTGACTGTGCAGAGGGTTGATGTCCTAATGGCCATGCAGTTCAAGAGTCAGCTGCATGTATTCAGTCCCGAAGTGCTGGAAACACAAAGAACTAGATCCAATGCTCACTCTTACAGAACTTAAAGGCAGTCAGGAGGAACAAATAGGTGTGAACAAATACTAACAGTGGCCCTCAATAAGTGCTATCACGGATGTGAGTTACCAACATAATTTGGGGGCAGGGCAAGCAAAGAGGTGATTTAGCATACCACTGTTTCTTGCGCATACAAATATGTTGCTGCTCTTGTCTGATCACTTCAAGGACTTCACTTCCCAGAATGTCCTGAAATTATGTATTCACTACTGGTTTCCCTTTGAAGGAAGAGACTATACCTCATTTTTCTTCTTATCACTAGTAGGTTTTAAAATTTCTCATACCTGGAAAATATCCCCTTCAGTGTAGTAAACCAAAGGTCAATTTGACTGTATTTCTGAATTACATGTTTTAAAACATGATTTCTGGCCTGTCCTGGTGAAGTCGGGTCAAATCTGTGTGATAGTTTTAAGTAGAGGGAAAGAGAGGGTTTGTAACAGTAGCAATGACGGATTAACTCTGGTTAAAACACTGATGCACCAACGTCCTGCTGTATTTCTCCCAGATGGTTGTAAATTGGGACATCTCATAAATCCCCAGGCCTTTCCTTTTCCATGGCTGATTATTACAGAGTCCTAGGGCAGAAGAGCACTTTCCAAAGTAAAGTAATTGTGAGCTATTTATTATCTTTAAAGGAGAACTTGTCAACCACCATGGCCACAAAGCTCAGATAATTAAAACCGCCCAGAGTGCCCTGATTCTGCAAAATCCTTTCAGTTATTTGGTGGTTTGGATCTAATGCATCCAAGAAGGCAGCTACTGTCACAGAAATCCACTGGGTCTGCCCTGTTTTCACCTGAATGTGATACCCCCTGCCCTGCTTACTGATGGGTCCTTTGAAGGAAACAGCCTAGATGGCAATTATATAGCACATATCTCAGCATTCTTCTCTCTCATGACAGTGGCAGACATGACTAATCCATCATGGCACTTTCTTTCCTGCTGAACCAGAACTCTGTCTGCAGGCAGTCACTACCAATCAATTGAATTTGGTATTCACAATAGCACTTATCTATCATCTCTGAAGGAAATGATGTTGGTCAGCAATAGTTAATTTTACCTAACACATTTGAGTGTTCAATAATTTTGAATTAAATTTTCTTAAAAGCCCCAGTGCACCAAACCAAATTTCTTGAGAAATAGCTCAAGTTCTTTCAGGGTCTGAACTTATGTTCAATGGTATGTCCTTGTGAAAGTTGTTCAACCCGATAGCTAAACATTATTTCTATCTCCCTTACTATCTTGGCAATTTGAAGTCAACAATAACTCCTCTGGAAATGGTGTACTATCCAGGGAAAGGACTTAGTTATGGGTCTAAGAACAGTGCCAAACAGTCAGGAGGGGCCAACACATATTTATTGAATGCATAAAATAGTGGGAAGACATAGGTCTCCTTGTTCAAACTGTAGACCTTCTCACGTTGAGCATGCTCACCTTTTCCTTTCTTTTCAAATTTCAGTTAGTATGAACATCTGATAGGTGAAGAAAGTGAAGTCGCTCAGTCATGTCTGACTCTGCAACCCCATGGACTGTATCCTGCCAGGCACCTCCATCCATGGGATTTTCCAGGCAAGAATACTGGAGTGGGTTGCCATTTCTTTCCCCAGAGGATCTTCCCAATCTAGGGATTGAACCGAGGTCTCCAGCATTGCAGGCACACTCTTTACCATCTGAGTCACCAGGGAAGCTTGACAGGTGAAAACTGGGGTCTGAGAATTTTCTGGGGGACATGAGGGGAAGACAATGATATCTATTTTTTCCCAGTGGTGTCTGCTGATGGGATAAATAGAACCATTTTCTCCTAAGAGGACTGCTTGAGAACTTGCAGGAACCAAATATTTTAGGAGTCAAAGGGGACAAGGGTCACTGAAGATGGTGCAGAAGACGATAGTCCTTTGAAACCAAACTTGAAATCTGGTGACTTCAGTTACTTGATAACCACCCATATTTCTATACAGGCTAGAAACTATAGGCTAGTATGCACAGGTGCACAAGGATTGATGAAATGCTGAATAAACCATGACATTGCAAATGTTACAAACTGTTTATTGGTATTTGTTCAAACTTCTTTTTCTGAAATCTCATACTCTCAAAGTGACTTTTCCTTTTGGTTTCTGCTTTGAGTATAAAAAAAATGAAAAGTTCTTGCCCTCAAGGCAATAATTATTGCCCAAACCAATAACTATATTGCCTAAAAGTGGAGATGAGGCTTCTAGAAGATCTCAGGAAGGATCCTGGAAGTTATAGGAAACTTCTGTGCTAGTAACAAATAAATAAATAGATGAGTAAGTGAATAAAAGAGACAAACAAATAAAAGGGAGTGTGATAGGACTGAAGAGTAGATGTGGTTCTCCACAATACCATCTGCGTGCCGCTCCTTCTGCATCAGGCACTGCACTTGGCTCAGATGGTAAAGAATCTGCCTGCAATGTGGAAGACCCGGATTTGATCCTTGGATTAGGAAGATCCCCTGGAGAAGGGAATGGCAACCCACTCCAGCATTCTTGCCTGGAGAATCCCACGGACAGAGGAACCTGGCGGGCTACAGTCCATTGAGTCTCAAAGAGTCGGACACGACTGAGCCATTAACACACACACATAGCCAGTGGGAAATGGGGGTGAGACAGGCACAGCGGTACAGGACTTAACACATACAAGAAATTATATACATGATATAACTTCAGAATCCTAATTTTTTACATTTACTAGTTTATATTAAAGATATGGTAAAGGATACAGATGAAAAGCCAGATGAAGAGAAACATGGAGTGAGGTCTGGAAGGTGCCAAGTGCAGGAGCTTCTGTCCCCATGGAACTGGGGTATATCACTCTCTTGGTGTGGATCTATTCACCAACTCAGAAGCTCTCTGAACCCTGTGCTATTGGGATCTTATGGAGATTTCTTCATGTAAGCATGGCCAACTATTACTGCCATTTCCAGCCCTTGTCCCCTATCTGGATGATGAGGCAAGGCTGAAAATTCCAAGCTTCTAACCATGGCCTGGTCTTTCTGGTGACAAGCCCCTATCTAGGAGTCCACCCAGAGTCAGCTCAGTAGAATAAAAAATTCTCTTAGAGCTCTTATCCCTTAGGATTTACAAATGATTTGGGAGCCCTGTGTTAAGGAAAGAGTCAATGACAAATATTCAAACAAGAGATACACTAGTGTTCTTATCTCACAAGAAATTAAAAAGGGGTTCAGAATCCTAAAAATTTTAACCGAGTGGAACTCTAGAGGTCAAGTTGCAGTATGTGCCAAGCTAGAATTAAGTGATTTACTCAAAAATCACACACTGGATGGTGGCATAGAGGGATCTGAGCCCAAAGCCCCCGTTTCCTACCATGCAGGTGAGACCATTTCCATCTGGGGTTGTTAGGAAGCATCCTACGAACAAAGCAGGTTCTGGTGGGGTTCTTCAGGATGGATTTGATTTAGATCTAAAAACAGAAGTGAGGGGGATGGGCTTTCCAAGCCAATTGAAAAGCAGTTTCTTAAGATCACTTTGGCTTTAGTGAAAGGTCAAATGAAAACAGCAACCACTGGAGTCACACAGAACTGGGTCTGATTCATGATTCTCTTACTTTCGCCATCTGTGTGTCCTAGAGCAAATTTTTAACTCTCTAAGTCTCAGATCCCCAATAAGCTGGAGATTACAGTATAAACATTGAAGGGTGATGTAAGAATTAAGAGTATTTGTTGAGCACCTTTTACAAGACCAGACATACATGATAGCTGTTGTTTATGCTTATTCGCTTAGGGAGGAGGTGGTGGTGGTGGTGGTGGTGGTTTAGTCGCTAAGTCATAGCTGACTCTTGCGACTCTGTGGACTGTAGCCTGCCAGGTTTCTCTGTCCATGGGACTCTCCAGGCAAGAATACTGGAGTGAGTTGCCATTTCCTTCTCCCTCTCTGTGGGAGACAGGACATGATCAAACTATGGATGCCTGTAGCTGCCAAGTAGAAGAAGCTGAGCTCTATCTTGCAGGAAGTGATGAAAAATTAAGATCTTTGAGTACAGGAACCAAAGTCATAAAACCAAACATTAATAACTAAGCCAGGACACCTGGTGAATTTTCTTGTCTCATCTCCTGTGTAACCTTGGAGTCATCCTCTCATCTCCGGATTTTCTCCACCCAAGTAGATTTGGGCATCCTTACAACTTTTGAATTAAGCATTTCGGATAGGTTAGTGGAAAAATGCCTTCTAAACAAGGGGATTATTTATCTTCAGGAAATACATATCCCTAAAGTTTCTAGCCAGAAGTTGGCAATGGAACTTCAGAAATGTTTTCTGTCAGTTCCCTGTCAGTAATAGGGAGAAAAAGTCTGTTCTAGAAAGGACAAAATAAAGCACCATGCCCAATTTTGGCATGCCACTAAATGGATAAGACTCCAGTTAGCACAAAGACATGTTCTCTATAACTTCAAGATGAGTGTCTTTATTCCTCATTGTCTCACATAAAGGATAGAAAAAGGCAAAGAGGAGAAGTTTTGAGTAAAGAAATAGATGCTAAGCCAACATGAAACAATAGGTGAATGAAATGAGAAGGAAAAGTAAGAGGTACAAAAGGCAAGAAAAACACTATACACAAAAACCTTTGTGTATGTGTAAAGTTCATTTGATAAAGAAAAAGTAAAGCTACAAGTGCTTGCTCTTTGGCGTAAGATCTTCCAAAGGAACATCGCAAAATACTCACACGAGTGCCTTCTGTCTGAATGTGTGGCTGAGAAGCGGGTAGGCTCCATAAGCAAGTTTAGAAATGGTAGGTCCCACAGCATAGGAAAATGATGCAGTTATGCAAGTATATCAGTAACATGCCTTACACTGAATTTGGAGTACCTACCAAGAAACCAGACCCCAAGTCATTTATTTTAACCACAGAACCTGCCTCTTCCCTAGGAATGACAACCAAAAGTCATACCAGTATTTCTAAATGACTCTCTTTTCCCAAGAGTCCACCTCCTGTGCTCCCATCAGCCAACTTTCAGCTATTTGTCTTTGGCTAACTGGGCTTCTAAGATGGGTCTGCAAATGGCTTATTCCATGCACATCATTAATCAGTGCCAAGCTAAACAGGCTCCAGCCTCAGCTGAGAGTACAGTGTCTTGGCTCATCACCCCAACAACTAATGAACAAACATGAGTGAGGACTACTGGGCAAACAACAGGCAAAGAATGAGTGAGTCTTGCTTTAGATGTTACACCTAGGAAGGCTGTCTGACAAATACTGATAGCCAATGTAGAACAACAGGTGAATGAAATGAGAAGGAAAAGAAGTACATAAGGCAAGAAAAACACTATACATAAAACCCTTTTTGTGTGTAAAATTTATTTGATAAAGAAAAAAGTAAAGCTATAAATAAACGCTTGCTCTTTGGCATAAGATCTTCAAAGGAACATCTCAAGATACTCATTATGAGTGCCTTCTGTCTGAAGGTGTGGCTGAGAAGTGAGTTTGTTTCAGACATGTAGCATTAATAATGTACCATCAGGTGAAGCTTGCTGGCTTTTATTTAAAGTGTTGGGACTTCCCTGGTGGTCCAGTGGTTAAGAATCTACCTTTCAATGCAGGGGCCGTGGGTTAGATCCCTGGTTGGGGAACTAAGATCCCACATGTCCCGGAGTTACTGAGCCTGTGTATCACAACTAGAGAATCAGTGTGTTGCAACAAAAGATCCCACGTGTTGCACCTAAGATCCAATGCAGCCAAATAAATAAAGTGTTAAATTATAAAAAGGTTAAAACTTGGGTCATTTATTGAGTATATCCAGTGACTTGTGTGACACTGGATAAATGGATCTAAGCTGTCATAATTGCCATGCAGTAAAGGAAACTTAAGAGTGGCTTTGTCAACAGTCTTGTTAAAAAGGACTTGAAAAGGCACTGAAACATAAGAACAGGTGCCTGCCAGGTCTATGCCTTATTAAGAAATGCTCATGCTTTAGGACAAAAGATGGCATGCCCATCAAAAATCATCCTGTAAAGGCAGCATGTTTAATTATCTCTACTATTGACGCTACCAAAGATGGGGTAAATCACAGGAGAAAGATAGGAGCCAGTTTCTAAGCCACATCCAAAGGGATTTATTTTTGAAATTATCATAATATTAACAATAGTTAAAGCTGGTAAGGTACAACCCCTAAGGATGTTCTGGGTATAAACTGACCTGTAATGGGCAGGGCAAAAGAGATAAATGAAGTGCAGAGGAAACTGGAACACTGAGCTAAATGGGTCATATTCTGTCTCACTTCATTATTTTGATGTATTTCCTAAGGTCCTTTAGCAATGTAGATTGGAAATATCATGAGTTTCACAAACAAGGAGCTCTTCAGTTAATTTGTCATCTCTGAGTCTTAATTTCTAAATTAAATTAGAAAAGGCTAATTAAGCCTGAAGACAGGTAGGAGCAATCGATTAGAAAGTACAAATGAAAGTATCTAAAATAATTTCTGACACATAATAGGTACTTAATAAGTACTAGTTTCCCCTCTGCTTCTCTTCACGCGTGTGGCATGTGTTACTTTTACCTCCCATTAAAGCTTATTTTGTACATCTTTGTTAAGCTGTCAAAGTTTCTCAAATTCAAGATTTGTCCAAGTGTTCACCCCTACAGCACCATGAGGCCCACTCAGGAGGGGTGCAATAAATGCTCACAGAAAAATGACTGAAAGACTCAACCCATTAGGCAAGGGGCATCCCTGCATGCATGTTTTTATAATCTCCTGAGTTCAACACTTCTACTAACATAGTGATCACACTGTGTGCAATTTATAAATCCACATTTGCCTCTTTCATTAGACTGGAAACCCTCAAGGGAGACCTAGCACATAATACGCACTCAATAAATAATACATGACAATATCTTTAATGCACCTCTGTATCTTGTGGGGGGACTCTGTTGATCTGAAGCACTCCTCAGTGCATTAGAGGAGAGGAATGCCAACATTCCTCAGCAGGAGAACAAAATGTGTGAAAAAGTTTATCTTGTGAGAACATGTACAGAGCTTGTCGAAAAAGAGTTAAAACACGGAGACAAAAGCTGTGGGATGTTTATACTTTCGTCTAAACAAAAGTGAGTTGACTTCTGGACATAGAATTTAACCAACTTGAGCAGAGAATGCAGTGGAAGATGATGTGAGGTTGTCCTCACAACAGCTTTCTCAGCTTATGAAATGAATTGGGACAAGAAAGACTACATTTGCGTCAATAAGTAGTAACAGAGTTTGAACAACCTCACATTCTGTTAGTTCCGTTTTGGGGGAAAGTCGGAGGAGGAGTTTATAACACAGGCAAAGAATGGGGTCATGAGAAAGATATGCGTAATGTACAGAAGAGTTAAAACGAGCCCGTGTGCTCCAATTTTTAGGTATTCAACCGCCTGTCGAGGTCCTATTGACTTGGGTTGGTAATAAACCATGTGGTTGCAATTGGACTCTGATCATATAGCAATAGTAGAATATCCTTGACAGTCTCTCAATATGTAACTTGGCAGCTCAGAGATTTGCATGGAGTTTTAAAGTTTCGTGTCCCATTTAAAGCAAGGAGTATTATCTTGGAGCTCTTCAAATTACCTGTAATTGTGTGTCACGTTTTATGAAGGTGTACATGTGCTTTTCTACCCCCAGGGAATCTGTGGCTGTCATCAGATCCTTAAAGTTGGTCATGATAAAGTCCCAAAGAACCACTGATTTAAACAGAGTAGCATGAGAAAAAAAAATTAATACAAACCAGAGCAGAAACTGTTTTTCTAGCTTTGAGATATAAACTGATTTCTTTGTCTAAAAGCATTGTCTTAGAAGCATGAACACTTCTCACACATTTCTAAAATTCAACTTATTATCTTCCTCTCAAAACTGCCCTGCCTACAGCATGTCCTATAAGGATTTATGGTGTTCTCCTTTGGACCAAAAATAATGATGTCATCTTGGACACCTTTCTAGTCCTTAACCTCTGTGTCCAGTCCTCAAGTTGTGACTCCAGCTCCTTCATGGTTCTCAGCTCTGCCCTTTCCCTTCTACTCCTACTTTCTCTGTCTGTTGAGGCTCCACATCCCTCATCTGGATGCCTTCAGAAGCCTCCTAAATTAACTCCCTCTCTTCACGTTCAGATCCTCCCATCCCTTCTCCACGGTGTTATGAACTCAACACAAATCCAACCATTTGGATCCAGGTGCTCAGCAGCATAAAAGATAAACTTTTCCATGTCAGAAAAGATGTCCCCCATCACAGGGCCTCTGCCTGTATCTTCTGGTCTCACTGATTGCCGTTTCCCAGTTCAGATACTGCCTTCCAGAAACACCAAGTTACTGGTGATTTCCTCGTTCTTCCATGTTGATGTCTGTTTTTGAAATGTTCCCTCTTTAATGGGCTAACTACTCATCCTGTCACCCATCACAGCCCTGATCTCATTCTATTAAAAGGCTTAGTTTAAGTGAACACCCCTTCCACCTTCACCATATTTCATATTCTTTGGGCAAGGTAGCTTTCTATTAATTGTGTTAGCCCCAATACCTAGAATATTGCCTAGCCAACTGAGAATCTGTGGCGTACTCATTGTCTTCTGCTTGGGGTATCCTGAAGACATGATGGCTGCGCTGTAGGCTTGGCTAACAGAGTCAGCTATAGGAAACCATTCTGAAGGGAAAACAGGTCACAAAGGCTCTACTTTTGACATGGAGAATATAAAACCCTGCTTAATTCCAGGAGTCCTGCCCCTCTGATACTGACCTTAGTGTCAGCCAGCTGAATGATAATTCAGTCTTACTTCAATTTTTTATATGCATCAGCTTCTCCCAAAGTATAATATTATTTCTTCATCAACAGCATTATTTGTGGCAAAAGAATCAATGACTTGCACAGCTAGGTCTATGTGACCCTGCCCAATCTCCTCATGCATACAGTTGGTTTTTAAAACTCATGTTCCTTTATATAGCTTAAGGCATTTTGCATCTGAATTTACTTAGGTGAAACAGGGATGATAAAATCTACCCCAGAGTAATTAACATAAAAGGCATGATACATATGAAAGTACTTCATAAAGTGTAAGGTGTTATGCAAACACCTTCTTGCTCTCCATCATTTCAGAATGATCACAAACATTTGAGTAAATGGCTTCTTGGTGTAAAATGCAAGATCCCAGAAGTT